>JAPDNY010000007.1:30021750-30641943 GCA_029375565.1 Gekko gecko
AATAAAATAAAGAGAAACTAGAATAAAACTGTGGTGTTATAATATCGGCTACTGAAACCTAAACCAAGTTTGAAGAAAGAAACAGTAAATATTCAGAGGCGGTAAACCTCTGAATGCCAGGGTTGGGAGGCAACATCAGGGGAAGGCCTCAGTGTCTGTGCCCTGTTGTTGGATTCCACAGTTGGCCAATGAGCGAGACGGGATGCTGGACTAGATGGATCACTGGTCTGATTCAGCAGGGCTCTTCTTATATCCTTCAACGGAGGCCCCAGTCTACCAGTGGAGACTCATATGTGGAAGCAGACTCCATATGCTGGGAATAATGCTCAGATTGGATGTCAGATTTCCACAGCAATCCTTTAGCTGTTTTATAATGTTTGTAATGTTGATAGGATTGAGACCTAAACATCAATTTACTGTCTTTGGCCACCAGCTTTATGCAGCATTGGTGTCCTTCTCTTAACAATATGTCCAGAAAATGTTCAAAGTTTGCCGAATCTCAGCAAAGAGACACAAAGAGAATGTCTCTAGTTCTTCTTGCGCCAGCTGCAATTTTATCCATGAATTGCCTGGATACTTGAGTCAAGACTGATATTTGCAAAGCTGATTTTAAAGGTCATGATGGATGTTAAGGGAGGAAGTCGTTTCTAAGGTTCCTAGCAAGACAAGTTTCATCTACTAAACAATAAAATAAGAGTTCTTCCTGACCAGATACATCATAAAAATACCTGTGGATTCTAAAAGTCACACAACAGCCGGGATAATTTTTTAAACATTCAATTTGCTCATTGTGCTAGGAGGATCACACACACAACAAGTAGGCCAATTATTCTCCTCAAGTCAACACGTTCATTTGTAGTATTGCATTACAACCTGTGCACTTTTTTTTAAAGGTCAAGACAAGTTGGAGGGAGTTCAAAGGAACACAGCAAAAATGATAAACATTCTGGAAAAAACAAGGCTGAAGGAGAATTTAAAAAGAGCGATATTTCTGTAAATCTATAGAAGAATTATAGGGACATGACAGCTATTGCAATACTGCACATCAAAGAGTGTGAGGATGAAGGACAGGATGAATTATCTGTTTTGTTCACTGAGGATTAAAGTGGGAAGGGGGGGGGACTTTGTAAAGAACATGCAAATAAAGAGAAACTGTTTGTGAGATCTGACATGTCTTCAGTAAGCAGCCGAAAGATTAGGCAGAATTATGCCATAAATTATTGAAAGCAGGACTAGACACCCCCTTTTTATGAACAATAGTGGTAATTTGTAATATGCTCTAAAAAGAAGATGAAATGAAGACCTGAAGTTCTTTCTTGTTCTTAAACTGGGCCACTTTAAGCTTCTGCAGTGCAAACTGTGGTTTGTCCAACCCAAGGTCTATGCTTGGCCCAGTTCCCAAGGAACACAACCAGAACTACTGGCCAACTCCTTTTACACATTCCTAATGGATCTTCTCAACCTGTTGGTTGTTGTTTTATACTCTGTAATAGCTTGTCTTGTAGGCATTTGTTATTTAACTGCCTATTAGCAGTTCAAAATAAGCTTCACCTATACTGGAAGTAAAACATACAGAACTAATTGGGTATCTGAGCACTCATGCATGTGAGTTTATATACAGGTGCATCAGAGAAATGATACACCCACTACCTACTCAGAGGTTAAATTTCTAACAACTGATGAGAGTTGAACCTTACAAAATGGCAAATCTTAAGGGACCATTTCACATATAAGCACTTCTACTTGTGTGATTTTTGTGGCACCATTTTATACAGTTTAGATTGTTCTTCTTGGTTGCACTTTCTGCAAAGGAAGGAAGGCCTCACTAATTTCCTGTACTTATAGTTGCCAGCCTCCAGGTGGGGCCTGGGGAATCTCCCACTTTTACAATCGATTTCCAGCTGACAGAGATCAGCTCCCCTGGAGAAAATGGCTACTTTGAAGGGTGGACTCTATGGCATTGTACCACGCTGAGGCCCCTCCCCTCCCCAAACCCTGGCCTCTCCCGGATCCACCCCCAAAGTCTCCAGGCATTTTTCAATCCAGACCTGGCAACCCTACCTGTATTAAACAATCAGGGTTTCAAGAGCTATCCTTTCAGCAGGGTGTTCTCTGCCTGGTAAATTGCAGGGACATTTCTGCTAGACAACACTTTCTGTGAGTGGAGGCCAAAGAACAGGGAGGGCTTCAAGGTTAATATTTCTGCATATAAATCTGAAAAGTCTGGAATCTGATAATCTGGCTGTAATGTTCCACTTGCTTGAGCAGAGTCTGTTCTAACAGAAATTACCACTCCAAATGAAGTCCTGTTGGGCTACACCAGCTGGAGAAGTGGCATTTTTCTTGGCATCCCTAAAATTCAAAAATTGGTTGTATTTTTTCTCTTTCATGTGGTCATAAACATTATGCTGTCATGGCTCACTCACTGAAGTCTTGTATTCCTGTCAACATTCCCATTTTTAACTGGGTTGTGTAACAGATATGAAACTCTCAGGACCTCACTTCAACCTACGCAGGATTTTCTTGAAGGAACCTGAAGAAGTGTGCTTGATGATTCTGGCATCAGATTATAAGAAAGAAGGGGTTTAAATTCCCCTCCCCACATTTCCAAATCCCCCTCATGAAACTTGCATCCATTCTGCATTCCCCTGTACGTGGCAGTTCAACACTATGAGAAAATAAACAAAGGTATGCTAGTATCAAAAAATCTTTTTAAAGCCAGCAAGCTGCTGTTAGGTTTTTTTTTTTGCTTACACATACTTCTTGCTTCACTCTGTCCATATCTTTTCCATCCTTTGTACCCCTTTACCATCTCTGAGCATGTCTGGCACCATTCAATTGAGTTCATGAAGGTTTGGGACTGCCTTCCCTCTCCTACACTGTTCTGCAAATTGATATTCTTTGCATATCAGTTGATTTGTCATGGCTTTTCCCAAAGCAACCTGGGAACTGTAGTTTGGTGAAGATGATAAGAATGCTCCAAGGTCCTCACAAAACTGCTGTTTCCTATGGAACAAAAACCAGTCTGGTATAGTGAAGAGAAAGATGGGTAGGGTTGCTAGCTTTGGGTTGGAAAATACCTGGAGATGCTGGGGGTAGAAACTGAGGAGTGCGGAGGATTGGGGAGGAGATGGACTTCAACAGGGTATTAATGCCATAGAGTTCACCTTCCAAAGTGGTCATTTTCTCCAGGGGAACTTATCTCTGTCGCCTGGTGATCTGTTGTAACCCTAGGAGATCTCCAGCCACCATCTGGAGGCTGGCAACTCTAAAGCCAGGTGAGGAAGAGAGTGATGTTCAGAAATCCCGTTCTGCTGTAAAGTACCTTGTGGCTGCGGTCACACACACTAAATAATCCACTTTCAATGCACTTTTACTGTGTGAACTGGCAAAATCCAGTTGGAAAGTGCATTGAAAGTGCATTATTTAGTGTGTGTGACCGCAGCCTCTGAGTGAACTCGGATCACTTGGGATCTCAGTTGTACTCCTTAAACCCTGAGCCCGTCTGTGGGGAGGGCGGGATAGAAATGTAATAATAAATAAATAAATGAATGAATGAATGAATGAATGAATGAATGAATGAATGAATGAATAAACAAACCTACCCATCCATTAGGGTTTCCAGCCTCCATCCGGGCCCTGGAGATCAGTTCCCCTGGGGAAAATGGCTGCTTTGGAAGGTGGCCTCTATGTCATTCTGTTAGGTTCCTTCCCTCCCCAACCCCCAACCCCAGGCTCCTAAATCTCCAGGAATTTCCCAGCTTGGAGTTGGCAGTCTCTCATAGGGGTTGCTGGAATGATGAAATGGAGGAGTGGAGAACTATGCACCCTGAGCTTCCTGGGAGAGGGAAGAAATAAAGATGTAATAGATAAGGTTACTGTTTCAAACCTTCCACATAGTTTTCAGAGGTTTAAGTGGCACGCATGCTGGAACAATATGGCGTAATTGAAGGGGACCGGCCTTTCGCTGGGCGCTGCACGTGTGCACCAGCTTCTGCTCTGGGACAGCCTTGAACGAAGCCTCTTTGAGAGAGCTCAAGATTCCACTCTGTGGTGAAAGTGGCTCCTAAAACATATTAATGAATTGCTAATAACAACCATCTCTGTTGGGGAGAGGAGTTTTCAACAGAGTCGCAGCATGAGAGGGCCGCACTTTCCTTCCAAAGAAATATTTTACTCATTTTCGAGTTGCGTTTTTGTCAGCGTGGAGTTTTTTGTATGGAGGCTAATTCCTTTCAGCTGATATTTATTGGCAATCTGCTCCTCAGCTCAGTGCAAATAAGCACAAGTGCAAAGGCAGGCTTCTCAGGGTAGTAGCAGTCCCTTTCAATGTGTGGGGGAGGGAATAAGAGCCAGTATAGTACTAGGCTCTGGGCTACGGTTGCCATCTCTGGTTTGGAAATGCCTGGAGATTTTGTGGGTGGAGCAAGGGGAGAGGCAGGGCTTTGGTGGGGTATAATGCTGTACAGTCTGTCCTCCAAAGCAGACATATTCTTCAGGGGACCTGCTCTCTGCAGTCTGGAGAGCAGCTGTAATTTCAGATCTCCAGGCCATACCTGGAGATTGGCAACCCTTAACACTGCTTGAATTGTGGTGTGGTAATACACAAGCTGTACCCTGTGACCCCCTTCAATTTCATCCCTTCCCACTGGTCTTCATAAACCAGTTCCCATCCTCAGTTCTTCAAAAGAATGCTAAATTATGGTCCTGATCACAGACAAAAGTAGCCGCGCGATATGCATGAATGCCTGGTGGATTTTATGGGCGCAATCACACGGGAACATCTGGCAAGCGTCCTGCACCCGTCACCAACCCGTTTCGCACCGCTGAAGAAACAGAGTTAAAAAATACCGGGGAAACTGCAGTATCAAACGGGTTTGCGATTGGCCACAGACAGACTTCCTCATGTGATCGCTCCAGCGTGCTCCCATTGTGTCAGTGATTCCTTGTTGGGGTGCATCAGAAACATGCAACAAAGGAAAAAATCCAGTTCACCCACCACTGCATCTGATCACGCTGTGGCAGGTCAAATTGATGAGGCACAAAAAGCCTTACTCTCCCCTCCCCCCCGCATTATCTGACACGTGTGACCGCACCCCAAGTTTGCCAACTCTGGGTTGGGAAACTGCTGGAGGCTTGGGGGTGTAGCCTTGGGAGGGTGGAGTTCAGGGAAGGCGGACCTCAGTTGGGGAATAATGGCATAGAGTCCACTCTCCAAAGTAGCCCTTTTCTCCAGGGGAAATGATCTCTGTCACCTTGAGAACAGTTGCAATTCCCAGAGATCTCCAGGCTGTACCTGGCAGCTGGCAAATCCTTTTCATAATAACATATTGTGTTACCAGCATTTTATTGATGATTTATTTATTGTTTTTCAGGACCAAAGTAGGGTGAATCAATTTTTTTGAATGGGCTAATGAACTTCATGAAACCATCAAATTTGATGGCAAATCTGATCCTTTGGAGATACCTACTCGGTTAGGGCATTTTTGTTGTCACTCTTGCATAGCCTGTAAATATGCTATGGAAATAACAAAATTGATCAACTTTGTAAATGTAGATTCAAACCTTCGATGATGATTTGACTTCCTTCATCCCTGATACTGACAGATTGCAGCAATCTTACAGCCCTAATAAGTCAGTGTCTACTTCTACTCCATCAAAGGTGTTAATTTCAGTTATGCCAACTGCATATAAAGATGGTACATTGGAGGGGGAATCAGCAGCTAGTGATCAAACATTTCAAGCTGAAGGCAACAAGTCCTCACAGCAGTCTCTTATTATACAAAGCAAGGAGCAAATCACCTCCGTCAGTGATGCTAACAATAAAGATATGGACTCCTGTAGGTCTTCAGAAAAAAGAGAATTTATAAGGTTTGACACTGATGCTTTTAAAAGGGACTTCAGAGAAATTTATAAAAATTGTAGAACCTCCTTGGCCCATAAATGGCTTTGAAATCAATATTTTTCATGGTGGAGGAGGGTTTTTCTTGAAGACTGTTTAATTACATTTTAATTTCAAAACTGCATTGATTTGCTGGGTTTGGTAGGGCAGTGAATCAGTGCTATTTAAAGGATAGAGATAGTTTATCGCAGGGCTTTTTTGTAGAAAAAGCCCAGCAGGAACTCATTAGCATAACAGGCCACACCCAACAGCAGAAACTCATTAGCATATTAGGCCACACCCCATGCCTTCCCTTGGTTTGCCCGGGTGCCCCACGGCTGCGGGGAGCCTGGGCAAGCCCCTCCTTGAAGGGAAGGGAAGGCAGTTTAAAGGATGCAGGAAATTCACAAATATCTCCCCCTCCACACCCCAGTGACCACTATTCCACACCCAGAAGATGACAAAAAGCCTTCAGGATTCCTGTCCAAACTGGCCTGGAGAAAATTGCTTCCTGACCTCAAACTGGCGATCAGCATTTCCCTGGGCATGTAAGAAAGGGCCAGGAGAGCTAAGCACTGAGGCAACCCTTCCTGCCCTCCCTCTCGTGATCTGCCTAAGTCCACTGAATCAGCACTGCTTTCTGATGGCCATCTAGACTCTGTTTGAAAACCTCATTAGAAATCGCTGTTTTTCTCTGTGTTATCAATCACCTCTAGGAATCACCTAAAGCGTTAGGGTTTCTGGTTATTCCTAAAGAGGTGTGATGTCACTTCTGGGTTTTTGATTTTTTTTTTCCTGCTTTAATTTTTTTTTTCCTGCGACCACCTCTCTGAACTGGTGGAAAACAAGATCCTGCTCCCCCCCCAGGAGACTGGCAACCCTGAGTTGACAACATAAATCAATCGATTAAAAAAGGCATATCCTGATAACTGCTTTAAATTCATAAATGCTAAAAGTGTCATTCCCAGAGTTAGGTTAAGAAAAGCATAATCTGGTCTTCATTAAGTTCTATAGCAAAAACGAACATCTGTGTCTTATTCCAAGGGGATAGGCTCTCATTTTTATCTCTCTTCTTATTTGAAAACAAAATTTTTGCTCAAAAATTATGGGTTTTATGCTATTCAAGAAAATAACACGAAACATTGCCGTAATTCAACTACACCATATTAGCTACAGCATATTAACGGGATCGATGTAATGGAAAACACAAACATGTCAAACGCTTGGTTACAATATCTCTGGAAACCCCAACTATGCGTTTGGCCCTCTGGGATTGCTCTAACTCCTTTGTTTCGTGTTCCATTAAAACCTCTAAGCACCTACTACATAAATTCCATATGCCTTGTTCTCATTTCGTCAGTGATAAGAATGTATGCTGAATACTTACTGTTACAAATATGTAAATTCTACTACTGTAATAACCTTAGCATGTGCAAAATTTCAAGTGCCTTTCATGGGATGCTGGGATCTCTTAAATTAATGGAAGAACTGAGCTCACAGAACCTCCTTCCGGTTCGTTATTTTGTGTGTTCATTTGTTCTTTCAATCCACTTTCAATGCATTTTGCAACTGGATTTTACTGTGTGAAATGGCAAAATTCGCTTGCAAACGATCATTAAAGTGCATTGAAAGTGGATTATTCGTCTTGTGTGAAAGGAATACACACACACACACACACACACACACACATGCTTGTTTTAATGTTGTTGATTGTTCACTGCCTTGAGGACTTCAAGTTGGATGGAAAGATGGCTTAAAATATTTATGATCATGTGTATCTGATAGAGGCTTTCATGACATATGTACGTACGTACTGTCAAGTTGCAGCCAACTTGTGTTGAACCCAGCAAGGAGTGTTCAAAGCAAATGAGAAGCTGAAGTGGTTTGCCACTGCTTTCCTCTCCAGAGCCTCCCATCATAGTACCAACCCTGCTTAGCTTCTGAGATCTGGCAAGATCAGGCTATACCACGCCTCCTTCCCTCCTTTCATGCCATAGGATCCATGTATTTGAAGGTCTGCATCTCCCTGTATAAAATTACATGCTTGCTCTGATACTTGAAGCAGCTTCTTATAGTGAACTCTGCCTGATATAAGCAAATCTTCTCAGCCCAGGCTAAAGGACTTCTCTGTTGTGAGACGTTTCTTAGGAATGTGCTTTCTGAGTGGTACATCTTTCTTATTGTCTTTTTAGAGGCAATATAAAATGTGTTGGTTTTTTTTAAAGAAAGCATTGCCTTTTTTGAGTTCAAGGTGAATTGTTTTGGTTCATGGACTTATAAGATATTGTTGAAGGTCGGGTCCTACCAGCTTTTCCAATAGGTAAGAGGGAAGAAGGGTGGTCTGGCTCAGCCCCCCCCCCAGTACAGCCCTATCCCATGTGGGTCCTACAATACTCAATGTAACTTTGGGTGTCAAAGGTAACTCCTCTCCCTTGCACCATTAGGAAAACTGGTAGAATCCATCTTTGAATATGCTGTGTTTTTAATTTTTGTGATTTTAATCATAATGTTTTAATTTAACTCATTGTTAGGGTGGGATATAGATTTTACATAATAAATAAGTATAAAAATACTTATTTCCTGCCTTAGAATATTCACTGTTGCACTTGCCCTCAGTCCAGGGTTGATCTTATTTGTATCCTGTTCAAGATGGGTAGCCAAGATGGGTATTAAAAACTATCATCCTATCTCATTGTTGATTATAGATTATAAAATATTTGCTAACATACTAGGATCAAGATTAAAAAAATATTGTCTCAAATTATTCATCAAGATCAAGTGGGATTCCTTCTGAAAAGGCAAATAAAAAATAACATAAGACTTATTATCAATGTGCTGGAATATTATGAAGTACACCTGGAAAAGCAACTGGCTTTAGTTTTCTTAGATGCTGAAAAGGCATTCAATAATGTCTTGTGGGAATTTATGATCTAAAAATTAGAATCATGGGATTGCGGACCATTTTTCCTCTCCATGATTGCAGCAATTTATAAGAAACAACATACAAAAATTATGATTAATGGGGAAATGATGGAGAATATTGAGATCCAAAAGGGAACAAGGATGCCCTTTATCTCCGCTACTATTTATTTTTATGTTAGACACTTTAAATGATTTAGTGAGAGACAATGAATGAATAAGAGGACTGAGAATAAGAGGGGAGGAGTTTAAACTGCTAGCATATGCAGATGACCTGGTTTTTATACTGGAAAATCTGCAATCATCCATTACACATCTCTTTGATATAATCCAAAAATATGGGAAAGTTGCGGGTCTTAAAGTAAACCTCATAAAAACAAAAATATTAACTAAAAATTGTACTCAAGAAACAAAAAGCAAGATCCATGAGGCCCCCAAAATAGAGGTCATATATAAAATTGAATACTTAGGTATAATAATGACAAATAGAAATAGTGCTCTAATGGAAAATAACTATAAAAAATTATTAACAGAAGTTAAAAAAGATCTTATGAAGTGGAAAAATCTCCAACTCTCGCTACTAGGAAGAATAGCTGCTATAAAAATGAACATACTGCCCCGATTCTTATTCTTAACCCAAAACTTACCAATCCTGAAGAAAAACCAAATCTTTGTGGAGCTTGATAAAATTACTAGTAAGTTTATTTGGTATTCCAGGGTACAAGTTTTTGTAAGTCACCGCTCACTTCTTCAGAATAGATCTGAAGAAGTGAGCAGTGACTCATGAATGCTCATACCCTGACACAAATTTTGTTAGTCTTTAAGGACTCTTGCTCTTTCCTTGTGTACAAATGTATCCTATCTTTCCTCCAAGTAGCTCAGGGAAGAGCATGTGGCCATTCCCCTCTCCATTAGGCTGATAGTGAATGGCCCCAGGCCAGGTCAGCCAATGAATTTCATGCTACAGGGATATTTGATCTTGGGCCACCTTAGTTCTAGCGTAACACAATGGCTGCTGAACTATTTTGGCTCTTGCACCTCTCTAGTTTGAAGGGGGGAAAAAAAGATTAGGAAGCATTAGGATTTATATTGCTGAGACCATGGAGGGGCCATGACTTTCAGTCAGAGTATACGTTTACACTGGGCTAGATGGATTTTTTTTTCCGCTGTCAAGTCGCATCCAATTTATGGCAATCCCGTGGGGTTTTCAAGGCAAGAGACATTCAGAGGTGGTTTGCCATTGCCTGCCTCTGCCCAGTGATCCTGGGCTTCCTTGGCAGTCTCCACATACTGACTAGGACAATTAGGAATGGCTTAATAGATGCAGGACAAAACAGTGTTCTAACTAAATTCCATATGTGGAGGGCAAAAAAAAAGGAGAACCTTTTAGCTAGCATTTTTCTGTGGTTTGATTCAATATGAAGCATACGTTTTGCTGGCCTTGAATCTCATGCCATTTGCATGAATACAGATATCAGCGGGCTTTAAGTAGGTCATAGGCTAATCTGCCACTCATCCACTGTGTAATGTGTAACAGTGAGTTTGGTTTATTTGTTGGAGAACAGTTTGTGTTATGTCCTAGCTGTGAACTGTGCATATTCTTTTCTATGTTGAGCTTGATTCTGGACAAGGATTGTAAGCTGAGACATTCCTATTGGTTGTTTCCCTGAAACTCTGTAAATAGACCAATCAAAAGTGTATATATGTTCATGGCGAGAACAGACCTCATTGGTCTTTAACTCTGTTATGCTATTGGTTCTTAATTTACCTATGGGCGTGGCTTTGACAGCCCAGATTATTTAAAAAGGGAGCTGTGCTCCATTTATTGTTGTTGTCTGATCGTCTAGTTGCCATTACAAATAAAGTTGAATCACTTTGCTGAAATCACTGCCTTTGTTGAGTTGCATACTTAACAGTTTGTTATGTAACAAGTTATTTTAATTAAGAGTTTGAGTTCATAGGGGATGGTAGTGTATGTTTCCAATTGCATCAGTAACAAAGACTGTAATGGCTTTGGTGGGACAGTTGCAGTCTGAACTGTCAATAGATATATATTGAGGTTCTGTTATCTCAAGAACTTGGAAATCAGAAAAAAAACAATTATAAGTTTGTGATTTATTGCTGTTGTTATGGAAGTGGACTGTCTTCTCCAATTTCTTTGAATCCTATGCAGTGCACATTCTGAATCTCTGGTATTCACTACTATATCCTTAGGGCTGTATTTACCTTATATTCTAATAGCGAAGCTGGGCAGGTCTTTGGATACTTAAATCTGGTGACTGGAGCTGTGAAGGGGCAAGGCATAACTTTCTACAAACTTGAAAAGGGACCCAGGTTTGCAGTAAAATGCAGAATCTAAAAAAAAAAAAAAATACATTGGAGAATTAAAAAAAAACACCAAAATGATAAAAGGAGCACTGGTAGCTTTAAGCAGTGGACTCCCTCCATGGTTGTTGCTAGGCAATGGCAATATTCCAGGCTTTGTGTAACAGTAAAAGGCACGGCCCTTTCCAGGCCTAGTTTGACCTTTGAGGGAGAACTCACTGGGGCCAGGCCTGGCTAGAGTTGCCAGTTCCAGGTTGGGAAATTCCTGGAGATTTTATGGTAGAGTCTGAGGAGGGCAGGGTTTGGGGACAAGTAGGCTTGCCAGCCCCCAGGTCTGAGTGGGAGATCCCCCAATTTCAGGGGCTTCTCCCCACTGTGGACCAGTTGGCTGGTGGGGGAAACCCCACCCCTAAACAGGGATGTCATCACATGACAACCCCAACATGATCATATTACCTGAAAGTGATGTCATTGTGTTAGGGATGTTGTGCAGGGACACTATGGTATTTGGGCAAACTCTACGGTTTGAGAGTGAAAAAGCCATAGAGTTTTGCCAAAATACCAGAGCGTCCATGCGCAACTCTCCAATGCAACGACATCATTTCCAGGTGTCTCTAAAGACCCTTGAATGCAAGGTCAGCTAAGGCAATTGATTGGAAGTGTCTAGGAAAAAACCCATAAAAAGTTCTTTGAAGAATACATAATTCATTGCCATGGTATATTGTGATGGCCACTGGCCAGTTTGGAAAGAATAGATACTTTCCTAAAACCATGGACCATTAGTGGTTCTTAGCCATGGTAACCAGAATTGGAACCTGGGTACTCAAAGGCAGTATACCTCTTATTACCAAATGCTGTTTGTAATTAAGGAAAGGTGAACTCTGTTCTGCTTGATTCAGAATGAGCTTGGTACTTACAAGCTTGGTTGAGGTGTCTTTGGTAAAGGATTGTCTGTTTTGCTAGAATTTTCTCCTTGTTTCCAATGTTAGCTCAGGTGCAGAGATGACACAGCATGTATGTGTGCGATCATATAGCCCCCCTAGGATTGTAGTTTGGTTTTATATGCCCTGTACTAATCCTACCACACCAGCCATGGCAGAAAGCTGCTTGGGAGTTCAACCACCCCTCCCAAACAAACACACCTGGGAACAAGAGTGGGCTTTAGATCTGGATGGGGACGATAACCACATAAAATGTTTGCAAAGAATGATGAAGAGAATTGACCAAAGTACTGAGGATACTCACTGAACAAAAGACTATGTAGTTCATAGCAATCAACAAGAGTATTATCAAAAAGTAAGGAGAATATTAATGAATTACTGCAGATGCACTAATGGAGGAGCTGTAGCTGACAGTTTCACAGCATTAATGAGAGTTTCATCAACAGTGAGGAATTAACAATAAAAATTACAGCACCCTGCTCAAGCAGCGTGCAGTGGATGCCTGCTCTACAAAACACCACAGATGCTTGATAATCTTTTCCTTTGGCTTCCATCATGCTCACCAATCACCGCCAGGAAGCCCATTATTCATTGAGATGTTCATATACTTACGAGTGAATTTGAATGTCTGCTTGCATGATTACAGACTACCTCCTTACAACTACTTCTCTCCATTTGTCCATCACCAATGCCACCTCCAGTTGTTAAAAGGCACATAGATAAAAGACAGCAAATTCCATTGGAGATATTTTGAGATGAGATTTACTACTTAGTTTTCCTAGATTCCCATGAATGCAACCATTTTGCAACTGTCAGCACTGACTCTACAGGCACAAAAAAGCAGGCAATATAACCTCTATAGGGTTATTTAAAGAACACACCCAGCTGCAAAGTTGCAAAGATGGGAGGTACTACAACTGAGTCTTTGCTTTACAAGTACATCACTTGAACAATCCTATCCCTGTGGAACAGACTTCCGGTTTTGGTGACTTGCTGGTGGGCATGCTCCATTGAGCTCCGATGACAGTGGCCTGTGATCACGGTGGACGGGGGTGTGTGTCCCAGACGATTCTGCCCCCCCAGAGCCCTCAGAGGGGGCTCGTAGCCTGGGGACTGAGAAGTACCTCTTCTGAGGTGATGGCCAAGGAATTGAGACTCCTCTTTGCCCCGACAGGTCCCACCGCTGCAAGACCAGTAATGGAGACAGAGGTGCACACCGGAGCGAGTGAGCAAGTGATCTAGTGCCTAGAGACTTTCCCTACTTTTCTGAAGCAAGCGTGGAATGAAGCGTGAGTGTGCATCTTCTCAAATCAGACAAGAACTTAAGTGGATAATTGTCCCAAAGCTCCAAGTTAATGCAGTGGAGGGGAGAGGAGTTAATCCCACCCTGGGAAAAACCTATTGAGAGAGTGAGTATGAGGCGCAGAGAGTGATGGTTTTGACTGGAAAGCATTAATGCAGCTGAGTAGTGTGTGAAATAGTAAGAAGTGCATGACTTAACAGACTCTCAGAGACTTAAAAGAACTTTTCTCTCTGTGTAAACAATGTTGCATTGGGCAGATAAAATGGCAGCCAGGATGAGACCTTCTCCAGGAACTGCCAGCTCAGCAATGCTGGCCTCAAGACCGGAAGTAACCACTGACTTTCCTAATATGTTAGCCACAGCATTACACCCTCTGCTCGGCCAGATGACCAATCTCAATAATAATTTCAATGATCTTCAAAAACAATTGAAAGAAAAAGTTGAAGCCAAATCAAATGTGATAAATCAAATACTGGGGAAAGAGAGAACCTCTGATAAAGAACAGCTGTTACAACTACAAATGGAAAAATCGTCATATGTCCTGAGATTTCAAGGTATCCCAGAGCAAAATGGAGAGAACCTGGAATAGATTTTTAAGCAAAGCTTTGGCTCCAGTGGCAGATCTTAAAGTGGAATCTTTACAAAACGATATGGATATGGTGTATCGGATCTATTCAGATTTTTTAAAGAAAAATAAACTGCCCAGTGAAGTATTTGTGAAGTTCTCCAAGAGGTCAAGAAGAGATAAAATATTGAAAGCGACTAATGGGATAACCCTAAAAATCAAAGGAGAAGAAACAAGAGTTTTAAAGGATATTCCATTTGAGATAAGAAAGAGGAGAAAATAATGCAAAAATCTGATATCTTTTATACAGAAAAACTCCACTCCTTACAGATGGATAACACCAGAAGGACTTATCTTCAACTACAGAGAGAAAAAAGAAAAGATTGACCCTGTTGCAAAAGCAAAGACATTTTTGGAGCAGCACCTTCTAACAGCAAAAGGAAAAGGAAAAGCAGAGGATAATAGCACAACAGAAAAAAACAACGAACATGTGATGGGAAGCAGTGACAGCTCATCGGGCAGCCCTTCAGAAGATGACCCCAAATCCAAGAAAGGAGCAGCTGCTCCTAAACTTCTTAAAGTCAGAATGACTTATGATAAAAGCAAACATAGAGGGGAAAATATGATAAAGAGCTTAATACTGAAAGCCTGTCTTTTTTCATCAATTATAAAATACTAGGACACACATACTCTGGCTAAATTATGCTTGCACTAGTTTGATTCTGAAAATGTAATGGTTAAACTTCATTCCTGAAATTTTAAATGTGGGGGAAGCATCGAGACGAGCTATGTATATCGTGATATGATCCTTGCCTAGTTTTGTATTTTAGATTAGATTGGCCCTTACCTTTTCCCTTTGTAGTATGTAGTGAAAAAGCAATAAATAAGTTATAGAAATAATTAAAAAATCCCTGTGGAACACATGCATCTTTTGTGGACTGTGCAAATAAAAAAATAAAAAAGAAGTCACAAGCTGTAACACATATTTGTTATCTGTTATCTAGGTATAAACTGTTCCTGTAGCACCAATGGCTGTGGCACAGTGCAGTCACAAAAGTATGAGGCACATTGCTTGAGAGGAATTTTGACTGAAAGCATTGATCTGATCAGGAAATTCCTAGCATGAAAGTGAGGAAGTATCATCAGAGTAAAAAAGACTGACTATGCTTGTGTAGAATTTCATTCAACATTCCATCCCGGAGAAGAACTTCTAGAGGAAATAGCACTTGGTTTGTAATGCAGCCAAACACTAGTGACATCACTACTTATAGTCTTCCCTGAGGCATGTGGTAGGCTAGTAGGATAACTGGTGTGAGTCAGCATGGTGGAGCCCAATAGAGGTCAACCAAAAGTTGATCAAATGGAGAAAAAGTTAAGCATGCGGCTTATATCTGGCCTATTAATGAATGTCTGAAGACTGTTTAATATGGGCAGCTTCATTTTTTGCTGTTTTATATGAAGGAAGTAAAGTTTTGGAAAGGGTGCTCAAATCAGGGGCATTTGTGGCAAGCTAATTTTAATGTGCAGGTAGAATTTCTCTTACTTTGCCACAAGTTACATAAGAAGTAGCCAGGAAATTGGTACAAAATATAGTAGGTTGCCATTTGGAATGAGCGAAGCAATTGGGACACCATATATCTAATTTCAAAACGTGCCATAGAATTGTTTTTTTTTTAATTGATTCTAGGTTTTTTGTAAACTCTCTCAGGCTATTTCTTGTGAAGAAGAAAGTGGGTTATTTCCCCCGCCCCCAGATAAGTAAATGAAATAATGGGTTGACATTGACACTACAAACCCTTCAAGAATGGAGAGACATAAAAAGGATTCACCTACAGCATATACCATGTCCCACACTGGACCACAAAGAGACCACCAAGAGGAACCTGAGAGAAAATGAGGTATTGAATAACTTCAAGAACTCTGATTTCTCAAAAGTTACCTATTCCTTTTAACAGAAAAGAACTTTGTGATGTATGAAGGACTCTTGTGTTTACAATAAAAACCGATCTTGCATTACAACTTCATAAGAGGCAAAAGGTGAAAACAAAGAGGAAAGCATTTGAAAACCCCATTCTTACCAGTAACTAACTCTCCTCTGGATATTTTACAGTGAAATCTTAAGCAGAGTTATTGCCCTTCTAAACCCATTGGTTTCAGTGAATTTTGAAGGGTGTAAATCTGTTTAGGATTGTGCTGTGAGGATTCTAATACTTTGTTAGGAAGTTGCCAAGTTTCTGACTGAGAGCTGGCTTCCTGTTCCAGCTAAATAATTTTAAAGATCTCTATTCAAACTTGATTTAATAAAAGGTGGTTCAACTTCCAGTAGCAGTGGCTAGGCTGAAATTACATAGGAAAAATATTTGTGATATAACCACTAACATACCATGGATGAACTATACACCTGTTTTCAATATACCTAATGGCTAGTGTTCCTGTTCCCTTTTTTCACATAATTTGAACTGGAGAGGCAGGGTACAGCATATTTTCCCCATAAGTGGAAGAAAGCTGAATAAATGCACAATGAAGGAAATCTTTATTCCACTGTTAGGGCAAGGATAGGGAGAACAATGGCAATTGATACACCATGAAGAAGAAGAAGAAGAAGAAGAAGAAGAAGAAGAAGAAGAAGAAGAAGAAGAAGAAGAAGAAGAAGAAGAAGAAGAAGAAGAAGAAGAAGAATTGCATTTATACCCTGCCCTTCACTTAGAGTCTCAGAGCGGCTTACAATCGCCTTCCCTTCCTCTCCCCACAACAGACAACCTGTGAGGTAGGTGGGGATGAGAGAGCTCTGAGACAACTGTGACTGACCCAAGGTCACCCAGCTGGCTGCATGTGAAGGAGTGGGGAATCAAACCTGGTTCTCCAGATTAGAGTCCAGCGCTCTTAACCACTACATCAAGCTGGCTCTCTAAGGTGCTACTGGACCAGCATGACCCTGGCGGTCCCTTCCAGTTGTATGATTCTGTGATTCTATGACTACCCTCTGATACTAGGTTCCAGGAAGTTTCGTAATCTAGTTAAAAAACCACCTAGTGGTATTTCAGCTAATGTTGTTTAGTCATTTTTATATCACATACATGAAAAGATGCCTGGGTCTCACTGCTCCTTAGGTATCAAGTTTTGACAGAGTTTTCACAACGGATAGAGCACTGAAATTTTGAAAGAGCACAGTCCAAGAAATCTGGCACCAGAGCTGGCTCACAGAATCACATTGTGCCTATTTTGAAACAATTGTACTGGGTACCAGTTCCAGGCTCAATCCAAGATGCTAGCTTAAAGCAGTCTGGACAGGTCAACTGGCTCCCTCTGTGTTGATATCCTGTAGAATGGCAAAAACTTTTCTCTTTCAGTTTGGCCTTAAGTTATTAGTACTTCTGATTTAAGAATATAAGAGAAGACATGCTGGATCAGGCCAATGGCCCATCCGGACCAACACTCAGTGTAACATAATGGCCAAAACCCAGGTGCCATTAGGAGGTCCATCACTGATATTATTCTTATTCATCTTACTGTGTTTTTATATTTCTGTGCAGGGACTTACCTGTTCCCTGCTCCCCCTATAGTCCACTGAGTGCCCTGAAATTTTATTCCTGGGATTCAGAAGGCCTTTAAGGTTCAACATGGGGGGGGGGGCAAAGTGGGGGGTCTTCAGTGAGAGGGGAGAGCCAGTTTGGTGTAGTGGTTAGGGCACGACTCTAATCTGGGAGAACTGGGTTTGATTCCCCACTTCTCCACATGCAGCTGCTGGTGTGACCTTAGGTCAGGTCAGTTACAAGTTCTCTCAGAGTTGTTCTCTCATAAGCAATCCTCAAAAGAGCTCTCTCAGCCCCACCTACCTCACAGGGTGTTGTGGGGAGGGGAAGGGGAAGGAGATTGTAAGCCACTCTGAGGCTTCTTCTTCTTCTGTGGAAATGTTTCCATTTAGGGATGCCAGCCTTCAGGGGATCCCATGGAATTACAGCTCATCTGCAGAATACAGAGACCTGTTCCTCTGGAGAAAACGGATGCTTTCGAGGATGGACTCTATGGCACTGTACCCCACTGAGGTCCCTGTCCTCCTCAGGCTCCATCCCTAAATCTCCAGGAGTTTCCCAACTTGGATCTGGCAAACTTACCCATCGCCCACTGATGCCCAGGTGGACCTGGAATCCTGTGCCCTTCTTCTGAAGACACAACTGACTGCAACTCCTTGGAACTGCATGGTTGGATATATGCCACTGGTATTCAAGTTAAATGAGAAGGAACCAGGACAACGTTTAACACAAAGGGATGCAGCCATATTGGGTAGGAAAATATTTTTTCCTTTGTTTAGCCCTTCTTTCTTTATTTCATTGAGGGGGTCACCATACATGGCACTACGGCTGAGGGCAAGAATTCTTTGTTCAAGTCCCAGTTGATTTTGTCAGCATCACACAGTCAACGCATACAAAGAGATGTCAGGGTTGGTGAGATGAATAATATTATTCATACTTTTGAGCCTATGAGCATTTTTGCAATTCTGACATAGTACGGTGGGCACAGACACAAAATGGCAACCGCAAAATGGTTGCCACGGCAGTCAGAGACAGCTACAAAATGCCACAGCTTACCTTCTGTTACACAGAGAAGAGGAGATTGGATTTATACCCCGCCCTTCACTACCCGAAGGAATCTCAGAGTGGCTTAGAAATCTCTCTTCCCTTCCCCATAACAGGTAGGTGGGGCTGAGGGAGCTCTTTCGAGAACTGCTCATGAGAGAAGAGCTGTGAAAGAACTTGTAACTGACCCAAGGTCAAGCCAGCAGCTGCATGTGGAGGAGTGGGGAATCAAACCCGGTTCTCCCAGATTAGAGTCTGCACTCCTAATATCTACACCAAACTGCCTTTCAGTGAAGACCCTTGTGCTGTGGTGGCAGCTGATGGCAAAAATGATATTTTTAAAAATCTGCCCAGCCAATCAAATCTACAATGGCAAAAGCCCCACCTGTTCCCAGTGATGGCCCCAGTTTTTTTTGCCCACTAGGCAAGGATACATTCTCGTGCCCACCCTCTGTGCATGGCAGGATGGGGTGGGCGCCGGGGCCACAGACAGCGGGCCGAGAGAGCAAGCTGCAAATGCATGCCTGGGGGGGATCGCTCAAGGGGAGGGGAGGGGGCCTGTGCTAGGCTGCCAAAGGAGCTCCAAAGAGACCGTGGGGGCAGCAGAGGGCGAGCGGCACTTTCCCATCATCCTGGGCTGTTCCCTGTGCCTGTCCCCCCCACCTCCTTCTCTTTCTGTCTGGGGGGCTGCAAAGAGGGACAGGGCAAGAAGCTGGCAAGAGAGGCTTCCTGTGCGGGGTGAGGAGGGGATGAGGCCAGCCAGAATGGCGCCCTCGTCAAGCCATCGCCCTAGGTGGCAGTCTAAAATTTAGCAATCATGGGCTGGCCCTGCCTGTTCCTGTCCACTTTCTGAGAACACGTGGCAGGCTCCAAGAAACATGGAAGTGGGGGATATGGCACCCACGGGCAACAAATTTGGGACCCCTGGTATAAAGAGAGGAGAAAACATTGGTGTGATTGTGTTTTGACCACTTTCCTCTTTCTACGTATCCTTGATCAACAAGAGAACCCCACAGTGAGACAGAAACGTGACTGTAGATCTCTCTTGAATTAACAGGACAATTTATCTGCATCGTAGTATCATGGACAGTGAAGCAACTGATGTTGTCAAACTGACACAGACAAGAAATTGCATTCGCAGTATGGACAGTAGTCATGGCAATCAAAACTGAGTGGTGGACTTCAAAGGGAAAAGAACATTCTGGGACTGTGAGATCACAGCTGATCTGGAGGCATTTTTTCTTTGGTACTTTTTGATTGGTGTTTCTCTTGGAGTAATGAGGAGGAAAGACAACAGCCTTTCTGGCTCAAAGGTTAGGGCATTGCCGGCTACAAAATATTTAAATCTTAAAAATATGTTTATTCTATTGTGCTCATATCTTGACACGGTTTTATTTGATCTTGGCAGAGGAGCGGTTTCAGGAGAGAGAAAGAAAATACATAACAATTGGAAACATACTTAAAAGTGCCGGTTTCCTTGCCAGAAAACAAATCACTGCAAGAATCCACTGAAATCTTTGCAAATGATATTGCACAATCCTGTTGAATCCTCAGCTACGAGGCCGAAGTTTTGCGTTCTCTTGGAAACGGTAAAGAGAAATGTGTGATGTATTTTTTTAAGGCAACAGTATGCTGAGATGTAATATGTTGTCCTCGTGAAGTAACGCACCAAGCCTTTAAAAAATAGAAGAAGTTAAAATGGCAAGAAGAACTTTGTTATGGTATCTAATTTCAACTGCAAGAATGACTTACGCTCAGTTCTGGAAACAAGAGCAGGTACCTGACAAATGGGAGTGGATTAAAAAAATGATTTTTATGGCTGAAATGGACAAGTTAACAAAAAAACTTCATGGAATAGAAGACGAAGAATTTTTAGCAGACTGGAAAGATTTTAAAGACTATTTAGAGCTTAACTGGGACGTGAAAAATAGATTACTTTGTTTTGATAGCTATTAATAATAGAAGTGTTGCAACAAAAGAGACAGTAATAGAAAAGTTACCTAATGGTTAAAAGTGAAAAAGGAAATTTGAGATTTGAATATTAAGAATGAATTGAACGTATGAGAATATTGATTGAAATGTTAATGGGGGTGGAGCATCGTTGGAAGCCAGGGGAAGGGGGGATAAAAATTTGTAGAAAAGGATATGACAAGAATTGTAAGCCAAATATGGAACATGTTATTATATCCGGTTAATAAATTTTCTTTAAAAAAAAAAAAGTGTGCAGGTCTAACTTGTTGTTCAAGTAATAAACCGTGCATTAGTGTAAGGCCCTTTCCGCACTCTTAATCCATGTTCACTATGGTGTCCTCCAAGCAATTCTCCACTGGAATCGAATCCAACCTTCTTTTATTCTGTCCGTCCCGTCCCGTCCCCCCCCCCCGTTCTGCAGTACATTCCTTCAGTGGTTGGTCTGGTTTCAGCCCGCCTTTGCCTTGGGGTTTATTGGATGTTGTTTTGCTGTGGATTTAAATAGCCTAGACTCAAACACTGAGAAAATCCGGAGTGGCAGGCAAATGTGGAAAGGAGCTAAGTTTAGCAGCAATGTATTTGAGCAAGCTTCTAGGGGTCTGTGCCATCAAATAGAGGAAGAAACCAAAATCCTAAGACTTGTTATAGGCTTGCATGCACAGAGTGAGTAGACTGCATCTCAGACTCTCGAGATTTGCTTTGGCCAATCATCAGATTGGGAGGGAAGGCAAGGCAGCATGGTATAGCCAGATTTTGCCAGATCTTGGAAGCTAAGAAGGGGTGGTGCATTGATGGGAGACCTCTAAGGAAGACTCTGCAGAGGCAGACAATGGCAAGCCACCTCTGCTTCTCTCTTGCCTTGAATGCCCCTTGCTAATGTTGCCATCAGTCAGTTGCGGCTCGACAGCACTTTACACACAGGACCGGCTCGCTCACTAGGCGAACTAGGCATTTGCCTAGAGCACGCCGGCCCTTAGGGGCGCCAAAAGCCCCCCGCCAACCCCCCCCCCCCTTCCCTGGCTTGCCGACGTGCCCTGTATCTGCGGGGCACACAGGCAAGCCAGCACTCAGCAGAAAAGACCAGCTTGTGGCGCCCTCCCCTCATCTCCAGGCCCCACTGGGAGGTTGGCATTGCCATGGGGGTGTGGGTGCCACAAGCTGGCCTCACCTAGGGCGCCCAGACACCTCGGGCCGGCCCTGTTTACACACACACACTATCAGATCCCAGTCTGCTGAATAAGTGTTACCACCAGAGCCTATGGTACATGCATGTTGTCCGAACAGGGGAACTAGTGTATTTTGCATGTATGCACACAGTGGCAGATTAACCATTAAGCAGACTAAGCACGTCCTTAGGGCACCAGGGCCAAAGGGGGCACCACGAAGTTGGGAAAAGGGTAAAAAGAAAAAAAAAAGAATGAAGATTTGTAAAAAAAAAAAAAAATGATAAAACTAGTGCAAATTGATCATGTTGCACCCTAGGGTTATCGTCTATTTTTTGTTGGCGAGGTGCAGTGTCATAGGCTATGTTTAAAAGTAAAACACATGTGTTTAAAAGTAAAATGATGGAGCCAAATTGTCATGACAGTCATTTTGATGACCCTCTCTGGGTCAGTGTGGAAAGGAGGGGGGCACCAAGACTGGTCAGTGCTTAGGGCACCAGTGAGCCTTAATCTGCCCTTGCACGTACAGCACTGGCATTCACTAAACCAGTGATGGATTTGTGAATAGTGAAGCAAGATACATGTTGTCCCTGATCTGACAACATGACAATAACACATATTGGGAGGATCTGTGTGCAGTTGGGAGGTTCCTGTTATACATGGTAGGGTCATTAATGCCAGCTTGCAAAATTCCTAAAGATTTGGGGACGGTGCTGGGAGAGGGGAGAGTCCGAGGAGGGATCTCCTCAGCGGGAATGGGTCACCACTTTCCAAAGTAGCTGTTTCTTCCAGTGGAACAAATTTCTGGAGTCTGGAGATCACTGGTAATTCCAGAGAACTTCCAGGCGCCACTTTGAGGTTGGTAACCATGAAACAGGGGTCGCTGGGTGTGTGTGGGGGAAGGTATTTGTGAATTTACTGCATTCTGCAGGGGGTTGGACTAGATGACCCTGGGTGTCTCTTCCAGCTCTATGATTCTATGATTCTACATCAATGTACCTTCTGAAAAGAGCCCTGTTAAACATAATTTTACCATACTCACTCAGAGCCCACGCGTTGAGCTCCTTATTGTCTACCCCAACTAGAAGCAGCTTCCCAAGGTCTCAAATAAAGGTCCTAGCACTGTCAGCTATGATCCATCACCTGAAGATAAAACCTGGGACTAGGGATGCCAGCCCTCCAGATGCGACCTGGGGATCCCCCAGAATTACAGCTTATCTCCAGACTATGGAGATCAGTTCCCCTGGAGAAAATGGATGCTTTGGAGGGTGGACTCTATGGCATCCTACCCCACTGAGGTCCCTGTCCTTCCCAGGCTCCATCCCCAAATCTCCAGGAGTTTCCCAACCTGGATCTGGCCACCCTACCCCCCCATCTCCCACCGGTGGCCAGGGGGACCTGGAAACCCCACCTGGGACCTAGGATTGTCAGCTCTGCCTTGGCAAATGCTTGAAGATTTTGAGGGTGGTAGTGCCTGGGGGGGGGGTGGAACTTAGGGAAGGGATGTAATGTCACTTATGAGTGATGGTTAGGAGTTACCCTAAATTCTATGGTAAAGACCACAGAGACATGAGAAAATGTTGCTATGGAGGCCAGTTTTTAGAGTCACTAACCACTAGGTGGGGCCTGGCGTTCTCCTGGAATTACAATTGATCTCTAGACTACAGGGATCAGTTCCTCTAGAGAACAGGGATGCTTCAAAGGGTGGACTCTATGACACTGGACCCCACTGAGGTCCCTGTCCTCCCCAGGCACCATCCCCTAATCTCCATTAGAGATTAGAGAGAGCCAAGAAAGCCAGTTTGGTGTACTGGTTAAGTGCGCGGACTCTAATTTGGGAGAACCGGGTTTGATTCCCCACTCCTCCACTTGCACCTGGCTGGATGACCTTGGGCAAGACATAGTTCTGTCAGAGCTGTTCTGGAAAGAACAGTTCTCAAAAGAGCTCTCTCAGCCCCACCTACCTCACAGGGTGTCTGTTGTGGGGAGTTTGTAAGACACTCTGAGTGAAGGGTGTGGTATAAATCCAATCTCTTCTTCTTCCAGGGGTTTTCCAAGCTGGATCTGGCAATTCTAGCCCCCATCCCCTGCTGGTGGCCAGGGAGGACCTGCCAACTCATCCCCCACCAGTGGCCGGGGCAGACCTGCCAACCCTACTTCTGGATCAAGCTAGAAGCAACATCATCATGCTAAGGATGCTCATCAGCCCCCCCCCCATTTTCCCCAGGCATTTTCTCCTGCCGCCCAGTGGAGTGGCAGTGGGCAATGGGAGCTGGGAAGCTGGCCACCAGCATGTCAACACAGGCTATCCGCAACCTTTGCTTATATGCCAGGTTATGAGGGAAGCCAGAAACCAGAGACGTAGCGTGGTGCAGTGGTTACAGTACTTGAGAAGTATGACACTTAAAGGCAGCATTCCAACAAGTGATTCAGCTTTTAATGATAGTGATTCAACAGCTCAGACCAGAACAGAACAGACAACACAACATAGAGCAACAGGCTCTTATTTAAACAGTGTGGGCTAGCCTAGCCACACCCACATCAGTGGTAATAACCAATAGCATTGCTTAGATAAGGTCCAATCAGTTTGCTTCCCTCCAGTACAATCCTTGTATCCTGATTGGCCTGCTACGCAGAGTAGCCAATCAGGCATTGCCATTCTGGATACCCCACCTGTCAATGGGGATGAAATCAAGCTCAGGACATAACAGTACTGGACTAGGATCTGGGAGACCCAGGTTTGCATCTCTGCTCTGCCATGAAAGCTTGTTGGTTATCACATCGGGCCAATCCCACATTCTCAGCCTGACCTACCTTGCAGGGTTGTTGTGAGGATACAGTGGAGGAGGGAATGATATAATCCACCTTGGGTCCCTACTGGGGAGAAAGACATGGTATAAATGAAGTGAAATAAAAAATCAGGGATGGACAAGTGGGCTTTGCAGAGTCCAGAAAGCTCCCCTGAGTGAGTTCCAAATTCTGCAGCCCAGGGGGGATCCAGGACCCCAAATCCAGTTATTTCCAGATCTTTTCCCCCCAACACCCCTCGTTGCTACTGGTATTAGGCATCGCTAACTCTGTAACCATTTCACTAAAGTTGATCTATCTAAGAAAGTATTCCATTTATAGAAGTCTTTTGTTTAGCTTACAGTGTGCCTTGATTAATAGGCTGTCTCTGTATTGTGTCATGATTTTTAAAAACGCATTATATGGGTTTTCTTTGTGATTTTTTAAAATGTTTTATGAAAGAAGACTGTGTAAACACAGGTGGACTGGATGAATGATCTCATATTAACAGTTGTATGGTGATTTTTTTTTTTTTAGAGGGAAAAAGAGATCTAATGATAACATACTGTCATTATTATTTCTCATTTTATTGCCGCTAAGGTCTACTGTTTTCATAACTGATTGAACAGTTGCAAGAGAGAAACAGCTATCATTTGGTACATGGATGAAAGTGAAGCAAATATAATATATATACAGTCCTATCACCGTGTCAGATAATAAAATTATGCATACACATTAGAAGGCAAGTGGGAAATAGCATGTTTGAACACCTCCCCCCACCATATAGTTCCAGTACATAGAAAACAAGCATCTCAGGGAGTAGATGGTGTGAGGATCCTTGCTCCTGGCATGCTACCTTTCACCGGTAGGAGAGTTCTTGCTATCAGGTTGCATTGAACAAAGTTATAGAGTCCTAAGAGAACTAACTAATGTGATTTTTCTGAAGGCATAAATTAGAAAATTGAAATTATTCAGAAGCTGCTAGGGAAAGTCAAGAGGAGTTCCATATAGGATAAACCAGATTTTTTTAAAGCAGTTTAAAACGTGTAGCACTTTAAACTCCAGTTTAACAGGACAGCGAACCAAACAGGGCCCCTTTTTAATGCAAATAAATACGTGAACAAATTGTGAGAATCTGAAATCTTGTGAAACATGAGTAATAAATGGAATTGTAGTTTGTAGCTGGCAACGAGACACAGTGAAGTTCAAAATTATTGCTGAAGGTCAGAGGCTAAGACGCTGAGTTGGAGACCAGAAGGTCTGTAGTTCAGCAGTTCGAGACCCTAGTGCTGCGTGACGGAATGAGCTCCCGTCTCTGGCCCCAGCTCCTGCCAACCTAGCAGTTCAAAAGCAAGAAATTGCAAGTAGATAAATAGGTACCACTTTGGTGGGAAGGTAACAGTGTTCCGTGCACCTCATGCCGGCCACATGACCACAGAAAAGTCTTCAGACGATACTGGCTCTTCAGCTTGGAAACAGAGATGAGCACTGCCCCCTAGAGTTGGATTTCACTGGCTTTCGAGCAAGGGAAACCTTTACTTTTACCTTAAACAGCACAAAGGCAGTGTCATGTTACAGTTTGGATAATATGGACTGTATTGTAAACAGATATTGAGGATGGCCAGGCTGAGGCAGTGTACTACTCTACCTCAAACCAGATCCACTGTGTGTATTCTCCAAACCTGCTTTCCTGATGTTGGTTCCCTTTTCTTTCCTGCAAGGGATGCCAGACCCTCCCCCAGCTACTAGTGGGGGGTGGGGGTGCCCTTAGGGTTGTTTCTGGTTGGGACACTTCTGGAGATTTGGGGGTGGAGCCTGAGGAGGACAGGGATCTCAGTGGGGTACAGTGTCACAGAGTCCATCCTCCAAAGCAGCCATTTTCTCCAGGGGAACTGATCTCTGTAGTCTGGAGATGAGCTGCAATTCCAGGGGATCCCCAGAGGGGATCTGTAATTCCAGGGAGGCTGGCATCCCTATTCACTGCAGTTTTCACCAGTCTGCTTTATGGCAGAATGCTTCAAATATTCGCCATACTGCGCTCTGATTCTGTAGTGGCAAGTGCTGTTTTCATCAAAACGCACTAGAAGAAGCCAGGGCCTAAAGGCAAACGGAAATAAAGTACAAACGTTGTTGGTTGGTTTTGCCAAAATTTTGCTTTGGGTCTTCCAGACAGCTCTCATAAATAAACTGTTCCTAGTTATTAATCACAGGCCCTGGTTAGTACGTGGATGGGAGGCCACCAAGGAAGTTCAGGGTTGCTCAGAAGCAGGCAATGGCCAACCACCTCTGAACATCTCTTGCCTTGAAAACTCTATGAGGTCGCCATAATGAAAGCCAGTTTGGTGTAGTGGTTAGGGGCGCAGACTCTAATCTGGGAGAACCAGGTTTGATTCCCCACTCCTCTACATGGGTCAGTCACAGTTCTCTCAGAGGTGTTCCCTTACAAGGAGTTCTTGAAAGAGCTCTCTCAGCCCCATCTACCTCACAGGGTGTCTGTTGTGGGGAGGGGAAGGGATAGGAGATTGTAAACCACTCTGAGACTCCTTCGGGTAGTGAAGGGCAGGGTATAGAACTGACTCCTCCTCGTCTTCCTCTTCTTCGTGACTTGAGGGCAATGTCCATCACAGTTAAGCACAGAAATGTATCCGATTGTGACTGCTTTCCTATAGCACAGCCGGTTTCTAGAAGTAGGAACCAGGACATCAAGTGCAGCAATCTTTAGACAACTGCTTTGTCGAGCAGGCTATAGTTCAGGCCTGGCCAAGAAGCTTCCTGCAATAAATGCGTTAGTCTGTAGAGTGCCACAAGACTCATCACTGCTTTGGCTGCAGACTCTGCTGGCTGCCCTCAGGGAACGTGCCGTCTTTGTGCATCCCATTCTTTTCCGAGCACACGTCGCTTGCCAAGTTAGTCCCAGCCTTGGACTCTGCAGTTACTGGCTTAAACCCTCAAGTCCCTGACAAGTGTCTAAATCTAAGGGCTGGATTATGCCAAGGGCCCTTCCAGCTGTGTAATCGCATTATTCTGTCAGTAGATTTGAATAATTAACACTTGATGCCTAGCATGATTAATATGTTTAGGAAAGCTCTCTTGAGGCCCAGCGTGCTCGGTTTATTTCCTTGTTTCTCTTTCTGCCACATGTTTAATATTACTTCTCTCGAATATGCTGCTTTCTCTTCTCTGAAGCAGTGTCTGTCTTTTTGTTTTCATCTAGCTTTGTTTTCATCTAGTTTTCATTGTAAGCAACAAATGGTGCCCTGACCGACTGTGCTCTTTATTATTATTTTTCTCAATTAAATTTTCAGTACTTGCAAAAGAGCATTAGCGATAGCTGGCAGTCACAGATCGGAGCTACTAGTTCTACTCCTAAAGGGATACAGAAAGCAATTCTAAGTTCAATGACCCTTACAAGATCTTTGTAAATTCCGCTAAAAGCCATTGTAAGCACTTGGCTGGGAGGCTGCTCAGCTTAAAAACAGAATAGTCCTGCCGGTTTGTTTTGTCAACAAAACTGCAGTTCAGTTCACAGACATGATATCAACACAGAAGCTCATGGCGCAAGGGTCCACGAACATTGGCCTGCCTCATCAGTCGGTCGTTGTTTGTGGCTGCTACTGGCCCTTCCTCTCCTCCAGATCCTTTGCACATGTCTGAGAACTTGGGGCAAGAAAGGGGACTCAGTTTTCCAATATGGTGTAGTGGTTACAGTGTTGAACTAGGATCTGGAAGGCACAGATTTGAATCTGCACTCAGGCTCCAACCTTGGGCCCATACCCCCTGCCAGGTACCCCCTTGCAACTGGCAGGTGTATGTGGGGGGTGGGACTTACCAGCAGCAAATTGAGACCTAGGCCTCTGTCACCACAACACTGTGACGTTACTGGCCATGTGGAGATGCTTCGATATTTGGCAAAAACTCTATGGTAGCTGTTTTTATCATAGAGTGTTGCCCTAATACCAGAGTGACCTCACAGCACCGGTGACATGATGACATGATTTCCAGTGCACAACAGAAGTAACATCGCTGTTGTTATATACTGAGATTGAGGCAGCGTTTCATAACAAATGATTTCTTCATTCAGCTCCAAATGCAGAGAACACAGACAGACAACACACAGAATAACCCAGCTATATACAGTTTGAACCAGGAAAACCACACCCCCTGGAACAATAACATCCAATCAAAGATGAGTGCATGGAACCAATGGGAATTGTTCCTGTTGAATGTCAACTACTGTCCTGATTGGTCTGTCTCTTGACACCGACCAATCCTGTTGCAGTTTTCAGGATACCAAGAGTCAATGGAGCTTGTGGCTGAAGCTCAGGCATTCTACACTTACAAGTAACACAATACACAACAGCTGTGTCACTGGCAACAGAAGCCTAGGCCTCAGTTTGCTGTCAGTAAGTCCCTCTGCCAGCCAGTTGATTTGTGCCAGGGGAGGGGACCCAGAGGAGGGGATCCCTGCCTGTGGTGGGGTCAGGGAACCCTAACACAGGGATGTCAAACATGCAGCCCATGGGCCGGATCAGGCCCTTGGCGGGCGCCTATCTGGCCCACAAGGAACTGGCTGCCTCCTGCTTTTTTCTCCACTTCTACTGCTGCATCACAGCTTGCTTTACCAGACTCTCTCAATCACACAGGAGAGATAGATAGGCAAGCTTCTGTTCCCTGTACTGACTGAGACTCCTCCAACTCCTCCTTCCAGGGGGAGGGAGGGAACGAGCTGGAGCTTGCTTCCTAGCCAGGCTGCCTCAATTACACAGGAGACAAAGGCAAGCCTTTCTTCCCCGCCATTGGCTGAGGCTCCTCCCATTCCTCCTGCCTTGCGTTGCTCAGTTGCCTCAATCGCATGGGAGAAATACAAAACACCTTGAAGACCCACAAAGGTTTATTCAAGGCATGAGCTTTTGTGTGCCTTGCTACAGTGTGTGTTTTGTTGGGCTTGTTATGCCAGAGCTCTCCTGGGTGTAACTGGGTTTCCTCCCCCTTTTCACTGTATTCATGGCCTCATGACCCAGTCTTACTAAGTAGGAAAGCAATGTGAACTGTTTAGATGAGGAATAACAACAAGCCAGTGAGGTCGATTAGGCAGATAGTGTGTGTCCAGACCAAGTTCACACAGCACGTTTCCTTTGTGGACTGGGGATTTTGAACCTAGACTTCCTAGATAGTAGGCTGATACTGACCACTATACATTGCTGTCTCTTTATTCTTGCACTGCCTCATAGGAGTTGTAGTTATTTCTCTGGGGAAGACTATAGTTTTGTAGACAAACACATACCCCTCAGTCCGTGTCAGGATACCCTCTCATGTTCTTGATTAGCAGATGAAGCAATTTATGTACAAAAGTTCACAATGCCCAGCCATTTCATGTTTTCCCCTGGGCCCTAGGCTCAGAACACTGAGCATGAGATTTTTGTAATGAATGTCAATAAATCAAAAGTAGGTTTGCAGCTTACAGATACAGACCTGAACAGTATACTCAAGATTCCTGCAGCACATTTTGATGCAATAATTCAGAGCAAGAGGTGTCAGTTATCAGAGACTGTTAAATAAACAAAACATTGCAAGAGTGCTAGTGTTTTAAGCATGTTTTATTTAATTTTTTTAAAAATCTTTAATAGTGTTTGTGTCCTTTATAATAAGTAAAAAATAAAGTAATAACTGAACTATGGAACATAAAAGCACTTTGAGGGTGTGATCACATGGGAAGCTTACCGTGGTTTGTTCCTGCTGTAGATTTGATTGGGAATATTCCAATTGGGAATATCCCTCCCTGAACCGCTTGCATTGCACAATGAGGCTCTGGGCACCGCTTGGGCGGCATGGCTTGTTTTTTAAACAAATTTGGCTTTGCACATGTGCATATACACATGGCCAAATCACCGCTCCCACTGGGACTTGCCGTACTCCCTTGTTCTTGCAGGTTCCCCCTCCCCGAACAGCAAACAAAATTAACCGGTGACACACAACTGAGCACTGGAGTCTGTATGTGTGCTTGAACATTGAATTTATTCAGCACAGGATTGCTTATGCACACAATGAGGGAAGCTTGTTAAAAAAAAAAAACATAATGAGAAGGATGCTCAGATGACCTAATTGTGATCATTGTGAGAAATGGCTGTCTAGATCGGTGGAATCGCGGATTCAAAGTGCAAATATCCAGCAAGTACTTGATTTTCTGGGTGTAGGAGAACTCACTAGGGAACTGGGAGGATTGCACGAGTGAGCCCACTTCTATGCGGGAGATGGATGCAGCCATCTGATCAGCAATTTTAAATGCAAGAGGGAACAGCGGTGAAACCAAAATGACCATGTGACCACAACCTAAGTCTTCTGCACCACTTCTTTTTCTTCTGATGTCCAGTGTGACATGAGAAACTTCCCTTGCCTCTCCCTAGCCAAGTGCAGGAAATGCAAAAGAACTCAGGGAAAGGTGTGTGTGTGTGTTTCTCTTATATCACATGAGACTTTGTTCAAATCAATACAAGAGCATTGCCATTCCTCCCCCAACAGAGCAATCCTAAGCAAAAGAAGAGAAAAAGTGAAGAGAAGAGATTGGATTTATACCCTACCCTTCACTCGGAGTCTCAGAGCAGCTTACAAACTCCTTTCCCTTCCCCTCCTCACAAATCAGTACAAGAGCATTGCCATTTCTCCCCCAACAGAGCAATCCTAAGCAAAAGAAGAGAAAAAGTGAAGAGAAGAGATTGGATTTATATCCTACCCTTCACTTGGAGTCTCAGAGCAGCTTACAAACTCCTTTCCCTTCCCCTCCTACCACTGTGAGGTAGATGGGGCTGAGAGAGCTCTTTCAAAAACTGCCCTTTCTGTAACAGCTCTGACAGAACTATGGCTTGCCCAAGGTCATCCAGCAACTGCATGTGGAGAAGTGAAGAATCAAACCTGGTTCTCCCAGATTAGAGTCTGCACACTTAACCACTACACCCTTCAAAACCTGTTAACTTCCAGCGAGTGCAAAATAGCAGGACCTGAATGCGATTGTGGTGCAGCCCGCCAAACTATCTTCCATCTGTCACAGGAATGTGAGCATTTGTGCTTTCCAGGGAGATGTGATGGAGCTCTTCAAACTTTCCCCAGCTGCGATTGAGTGGATCGAAAATTTAGATATTCGTATTTAGGAGGATTGCTCAATCGGTCTGCATATCCACTGTATCAACTTGGTTATGTATTTTAATATATCATATGCTTCCTGTGTGTAATTCTGCCATAAGATAAATAAACAGGTGGGTGTAACTTTGCCAGTTTGGTGTAGTGGTTAAGTGCGCAGACTCTAATCTGGGAGAACCGGGTTTGATTCCCCACTCCTTTACTTGCACCTGGCTAGATGACCTTGGGCAAGCCATAGTTCTGATAAGAGCTATTCCTGAAAAAAGAACAGTTTCTGTCAAGAGCTCTCTCAGCTCCACCTACCTCACAGGGTGTCTGTTGTGGGGAGGGGAAGGGAAAGGAGCTTGTAAGCTGCTCTGAGACACCTTTGGGTAGTGAAGGGCGGGGTATAAATCCAATCTCTTCTTCTTCTTAGGAGAGGAGATTTTATTTCTTGGCTCACTGTAAGAGACCCCTGCTATTGTTGAGGTGAGCAACTCAGCATGCCTGGACATTGAGGGGTGCTACATCACTCTAATTGTGCATAGGGATTATCTCCTTGAATGGGATGCCTCTCTTTGGTTTAACCGGGAAGCTGCCCTCTTACGTCTTCTCCCTCTTTCTGTACTTTGCTCTCCCCCTTTCTCACATGGCTTTTCATGGAGTTACAGGTCTCTACAGGATTCTCCTGAAGGAAAAAATGCCTTCATACTCCCATGCACATGATGCTGGATTAGGTGGCCATTTGTGACAGGGAAAGTACTCTTTAGATTAGGGTTCCCTCTCTTCTTTTGAATGCGACCTGAAGGTGAACTAAATCTACCAGAATAAATGTAAATTTTTACCTTTTTTGTAATATACTTCTTGAGAGATTTATTTATTGCACTCAACATCACGCTTCTATGACTGGCCAAACTCTGCTATATCAACCAAATATCTCTTTTTTTTTTTTTGTAAAACTCTCTTAAAAAAGAGAGAATTTTATTCTTTTTATAAGAAAAGGGAAGGGTAGACAGATGGAGAAAGAAAAAGGTGGAGTGAAATTTTTTTCTGTTAGTGAGAGTTAGTTTAGGTTAATAACCAATACCAAGATTTGGCATCCATCATGGTTAGAAGATCTTCTTTTTAACTAAAGCAAAGTCCAAAATCACTCTTTTAATGCAGTTAGTAAAGTCCATTGGGGTTAGTAATTAAACAGCTCCTTCCAGATGTAACACGAACAGTCCTCAAAATCTCTTCTTCTTAATTTTCTTCCAGTTATGGATTAAGTCCATTTTAACTTTGAAGTCTTCCGTTCCATCACCTTCCCCAGGGCTGCTGTCTTCTACACTTATCCCAATTTTGAATGCTGCATCCTTCTTCCTGCTGGCGTGTCTCTTCAGAAGTTTCTGTGTTTTGAAGATGAGATCCTTCTTCTTTCTTTTCTTTTTTTTCTTAAACTTCTGGCCTTCAAGCTTCCATGGCTCCACAAACTCAGCAGATGAAATTAGATCTCCCGTTTGTCGCCTGCTATGCTCGACATCCCCTTCTACTGGCAGAGTATTTCTTTTTATAAAGGCGGAATAGGCTTTGGGAGCCTTATCCACCTCTTCTTTTAACTTTATCGCTTCACTGCCAGTTAGGGGTGCCAAGACATTTGTCAAGGTAAATCCGAGATCTTCTTTCTCCTCTTCTTTAGCGCCCTGGAAACCTGGAATCAAATTCGATTTCTGTTCAATCTCCTTCATCTTTCTAGTTGTTTCCAATATCTGTTTCTGTCGACTGATGAGAACACTTTCCATTTTAAACAAAGTTTGGTTGATCTTCTGCAATTGTTCCAGCAGGGGGCACAGCATCTTCTTTTTCTGTTGATTGACAGCAAGCTCTTGGGGGGGCTATCTGGACCGGAAGTCCCTCCTCTCTTCTCTTCCGGTGTCTGCAGAGTTTTTTCCATTATCGACATTTTGTTTTTTTGTTTACTTTTAAAAAGTTCGTGCCGCATCCCCCAGGAAGCTAAGATGAACACATTCTTCCATGCAGCCCCAACGGTACTTTCACCAACACTTTGTTTTCTTTCTGCCCCCTTCGCGCTCCCTTTGAATAGCTTGCTTCTCGAGGGGGTGGGGACTCCTCCCTCCTCCCAACGCTTATACGCATGCAGGGGGGCTCCGATTTACGCTTCAAAATAGATCTTCAACTCACGATTCGATGCCACTACTTCTTTTTATGTTGAACCATAGCGCTGTTTTCACTCCTGGAATTCGGTGGCGCCGCTAAGTCCCATTACGGGCACGCCGCAGCGGGGCCGATTGGGGCGGGGAGAAAGCCTCAATTTCCCGGCTGTCTGCCGGCAAAGAGGCTACTCCCCAAGCGCCCCCGGTTCGGAGCCTTTACCTAAGGCTCACTAGGGTCTTTCGCATATGCGAAGACCCCCCCTAACTGCGCGTGGGCTAACCGCCTCCGGGAGCGTCCCGAGAAGCGGCCGCCATTCGCGACGCCGGAAACCGAAACCTCCTATATCAACCAAATATCTCAATAGCAATATCCTTTTCCATTCACAGAGAACTCAGGGACTGTCAGCCCTGGATTAACCGTTAAGCAAAATAAGCACATTTTTAGGGCACTGAGGGAAGGGGGGCACCACCGAGCAGTTTGTTGCTTATATTGCTTACTGCTCTTTGGTATTAAATAAATAATTTTTAATAAAATGTTTATATTTAATATAGTTGTGAGGTCTGACCTGGGGGATGGCCTGGAAGAAAACTGAATTTTTAATCTCTTATTTCATCTTCAGCATTTGTTGAGTCTTAATGTCTTGTCAGTTAAGCAATGGAAGGGCCAAGGGGCACCATTAATGGGCTGTGAGGAGGAGGATGAGATTGGATTTATATCTCGCCCTTCACTACCCAAGGGAGTCTCAGAGCTGTTTACAATCTCCTTCCCTTTCTCTCCCCACAATAGACACCCTGTGAGGTAGGTGGGGCCGAGAGAGCTCTGACAGAAACTGCTCTTGAGAGAACAGATCTAAGAGAACTGTGACTGAACCAAGATCACCCAGCTGGCTGCATGTGGAGAAGTGGGGAATAAAACCTGGTTCTCCAGATTAGAATCTGCCACTCTTAACTGCTATACCAAACTGGCATCAGTTAGCCTTAATCTGGCCCTGGGGGTGGGGGTTATATCTGTTGCTGGTCATCCTTGCCCGTGGGCAGTTGCTCCTGGTGAGTCAACAAGACGTTTGTGGAGGTTTGGTGCAAGGTTACATTTTTGAGTTTGCATTTCCTTGACTTGGATGTGAATATTATACAGTCTGTGTGTGTGTGTGTGTGGAATATATTCATGCAGTATGGATACACTTGGGGAAATGCCTGTCTTCCCCATGCCGCCCCCACCCCCGCTTGGTTTTTGTAGCATTTAAGAATTCTGTAATTTCACATTTCTTTTGTAAGGCCTGTGTCTTACCAAAGAAAGGACTCAAACAAACAATAGGGAGGTTGCAGGCCCGCTCCCTGAAGGTCACGGCAGAATTGGTTTGACATCATTTTAATTGTTAACTCTGATTTCGAAGAGTGATTGTATTGACTTTTGGCCTGAAAGCTCCAGTGCTGCTATTTAGACAGATGTGAAAAGCAACAGGGACTTGGGCAGACGTTTAAGAAGACAGCCGGGAAGGCCCAGACATTCCTGGAAATTGAGGCAATCAAATCATTAGCGTAGATTGCAAGACCCCCAAAGACCCTGTTATCTGTCTGTCTCATCCCTTTTCTGAAATATATCTGGGGTACTTGAAGAAGCCACCAAAATGGATGGCTTGATAGATTTTTATTTACAGGTAAAGCAGAATATATGGGAATTTGTCAGAAAATCTTGACATTACTCTTCCGTTATTGGCAAATGGCCACTTGCTATGAATCAATCATGTTGCATCCTTACGGGTTTTTTTTTAACCACTTTAACTTCTTTGTTAACTGCCCTGAGTGTTTGATACGCCAGACATAAACAAAGAAAATACATGCATAAAATATGCTTGCTGTCTGTAACTCAAATAAATGCATTAGAAAACCCTGACATCAGACACAAAACGTCAAGTTGAATATTTTAAATTGAAAATGTGAGACTATTGAATGCTATCTAGCAGGCCAAAAGATTTTAGAGTTGCTCAGCAACTTTCATTAAAATGGGGGTGATGATGATGATGATGATTAATAAAAATAATAACAAATAATTTGCATGGGCAATATTTGCAAGACATAGAGAATAAAGTTAATAATGAGAACACCTGGAGGTGGCTCCAAAGTGGGCACCTGAAGAAAAAACTGGAAGGACTCCTTTTAGCTGCCCAAGAACAAGGACTCAAAATGAAAAGTATGAAAGTCAAGATTCAGAAGACCAGTGACAACAGCAAATGTCGAGTTTGCAAGACAAAGGATGAGACAGTCAACCACATGGTCAGAGCCTGCAGTAAAACTGCTTAGAATGACTATGAAGAATGTCATGATAGAGCTGCAGCTATGTTGCACTGGAATTTTGCAAGGAGTATTGCTTTCCATCAGCCAAAAATTCATGGGAGCACAAACCAGGCAAGATCATGGAGAGTGATGAAACAAAGATTTTTGGGACTTCTGACTGTAAACAGATAAACACCTGGAGCATAACACCCCTGATATTACAATTGTAAAAGCGAGAGAGAGAGAGAGAGAGAGAGAGAGACAGACAGACAGACAGACAGACAGACAGACAGACAGACAGACAGACAGACAGACAGACAGACAGAGAGAGTGTTGGGTTCATTGACATTGCAATCCCAGGAGATGGCAGAATAGAAAAGAAAGAAGAGGAGAAGACCACAAAATACCAAAACCAATGAATGGAGATAGAACACCTCTGGGAGAAGGTTACCATTGTGCCAGTTGTCATTGGAGTCCTTGAAGCAGTGTCTAGAAGTCTTAAGAAACACCTGGAGATTCTGGGCATTGAACAAATAACACCAGCTCAGCTCCAGAAGACAGTGTTTCTTGGAACAGCAAGAATCCTGCGAAGATACCTCCGCAATCCCCCAGAACTTGGTTAGATCTTGAATTGCAGAAGACCATCTACCAGTAAAATATATAACTGTGACAATTCTTCTTACTTCTCTTCCTCCCTTTGTCTCAGAAGCTCTAGTAATGGATATTTATCCTCACAACAAGTATTCAACTAAGATATAAAGCTTGGCCCTTGTTGAATCAGAGAGCTTTGTGACTGGTGCTTCAAGCTCTCAATCTTCTACTGCACATTGGTTTATGAAAAAAATTCTTGGTTCTAATGATCTCTGTTACTGAGTTATACATTACACATCAAGAGTTTGGTCTATTTGGGGGAAATACCCACACTGGCATTGCCCACATCTTTCTAGACTGCACTAATAATCTATGCATGATTTGAGCTAGCATTAGAATTCAAACCCAACACAGAGCAGCAACTGTGCAATCCTATGCAGTGTGACTCCAGACTTTTCAAGCTGTCTGGCAGGTAGAACCTTTTCCCACTCGATGACAGCAATAGCAGTAATGATAGCAGCTTAAAAACATCTTTAAATAACTAAAGTAATTGCACATTGGTTATATTCATGCACCATATTTGTAGATGCAACATAAAGCATCGGAGGTATGTGCAATTAAAGAAAATTTTAAGGTGTAACCCTAGAGAATGTCAGGAATTAATCTGGGACCTTCAAGGCATGGGTCCCGTTGCTCTGCTCTGCTTGCTTTCAGCCAGCATGGCATAGTGGATGGAGTGCTGAACTAGGCTCCTGGGAGACCCAGGTTCAAATCCTATCACAACTGTCAGCTTGGCTTAACTCACAGGGTTGTTGTTGTTGTTGTTGTGAGAGAATGGAGGAGGGGAGAGCAATGCTCTAAGCTGCTTTGAGTCTCAACTGGTGAGAAAAGCAGGATCGAAATAAATAAATGGACATGTATATTGAATCTGACAGGAGAATCTTAAGCAGAGGTACAAGCTCCTAGGCCTAGAGAACAAGTTTGGTGTAGTGGTTAAGAGCAGCGGACTCTAATCTGAAGAACCAGGTTTGATTCCCCACTCCTCCACGTGCAGGCAGCTGGGTGATCTTGGGCCAGCCACTGTTCTCTCAGAGCTGTTGTCTCAAGAGTAGTTCTCTCAGTGCTCTCTCGGCCCCACCTACCTCACAGGGTGTCTGTTGTGGGGAGAGGAAGGGAAGGAGATTGCAAGCCGCTCTGAGACTCCTTCGGGTAGAGAAAACTGGGCTATAAAAACCAACTCTTCTTCTTCTATTGACTTCAATGGACTCAGAAGGGTGCTACTTTGTTTAGGATTGTGCTGTAAATTTGCACTGATGTTGTACTGCATTCCTTTCTATACTGGTGGGAACTCTCCATAGACAAGTTGCACATCCTAAGAAAAGATCACATCTCAAAATCTGGTCTGGTTCTGCGGTTGGGTAGTACAGAAGACGTGCAGCTGGCCTAGGCTGTTGCCAGGGCAGATGGGTGCAATCATGGCATGTGCGTTTGTGCTCTAAAGTAGTCTGGATCTGTTATGTCCTCCTGCATCGTGTTGTTCCTTTTCAAAAGAGGTACATTTTGTCCCAGGACTGTCGGTCCCACCACGCCATCAACAGGTGCAGGCATAACCTAATGCTCCATTTCCTTTCTTCATCGCTTGTGACCGCAGTACCTTGGAACGTGATGAAAACCATTCTCCTGCTCTCCCCCCACCCCACCCCCGTCTCTCTGTCTTACAATTTCCCTTTTTCTTTCTGTGGTCTGCTGCCATTGATCTGCACTTTGAAATGCATCTGTGTGCAATCCTCTTTTGTAAAGCAGACAAGGGTGAAGCTACGCGACATCATAGAGCTGTCATAATAACACAAGATGCCTCTTGCCTCACAGTTAGCTTTTTTTGTTGTTGTTGTTGGTGGTGTGCGCGCAATCTGAGAGGCATTCCTCTTGGGGAGGCAGCTGCACGTCTATGTGGCCATTAGTCAGGCGTGTTAAAGATGGAACTGATGACAAAAGGGAACTTCATGATAACAATATGAGGCTGGGAAAAGGCCACAGCGTGTTTTAAAGGAGGAACAAAGAGCAAAGGAGAAGTGGCACGGGCTGTGCAGATTGTTGGGTTCCTCAGAGTCTGATTCATGATTGTTCCAGTACTAGCGTGGCCAACTCCAGGTCAGGAAGTTCCTAGAGATTTGTGGCTGGATCCTGGAGCAGCCATTTTGTACGTGGTTCCCTGGAGCAGCCATTTTCTCCCAGGAGATGGACCTCTATAGTCTGGAGATTAGCTGTAATTCCTGGAGACCGCTAGGCCCTGCTTGGAGGCCTCCAAAATCTCCAGTTGTTTCCCAGCCAGAAGCTGGCAATCCCAAGGACTCCACTTAATTTGTATGCCTTCTGTACCTTGATGAAACCCTGTCTGTCTGTCTGTCTTCCATCATCTCCTTCAATTTACATCCCACCCTTCCTACAAAGCAGGCTCAAGGTGGGTTCCAACCTATAATAATCTGCTGAGTGCAGATTTAAATAATAAAAACAGAATAACAAAATAAGTAAATAAGTAAAACACTAATACTTTAAAATAAATAAATTATACCTCAACAGACACATAAGAATGACTCATGTGGGAAGGATCTCTCTCTCTCTCTCTCTCTCTCTCTCTCTCTCTCTCTCTCTCTCTCTCTCTCTCTCTCTCTCTCTCCCCCCCTCCCTATCCATCTATCTATCTATCTATCTATCTATCTATCTATCTATCTATCTATCTATCTATCTATCTATCTATCATCTATCTATCTATCTATCATCTATCTATCTATCTAAAACATTTAATAGTTGCCTTTCTACCTTATAGAAACTCAAGATGGCTTACTATGAGAATAATAATAAAATGTAGTAAAACACAATAAAAGATACACAATTCATAGAAACCACTAGTTAAAATAAATAAATTAAACTGCTGGCAGGCAGAAAAACTAATCAAATACTGTCATGAATAAAACTGTCTTCAGCTGCCTCTGAAAGATCAAGAATTAGGGACCAGGCCGGGGTTGTCAGTCTCCAGATGGGGCCTGGAGATCTCCTGGAATTGCAACTCACCTCCAGATGAGAGGGATCAGTTTCCCTGGAGGAAATGGCAGCTTTGGAGGGTGGATTTTATGGCATTATACCCCAAAGAGGTCCCTCCCCTCCCCAAACCCAGGCTCAGACCCCAAGTCTGTAGGAATTTCCCAGCTGAGAGTTGGCAACCCTAGGCCAGGAGGGATTGTTGCATAATGGTGAAGCTGTCACTGAAAAGATACTCTCTTTTTTACCCACCAGACAAGCTTCTTTGGTCAATGAGACAGTTAAGTGGGACTCTCCCTGTGATCTTAGTCAAATGTGCCTCGTAACTGGCCCCAAACAGCAATCAAATTGTAACCTCCAAACCCACTTCAAGGGTAGCCCCAAGTAGAGTGCATTACAGTAGTCCAGTCTAAATGTAAATAAGGCATGGACTGCTATGGCAAGATCAAACTGAGCCAAGAACAGGAACAACTAGTGTACCAGCTGAATCTGTGTGAAAGCACTCTGAACCGGAGCAGCCGTCTGGTTTTCTAAGGTGACCACTCTGTTGAGCAGTACTCCCAAACTGTGAACCAGACTTTTCAAGGGCAATACAATCACATTTGAGACAGGGGAATTCTCAAGTAAACTGGTCTGCCTTTCTACTAACCCATAGCACTTTTGTACGGATTAAGTTGCAGTTAGATCACCCTCATCCAGCCTACTACTGACTCCAAGCACTGGTCCAGAGCATCAACCTTCCTCATAAGGTGGTAAAGAAAGGCACAGCTGGGTATCGCCTGGATATTGGTGGCACTGGCACCTCAGCCCAGATCTCCTGATGACTTCTTCCAGTGGCTTTATATAGATATTAAATAGTGTGGGGGATAAGATCTTTGTACAATTTTGGAGAAGAAAGGCATGGCCTAAGCTCGTGTTAAACTTACAAGTTGCTCACTCTTGGTAGACAACCTCCTGTCCCTGCACTCCATTGCCTGCCCTGCGCTCACTAAATGTAGGAGAAAAAATTGGGGGGATGATGTCACAGCATCTGTGAAGCTCTACAGCATTGTCAAATGATGTCACACCATGCTCTAGAACATCCCCAGATCTCTATGGTCTTTACCATAGAGATTGGGGGAATTCCTAGCGTGGCACAGACACTATGGTGTCACTTCTGGGTGCTCACCTAGAAGTAATGTCATGGTATCTGTGACCGTCTCCTGTCTCTGCCCTCAAACACTCCAGGTGGTTGCTAGCACAGGGCTGTGTTGAGTTTTGGCCCAGGACTAGATTGGCCAGTCGCTGGCACACTAAAGTTGATAGGCTTTTAGAGAACTTGTACAAAAAGCTGAGTGAATTTAATAAATGCTCAGTTCAGAGTGGATTATTAATCCCTAGTTTAACCCATACATTATGTCTGATGTCTCCATTTTGGGGGGCAGGAGAAGGATACCCTTCAGAACTGGCCCATCACTTATAGGTAGCTTTCTGTCCTACTGGAGTCAATATTTTTAACTGGACCAAATAACCTTTAATATACTGAAAGCAAACCTTTGAGTTGTACAGATTCTGTTCTGCAGCTCTTGGATCACCGTGCTCTCTTTTTGATAACCACCTTCAATGCACATGCTAATGTTGTTAGCACTAGTCTTGCATCTCAGATGATCAGGGGTTATTCAGAATCTGTTCTGGCTTCTCTTTTTCTTTTCTTTCTTTCTTTTTTTGAACACCCACACAAGAACTGGAATTCCATTATCAAATCTTGGGGGGGGGGGGGATAGGCCCTGCTACTATCCATGTTGACATGTTTTAAATGCACAGTTTTAGGAATTGCCTTTTATCCACAGCTACAAAAGGCACAAATATCCACGTACGACAACAACAACATGCTGCAGAAAGAGTCTCAGACTTAATAAAGAATTCTGTGAGCCAAGTGGAAACGTTTCTGTAGCTCAGAATTACCGAGCAGATGCCCACTGGAATGTTAGGATAATTGAGCCAAAAAAAGAAAGCGAAAAGGAAATGAAAAAGGCTCCACTCCACACATTTTGGAGCAGCTCAGCAGAACTCTTTAGGACTGCCCCACTGTTCTGGAATGTGTAGAAAATTCATTACATCCCCCGTGTACCTTCAGCAGGTGGTGTAGTTAGATATTTCTTTTAAACGTTTATTGGGTGATTTCTCTTCAATGGGTGCTCAAGACATTCGCCCAATTATATGCATCACACATCATAAAAGGTCTGTCATAAAACACAGCAATATATGCAGCATCAATAAAAACAACGGGAACCAGTGTGATGTTGTAGTTAAAGCTCCGGGCTATGATTTGGGAGACTCCAGTTGACGTCTCCATCATGCCATGAAGCTCTCTGAATGACGTTGGGTTGGTTACTTTGTCTACATCTAACCTGTAAAGTGGGGGAGGAAGGACCGTGTACACTTCCCTAAGCTTCTTGGAAGAAGGGCAGAATTTTTTAAAACTAGGGTAGATAGATATCAAAAAACAGATAAAAGCAGCAGAATGTAACATCAGATAAGACAATCTGGAAGAGGATGAAACTTCATGCTCCTTTAATGAAGCATTCAGTACTCTCAGGATCCAATCAGGCTATCTCCAGTCACAAGATGTTGTGATCGAGATGAACCATGGATAGTAATAGATATGGTAGACTACCATCTTTTGGAAAAGTTTTTCATATTCTGAGGTTTCATTGTCTGAAATTCATCCAAGCAATGCAACCAGGCATTGTTCTGAGAGCATTGTGGGTTTGAACTGACAAACTAGTGGCCTCCAAGTCCCAATAAATGTGAATGAATGACTTCCTGTTCCTCTAAAACTTCTATTTGTGCAAGATCAATGGTTTTTAATAGGCTCTTGGACAAACCAAAGTTTTGGCAGAAGAAAAAGCAAGCTTCACAGCAAGAACTGTCTAGTGTGCACGGAACTTGTTCATCGGATCCAAGACAATGTCTGCAAAATGCTTAGGAAAGAAGTCCTAGGCTTCATATTTTGGAAGCTAACTTCCATCAGTTTCCATCACAAGTAGTCCCCTAACCCCATAGGGATCCAAAGTTCCAGAAGTCTAAGCATCGCCAGGTCATGATTAGTCCATGACAAAGGAATTGTACAGGGGTTTATAATGGGAATGGTTTACAGACAAGTTCAGATCATGGTAGGGATAACCATGAACTTTCACGGCAAAGAAGTTTGGCAGGTGAACACACCATGTTTAGGGTTGCCAGATCCCTACCTTTTTACAGCAGGGGAGGGGCAGGGTCCTTTCCTGGATCATCTTGCATGTGCACTTTGCGCGCATGCCATGATGACATCACCCAGAAGGTGCGGGGGGGTGCTCTAGAATTTAGCAAAAAACTCTATGGCCACAATAGAGTTTTTGGCCGAATACGATGTGCCCAGTGTGATGACATCACCTCCAGGTGATGTCATTGCACCAGGCACATTGGAGCCACAGAGTTCTTTGGGGTGGGCCTCCTCTCACTAGCCAGCTGGCTGGCAGGTGGATCAGAGGGGCTGAGAACAGGGGAAAACCCGCCCCCGTCAGATGGATGGAAACTCTAACCATATTGGACAGCAGTGAGTGAAAGCAGAACTGAGTCTCTGCACAGTGGAATTCTGTAGACTGGCTGCTTGAGGAATAAGTTCACACTTAGGCTCGTAATGTCATGGGCTGGGCCAGGCCAGGAGTCCGGTCAAGTCCAAGGGTCATAGCCAGAAGAGACAAAACAGGAGCCGCATTGAGAGTCCAGGAGAATAGTTGTCTGCAGGAGGAAGTCCCAGGAATCAAAGCAGGAGCAAGGTTGGGAGACAGGAACTGAAGGTGGCTGCAAGGTCAGCACAGTTGTTGCTTTCACAGGAAGCCCAACTTTGAGCGGGAGCTTATATGGGCCTCTGGCAGTGCATCCCTTACTGGCGGCACAGCTCCTGTCAGTACTCAGGGCTCAGGGCTCAGCACCTGCCTTCCCCAATAGCAGGTGTCTCAGCAGTGGGTTGCTAAGTCCCTGTGGAGCCGCTCCCTCAACCGAGGCACCTGTGGAGATGAATCAGGTGGTCTTTCTACTTGCACCTGTACCTTGTCAGCTGCTGCTGGACCAGGTGCAGGAGATGCTGGCTCGGGCACCAGTGGGGGCAAGCTGTCAAGTCCCAAGGAGTCAGAGGGGCTGGCTTGCAGCTCTGGTGATGCCAGCGACTCTGGCTGCACTGCCAACTTGGGCACGGGCCTGGCACTGTCGTCATTGCCCATGACACATTACTTAGAAAAGAAATAGAAGGGTTTTTTAATTGTAAGAGAGCTCCATACTGGATAGGAAAGGCAGAGTAAAGGTTTCTAGCTATCTATCTAAGCTAGGATGGAGAGAGGTTGTCGAATGCATGTCCAGCCCTCATGGTGGACATAAGGAGAGAGAAAGAAGGGAAGGGACCAGAAGGAGGGAACCCCTGAGAGTAGCATTCTGGGACAGCAGCAGGAGTGGACAAAGAAAAGGTCAGAGAGCACCTGATATCTACCCCTGTATGAATGCTCTACTGCTCTACCCTGAGCTACCAAAGTGCGTGCTAGCATTAAACAACTTTGCACAGCCCATTCCTTCCAGCAGTAATTGCTTGTGACCAGTGTCTTGGATTGGCTTGCATGGCCAAGTTAGCCTTAAGGAGCTGCTATACAGCTTTGTAGCTGCGCAGTAGCTGTAGAGATGAAGTTGTATTTCCTTTTGCTCGTTAAGCAGCTTTTGCATATGCCCATTAGGTGAAATGGGTTACCCTATAGGGGTATGGTTATTTGTGAGACCGTCTCTCCCTCTATGAGCCCTGAAGGGCTTTACAATCTGCCAATCAACATCTTCTCATGGTCCCTGGTCCCAGGGATGTCCATCTCGCCTTGACTAGGGCCAGGGCCTTTTCAGCCCTGGCCCCTACCTGGTGGAATAAGCTCCCATACGAGATCAGGGCCCTGCGGGACCTTTTACAGTTCTGCAGGGCCTGCAAGATGGAGCTCTTCCACCAGGCTTTTAACTAGGGCAACGGATGTCCCTCCCTCTTTACTGAGCCTCCCCTCAGTGGTTCAGAACTGCATACCAGAGATGGCATCCGTGAGGTTTCAGTGTCAATGACAACGGCACTGGATGGAGGTTATTGTGGTATTCTACTAGTGTTTTAATTGTGTTAATTGTGTATATCATATTTTTACCTAATTTTATGTAACCCGCCCTGAGCCTGCCATGTGGCGAGGGTGGGATATAAGTCGAATGAAACAAACAAACGCAAATAAATACATGACATGGGGAGGGGAGCCCTGACTCCCATTAGGTTGCATGAAAGAGTAAGACTTAAAAAAAAATACAATGTTTATTTGTAATCAATAGTGGACCAATTTATTTGTTTGCTGTTTATTTATATGACTGGCTTTGGAGCACAGACAGTGATGACAGGTCTCTAGGGGAGTGACTGAAACTAGGGCTATGTGACAATACACCCTTATGAATACTGCTAACTGCACTGTACTGTGCTGTTTTATTTAAATATGTGAGCGAACAGGCTTGCAAATGCCATTCCCATGGCTGTCCTGGCAATGCTACTACCTTTCCTACTTCCCTTACTCCCAGTGGTTTTTTCTACCTCTCTGGGTATTAACTACTGCCACCAACAGCTCTCCCACTGGAAGGATTTGTATGTTAAAATAACCCAAGAGGGTAGAATTGCTTGCAAACAACTGAACTGGAAGGTGAAAAGTTGTAACTGGTGCGCAGAACATGAATTGAACTGGTGAGTGTTTGCACATCCCTAGATCTTAGCACACAGTACAGAACCTACAGTGTTCTGAAGTTCCCATGGACTGAAAGGAATTTTTCTTTCGTTTCCTTGTAGCTGTAGACCTACAGCCCAGCAAAAAACTCTTTGTCTGAGTTACAGACCAATTTCCTGAGCTAAACTGTTCCTTGATAGTGCCTCTTCAGACTTCAGGAAAATTGCATGATCAAATGCTAACTGAAAACGGGTTGTAGTTCAGTCTTATTCCTGATTTCTATGTGCAGGGAGTGTCATTGAGCATGGGGAACCAGTTGACAATGCATTCTCCTCACCTGCCATCTGAATTGTTTTGGTGTTTACCATTTCCCCTGCTATTGGTGCTCATTGTTCCCCTATATATTACTTCAATGGGATCTATTTCCAAGGAAGTTATGCTTAGGATTCCTGCAGTAGTTGAACTGTAGTCAACATTAATGCTCTAAGAAAGCAGCTTGAAGACCACAGATGTAAATTAGGTCCTGATTGGTGGAAGAGACCATGTTAAAATTAATTAGTAGCAAATGCTGACTGTCTGTGCTACATAAAAAAAAATAGCAACATATCCTTCCTGTGAGAAGAACATATAATACACAACAGAACACATAATATACAACAGAGGCAGAAAAATGAAAGCAAAATTCCACGAATAGCCTCCTCCGTTGAAGATTACAACACAGTGTCATCTGGTTTAACGCAATAAGTCATCGAAAGCATCCAGCAAACCTTCTAGCTTGGTATGATGCTTATAGGCAAGTATTTGTGATTGGACGACACACCAATAAATCAAAAACGCTACCTGAACTAGACTCCTGTTGATGAGCCTTTTGTTTTGATTTGTTCCAGATGATGCTTGAATTTACTAAATAGCTTAGATGGGCGGAGTACTTAAAAAGAACACAAAAGCCACAGATTAGAACAGAATGTGTTTGAGGCTACCATTTAACCTGGCAAATTACACCTTTGGCTGTCGTTGCCATGGCCATTACAGCTACTTATCACGGGGCCTGTGTCTGTTGCTCTGCTCTTTGTATTTGGGCTGTTTTGGCTTGGACCTCCAAAGCACCTGGAGTCTAGTGGCTTCCAGTATCAGTTGCTGCCCTCAGTCCTGATTCAACATTATTTGTCATCCCTAGCCAGGTACATCCATTGGTTCTTCTGTGTACAGTTCTGGTCACCACATTTCACTGTGTACAGTTCTGGTCACCACATTTCAAAAAGGATATTATAGCATTGGAAAAAGTGCAGAGAAGGGCAACTAGAATGATAAAAGGGTTGGAACACCTTCCCTATGAAGAAAGATTAAAACGCTTGGGGCTCTTCAGCTTGGAGAAATGACGGCTGAGGGGTGACATGATCAAGGTTTATAAGATTATGAATGGGACTGAGCAAGTTGAGAAAGAAGTACTTTTCTCCCTTTCTCACAATACAAGAACTCGTGGGCACTCCATGAAATTGCTGAGCAGTCGGGTTAGAACAGATAAAAGGAAATACTTCTTCACCCAAAGAGTGATGAACATATGGAATTCACTGCCACCGGAGGTGGTGGCAGCTACAAGCATGGACAGTTTCAAGTGGGAATTAGATAAACATATGGAGCAGAGGTCCATCAGTGGCTATTAGCCACAGGGTATAGATGGGAACTCTCAGTCTGGGGCAGGTGCTGCACTCTATTCTTGGTGCTGGAGGGGGCAGCAGTGGGAGGGCTGCTAGTGTCCTGGCCCCACTGCTGGACCTCCTGATAGCACATGGTATTTTTGGCCGCTACGTGACAGAGTGTTGGACTAGATGGGCCATTGGCCTGATTCAACATTGGCTTCTCTTATGTTCTTATATGCTGCTGCTGGCCAGATCTGAGCTGTGCCCCTGCAGCAATAGGTTGCAACCAGCAATGACACAGATCTGATAGGTGAGATCTAGAATCATAGAATCACAGAGTTGGAAGGGGCCCTACAGGCCATCTAGTCCAACCCCCTGCTCAATGCAGGATCAGCCTAGAGTATCCCTGACAAGTGTTTGTCCAGACGCTGCTTAAAGGCTGCCAGTGAGGGGGAGCTGATTCCTCCCTAGGTAGCTGATTCCACTGTTGAACCACTCTTAGGCTGAGTTCAGACTAGCAGTTTGAAGCGGGAGCCAGTCATGGCAAAAAAGCCCCGGAACAAACTGTTCTGGGTTTTCCCGGTCACACTGCGCCGCCTGATGTGGGAGCATACTGGGAGGAGGCGCGTGGGAGTGTTCAGACTGCTGGCCCAGCTGTAAACGGCTTTTTCCTGGCAAATCGGCTATGTGTGTATGAGTGTATGAGCTCATACACACATAACCGATTTGGATCCTGTTGCGCCAGCACTGCGTTGGGCGGTAGAGCGGAGCACAGCCAATCATATTGCTGCTGCCTTATGCACAACGTGGGTTGCTTCTGGCTTTTTGGCTGAGCGTTCACACTTCTGGGAAGTGGAATGCAGCAGGATAAAGGCACTCTCCGGCATTTGCTACCACTTTCAACAGGTATCTTTTAATCCCGGGAGCGAAGCGGAACAGCACGGGTTGCCTACGGGTGGGGAACGCCAGGCAGATGTGCCTGTGTGAATGCCCCCTTTAATCCTCTTGGGAAACGTGGCTGAAATGTGGCTATAGCGGGGCAAATTGCCAGTCTGAACTCAGCCTTACTCTAAAAAAGTTTTCCTTAAGATCAAACCAGTACCTTCCTGCCCTTAATTTAAACCCATTACTGCAAGTCCCATCCTCTGCACCTGCCCTCCTCTAAGTGACAGCCCTTCAAATACGTAAAGAGAGCAATCGTGTCCCCCCTCAACCTCCTCTTCTCCAGACTGAACAGTCCCATATCCTCCCTCAGCCTTTCCTCATAGGGCTTGGTCTCCAGGCCCTTGATCATCACCTGTCACCTCCTGTTCCGCTGATTGCTGGGAGTCAGCTGAGCTCCTACAGTGTGCCAGCATGCTCTTCACTTTGCCATCCTGAACAATCCCTCAGGTTACCAGCTCTGCTCATCCTTACCACAAAAGGGAGAACAGTAGCGGGCATAGCCCATGCTTTTCATACCTGATTAGCTGCACCTTGTGGGGTGTGGACAGGAGAGAGAAATACTGTGGTGACAATAGACTACCATGTGCATTGATCAGGGCTTTCTGTGTATGTCTTATGTTGAGTATGAGCACGGGCATGATTGGGGTGATGCTTTCCTGCTCAGACTGAAAACTTTGTAGTAGCCTAATTTGTGTGCACAAAGTGCCATCATCACAGCTGACTTATGGTGACCCCGGCAAGGGGCTTTCAAGGCAAGTGAGAAGAAGAGACTGGACTTATATCCCGCCCTTCACTACCTAAAGGAGTCTCAGAACGGCTTACAATCTCCTTTCCCTTCCCCTCCCCACAACAGACACCCTGTGAGGTAGCTGGGGCTGAGAGAGCTCTCTGGAGAACTTCCCTTGAGAGAACAGCTCTAAAAGAACTTGTGACTGACCCAAGGTCATACCAGCAGCTGCATGTGGAGGAGTAGGGAATCAAACCTGGTTAAAGTCCATGCTCCTAACCACTACACCAAACTGGCTCTCTGAGAAGCAGAGGTGGTTTGCCATCGCCTTCCTCTGCAGTCTTCCTTGGAGTTCTTCCACCCAAATACTAACTAGGGCTGATCCTGCTTAGTGTCTGAGATCCGATGAGACCGGGCTGTCCCATGCCGCCTTCCCTCAGTGGCCTGATACCCTTCCTATGTTTTTAAATCAAGCTCCTTGGTACCCCTCTTTTGAGCAGCGCTTCGGAAAGACAAGCGTGTACAAGCGGCTCTTCGGTTTCCTTACCTTTTGCGCAGCTCTGGCAATTTGAACGTAGCCCAATTATCTTCACTTCTTCCAATTTACAAAGCCTTCCGTTATGTGCAGCTTCACATTCCCTTCCAGATAAAAATAAATCCACTCTCTTTGTCACTTAAGATCTGTCAGCTTATTAACTGGATCGATTGTGAAGCTTAAGAATACTTAATTGCTCTTTAGAATAATTTTCAGAATCCTAATTGCCGCACGAGGGAAGCGCTGCTGTGAAGCTGAGCGTTCAGAGAGAACTAGTTCCCTGGCTCCCCCTTGAGTCTGACATGCAGGCAGTTAGATGCTTCCTTTAACGCCTCTTTACAAAGACTAATCTCTGCTCTCCTTTTGGTTGAGTTGGGCAGTGGAGTGACTTTCAGCTTATTCTGATATAACTGAGCTCTTTTTCCTGTTCCTCGGGTTGCTTTTGGCCTTGACCTGGATGGTCCATGCTAGCTGGATTTCAACAGATCTAGGAAGCAAAGCAGGTTCTACCCTTCTTTGTTTTTGGATGGGAGACCACCAAAGAAATCCAGGGTCACTATGGAGAGGCAGGCGATGGTGGATGACCTCTGTTTGTCTCTTGCCTTGAAAATCCTATCGGGTTGTCATGAATCAAACGCAACTTGGTAGCATTTTATGCATGCACAAGGTTGCTTTTCACGCAGCAACAATGCATATTGATTTCTCTTGTCCTTATATCTTTGGTGTTTGGTGTAGTGGTTTGATGTGGTGGTGAAGAATGTGGACTCTAATCTGGGAGAACCAGATTTGATTCCCCACTCTTCCATGTGCAGCAGTTGGTGCGACCTGGAGTCAGTCACAAGTTCTCTTGGAGCTGTTCTCTCAAGAGCAGTTCTCAAAAGAGCTCTCTCAGCCCTACCTACCTCACAGGGTGTCTGTTGTGGGGAGGGGAAGGGAAAGGAGATTGTAAACTGCTCTGAGACTCCAAGTGAAGGGTGGGGTATAAATCCAGTATCTTCTTCTTCATCATCTGTTTCCAGCTGATTTGTATACCATAATGAATATTGCAACTTTGGGACTCAGAGGTGCTTCCCATACTTTATCTGGTTGTGATCCTATAATGTAATCTTGTCATGTAAATGACCAGCCCTGCAATAATTTACCTCCATAATGCAGACAGCGGGAGGGCAGTCCGAGACAAGAAAAGTGTCATCGTCTGAGGCCACCTAGTGAGTTCACAGCAGAGTTGAGGTTTGAACCAGGAGATGATTGAAGGGTTGGAGCGCCCTTCCTATATGAGGAAAGGCTAAAGAGCCTGGCGATTTTCAGTTTAGGAAAAAAGCACGAGAGGGGACATGATAGAGGTTAATAACGTTACACGCAGGGCGAAGAAAATGGACAGAGAGAACTCTTTCATAATACTAGGACTTTTGGGCACCCTGTGAAGCTGATGGGGAGGAGATAGAATCATAGAATCATAGAATCATAGAATGTTATAGTTGGAAGGGACCTTGCAGGCCATCTAGTCCAACCCCCTGCACTCTGCAGGAACACAGCCAAAACCCCTACATACCTACAACATACCCAAAAGATGGTTGTCCAGTCTCCTCTTGAAAACGTCCAGCGAAGGAGCATCCACCACCTCCCGAGGTAGTCTGTTCCACTGCTCAACCACTCTTACAGTCAGGAAGTTTCTCCTGATATTAAGCCGGTAACGACTCCCTTGTAATTTCCACCCATTAGATCTAGTCTTGCAATCCGGAGCAAGAGAGAATAGATCCACTCCATCTTCTACATGACAGCCCTTCAAATACTTGAAGACTGCAATCATGTCCCCTCTAAGCCTTCTCTTTCCCAGGCTAAACATACAAGATTCAAGATGGACAAATCAAGTGCTTCTTTACTCAACAGGTGGTAATTAAATTGTGGAGTTCACTGCCAGTAGACATTGTGATGACTACTTGTGTGTGTATGTTGAGTGCCATCAAGTTGCTTCCTACCTATGATGAGTCTATGACTAAATAGAAAAGAACAAGAGTCCAGGAGCACCTTAAAGACTAACAAAATTTGTGGTAAAGGTATGAGCTTTCATGAGTCAGTGCTCACTTCTTCGGATACAGCTAGAATCTGAGTCCATCTCTCCTATCTGAAACCATTCCACTTTCCAGTATATAGGATCCCCTATACCCCCTACACCCCCATATCCTACTGGTGGCCAGGAGGGACCTGGCAACTGTAGCCCTGATTACTATTTGGATAGAAGACCACCAAGGAATACCAGAGTCTCTACGGAGAGGCAGGCAATTTATTTATTCATTTATTTGTTGGACTTTTATCCCGCCCTCCCGCTGGAGCAGCTCAGGGTGGCTTACAAGCAGTTAAAACCAGTATACAATTTAAAACATAATATTACTACATCTAAAAACAATACAATAAATACTAAATTACATTAAAATATGGCGGCATTCTGTATAAAGTGCTATATAAAGTGCTGCTGCTGCTGCAGTACTGCCGGTGTGGCAAACATATCAAAATGCTTGTGCTAGTGCTGTTGCAAACCACCTCTGAATGTATCTTGCCTTGAAAACCCAACAGGGTCTCCATAAATTGGCTGCGACTTGACAGTATTGTACACACACGTACACATTATGGCAGACCTCTTCACCTTGAAGCTACCTTGCCTGTGCTGCAGGAATCCACATATCTGACAAAAGTAAAACTACACGGTACATTTCTTAATGGTGTGGTGCTCTGGGGGGGGGGCAGGGGCGGGGGCGGGGGAGGTGTTATTTATTCCACTTGAAGTATTTTTGTGTCCCACTTTTCCGGTTTAGTCTAAATAGGTTAGCAAACTAAAACTATAGAATAAAAAAGTAATCAGATAAAATTCATTACACTAAAAAAGCAGATTTCAGATCTGAACCACACCAGTTTACAGTCTCGGCAACCAAACTGTAACAGCGGCAGAGTTACCATCGGCACCAAAACCAAACCAAAGCTCACTCAAATGTCGATCAAACGTCAATCAGAAAATCGTCCATCAGACACCAGAGGTGAGGCTCAACCAAAAGTACAAAAAAGAAGAAAAAGCCTTCTCCCAAAATCTTATTCACACCAGGCAAGTGTCCCTCGGATGAGTCTTCCAGAGGCATAGTGCCACCACTAAAAAGGCCCTACCCCTACAACTGTTGTTGGGAGTACCCAAAGAAAGGCTTTGGAAGATCTCAGTGATTAGGCTTATATGCTTTAGGACAGAGGTGTCGAACTCCTTTGTTACAAGGGCCAGATCTGACATAAATGTCACTTTGTCGGGCTGGGTCATGTGTGCCATAAACTTTATAACAATGGCTTCAGATGCTGAATGGCAACAGCAGGCATGATTGGATTAGGTGCGATATGCAGATGGGTGGAGATACCAGCATTGGTGTGGTTTGCAGAAGCGTGGAGATATCAGCATTGGTCATGAGACAGGAAACCTAGGTCTCAGTTTGGTACAGGAGGATTGAGTCCAGGAGGATGCAAAGAATAAATGGAAATAAGTCTGAAGAAGTGAGCAGTGACTCACAAAAGCACATAGCCTAGGAGAAGGTCCTTCAGGTCCAATCCATTTGTCTACAGTTTTATCTCACCCTTCCTCCAAGAAGCCCATGGTTACATAGTTCTCCTCCCTTCCATTTTATTCTCACAACAGCCCTGAACTAAGATCCCCCAGGCAGTAACTCATACTCTTAAACAGTATGCCCTACTGTCTTCACAGTGGGAAGAACTGCTTGTGCAGAAAACCGCACATGTATTTGAGACTGCTAAATGCCGGAGGGCACTCCCACACTTCCCAAACTCTCCGCCTGTCTGGTCTGCTGCATAAAGCATTCAAACAGGAGAAGGTGCTTGAATTAACATAATTGCCGAGCCATTTTTCCGCTTGCCCTTCCCTTTACACGATGACATCAGGGCTGTCTGGAAGGGCTTTGGGAGGCACTCAAGAGAGAAAGGGTTAATTCCAGTGCAGCTTGCAGTTTCCTCTGAGCAGATGCTCAGGACAAAAACCCACTCACTTGTCTGTCAACTGGAAGGCCAAGAGGATTGCCTTAGGGGAGGTAGACCTCCACACCTGGGTTGGAAAACTGGATTTTGTCCCAGTCTGAAGGTTTTCTCGGTTTTCTCCCCCCCGCCACCCTTACAAGCATGATTATTTTTCCCCAAGGAAAAAAAAATGTAGTGGTTGTGGGTTTTTTTTTTTTGGTTCATTTCAATTTTGCTATCGTTTGAAAAATCTGTTCCTCTAAACTTAATTTTTATACATCAATGACAAAAAGAATTCCGATTGATGTAGCAGCTCAGAGAATTTAATTCTTTCACTCTTACGTCTGTTCCTACATCTGCATTCTGTTGCTGCCTAGGAAATATGGAAACATTTCGATGCGATTATGCCAGTGTTTACACATGCCTCTTTGCCTATCAGCACTGCAGAAACAGAAGTCGAAGGAACGAAGCCCAATCAATGGCCATGGGATTCATTATATACAAAATAAACCATGCAAGATCTTTTATTGGGCTTTCTGTTGGCGTAGTCTCAGGGGCGACTCTTCTGCCTGTCTGGTATATTTTTAGCCCACTCTTACTCCAAGAAACATACATGGTCCTCCCTTTTCTATGCTGTACTTGTAACAGACCTCTGAGATAGACTAGACTGAGGGTCTGTATTTCACCCGAGGTCATCCAGCTAGCTTCATGGTAGCATTCAGATGGGAAACTAGGGGTGCGATCATATGTACCGGAAGCAACGGCAGCCATGTGATTCCCCCACGGATTAAAGGGACACGATCAGACAGACACATCTGTCTGGCGTCCCGGAGTCGTTGGTGGGGCGTTGTTGAGCACGGCAGTAGTGTGGAAAAAAGCTACTGCCGCTAACTCAGTAGTATGGGGAACTGCAGATGCGCGGCGGGAAGTTTGATCATCATTGCAGGCGGGGCAAACAGCCTCGCTTCCTGCCCGCCTCTTCCCCCCTCCGTATGACCGCAGCCTAGGTAACCCAGATCCTTGTCCGGCACTTTAACTGGCTCTTCAGCTGAGTGCTCAGCCTTTTCCAGGCCTTTTCTGGAAAGGTCTTCCTTCCCAAGGTGATCCTCTCGGTTTCCCAGTTGAAAGACCAGTGACTAGGCTTTTGTCCTGAACATCCAGAGTAGCCATGACCCTTAAGGAAGTTAGTGAGAACTGATAATAACAGGGCTTTGTCATTATAATAGTAAAGTGCCATGAAGTCACTGCTGATTTATGGGGACCCCATAGGGGGTTTTCAAGGCAAGAGACATTCAAAGGTGGTTTGCCATTGACTTCCTTTGAATAGCAACCCTGGTCTTCCTTGGAGTTCTCCCATCCAAGTACTAACTGTGACCAAGCCATTTTAACTTCTGAGCTCTGATAAGCTTGGGCGAGTCTGGGCTATTCAGGCTGTTTGTTGTTACAGAGACATTTTGTTCATTTAATTGTATTGACATCCTTATTTATTATTTATTTATTTAGGATTTCTATGCTGCCACTCCAGATGCCTGTTCGGGGCAGCTTAATTAATAATGTTATTAGCTAATTAATTAAGTAAGTACACTTTTTACCCCACCAAGGAACTCAGCAGTCCGTTATTTTCCCTCCTGGCATTTTACCCTCACAATGACCCCGTGAGTCAGATTAGGCTGAGGGAGAATGACTGGTCCAAGGTTTCCCAGCAAGTTTCATGGCAGAGTTGGGAATGGACCCACACAGAGAGGGGAAGAAAAACTAAACCAAACAAACAAAACCCTCCAAAGGAAGTTCAAAAAACTAGTAAAGGGCCAAAAGTTAAAAACATCAATAGGTATAGAGGAAAGTAAGTAAAGGTTTCCCTTGCTTGAAAGCTGGTCGAATCCGACTCTAGGGGGCGGTGCTCATCTCCGTTTCCAAGCCGAAGAGCCAGCACTGTCCTAAGACTTCTCCATGGTCATGTGGCCAGCATGACTAAACGCCAAGGCGCACAGAATGCTGTTACCTTCCCACCAAAGTGGTACCTATTTATCTACTTGCAATTTCTTGCTTTCAAACTATTAGTTTGGCAGGAGCCAGGGCCAGAGACGGGAGCTCACTCTGTCACGCGGCACTAGGGTCTTGAACTGCCAAACTACAGACCTTCTGGTCTGCAGCTCAGCATCTTAACCTCTAAGCCACTGCAGCCCCTTAAAGACAAAAGTACACGTGTTTATTTCAAAAACATATAAAAACCTTGTAGGGCCCCAAATAAAGCCTCATAAAATAATCAAAGTGACAAATGCACAAAAAGAACCACATACGACCTTAACATTTGTACAGATAGGGAGTTGCCCAAAAAGACTGACACAACAACTTTTAACTTTAAAAGGGGTAACTTCTCTGGTATGAGGGGACATGTGAGGAAGAAATTGAAAGGAAGAGTGGAGAAGGTCAAAACCATTGAGGAAGCTTGGAGACTATTTAAAAAGACAATCCTAGAAGCTCAGAAAAAATATATACCGCAGGTTAGGAAAGGTACAAATAGGTATAGAAAAAAGCCTGCATGGTTAACAAATAAAGTAATGGAAGCTGTAAAAGGTAAGAAGGATTCCTTTAAGTGGTGGAAAGCTAGTCTTAGTGAGGTTGATAAAAGGGAACACAGACTATGGCAAATAAAATGCAAGTCTGTGATCAGGCAAGCAAAAAGGGAATATGAGGAGCATATCGCAAAAACATAAAGACCAACAATAAAACTTTCTTCAAATACATTAGAAGTAGGAAGCCAGCCAGGGAGGCAGTGAGGCCCTTGGATGACCAAGGGGTAAAAGGAGTAGTGAAGGATGATAGGGAAATGGCTGAGAAGCTGAATGCATTTTTTGCCTCTGTCTTCACTGTGGAAGAGGAGAAGTGTTTGCCCACTCCAGAAGCACCGATTTCGGGAGGGGGTTTGAAAGACCTGAATCAGATTGCGGTGACAAGAGAGGAAGTCCTCCGACTGATGGACAATTTAAAAACTAATAAATCACCAGGCCCGGATGGCATTCATCCGAGAGTTCTGAAAGAACTCAAATGTGAACTTGTGGATCTCCTGACAAAAATATGTAATCTTTCTTTAAAATCTGCCTCCATTCCTGAGGACTGGAAGGTAGCTAATGTTACTCCCATCTTTAAAAAGGGCTCCAGGGGAGATCCGGGAAATTACAGGCCAGTCAGTCTGACATCGATACCGGGTAAGTTGGTGGAAACTGTTATTAAGGAAAGAATTAGTAGGCACATTGATGAACAAAAACTATTGAGGCAGACTCAGCATGAGTTCTGTAAGGGAAGATCTTGTCTCACTAACCTGTTAGTGTTTTTTGAGGGAGTGAACAAACATGTGGACAAGGGGGACCCAATAGATATTATTTACCTTGACTTCCGGAATGCTTTTGATACAGTTCCTCATCAAAGGCTCCTAAGTAAGCTCAATAGTCATGGGATAAAAGGACAAGTCCTCTTGTGGATCAAAAACTGGCTTATAAATAGGAAACAGAGAGTGAGTATAAATGGGAAACTTTCTCAGTGGAGGGTGGTAAGCAGTGGGGTACCACAGGGATCAGTACTCGGTCCAATGCTTTTTAACTTGTTTATTAACGATTTGGAATTGGGAGTAAGCAGTGATGTGGCTAAATTTGCAGATGACACGAAGTTGTTCAGGGTGGTGAAAACCAGGGAGGATTGTGAGGCACTCTAAAGGGATCTGTTGAGGATGGGTGAGTGGGCGTCAACGTGGCATATATTGGAGATAGTAATATTGCCAATATGTACCTTCCAGTTTAGGCCCTAAGAGTACAAGTAAAACCATCTTCTCAGGGCCAATATTGACATTACATTTTGTGTGTGTGTGTCTCAGAGTCAGCTTGGCTCTTTATTGTTGTTGCTATTTGCCATCAAGTCACAGCTGACTTATGGCCACCTCGTTTTCAAGGCAAGAGACATTCTGAGGACGGTGTTTTGCCATTGCCTGCCTCTGCCACAATGCTGGTATTTCTTGCCGGTCACCCATCCAAATCCCATCCAGGGCTGACCCTGCTTAGCTTCTTAGATCGGACAGGATCAGGCAAGCCTGGGCTACCCAGGTGTTCTTTATACACATGGATAAATTCTAATGAGCGTTCTGGAGAACTGAATCCCGAGGCAAAAGCACGGCCCCAGTTAAGTAAGCGGGACTTCAAGTAGTCAGTTTCATGCCAGCCAGCTTTTGTTACAGCCAAGTTGAAACCAAAATTAAATTATACTGCTGAGGTTTGGGGAGAAGCCATCACTCAGTGGTGGAGCATGTTTTCTATGCCTAAGGCCCCCCTGACAACTCCATAAAGAGGACGTAAGGGCTGGGAAAGACCTCTGCTGGTGGTCCAGGAGACCTACTATCAGTCAGAGGAGATGCCATAGGGTCAGATGGCCAAATGGTCTAACTCTGTCTAAGGCTTCTCTGCGAGTCAAAAAGAAACCAGGGAATAAAAAACCCATGATTTCCCCAGTTATAGTAATAGTAACCAGGCTTGAAATTATGCCACATCCTGTAGGGTTTCATGGTTTTTATTAAACGTGCACATAAGTATGTCCATGGATGCAGTTTAAGGAAACAAAGCTGCTACTTTATTGATAATGAGGGATGAATCTGATCATTCCCAATTCCATAAATTCCTGAGAGACCTTAAATATACTTTGGCTTTGACCAGCAGATCATGCAGGCAGGGCCGGCTTGCTCTTTAGGCGAACTAGGCATTCGCCTAGAGCGTGCCGGCCCTTAGGGGCGCCAAAAGGCCCCTGCCCCTTCCCCTGGCTTGCCAGTGCGCCCCACAGCTGCGGGACGCACCGGCAAGCTGGTGCTCTGACGGAAGGGATGGGGGTTTAAACCTCTGCCCCTTCCCCTGGCTTGCTGGCATGCCCAGGGACAGGTGAGAGGGGGAAGGAGGAGGAGGAGGGGAACCCTCCATAGCCCTAGGGAGCCCCAGCAGTGGGGGGGGCCCCACCAAAAGTTAGCCCCACCTAGGGCAGAAAAAAACCTCAGGCCAGCCCTGCATCCAGGGAAACACTGGGGAGGTAAAAACTGGGGACTGAACTCAGTATCTCTGCCACTCCTGCTGAGCAAATCAGGATTTGGGTTGTTTTTTTTTGAAAAGACTGTGTACTTGCGGCCCCTTTCAATGCATTAGGTTGAGGATTGGTGCATGTGGTATCCATATGCTGACACCATTCCCCATCTTGCTAGAGCTAGGCATGCATTTGTTTTTTTGTATGAATAGTGACCTTGGATTTCATTGCACAAGTGAGACAAACATGGGCCCTGGTCACACGGCAAGGTAATTGCGCTTTGTTCCCGCTGTAATTTAATCGGGAACATTTTTCTTCGCATTGGGCATTGGGCTGACTAGATGCAGCCCGCCCCTCTTCGAGCACCCGCTTGCCTGCTGCTGCACCGTCCCTCCAGGTGATCCTGCCGGCCACGGGGAGGCTTGGGTGGCTGCTGCTCCTGCTGCCACTGTGTGTGTGGGGGTCCCCTGCTGCTGCTGCCACCATTGCCCCACGAAAACAGGCTCCGTCGTCTCCGCCATCCTCCTTGCCGGCCCCATCCAGGCTGCCGGAGCCCCCGCCTCTCGTTCCCACCTCCAGGGCCATCTTTGTGCGTTTTTTTTTTTTTAAGCTTCTGGTTGAGCGCTTGACTAAATAAATCCATTATTAAATGTTAAATGGATTTATTAAGCGCATGTTTGCTCAAGAGCTCAAACCGGAAGCTTTAAAAAAAAAGCACAAAGAGCGTTCAGACGGCCCTAATCACAATCATTGCAAAAGATGGGCTGTCCAGATAGGTGAAATTGCACATTCAAAGCGGAAGTGCCAGGAAAACACTTGATTTTCCAGGGGTCAGGAAAACTCGGCATCATTGCGGAAGTGAGCCTGCTTCGGGGCGGGAGGCGGATTGGCGCATGTGAACGTGAAACTGACATGCGCAAGGGAACAGCAGTGAACCCCAATCAAAATGGCAGTGTGACCGGACCCATGAGGTGGGGTCCTATTCTTCTTAAGGTTCAGTATTTGAAGGGATACAGCCTAAGGGTATGAAGGATATGAATCATTCACATGAGATGCCATTGGCACATAATTTTGGACTCCAGATGGAAAACCTGAGTGCAAAGATTTAATCAGCCACAGACTCTCTGGACAGTTGTGGGGCAAATCCTAGTTCCTCCTCTTCACTTCTTCCTACCTGTAGGGTCAGAGTCCATGACTAAGTCTCTTTAAAAACAATGAGATGCTATTAGTCATAACTAACTTGCTGGAATCTGCTCATGCAAATAGGAATAATATGTACCTATGATAGGAATGTGGTGATGGTGGTGGTGGAAAGTGCTGTCAAGTTGCAGTCAACTTATGGTGACCTCATAGGGTTTTCAAGGGAGAGATATTCAGAGGTGGTGTTCCATTGCCTGCTTCTATGTAGCAATGCTGGTATTCCTTGGTGGTCTCCAGTTCAAATACTGTCCAGGCTTGACCCTGCTTAGCTTCCAAGATCTGATGAGATTGGGCTAACTTGGGCCATCCAGGTAAATGAACAGGCAACCTTTTTGGCTTCAGTGTGGAAAAAAATAATTGTAATGTCTACCTGTGAAAATGTGGGTGTGTCATGCTAGAGGGAGGAGGAAAGACGTGAGGTTTGCACACGGCCAGATACACTGTGGGGAAAGCTGAGCCCCACTGGAGTTATGGGTGCCTTGCATTGGAAGGAATTCCTTGGGTCTGGAATGTGTTGATAGGCACAAGCCATGCTCACCATCTTCTCCCACACTCCTGGCCTAAGTAGACCTACCAGCATCTCAGAGGTTTGCCTTGGTCTCCCGGGTGGACATACGGATATTTTTGTTGGATGTTTGGTGGTAGTTGTGCGCTGTTTTTATGCCCCTGGCTTGGTTTTTAAAAAATATTTCTGAGTTTTTAAAAATGATTTTATGATATTGGTTTTTACTTGTAAGCTGCCACTAGCAGGTCTCTGGTGGAGCAGCATACAGATTCCCTGCATAAAATAAATACATAAATATTCTGAACTGTTGTTTCGGGCTTGGGTTGGGGGTTGCTTGTCTGTGGCCTAGGATATGTTTGTGAGATTGTCAAGGGTTATGTCAATAATAATAATAATAATAATAATAATAATAATAATAATAATAATAATAACAACAACAACAACAACAATAATAATACAATTAATTATGATGGTATTTTGCCACATATGTCATGGATAGCCCAGGCTACCCTGCTGTCGTCAGAAGCTAAGCAGGGCTGGTCCTGGTTAGTGCTTGGATGGGAGGTCACTAAGGAAGTTCAGGGTTGCTATGCAGAGGCAGGCAATGGCAGACCATAAGGCAGCTGCAACTTAACACACAAACACACACAAAGGAAGCAGAGTGAGTAAATACTGTGGCTCTGGGAATTTGCATGAGAACTAGGGAGACCAGGTCTCCTGCTTTAGTGAGAGACCTTCTGGCTTCCCTCTCCTCTTCCTGCTGCCATTCAGCAGGGTGGCAGGAGGAAAATACCTGGCAATTTGACATTCAGTAATACCTGGAAGTGATCTTACCATGCTGAATGTGACACTCCAGGATTCATCAAAACTCTGTCTGGCAAATCCTAGAGCATCGTGTTCAGTCTGGTGACATCACTTCTGAGTATTCACTGGAAGTGACATCACAGGAAGAAACTCCCCCCCCCGCTAGATGGGAAACATAGACTAAAAACTGGTGAGTGTGTTGGAGAGGGGCTGTGTCTCAGTGGTAGAGCATCTGCTTGGCATGTAGAAGATCCCAGGTTCAATCCTCAGCATCTCTAGTTAAAAGCATCAGGTAGCAGGTGATGTGAAAGACCCCTGCCTGAAAACCTGGAGAGCAGCTGCCAGTCTGAGTAGGCAATATTGACCTTGATGGTCTGATTCAGTAGGCAGCCTCATGCGTTTATGTGATCCACCATCATTGGACTCGCAGGAATAATAAACTAATCTCTTGATTAGAAACTACCAATATGAGCATTGTGGTTAATCGGCTTTCAGGTTAAGTGGAAGTTTTCATCAGGCTGGATGTTAAAAAACAAAGGAAAAATGGAAAAAAAGATGACCTCACTGAGAAACACATTTCTTTTGTTTAATACGGTCTTTGTTTTGAACATGAGATGGCTTTAATAAAGGCATCATTTAATTGACCTCGTGAATGGAACGAAGCAGCCTGCAGTGCAAATATGTCATACCAGTTGGTCTTTCCATCCAAGTGCATCTTAACAGCCTGCCTAAGATGCATCTTCCTTCCATGTCATTTCACAATCCCTAAGAACATCAAAAAGCGTTCTCTTCTGTTTGCCATCAAAGAGCTGAGGGTGTTGGGGGGGGGGGCAGGATTCCTCTTGCGAAGACTCACTAAAACCTGCCTGTCCTCCAGAAATATTGTGAAACCATTCTCTCTTTGGACTTGTTACCAGGACTGATGTTTGTCTTAGCCCAGCCTTGTAAATAAGCTGACAACTAGAATGATATCATCATTTCCTTGCCCTTGCCAGCAACAGCCAATGAAATTAAATGTGGGATGAGAAGTTTTGCAGTGTAAATTACATCACACGTGTTTTGTCTTTTGCTAGCCTAGGCGTTACTCAGGGAGCCCGGGTGGGAGATGGACATTGGCAGCAACTGTAGCTCCGCATAATCTAGGCCTAAACTGAAAACCATTGGGCCTCTGAACCAGTCAAGGTTGCCTCACGGTGCTGTCTCAAGAAAGACAGAGATCAGCCCCACACCTTCTCCCCGGAGCTCCTTGGTGGAAAGACAGGATGTCAATGTAATGAATGATAAACGCACATAGGCCCAATAAAGAACCCAGATTCACCAGATGTACAAACAGAATTAAGGCTGGAGATATAGTTTACGATAAGACGCCCACGGCTTTCTTTCTCAACATATTACTTTACCTCGCAAAATAACTTCGGTAACTTAACGCACAACGCTGATCCATTGCCAGGTCTATGGAGCTGCTACTTCTATTTCGTGTTCCCAGAATTCTTAATGTACTCTGTTTGGCTTCTGTTTCCTCCCCGTTATTTTGTGCCTTGGCGGCTGTCCCCCCCCCCGGTCTCTTTCCCACAGATAATTTTTACTGCATTTTGCTGCCAACTTGTTTGGGTTTGTTTACTTTCTTTTCTAGGTATTTACTTGGAGTGCCAAGATTTCTTTTTTCCAGGGGTCTCCTTAGCGCCATTAGTGGTTTCTTCTTCAGTTTCTAGGGAGAAAGGCAAAGAGCAATGGGATTTCTTATATGTCTTAATTAAGTTGGTGGGAATGAATCCCAATTCTTTTCTTTTCTTTTCTTTTCTTTTCTTTTCTTTTCTTTTCTTTTCTTTTCTTTTCTTTTCTTTTCTTTTCTTTTTCTTTTTGGAAGTACTGATTTTGTTTGGGAGGGAGCTGAGAGAATAAAGGGTGGTGGGAAATTAAAAGTTGGGAATCAAGGACAGGAAGTGTTATCTTAATTTTTTTTTTATCACACTCTTCCTCCAAATTCTCGAATGGAATTTATTTATTTTTATTTAAAACATTTCTTTTCTGCCTTTCCACTCCATTCAGAATCTCCAAGGTGGTGAATATTAAAACATTAAATCACTTTAGACATTGAAAAGCATTTAAAAGACACACACAAACATATATATAACATTTAAAACAATTAAATAAAGCATAATATAAAAACACAAGATTTAAACCTGAAAAACACACAAAATGGGAGAAAGGCTAAAATGAGTCGTCTTCACCTGCTGGCAGAAGACAATGATAGAGGGACACAGATGAATCTTCCAGAAATGGAGTTCTGAAATTTCGGCACCATGATCAAGATGGCTGTTTCTCACGTTGCCACCCATCTATCCTCAGATGACAGGGGCACCAAAGCAGGCTTCAGTGCCCACCTCCACTCTCCATGGCAGTGGTAGACTTTTTATAAAGCAAAGTTGCTGACATCTCTAAGCTTGCAGGCACATTTTCAGCTGATTTAAGCAAGCTGATCTAGAGTAGGTGGGAGGGGTATGGGATTGTGACATTGGTGTGACGTCACTGACATCACTGATCTCACTATATTACTTCTGGTAAAACCCGGAAGTAATACAGGGTAGCACTAGGAATTGCTGGAAACTGCGTCACAAAACCATAGAGTTTCCCCCACAACTCCTAGAGCTATCCTTTGTCACCTCCAGGTTTTACCCAGAAGTGATGTAGTGAGATTGGCAGTGTTGTTGATGCCACATCCATGTCACATCCCATGTCTCTCCTCCCAGCCCTCCTGCCTGGCAACCATACTCTAGATCAGCTTCCTTAAATCAGCTGACAATGTGCCCGCAAGCGCAGAGGTCCAACCATTCAGAAAACCAGTAAACCATACCAACCATTCAATGTAATATTCTAAGAAAAGCCCCCAGAAGTCAAAATACAAACAGGATTTTTTCATGGAAGAGAACAATGAATTTTTGAGAGGCTGCCATTACTGTTTAATAAAAAGATTTATGCCATGAAATGCAGTACCAGGTTTAACAAACATTCTAGCCCTGATCAAGTTTTCTGCACTAGGCAGAGATGTTATGCTTTGTCCATGAAATGCCATGTTGTAGATCCTGTAATCACTCATCCTAGATCAAGCTTTGGACTATTTGTAAGCAGCCCACCAGCATTTACTGTAACCCACTAATGACTTAAGAAAACTTCCATTATTGCAGGTTCCTGTAATTTGAAAAAATGAGTGCTGTGTTCAGTTTGTTGGGTCATAAGTCATCTGTAGATAACTGTATTTAGATTATTTATTTCATTTATGATTTATTTAAATCATTCCTATACTATCTTGGTATAAGGCTTTCAAGATACTACACAAGATAAAATGTGTGGCCCCCATCTGCAGATACCTAAATCCGTGGATTGGGTGCTAAATAGATTTCCCTTGGGGTACTCCCTAAGTTGCAGAAAAACCTTAAAACAAAAATAAAAAATATAAGAGGGGGTTAACCCCGCCCCCCTACAATTGCATTGTCTGAACATGCACAGACAACACACTTGGGAAACTGCTCCAGCTCAGCAGAAGAGGTGGACGCTGACTGCTGTGGCGGAAGAGGATGCTGGCCATTGCTTCAGGCCCAGTGGGCTAGTGGCAGCAGAAGATGCTGCCAGCCATTAAAGGCCCAGCTGCAGCTGAGGATACTGGCAACTGCTGCAGGCCAAGAGTAGTGGAGGATGCTGGCAGCCATTGTAGGCCTAGGAGCAGCAGCAGCAGACACCAGCAGATGCCGCAGGCCTGGGATCAGGAGAGGAGAACACTGGCAGCCACTGCGGGCCAAAGTGCTGCAGCTGCAAGCCCCATAGCCAGATTTTTTTGGGGTCATTGGGGCATGGGGAAATTTTGTGGGGCAGCTGGGAAGTGGTGGTGGGGAGGGGCGGCTGCATGCCTTCCCTGAGTTCCAAGCAGTGTTTTTACTGCTTTGAGTTCAGGGAAGGCATGCAGCCGGCAGCTGCCCCTCTCCCTCCCCTCCTCCATGGTTTAAAGGGCCCTCCAGCTGATTGGTGGGCCATGTGCTCCTGCCAATCAGCTGGAGGACCCTTTTAATGTCACAGGAGGGGAGGGGGGGATGGAGGGTGAGAGGGACAGCAACTGTTGTGGGGCATGCCTTACATTTGAGGGGCGGAGCCCTGAAATGTCCCACGGTCACTATGGGCCTACTTGCAGTCACTGTGGGCCTAGTGGTTGTGGCGGCTGCCAGCTGCTGGACTCAGTGTTCAGCAAGGGCACCTGGAGCCTTGCTGGTTTGGCAGCGGGGGGGAGGATTATGGAATCCCCCTGCAATTTCATGCCCCCCCCACTTTTTTAATTTATTTACTTCATTTATACTCTGCCTTTCTCTCCAGTGTTGATCCAAAGCAGCTTACGTCCTTCTCCTCTTCTGCATTTTATCCTTACAGCAATCCTGTGCGATAGGCTAGGCTGAGAATGTGTGACTGGCCCAAGGTCAACAAGCATGCTTCCGTGGCAGACCGGGGATGCAAACTTAGGTCTGACACTGGCTCTCAGTACACAACAGTGGCTTCGAAATCAGTTAAAATTAGTTGAATAAAAGTTCCAGAACAAAACTGGCAGGACTAAAAAGTGCTAAAAAACCCCAAACCATGGTGCTTTGATGCTGTGCAATTCCTCTTGAGCCTCATTGAGAAAGGCAGACTATAAAGAACATTAACAACAACAATGAAAACAAAACCAACGATTTTAAAAGCCACAGATGAGACTACGAGATATAAAATCACTCGTACAGGGCGCAGAAACATCAGGAATTCGGGTCAGAGAACAAAGATGTCTGTTGAAGGCAAGGATGTCTCAGATCATTGTAGAGGGAGTTCAGATTTAGGAGTGAACTTTGGGGCCATTTCTAGTGTTTGCCAGCTCTGGGTTGGGAAATACCTGGAGATTTGGGGGTGGAGCCTGAGGAGGGTAGGGTTTGGGAAGGGGAGGGACTTTGATGGAGTATAATAGCATAGAGTCCACCTTCCAGAGCAGCCATTTCCTCTGGGGGAACTGAGCTCTATCACCTGGAGATCAGCTGTAATAGCAGGAGATCTCTAGCCACCACCTGGGGGTTGGCAACCCTGGCCATTTCACAGTCATGCTGTGATTATTATTGATGGCAAGAATGTCGATGTCAAAAAGTATTCAAACTATGTGAACCAACATCAGGAGAACAAAAGCATCTGAATGAAACTGATGGAGGGGGGGATTGCTATAGACTAATTGTCCGGTAATGTCAAATAGTTGACATTTGAGAGGGGCACCCAAAATACGGTGGAGAAAAGTCTTTCCGAATGCAAGCTGAGTGCCATCCTGCTTTGTCTACTAATCAAATGTTTACTTCAGAAAGCATCTTCAGGGCTTACTTGTTCATAGTGAAAAATTATTTCCATGATTGCCTTTCCATCTTAAAAATAGGCTTCTGTTTGGGTCAGATTGTGCTGGGCATTTTGACATTTCTACAGGCTAAAATGGAGGATTCATTAAACAGAGAGATCAGGAGACAAACAAAATAAGTGGCATGAACAAAAGAAATCCGTGGCGGTTTGAAATGCACCCAGTTGCGGACAAGTTGTGATCCGCAAGCCAAAGCCAGCAACCATGTACTCTGCCCCAACAGATGTTAGTTTTATTTTATTTATTCTGGGACAGGTATATTAAAGCAATAAATACAAAACTTTTGGGGGGGGAATGAAAACTCCGTAAATATCCAATTTGAAAAAAATCTAACTGCATGCAAAAAACTAAACAAAACTAAGACCAATGTAAAATCAATAAAAAGACTGGCAGTGTTATCCTAAGCAGAGTCGTACCTTTCTCAGTCCATTGGCTTTAATGGACTTAGAAGGGGATAACTCTTTTTAGGATTGCACTACCTGGTACCCAGAGGAAGAGAAGAGGGGGAAATCCCAGCACAATCAAACTAAGCACTGGGAGTATCTGGGTAATTTAAAAAAAAAAATCATTTAAGCCATTGTCAGAAAATAATATAATCAGATGGCTGGGGGGAAGGGTAAATTCCATATGTGAAGAGCCACAACCGAAAAAGCCCTTTCTCTGGTAACACCACACCATTTTGTTCCAGGTAGAATTTTTTTTTTAAAAAAATGCTCCACTTTTACCACGTGCTTTCCCATTATTGTTCAGACATGCATGTGTAAACATTTCTTCCTAACTGTAAGAGTGGTTGAGCAGTGGAACAGTCTGCCTCAGGAGGTGGTGGATGCTCCTTCCCTGGACGTTTTCAAGCGGAGGCTGGACGACCATCTTTTGGGTATGTTGTAGGTATGTAGGGCTATCTTTTGGCTATGCTCCTGCAGAGTGCAGGGGGTTGGACAAGATGACCTGCAAGGTCCCTTCCAACTCTATCATTCTATGATTCTATGATTTCTCATTGGCAACTACTCATCCGATCCAATGAACTTCTGATATCCTGAAGAACTTTGAGCATGACACAATACTGAATGAGCTGATAACCCTCGTGGCTATCTGTACAGGGAGTAAAGGACGTTTATTCCACCCCTGGCAGAGCAGCTAGGGTTGCCAGCTGTAGATGGTATGATTTCTGGAGATTTGGGTGTGGAGCCTGGGGAGGGTGGAGTTTGGGGAGGGGAGAGATCTCAGTGGGGCATAATGGCATAGAGTCCACCTTCCAAAGCAGCCCTTTTCTCCAGGGGAACTTTTACCTTTTACCTGGAGACCAGTTGTAATTCCAGGAGATCTCCAGCCATCACCTGGAGACTGGCAACCCCAGCAGCTCTGGTGGTTTTGCCCGCACTGAAGGGTCTTACTCGGTTTGTGACAACATGGCCTCTCTGCAAATGAAGGCCTCGCCTACATACTAAGGTGTGATGTAAACCAGGGCTGCTGAGAACTTTATTTTGAATACTGTCGCCAACTGCAGCAGCAACAAAAAAAATCATCTTTTAGGCATGAAATGTCAACTTCTTTTGGCAACGTGTCTTTATCGATGGTGCTCTGGCAGAGGTGCCTGATATGGCATATGTGTGGCATATCCGAAAGCAATATGTCATACTTTTCCTGTAGTTGGGACTCCTTGAGCTGTTTGGATGCAGATGAACAGCCCAATCGACATCCAGCCCCCAGGTTCCAGGGTCACTACATGCAAGGAGGACATGAAGCCAAGCAATAGGAATTGAGCTTCTGCAGTTTCCAGCACTGGGCTGGGGAATTCCTGGAGATGTGTGGGTGGAGCCTAGGGAGGGTGGAGTCTGGGAAGGGCAGGGAGCTCAGCAGCCATGTGATTCCATAGAGTCCAGCCTCCAAAGCTGCCGTTTCTTCTAGGAAAGGTGATCTCTATAGTCTGGAGATCAGCTGTATTTCTGGGAGAACACCAGGCCCTGGAGAATGTACAAAAGCTGAGGGTCACAGTGCTAGGAAGATATGCAAAAGTATATAGCACTGGGGCTGCGGTGGCTCAGTGGTTAGGATGCTGAACTGCAGACTGGAAGGTCGGTAGTTCAGCAGTTCGAGACCTGAGTGCCGCATGACAAAGTGAGCTCCCGTCTCTGGCCCCAGCTCCTGCCAACCTAGCAGTTTGAAAGCAAGAAATTGCAAGTAGATAAATAGGTACCACTTTGTGGGAAGGTAACAGCATTCCATGCTCCTCGGTGTTTAGTCATGCCAGCCACATGACTATGGAAATGTTTTCGGACAGCGCTGGCTCTTTGGCTTGGAAATGGAGATGAGCACTGCCCCCTAGAGTTGGATTCGACTAGCTTTTGAGCAAGGGAAGCCTTTACCTTTACTTTATAATAGATGTATGTTCAAGGTAAATCAATTTTGTGCTTTTGATTTTTTTATTTTTCTATACAGAATGTAAACCTGCACTATGATGTTTTGTTTGGGTGAAACCTATTTTTGATAATATTTGACACCAGTATTTATATAACAGTATAGAAAAAAATAAATAAAAAGCAAAAAATTGATTTACCTTGAATATACATCTATTGTACACAGTGTTATATACTTTTGCATATCCCCACCTGGAGAATGACAAATCTCCATGGATAAAATGTTAGAGTTGGAAGGGATCTTGCAGGTCATCTAGTCCAACCCCCTGCACTCTGCAGGAGCATAGCCAAAAGATAGCCCTACATTCCTACAACATACCCGAAAGATGGTCGTCCAGCCTCTGCTTGAAAACGTCCAGGGAAGGAGCATCCACGACCTCCCGAGGCAGACTGTTCCACTGCTCAACCACAGTTAGGAAGTTTCTCCTGATATCTTGCCGGTAACGACTCCCTTGTAATTTCCACCCATTAGATCTGTCCTGCAATCCAGAGCAAGAGAGAATAGATCCACTCCATCTTCTACATGACAGCCCTTCAAATACTTGAAGACTGCAATCTTGTCCCCTCTAAGTCTTCTCTTTCCCAGGACAGGATAGGATACAATAAATTCAAATTTGTTTTTTTTTAAGGACAAAAATTGTAATTTTATACCATTTTTTACTTTACTTAATGGGAACCCAGATAGCCTTATAACATTCTCCTTTCCCCCCTTCCATTTATAAAACAGTATATAAGTAAGACTACATTTATAAAAGGAAAAGGGAGAGTAGCAAAAGGCAGCAGGATGCAAATACGACTGTTGTGCTAAGCCGTGCGTTAACCAATATTCGTGAAGCAGCCACAAAATATCAAGCAAGAAGTACAAACATAAACTAAAAAACATATTCCTGTCATAGTACAGTGGTCGTCTAATTTGAGATGTATTGCTGCCTACACTTGTCAAGAATGGCTATAGCTGAATTTTTGCAGTTTTGGTGCTTGGCGAGGCCAGGAGGCCTTTGTTTGAAAAACACATCTAGGGATGTCATCCTCCACGTGGGACCTGGGGATCCCCTGGAATTAACATCTCATCTCCAGCCTACAGAGATCAGTTCCCCTGGAGAAAAGGGATGCTTTGGAGGATGGTCTCAATGGCATTGTACCCCACTGAGGTCTCTGCCCTCCCCAGGCCTCACCCCAAATATCCAGGAGTCCCCCAACCTGGATCTGCCCCCCCTAGCCCCCCTATTGCCCACTGGAGGGGATCTGGCAACCCTATATCAAGCCCATCCACTACCATAGGGTTATTGTTGGAAAGCTGAGGGGGTAAGGAAGGCTGCATTTGGGAAATCTGCAATCGTTTAGCAATAGGGATGCCAGGTGGTGGGGCAGGGTAGGGTTGGTGGATGTGATGTTCCCCTGTGTCACATCCAGGTGAAAACCCAAGGAGGAGGAGAAAGAGAAGAGTTGGATTTATACCCTGCCCTTCACTCGGAGTCTCAGAGTGGCTTACAGTGTCCTTCCCTTCCTCTCCCCACAACAGACATCCTGTGAGGTAGGTGGGGCTGAGAGAGCTCTGAGAGAACTGTGCCTGACCCAAGGTCACCCAGCTGGCTGCATGTGGAGGAGTGGAGAATCAAACCCAGCTCTTCAGATTAGAGTCTGCTGCTCGTAACCACTGTACCAAACTGGCTCTCATGTGATGTGATGTGATGTGATGTGATGTGATGTGATGTGATGTGATGTGATGTCAGCACGTCCACTGACACCCTAGAACCCCTATGGTTTTAACCATAGAGTTTCTAGAGCATCAACTGACATGCTGACATTACATCCTGGCAAAAACCTGGACGTGAGGTCAGCATGTAAAGGAACATTATTTCTGCTCCCCACTGTTCTCCCTCCAGCCCTCCAGCCCTAGAGGTTGGGGGGGGGGGGTTGGCTTTGGTGGGAGAGTGCCCACCCAAAGCGGGCATATGACATCTCTGTTTGCCTGGAAAAGCCCACTCTCCAATAATTTCCCCTTCCACTTAGGTACTGCAACTGGGAAGAAAAAAACCCATAATTGAGTTGTCTTTGTGAAGACAAATATCCTCACACTTCTCATACCTATTTGCATCTTCGCTGTGCCCTCTGCCCATTGACAGGCAGCTCCCAAGCTTATTGCAGCAACTAAATGGCTGAAATATGCCCACATTCTTGGAGGGACCTTGTGCAAGGCACGTGAGTACCCACGGTAACGGGACAGGGAAAATAATCGTAAGCCTGGCTTCTGTCTAAATCAGGAGGCCCCCCTTTCCCCTCTTCCCAGAGGGCTAATATAAATAGACAAGACAAGTTGAGCTAAATCTGCTTACTAAAATGTATACATTAGGCTCAGGGCAGCGCACAGTTATTATCCTGCCTCTGAAGTTTGATTCTGGCAGGCAGGGAACAGGAAGAGACAGCAGGTGCACATAGGTCAAGGGACGGAGGGGAAGGTGTGCGTGTGCACATGTCTCCGAACAAGATAAACAGGGAGAAGTGGTGCGGAACAGCTGTGGATCCATGGAAGAGAGCCAATGGACGCAGGGATGGCTAAGGGAAAGGGGGTGAAAAAGTTGTCAGCTTGCACAGCCCAAGCCAGAGGAAGCAGGCAGCAGCGGCAAATCTCACGTCTTCTGCCCCAGGTAGTTGAACTGGGTGGCTTTCCATCTGTATAATGCCCCTGTATAAATCATTGGTGCGACCTCATTTGGAGTACTGTGTACAGTTCTGGGCACCACATCTCAAAAAGGATATTATAGCATTGGAAAAAGTGCAGAGAAGGGCAACTAGAATGATAAAAGGGTTGGAACACCTTCCCTATGAAGAAAGGTTAAAACGCTTGGGGCTCTTCAGCTTGGAGAAACGACGGCTGAGGGGTGACATGATCGAGGTTTATAAGATTATGAATGTGATTGAGCAAGTTGAGAAAGAAGTACTTTTCTCCCTTTCTCACAATACAAGAACTCGTGGGCACTCCATGAAATTGCTGAGCAGTCGGGTTAGAACAGACAAAAGGAAATACTTCTTCACCCAAAGAGTGATGAACATATGGAATTCACTGCCACAGGAGGTGGTGGCAGCTACAAGCATGGACAGTTTCAAGAGGGAATTAGATAAACATATGGAGCAGAAGTCCATCAGTGGCTATTAGCCACAGGGTATAGATGGGAACTCTCAGTCTGGGGCAGGTGCTGCACTCTATTCTTGGTGCTGGAGGGGGCAGCAGTGGGAGGGCTTCTGGTGCCCTGGCCCCACTGCTGGACCTCCTGATAGCACATGGTATTTTCGGCCGCTGTGTGACAGAGTGTTGGACTAGATGGGCCATTGGCCTGATTCAACATTGGCTTCTCTTATGTTCTTATGTTCTTATGTTTTGAGGATTGAAATGCCAAGTGCCTTGCACAAGGTCCCTTGGAGATCTGTGAACTGAGGCAGATCACGAGAAGGAGGGCAGGAAGGGTTACATCAGTGCTTAGTTCTCGTGGCCCTTTCTTACACGCCCAGGGAAATGCTGGTCACCACTTTGGGGTCAGGCAGTAATTTTTTTCCAGGCCAGTTTGGCCAGGGATTCTGGAGGTTTTTTTGCTATCTTCTGGGCATGGAGCAGGGGTCACTGGATGTGTATGTAGGGAGGAGGTATTTGTGAATTCCCTGCATTGTGCAGGGGTTGGACTGGAAGAGAAGAAGAAGAGATTGGATTTATACCCCGCCCTTCACTACCCAAAGGAGTTACAGAGCAGTTTACAATCCCTTTCCCTCCCCACAATAAGCACCCTGTGAGGTAGGTGGGGCTGAGAGAGCTCTCTCAAGAACTGCCCGCGAGAGAACAGCTCTGAAATAACTTATGATTGACCCAAGGTCACACAAGCAGCTGCATGTGGAGGAGTGGGGAATCAAACCCGGTTCTCTCAGATTAGAATCTGCTCTCTTAACTACAGCAAACTGACTAGATGATCCTGGAGGTCTCTTCCAACTCTATGAGTCTATGATTCTAAGTTATTGCAGAATAGCCCTTCTCTTTCTTTTCATTCTAGGTGTTTCAAGATAGTCTCTTCAGCACAGTCTGTAAAAGGGGGTTGTGGATAAATGTAATGGGGCACCATGCATTATCAGGTCTGGTGCTCGTTAGAGCTTTGAATATAACATTTGAAACTGGTGTTCTTTGGCTGTAGTAGTAGTTGCTGTTGAGAGAAAAAAAGAAAGTTGACATACTTCTTTGGGGAATGTGTATTAGCTCCTTGTACATGTGCATCGGCTCATCTGCATAGTGTAGATAGAAGGGAGGGGCATCATTATTTATCACTATTCCAGATGCAGATTCTACAGATCTTACATTTCTCTTTTTTGATGGCACTTTGTGCTTCAAGTCTCTGTATTTATTCCTATCAGATACACAACTTGCTAAGAGCTGAGAGAAGCTTTATAGCTAGGCCACACTGCAGTCCACTCTGCATTAAAAAAAAAAAGGAGAGACTAACCCAAAATCTATGCTCAGAAAATCTGGACTCAGCAGCCATGATCAATTATCCAGATGAAGAAAGGTTGCGTGTTGGTTATGTTGCATGGCCGACATCTAAAGAGGGGCATTTTGTTTTGGTCTCCTTTTCTGCCTCTGCTCCTCATGCCATCCAAAGGGGGTATTGAGCCCTGAGCTGCAGGGGAGGGTGGTCTACAAACTGAATGAATGAATGAATGAATGAATGAATGAATGAATGAATGAAATATTGAAGGAATTCTCTGGACCAGGATTCATTCCAGTGCCATGGGATGCCATCAGAACAGAAAATTGCCCACTCCTGTTCTCACAAGCAGATGCAATTTGCCTTCAACCGTGGGGTTCTTCAGATTGTGGCCTCGAATTCTGCTTAGGGGGGGAAAGCATGGAAGGAACGCAAGAGGAGAAACCCAAGTCGATACATGTGTCCGGCCTGTGACATGCAAAGTGGGACGTCATTCCCTCCAACCCCTCTCTCTCCATTTGGTTGCCAACTGATGGTTGACAGTCCTAATTCCCATATACAACAGGGATTTCCTTCCCCCATCTGATGTTTGTCCCCCATTCTTCTGCTTCATTTTCTTTCCCTCCTTTCTGGCTTTGCTAGTTCCTCCCATCCCTCTACTCTTTCAAAGAAAGCAGGCTCTCCAGGTAAGGAATCCACCAACAGATCTGAAATTCTGGGCAGGTTCAACTGTACGCAGGTGTAACTTCAGCCCAAGCCTTCAGTCCAAAGCCCTGAAAGGTCAGTACCTGTTACGTACTGAAGTTTGAATCCATCCTATGTATTCTTATATTAAGCTTCAGTCTGAATGTGGCTCTTCATCTGTCGCATTACCATTGGCTGGTTTCTGTGAAACCATTGTAAATATCCAATCACTGTGTGAAAATGTATCAAAGAGGGAACGGTCCTGATTGGCCTTTATCCCAGTGTTACGATTGGTCTTTAACTTGTTATGGGCGTGGCTTTGACAGCCCGGGATAGTTTAAGAAGGGAGCTGTGCTCCACTTGTTTGTGGTGTGTTCCTGAGTTGGAGTTTGCTGTTAAATAAAGTTAAAATCACTTCTTTGCTGAAATCCTGTTGTTGAGTGGCATACTTAACAGGACCGATACTTATTACGAAGTGTTGGATACGCTCAGAATTCTTCTTTGAACACACACATGCCCTCAATCCAGTACCCAATCATCAATCATCGTTTCACTCTGTGCACAGGTTCAAATATATTTGCCTTTAGAAGAATGTCCAGCCAGGGTCCACCCATTTGAATCTGTAGATAGTTCAAAATCAAATAACTCCTGTTGTTTCGCGTGGTTGTTTCTTTGTTTTCAACATTGAACTTTGTCCTTGTTGGCAGTCTTTTAAAGACCCGAGTCTTGAACCTCCTTTATTCATTTGTTTATGTTATTGATAGTGCGCCTTTCTCTCAGGGACTCAAGGTGGATTACACGTAGTGAGTCCGTACCATCAACACAACGGGACATTCAATAAACAATGCACTAGGCTATTAGAAGCCTGGAACCACCAGACAGAAACTGAAGCCTAGCATAAGTAATCCCATGACACATTAAGAGGCACAGAAATTACAAAATAGGATCCTACTTACAATAAGCCATATGAAGCAGTATAGACCACAAGTCCCAATCGTTTATCCAAGTAAGTCTGTGAACCATGTTGTGCCGTGCAGCATTATTACCTATGCAGAAAAGCCCTCTCAAATAGTTCAGTTTTGCATACTTTGCACAGTGCCAGGAGAGTGGGAGCTTTCATGACCTCCTTGGTAGAGTTGCCAATCTCCAGGTAGTGCCTGGAGATCTCCCAGGCCCATAGCCAGGATTTTGTAATTCGGGGGGCTTTTACATAAGTTGAGGGGCACTGACATCACAAAATAAAATTTTAAAAGCTCATTTTTGCGGCATTTGCACTCTGCTTGCCTACTGAGTTGGCCCGAGCATCTGCTTGCAACCCCGAACCCAACAACCTGGCTGCATCAATTCCCTGGGGTGCACACCTCTTCCTCTGCCAGCGCTTGGTGCTCCACTGAGGTGCCCCAGCCTGGATCATGATGCAAACTTCCCCTGGCCCTGCTGACATCTGTGTGCTGCCAAAAGTTCCTGCGCCGCACTGGGCATGGCAGGGGGGCACCAGTTGAGGTTCGCTGGCCCCACCTCACCTGCTAGCTGGACCAGCAGCCTCTTGCCATGCCACCCCTAGTTTGGGATGGAGTCAGTGGGGCTGCTGCCATGCTTGAGGAAGAGGCAGTAGGGGCATGGTGGGGAAGCAAGCCTTGCTTGGGGAAGGCACAGCAAGGGCGGTGGAGAAGCAAGCCACACTTGGGGAAGGGGCAGCAGTGGGGAGTCCTCTGAGTGGCCCAGAGAATCAGGGGGCCTGGGGGCTGGATGGAAGTCATGGGGCCTTGGTAGGAAGTCAGGGTGAGTGGGCCTCGAAATGCCCCTCTATAGCTACGGGCCTGAGATCTCCTGCTGTTAAAATTGATCTCCAGATGATCGAGATCCGTTCCCCTGGAGAAAATGGGTGCTTTGCAGGGTGGACTTTATGGCATTATACACCCCCGAGTTCCTTCCCTTCCCCAACCCCCACACTTCCCAGGCTCCAACCCCCAAATCTCTAGGTATTTCCCAACCTAGAGATGGCCACCCCACTCCTTGGACAGGCTATTTCACAAGGTGGGAGCCAAAACAGAGAAAGCACGGGTATGGGCAGTCGTCGGTTTTGCCCAGTTGCCCCACCTCCTGCTGCAGATCTTTCAAAAATATATCTAGCTTTAAATGCCGCCGTACTGTTGACGCTGTCTCACTTTTCTATGATTGTTTCTGCCTTGCCATCTTATATTGTTTGGTATTTGCAATTACCATCTTTTATCTAATCTTTATTGTACAGACTGGACATCTCCCTAAACCATTCCAAAAAGGCAGCATTTAAGTACATTAAGTAAAACACTGAATGAAAACAAAAAAAGGTAAAATTCAGAGAAAAGTCAGTCCTGTTGGAAGTGGATGTTATTTAGGACCACGGCCTGTGAAATAACTCGGTGATGCGGAGGGGGAATCCCAGCTGTATCAACATGCCCGACTTGATCTCTGCCCGAGGCCTTAAATTCCAGCAACAATATCCAAGTCAGAGTTAAGCGTACTTAAGCCCGTCGATTTCGGTCAGCTTAAGAACACTTCGCTTTGTGTTGGATTCTGGTCCAAACGTATCATGACCTGTCAATATTTCCAAAATGTCTGCTATTTTTCTTTCTATGTATGTTTAGCAAGATGACTGTGAAAATATGAAGCAAAATATCCAGCAGATACTAAAGCCAAGAGGGTACGAAATAAGTAATTCAATACTTTCCCACAGAAAATGTTTTTCGGTATCCTCCTGTGCCCCGGCATCCTCCGTTGTGCGGTATTGGTGTTAAATAAAACCAGCACCAAATAATAGTAGCAAGTGGACTTCCTTGCTTGGGACAGAAGCATCTGATTAAAACTAGAGTTGTCAGCCTTCAGGTGATGCGTGGAGATCTCCTGCTATTAGAACTCATCTCCAGGTGACAGAGATCAGCACCTGGAGAAAATGGCCACTTTGGAAGTTGGACTCGGCATTAGGTCCCAAACCCCGCCCTCGTCAGCCTCCACCCATCACATCTCCAGGTATTTCCCAGCCTGGAGCTGGCAACCCTAATTAAAACGCTTGTCATTATTACAGATGGGGCCAAATCTAGTCCTTAGGCTAGACAGTTCAAGACTGGAGAATTTCTGGAAATTTAGGGGTGGAGCTTGGGGAAGGCGGAGTTTGGGGAGGGGAAGGAGCTCGGCAGGGATGTAATGCCATAGAGTCCACCCTCCAAAGCAGCCACTTTCTCCAGGGAAACTGATCTCTGCAGTCTGGAGATCAGTTGTAATTCTGGGAGATCTCCAGGACCCATCTGGAGCCTGGCAACCCTTGTTCCTGATGCCAGGGCTTGAACCAGAGGACCAGGTGGGAGGTGACCTCTGCCTGAGACTCAGGACAGCCACTGCTGGTCTGAGTAGACAGCACTGACCTTTGATGGAGCAAAGGTCTGATTCAATATAAGGAAGATTCAGGTGTTGATGTCTTCTGGCATAGTGATAACTCCAGTGGCATAGTGACAGCTCCTTGGGTGGAGACCCAGCCTTGCATGCTGAACAAAACAGTCTGGCATGCCACTGTTTGGCATGTGTGCCAGAGGTTGCCTGCCCCCTGCTGTAAAACTTGTGCATGGGAAAGTAGGTAAAAGTTGAATGAATCCGCTTTCCTTCTGAATGTGGCCTCTTTCCCGAATGGCGTTCTTAATGCATTATCTCAAGGAAAACAATCTGGCTCAAACATGTGAACGTGCAAGGATGTAATGAGTCTTAACAAGTGGCTCAGAGGCTTTTTAAACCGCACTACAGTTTTTTTTGTTTTTGGCTGCTTGAGATAACGCTTAAGTGGGGGGAGCTGATGATGGAGACAATTAATCCAATATTTATCTCTGGCACACAACCCTTGGAGAAAAAAAATAATGACTTTGGCTCATAGCTCATAGACCCCCTCCAATTTTTTTTTTAAAAGAAGGTTAAACCCACAGGCTCAAAGTAAAAGCCCTATAAAAATATCTTTCCATTTGTATGGTATTTTGTTGATTTATGATGAAATCCAGTCTGCATTCTAACAGATTTAACACAGCTGCGTGATCCTGGAAAATGTCGTATCCTGAGCGTTCTGATTTTTCGCTTATTTGATTTTTATGAAAACGTATGTCCTACAATGGACGGCAGGGAAGCATCTTCTATCCCATTAACCCCACTCACTGACTTGCAGGAATATAAGAGTCTGTCATCAATGAAATGGTCCAGTCCAACTGAAGGCAAATCTCTGAGGAAATGGTGCAACATAACAGCCCCCCCAAAACAAAAAGGTGGGGGGAAAGCACTTTAAAACAAAAGAAAGGGAAATCCAGTTTGCTTCCTTTTCAAAATGGTTGTCACTGGTTTTTAATTTATCCCACAATCTAAATTCCCCAGAAAGCCGAGACCACAAACACTTGGCATCCCTCATAAAGTTATACAACAATCGGGAACACATGGAAATTTTAAAGAAAGATATTTTTTGCACAAAGTGGCCGCAGAGATAGAATCCAGTTGGGACTGGAGGTGTCTGGTAGGATATTTCAATCGAATTGGATGCCATGATTTCAGTCACTTTTTTTGGTTACAGGGTTTGTTTTCGCTCTGTCTGTGATTAGGAACAAATGGCATTCTTGTCACTTAGTTGTTTGCGTAGGCAAAACAATGAGTCTGAAACCGCTGGAGGCAAACGCAAGATGGATGCCTGACGCAATTCTCAGTCATGAGTGTATCATTGCATTTGCTTGGCCAAACAGGAAGAGCAAGAACATCAGAACAGCTGTGCTGGTTTGGACCAGGGGTCCGCTTAAACCACGATGCGGTTTCACACATGGGACAATAAGCATATATTCCAGTTTCAGAACACAAATATTGGACGTCAGCTTAATCTGGGGTCCGGTTACATATGTACTGAGGCAGAAAATCCACGCGTTGCCTCTTTCTAAAGAAACGGTTATCACACACATCAGGAGGACTGCTTGTAGCACATCAGCTCTTCATAGGTGCAGTCACAGCGCCAGGAACGTAACAACTGCAAGGGCCAAGTATACACAATGTTCCATATGCAGCCAAGCCATAGACTTATACAAAGATATTACTGTACTGGCTGATTTCAGTCCCTTCCAGCATATATTTAAAGTTACGATTTTTGTCCCACTTTATACTTACTCATGTGAACCCTCATTTACCACATTGTTGCTTACCTACCCGGTTTGGAAAAATCTTTCCAAAGCTCGCCACAATCCACTCTGAAGAAGAGTAGGTTTTTATACCCTGCTATTCCCTACCTTGGGCCGTGGTGGCTCAGAAGTTAAGATGCTGAGTTGCAGACTGGAAAGTCTATACCTCGACAGTTTGAGACCCTAATGCTGCATGATGGAGTAAGCTCCCGTCTCTGGCCCCAGCTCCTGCCAACCTAGCAGTTCGAAAGCAAGAAATTGCAAGTAGATAAATAGATACCACTTCAGTAGGAAGGTAACAGCATTCTGTGTGCCTCGGCATTTAGACACGCCGGCCACATGACCACAAAGAAGTCTTCAGACAGCTCTGGCTCTTCAGCTTTGAAACGGAGATGAGCACTGTGCCCTAGAGTCAGATTTGACTGGCTTTCGAGCAAGGGAAACCTTTATCTTTACCTTTATTCTCTACCTTAAGGTGTCTCAAGGTGGCTTACAATTGCCTTTCCCTTCCTTTCACCATAACAAGCACCTTGTGAGGTAGGTGGGACTGTGAGACTTCTGAGAGAACTGTGACTGGTCCAAGGTCACCCAGTAGGTTTCATGTGGAGGAGGAATGGGGAATCACACCCAGTTCTCCAGATTAGAGTCCGCTGTTCTTAACCACTACACCATGCTGCTCTGGCTGATTCTTACCATCCTTAATACTTGGGTGTCATCTGTAAACTCGATCACTTTGCTACTCACCTCCAGTTTCAGATCATTTGTTGTTGTTGTTCAGTCACACAATCGAGTCCGACTCTTCGCGACCCCATGGACCAGATTACGCCAGGCCCTCCTGTCTTCCACTGTCCGCTGAAGTTTGCTCAATTTCATGTTCGTTGCATCGATGACACTGTCTAACCATCTCATCCTTTGCCGTCCCCTTCTTCTTTGACCTTCAATCTTTCCCAGCATCAGGGTCTTCTCCAGTGAATGCTCCCTTCTCATTTGGTGGCCAAAGTATTTGAGCTTCAGCTTCAGGATCTGGCCTTCAAGGGAACAATCAGGGTTGATTTCTTTTAGGATTGACTGATTTGATCTCCTTGCAGTCCAAGGGACTCTCAAGAGTCTTCTCCAGCACCATAGTTCAAAAGAATCTATTCTTCGGCGCTCGGCCTTCCTTATAGTCCAACTCTTGCAGCCATACATTACTACGGGGAATACCATTGCTTTGACCATGCGGACTTTTGTTGGCAAGGTGATGTCTCTGCTTTTTATCATGCTGTTTAGGTTTGCCATTGCTTTCCTCCCAAGGAGCAGGCGTCTTTTAATTTCATGGCTGCAGTCACCATCTGCAGTGATCTGGGATCCTAGGAACGTGAAGTCTGTCACTACTTCTACGACTTCCCCTTCTATTTGCCAAGGAGTGATGGGGCCAGATGCTATGATCAGATCATTTAGCACTGGTTATATTATCAACATCTGTGGAGCCTAGACTTGTGCATGGGAGAGTGTTTTGTTTCTTCTTTTTTGTTATTAACTGCAAAAAGGACATTATTGGGTTGGTCTGTATATTTTTGTTTCATTATTGTTTCTTTCATTATTGTTGTTTTATTTTCATAATTTTATTTTGTTGTGATTTCTGATTGGTTTCAGTGGAAGATTCCTCCCCCCCTCCCTTCTTGGGCATGTACCTTCATGTTTTTCTATCCCAACTGGACAAGGCTCAGGGTGATTGTAGTATTCCCTGAAAACACCTACGTTACCAAATTTCAGAAAGATAGAATAAAAGGACTTTCATTTTGAGGAATGAAAGGCAACTATGTATATTAAATTCTATGGCAGAATTGATACAAAATATTCCAAACAATCACACAGGCAGCACTGCAGTCCAGAACCTGAAGAACAGTAGCACAAGGAAGAGGAAGACTAACCAGACAAGGGCATTTGGTGGCACAAAGGGGGATAAAACTTCTGGGCAGGCAAGCAGTGACAGGAAAACTGTGAAGTAGATTTGTTTGGATAGGGGATAAGGGTTGGAGAGCAGCAGGCAGGCAGGGAAAAATACCATCTGGAAGGGGGAAATCATCACAATAGGGCAAAGCATTGGGAGGAGAGAGGAAAGCAAAGTCCCACCCCATATCCTTCAGGACCAGAATACCTCACACAGTATGTAATCCTAGTGGCTACAGCCTGCAGTCCATCAAAACTCCCAGAGCCTCTCCCCACTCTCCCTAAGGAACTCTGCACTCCTTTTATTAGGGAAAACCTGGCTATGGTGTAAAAAGGAAAGCAATAGAGGCAGAGACGGCAATAATGAAATAAACTGGAAAAGAAAAGGAAATCTTGGTTTTTTGTTACAGGCTATTTAGATGGAACATTTGTTTCATTTTATATTAATTATAATGTTTATGAAACACCCCATTCTCATAATTATTATAATTAATAAGGAAAGAAACGCATAAGTCTAGAGCTTACTGCACTCTATTGCAAAAAGTGTCCATTTACTTCTGTGTTGCCCGACATTCAACCAGTTCGTGACCCACAAAAAGACACACACCCCATGGCAGCTCGGAATATTCAGGAGCCTGCAGCGAGGGACTTTTGTTGAAAGTTTTCAGCAGTTGAAGGTTGCAATTTTGAAATAATAGATTTTTTTTTTGTAACATTATTGGCAATTTGAGACTGTTGTATTTGTAGCTCAGTTCTGGTAGCTTTCAGCCTGTTTAGGTGATTGTTGCTATTTTAAAATTATTGTTAACTACCTTAAGAATTCAGAAAAGTGGGATACAAATATTTTAAATAAATACAATTGTCGAATTCCTCATTCTCCCTATGGAAATTTAAGATTAGCTGAATGCATCCTTGGCTGTACTGTACAGAGATGTTAGTTCAACTGTGGAACTCTTTTTCCCCTGGAGCCTCATAAAATCTGAAGCAAAACATTTGCCATGAGCACTGCAGAACTATTGAATAGACTCCAATAAAGCTCAAATAGTAATATTCTAGACTAGAATATATTTTGGATAAGCAGGGTTCCTCTAAAGCAACTGTCTTTGGGATTCCAGGATGCACATGTTAATGGTTTTCTAGAGGATCTGGTTGACCTCTGTGGAGAAGTATGATGGATTAGATGGGACCGTTGGATGGATGTAGCATGGATATCCTTAATATTAGTGATCTTAACCAGCCATGCTCTAAAATATCACCTTTATTATATGGAGAATTTTTTTTTAAAAAAAAAATCATACTATTTTAGACATGCTGCTGTACAAATCCATTTGTGGTGATTTTCTTTTCCTTTGTTCTGGTTTATTTCATTATTTGTACAGAATTCTATGCAAAGGAGAGAGGTTGTCTCAAATATTCAAATTCTCTATCCTGGATTCCAATAAATAATTAAATTGCATACAGAAGCACTGAATAAGCAGGATTTCAAGTTTTAGATGGATAGCGTATGCCAGAGGAAGATCAAATCCCAAACTTACAGTATAAATAACATGAAATATGTAGAAAGAAGAAATAGCATTGTACGTAATGATTTGGGAGTGGGGGCACTGACTAATTATGTGATGCAACGAGTGTCAGAAAATCCTTTGTTAACATCACAGGTCACGATGGGGCACACCTATTGGAACACATTTGAATTATTTCCATATGTTTCCAGGCATCTCTGTTGTGTGCAATAAAATATATTTGCCTAATGGTTCCCTGAAAAAGCAAAACGGAATCGGTAGGAAGATAGTTTGCAGGCTATACACAAAATATGAGTATCTGTGCTTGATCAGAGCCAGACCAGTCCATCCAGTCCAGTATTCTGCTTTATATAGTGGCCAACCAGATGTCCCTGGAATGCATGGCGTAGAAGTCAAGGCCTACACTTGTTGGTGACATAAGAACATAAGAAGCCAGTGTTGAATCAGGCCAATGGCCCATCTAGTCCAACACTCTGTCACACAGCAGCCAAAAATACCAGGTGCCATCAGGAAGTCCAGCAGTGGGGCCAGGACACCAGAAGCCCTCCCACTGCTGCCCCCCCCCAGTTCACTGCTGCCTCACTATAGCAACCTTCCAGCCACGTTTGAGAAGCGGATTAAAGGGGGCAGTCACACAGGCACATCTGCCTGGCATTCTGTTCCCATCGGCAACATGTGCTGTTCCACTTCACTCTTGGGATTAAAAAATACCTGTTGAAAGCAGTAGCAAATCCCGGAGAGCAGGTTTATCCCGTGGCATTCTGCTTCCCGGCCGTATGAATGCTCTGCAGATAAGCCGGGAGCAAGCCGCATTGGGGCAGATGGCAGCAGCAGTTTGATTGGCCGTGCTCCGCTCTACTGCCCATGCACCATTCACCAGGGTAAAGCCGCTGACGGTGGCGCTTCCATGCCAGCCATCTGAATGCTCCTGCGCGCCTCATCCCGGTATTCTCCCACAGCAGACGGCCCTGTGTGACTGGGCTTTTTTGCCACAACTGGCTCCCAGAGCAACTTGCCAGTCTGAACTCAGCCCAGGACTTGTTATTCAGAAGTTTATCACTTCTGGGACTGGAGGTTCCATTTAGTCATCACAACCGTCTGTGGACTTACTGATTGCTAGTAGCACATGCCTGGGAGGGTTGCCAGGCATGTGCCTCGAACTGCCAGGAGACTTTGGGAGCAGGGTATGGGGGGGGGGAAGACATCATTGTCATGTCAACATCACTTCTGGCTAACCATAAGAACATAAGATCGTAAGTGGTCCATCTAGGGTTGCCAACTCCTGCTTGGGAAATACCTGGAGATTAGGGGGTGGAGCCTGGGGAGGGCAAGGTTAGGAAAGGGGAGGGACTCAACAGGGTATAACGCAATTGAGTCCACACTCCAGAGAAGCCGTTTTCTCCAATCTCATCTGTATTGTCTGGAGATCTGTTGTAATTCTGGGAGATCTCCAGTCCCCACGTTGACATTGTCAACCCTAGGATTGTCTTTAATGTGGGGTCATCCTGCTTTCCATGAGAGGAAAATATCCTCTTAAGGAAGCAGCCTTAGATTAGCTCTAGGATTGCGAGCTCCTGTTTGGGAAATTCCTGGAGATTTGGGGTTGGAGCTTGGGGAGGGTGTAGTTTGGGGAGGAAATGGACTTCTGTGGGGTATAATGGCACAGAGTCCACCCTCCAAAGCAGCCATTTTCTCCAGAGGAACTGATCTCTGTCACCTAGAGGTCAGTTCAGATCTCTAGGCCCTACCTGGGGTTAGCAACCCTAATTCGCTCTCCATTGTTAAGCGTGTCTCCTAATATACTTGATCATCTTTCCACCACACTTTGTGTCTGTTTTCATTCCTCTCAAATCTTTGGTCATAAGAAGGGTTGCCAACCTCCAGGTGGGGCCTAGTGATCTCCTGGAATTACAACTGACCTCCAGATTACAGAGATCAGTTCCCTTACAGAAAACGACATCTTTAGAGTGTGGACTCTGTCTCTATGGCATTATAACCTAGTTTGTCTCCTCCCCAGATCCCGGGTTCCAACCCAAACACTCCAGGAATTTTCCAACGTGGAGCTGGTGACCCTATCAGTCCTGCTAGATCACATGGACTAGAATCACTTTCTGAGGTAACATAATCAATTGTGCTGGCTGATCAGTTGCTTCAGGCACTCAAAGGATGTTATGCTTCCTTCTAAGAAACAAGTGAAAGTGTAGTGAGCTTTATATCACGGAAAGGCAGCCTAGTGCTGGAATGACTAATACCTGTTCTGTGTATACTGTGTGACTTAAGTTTAAATATTTTGATTTCCTCTATATTTAGACCTGGCAGGCTGCCAGCCAAGCTAATTCCGACTGCCATTCTAAAAGGCTATGCTGGAGGTCTCCGGCTCCAAGAAAAACAAGGGAGACTGCAAAAATCCACTGCTCTCTCTGTGTGTGTGTGTCTTTTTAAACGATGGCTTTGCATGTGTCATTCCACCTAAGATGATGAGAGTCTGCACAAATAGTTTGTCAGAACTAAAGTACTTTTTTAGGATGGCGTTGGAAAAAAACGTTCTGTCGTTGAGGGCTTTACTTTAGCCAGAAAACCCCGTGTATGACAAACAGGCTAATATGCATAGCTGAGCTGATGTACTTTGATTTAAGTTGTCTTTTAATCATGCAAAGATAGTCTAAGGTGGGTAGCTGTGTTGGTGTGTAATAGAAGAGCAAGGTTGAAGTTCAGAAGTTCAGTAGCATCTTAAGAAATTACAAGATTTCCAGGGACCTGGACTCTCAAAAGTTTATGCTTTGGAAATCTTGTTGGTCTTTAAGGTGCTACTGGACTTGAACCTTGCTTTCCATGGCACAACCCCCCCTGATCTAAATCAAGCTGATCCTCATCTACCTATCAGTGCTGTAGCAACACCAAGGGAACTGGAATCTCCCCCTCCCTCCTGCAGAACAGGTTTCCATCAGTAGCAAAAAAACCAGGGCTGAATCCACATACCACTTTCAATACACTATAGCCATCATTGGCAACTATACTGTCTAGTCCACAGGAGAGAATCCTGTTTCGAATTATTACTACAGCAGAATGAAAATGAAACATCTGATGGTGTGCGGATATAGCTCAAAATATATTTACTGAGACCACACCCGAGCATTTGGAAGAAAGGAGCTCCATAATTACAGGCTCCAAACTATATGCCGCTAGGTTGCTGGCAGGGAAGTAGGGTTGCCAGCTCTGGGTTATGAAATACCTGGAGATTTTGGGGTGGAGCCTGGGGAGGGTGGGGTTTGGGGAGGAGAGGAGAGGGACCTTCCACCTTTGGAGTCCACCTTCCCAAGCAGCCATTTTCTTCAGAGGAACTGACCACCACACCTCAAAAAGGATATTATAGCATTGGGGAAAGTGCAGAAAAGGGCAACTAGAATGATAAAAGGGTTGGAACACCTTCCCTATAAAGAAAGGTTAAAGCGCTTGGGGCTCTTTAGCTTGGAGAAATGACGGCTGAAGGGTGACATGATTGAGGTTTATAAGATTATGCATGGGATAGAGCAGGTAGAGAAAGAGGTACTTTTCTCCCTTTCTCACAATACACAAACTCGTGGGCACTCAATGAAATTGCTGAGCGGTCGGGTTAGAATGGATAAAAGGAAATACTTCTTCACCCAAAGAGCGATTAACACATGGAATTCACTGCCACAAGAGGTGGTGGTGGCTACAAGCATGGATGGCTTCAAGAGGAAATTCGATAAAAATATGGAGCAGAGGTCCATCCATGGCTATTAGCCACAAGGAAGGGATATTTTTGCCTCCCACAATGCTGTATCTTGATCTCCTGAAGGGCCAACCTACCACTGTGCAGATGATGACATCAGTGGTGCACGGTGTTGGTATTGGTAATGGGCGGTGGGTGGTTCCTAATTGAAAGCCTGGCAGAAGAGCTCCGTCTTGCAGGCCCTTTGGAACTTTACTAGGTCCCACAGGGCCCTGATCTCCTCCGGGAGCTCATTCCACTAGGTAGAAACCGCCACCAAAAATGCCCTGGCCCTGATAGCAGTGAGCCTGGCATCTCTAGGGGCTGGGATAGTTAGATGGTTTTTTGACCCCGACTGAAGCACTCTCTGGGGTCTGTATGGGGAAAGGTGGTCCCTCAGGTATGTCGGACCCTGGCCATTAAAGGTAAGTACCAGCACTTTGAAGTGAATTTGGTATGCTATTGGCAGCCAGTGCAGTGCCTGCAGCACCGGCCCGATGTGCTCCCATCTAGGGAGACCCATCAAAAGCCTAGCTGCGGCATTCTGCACTAGTTACAGCCTCTAAACTTGCGACAAGGGCAGCCCCATGTAAAGAGCATTACCGTAGTCTAGTCTTGAGCTGACCGTCACATGGATCACTGTGGCCAAGTCGTCATGGTCGAGGAAGGGAGCCAACTGCTGAACCAGCTGAAGATGGTAAAAGGCTGATTTAGCAGTGGCTGCCACCTGGACCTAAGGTAAGTAACAGTCCTTGATAGTCCTATCGTCCATGAACTTGTCCAATCCTTATTCCAAAGCCATCCAAGCTGGTAGCCATTATTGTGCTATGGCCATTAGATCTTGGAAGCTAAGCAAGGACAGCCTTGGCTAGTATTTGGATGGGCAACCTCCAAGGAATGCAAGAGTCGTGACGCAGAGGTAGGCAATGGCAAACCACCTCCGAAACATCTCTTGCCTTAAAAAACATGTCTAGCTCACCACCTAGTGGTGCATAACACTAAAAGAACTAGAACTTGTGGCTGCCAGACAATCTTAGGCTCTCCTGGCTATACTACACATATACACTGCATAATAATGATGATGATGATGATGTTAGCTCTATCTGTCATCCCAGCTTTTTGCATATGTGTAGATCCAGCCCATATGTATGGATCCATGCTTCAGTATTATTTCAGATCACTTTTTAATCTGTTGTATTTTTTAAAAAGCATGACTGTTTTTTAAAGGAGGTAGACTTCAAAATGTTCCCTAACTTCGGGGGGAGGGGAGCAATTTGTTGTCGTGTACTGAGTGTGGAAGCAATGCTCTTGCATGTTTACGTAAATTTAAATTGTTCAAACTGTTTTTTCAGGCCATCCAAGTTTTAAGAGAGAACACATTTTGGCAGACATGGAACCGCAAACCAGTGACTGCAAGAGGTGAGAGCCTGGGAATAAGTAAATAATAAGTAAATGAATAAGTAAATAAGCAGGCAATTAACTAGGTATATATGATGATTTGTGCTCTCACTTGTATACCATTTATGCCACACTTGCTTCCGCACATCGTACATGGTTGGTTCTCTTTTCCCTATGGTTATGCTCACAACAACCATGAAAGGTAGGACAGGCCAAGGGAGTATAACTGGCCCAAGGTCATCTGGCAGACTTCCGTGGCTAAGTAGGAATTGCTTAGGTCTCCAGCATCCCAGTATTACAGTACACTGCACTGTCCATTGCAATATCTTTCCTCTTTATGTTTTAAAGAAAGGACATGGAAAGAAAGTTTACTGACCGTAAAGTTTACTGCCCCTCCATTTATGCTCATTTTATGGAATTTTATGGTCATTCCAGCTCTGAATTTCATCAGAACCAATATTGACATAGATATTATGCATGGCTTATACTGAACACGATAAGAAAATTGCCAGGAAGCTCAAAATACATGCAGGTGCAGGAACCGGAGAGCAATACAGAATCACCTTCACTGCTTGGAATGCAAATGGACCTTTCCATCTCAGAGGAAGCTCTGAAAAAACAAACTCTGCAAGTCTGGACTGCATGGTGGTTCACTTTGAACCACTGGAAACTTGGGTTGTGGGAAAAGCCTATTGGCAAGCACCTATGCCATCAAAAACATACCTCCCCACTCCAATTTGTGATGTACTTTTATTAATGTATGTGTATGTTCATGTTTGTTTGTTTCTAAGTCACACAGTCTCCTGAAGTTGCTACATGAACTCAAACTTGCAGGGTTTAAACATAAATTGAAATGATTACCTTAGTTTAGTATTAACCTAATTGGACTGGATCCTTGCTGTTGTTCAGTTGCATGGTCGAGTCTGACTCTTCATGCCCCCATGGACCACATCACACTAGGCCCTCCAGTCCTCCGTCATCCTCTGAATTTTGCTCAGCTTCATTGGGCTGGATCCGTACATATGCAAAAAGCCGGGGTGACAGAGCTAACTAATCATCATCATCATCATCATCATCATCATCATCATCATCATCATCATCATCATCATCATCTGGCAGTGTGTGTGCGTGTAATATAGCCAGGATTGTCTGGCAGCCAGAAGTTCTAGCTCTTTTAGCATTATGCACCACTAGGTGGTGAGCTAGACATTTTTTTTTAAGGCAAGAGATGTTTCAGAGGTGGTGAGCTAGACTTATTTTTTTTAAGGCAAGAGATGTTTCGGAGGTGGTTTGCCATTACCTGCCTCTGTGTCTGGTATTCCTGAAGCATGGGAATTCTATAGGTACCACAGCAAGTTTCACAAAAAATTACACTCTGAATCATGTCAGCAGAGAGAACTAATTGAGCGAGTTCAAGTCTGAACTTCTCCAAATGTTCTGTGGTCATTTATGACAAACTTCTCACATGCCAAAATAATAATGCCTGCAATTTATTTTTCGCATAGAGCTTTTCTCATTTTTAAAACAATATAAATGTCTGGTAGGTTGCCACCCCTGGATTTTGAAGATGCTGGGTATCTGGGGGCAGTGCCTGGGGAAGAGAGCTTCCCAAGGATGGGATTCCAGAGATTTAGGGCTGCCTCTCACTGGCACCCCTTGTTGTCCACTGCTGCTTGCAGTGGTGGCTGCATAATAAAAACAAAATTTTAAAGAAGCTGGTATTTCATGCAGAGTGATGTCACTTCTGAGGGAAAAACTGGATGTTTTGTCATGTAGCTGTAGGAATTACCAGAAAAACGATGGTTTTACCATAGTGTTGCTGGTGATTCCTAGAGCAATATGGCATATTGCTGGTTTTCCCCAGGAGTAATGTCTTCAGGCTCCTGCAGGTTGACAGGCAAGGCAGCCCTATATAGAGTTCACCTTCTGAAGTTCACATCTCCTTCAGGGGAAATTATCTCTGTAGTCTTGAGATCTATTGTAATTCCAGGACAACTCCTGGGCCCACCTTGAGTTTGCTAACCCTAGGGTTAGCATCCTAGGGTTGCCAGGTGCTTACCTCTTACCAGTGGGAGGAAGAAAGGAGCCTTCCAGAAGGGGGGAGGGGATCTATCCCCCAAACAGTGACATGATAACGTCACATGGAAGTGATGTCATCAGGTTGGGGGCATCATGGGGGACACTCTGAGGGCAAAACTCTATGATAAAATTGCCCTCAAACCCGGGCATCCCAGAGTGACTCCCTGGTGTGATGATATCACTTCTGGGTGACCCCATCGTGTTGGTGACATTGCATGGTGACATTGCTGTTTGGGGGTGGGGATGGAAGAAGCCCCCCAAAGCAGAGGATCCTCTGTTTGGACCTGGGGGCTGGTAACCCTAGGCCATCCAGTTATTAAAATGGCCACCACTTGTCCTCTGGTATTCCTACTTGTGAGATGAGAGGGTCAACATTTATTTTAGAACATTTACTCTCTAGGAGGTTGCCACAGATTGATCTGGCAAAACAATGCAGAAAAAGTTGAGGTGGAAGCTGGAAAACAGGCAGGGAAGAGATGTTTCGTGAAGGAAGCCGATTTTACCACAGTGACTCGGGTTCCATCCATTCTCACTTACAGATCAATTTTTGAGGGATTTTTTTTGGGGTGGTTGCACTTGCGCTGGGGTGCTGAAGCAACCCAGCAAGCTCGATGGGCTGCATTAAAGACCAGTCTCCTCTCCTCACGCATCACCTGAGGCTTGCACTTGGAGTAGGCATCTCTACACTGATTGGTGCTGTTTTCCCACAGCAGAGTGGGACCTCTGATTGGCTTTCCCCTGGAGCTTGAACTCAATTTACCTGACTTGCGTTAGGTGAACAACTCACTGCACCATGCCACAGCAGGGATAATCAAAGCTACAGCACCACGTAGAGGAGAAATAATATATACCTGTGAAATAAACATACGTTAGTCAAATTTCAATTTTTCTATTTCCATTTATGCTTTCACAACCAAATATGTATTGAACTGATAAATCCAAATGAATATTTTTTACAATAAATTTCATCCAAAATTGCCCTGTAGGGCTATAAAGTGACATTGAAGCCTTGAAGATGGCAAGAACAGAGAATTATGCCAGACGTGAATCCTGTTAGGCTATGTGCCATTTTTGTGAAATCTTGATTGGCGATTCCCTCCATTGTTTGATTGCTGTATCTGATGAAAATATTTGGAACATATTAACTGTATATCAACAAACTGAGAACAATAGAATTGTACATATTCAGTTTTGATGCTGTAAGACCTGAAGAAGGCGACCGAAACAAGGTTACACCAGTTCTCGTAGTGTTGCAGTTTTCTTATATCCTTGCTGTCTTCAAGACTTCAACATCACTTTATAGCCCTACGGGGCAATTTTGGTTAGAATTGATTATGAAAAAACATTAATTTGGATTTATAAGTAGTTCAATAAATATTTGGCTGTGAAAGCATAAATATAAGTATAAAATATGAAGTCTGACTAACATATATTTATTTCACATGTGTATATTATTTATATTCTACACGGTGCTGTAGCTTTGATTTTCTAACTATTACACTGTGGTCCTTCTGTTGAGTTACAGCAAGCATAATGGCTAATTTTACTCTGATTTTACTCTAATTTCACTCTGATTTATTTTACTCTGGCAGCTGATGATGCTTGTATTTGAAAGCAGCATAAGATCGTGCATTACTTACCAAAGAAGCACCCATAGGAGATATTGCAACACAAACAGGCATGCATGACTTACTACAGAAATTCGAAAGGCAAATCCACACACTGCAAAAATGATTTCGAAAATGCCACAAAAGGTCCAAAAAAAGGTGCTCTTATGTGCGAATGGAGAAACGCCAAGGAAGGCAATGATTGGCTGCTGGTCCTGGGCCTTCTTAGGGGAACAGAACTTTTGCTAGCTCAGGCGTCTTCTGGCACCAAAATGTCGAAACGCTGGCATGCAAATTAAAATGAAAACCCCACCAAAACCCTCCCCTTCAGGGCGGGCTTCAACAGGCAGGTTGCCTCGGAACACCAATGTGAAAAACCATGTTCAGATTCCCAGCTTTGGGGGTTTTGCAAATATATCTTGTTTGTCCTCCCAAAAGTGTGGGAGAATCCAGTTTTTTTAAAGGAACAGGAGAAAAACAGGGAAAGAATGAAATGGTGGCGGGATGTTTTTGAAGTTGTATGAAGATGGAAAAAAAACCCCACATTTACATCATGTATTGTAAGCGGGTTTTTAAACCAGTGTGAAAACCCCAAGAACAATGTTTTAAGCCGAATGGTTCCTCAGTGGAATAGGCTTTCCTCGGGAAGTGGTGGGCTCTCCTTCTTTGGAGGTTTTTAAACAGAGGCTAGATGGCCATCTGACAGCAATGCTGGTTCTGTGGACCTAGGCAAATCGTGAGAAGGAGGGCAGGAAGGGTTGCATCAGTGCTTAGTTCTTGTGGCTCTTTCTTACGCGCCCAGGGAAATGCCAATTTGGGGTCAGGAAGCTATTTTTCTCCTGGCCAGTTTGGCATGCATGAGTTACATGGCCAGGGATCCTGAAGGGTTTTTTTTTTTTTTGTCAACATCTGGGCATGGAACAGTGATCACTGCAGGTATGGAGGGGGAGGTATTTGCGAATTTCCTGCATTGTGCAGGGTTTGGACTAGATGACCCTGGAGGTTGCCTCCAGTTCTATGATTCTATAATTCTAAGTGTCTCTTGCCAAAGCTTTTGTGGCAGTCTATAATTTTCAACAGGGATAACATGCAAGTATGCTTTACATTTACATGTCAGTTTTGTGAATCTACTAATTGATGAGGGTGAAGTTTTAAAAAATGGCCAGATTGGCAGGTCTAGAGAGAACAGGCAAAAATTAGGAAGTGAAGCTCATGTTACTGAGATAAGATCAGCAGCTTCTAGTGTGGATGATTATATGAAAAGAACACTGAATGCACACCTGAATTTCCTTAATGCATTTGGCAGAGCCTTTTTGAAATCTCTGGAATGACTTGAGCAGGCTTTGAATAAGTCTCCGATAGCTTCACTTTTACTAAACTTAGAAAAGAGATTCCAAAGAGTCCAGCTAGCCTGGAAGAGTGACAGAATTTGTTCCCACAACTGTCATCCCTGTGATAAACTGTGTTACATGGCTTCGACAGCCACCGAGTATCTTGTAAACTGCAGCGCACACAAAAGCCGTGTGAGTATTAATATTTACATACCATCCGGACGCTCAGCACGATGGCTGCATGCGGTGCTTGCACAACCTCTGTTCCTTCCAAGAAATGTCGGAGAATTTTTTTTTTTTAAATTCCCTACCACCACCATCCTCTGTGAAAGGCAAGCAGAGACATAAGAGTCGGCTTCCCTGAAATGAATCTAAAGGCATTGCTGAAATGCCAGAGCTGTGAAGAAAGGAGGGAAAGGAACATGGTGATGTTTCTGAAACTGTGTTCTAAGACAAAAGGCAAAATTAATAATAGCCCTGTACATACACTATTGTGATTGTGTGCATACCATGCATATACACACCCAGCCCTGTTTGTAACAAAGAGTCCAATGCTCATTCACATTTAAAATAAAACCGGGGATTGGTACTTGGATAAATATGGGGTTTGTTATCACACCATCGGCCATGAACAAGGGCAGAACTGTTACCACCTGCTATGCTCCCATTTGCACCTTGTGGATTAGTCTGTTGTTGATGGATAGGTTTGTTGTTAAGTCACTTGGTTTCAAATATTTTGATGGCTTTCTGTTGCTTGTTTGGACACTTTAAGCCTCTTTGAGTCCAGGCTGAGCAGAGAAAAGCTGGTTAAAAGTGTCAAAATGAATATATAAAGTGTGTGTGTTAAGTGCTGTCAAGTCAGTACCTAGTTATGGCCACCCTAAACATCCTATTGGTAACAGCTGTGCGCAACAAAGTTTGAGTCAAGTGGCATCTGTGAGACCAACAAAGTTTTATTTAAAGTTTAAGCCTTTGTGTGCAAAACACACACTGTCTTCAGACAAAACTGGAATAAAATATCAAAAGCTAGTTACAGGGGAAAAGAGGGTGGGGGTTAAGCCATTAGGAGAGGCCCCTCAGAGCCCAGATGCAGAGCTGAAATTGGAATGGGTGGCTGGTAGGATCAATGGAAGGCAGCAAATTAGCATGTAAACACAAGAGATGTGAGAACGGAGTCAATGCAGCTTTTTTCTGCTGCCTTCAACTTTTCCTGGCATTATTGTCTTTTCCAGTGATTCCTGTCCAGGGCCGGCTTGCCCACTAGGTGAGCTAGGCACTCGCCTAGGGTGCCGGGCCCGCAGGGGCGCCAAACGACCCCCTGCCCCCCCGCCTCCCCCCCACCACCGCCAGCGAAGCGCCCCAGCGGGGCTCAGGAGGCAGCGGCAGCAGCAGAGCTTGCCCGCCCTCCCCCTGCCAGCGCTCCCCCTCCCCCTGCCACCTTCCCTCTCCGCCAAGCCGGCGCTGGGAGGGAGGGAAGGGGCGGGTGTTTGAACCTCCGCCCCTTCCCTGGCTTGCCTTGGTGCCCCTGCGGCTGCAGAGCGCTGAGGCAAGCCGGCGCTGGGAGGGAAGGGGTGGGGGTTTGAACCCCCGTCCCCTTCCCTGGCTTTCCTGGGGGCCCCGCAGCTGCGGAGCCTCCAGGAAAGCCGGCGCTCTGGGAGAGGGGAGGGGGCCAGAACCCCCGCCCCTTCCCTGGCGTTCCTGGGGGCCCCACAGCTGCGGAGCCTCCAGGAAAGCCGGCGCTGGGATGGAGGGGGCGGGAGTTTGAACCTCCACCCCTTCCCTGGCTTTCCTGGGGGCACCACAGCTGTGGAGCACCCAGGAAAGCCAGCGCTCCGCCCACCCCAGTCTCCAGGCCCTACCTGGGGCCAGCCCTGTTCCTGTCTTCTCATAATGTGACCAAAGTATGAGAGCCTCAGTTTAGTCATTTTAGCTTCAAGGGAGAGTTCAGGCTTGATTTGGTCTAGAATCCACTTATTTGTCTTTTTGGTGGTCTGTGGTATCCATAAAGCTCTTCTCCAATACCACATTCCAAATGAATCCACTTTCTTCCTGTCAGTATTCTTCATTGTCCAACTTTCACAGCTGTATGTAGTAATGGGAAATACCATGGTGTGGATAATCTTGGTCGCCGGCGGCACATCCTTACATTTAAGAATCTTTTCTTGCTCCTTCATGGCTGCCTTCTCCAGTCTCAATAATTATGAAGTCAGAGCTATTTTTGGGCAGGAATGCACAGGAATGGAGTTACGGCTGGCTTCAGAGTTGGCCACGCCCACTACAGCCAAAACCTCTGTGCGTGTGGCTACAGAGGGAAGGCCTGGAGAACAAACCCCCCAGTGACTCTGAGGTGGGCGGGCCAGGGGGGGTCCCTGGAAGGATCGGGGAAGCATTTAAATGCCTCCCCATGTTTCCCTGGCCTCAGGCAGTTTAAACTGCCTCCCCTTCCCTTCAAGCCAGGGGAAGGTATGGGGGTGTGGCCTAATAGGCTAATTAGCTACACTGTCAGGGGTGTGGCCTAATTTGCTAATGAATTTCTGCTGTTGGGTGTGGCCTATTATGTAATGAGTTCCTGTTGGGCTGTTTCTACAAAAAAGCCCTGGATGAAGTCACAAGCAAGCTCTGCCCCCCACCCCCATTCTGTCAGCCCAATGCTACTAGGCTCTGCCCCTAAAATACTAAGCCAGTAATCCCAAAGTTGTTGCCTGCCTATAGGTTTCTGGTGCCCATTTGCTTCTTCAACAAAGCAACTCTTCTCTAAAACAAATACCCCATCCTAGCTTTACTCCACTTCATTAGGGCAGGAAGTGCTTCAAAAGAACCTGGGAGGAATTGCTGGTGGTGGAAAGTTTGGTCAAGTCTCAGCTGACTTAAGCTGACCCCGTAGGGTTTTCAAGGCAAAAGACTTTCAGAGCTGGTTTTCCATTGCCCGCCTCTATGTAGCAACCCTGATCTTCTTTTTTAGTGGTCTCCCATCCAAGTACTAACCAGAGTTGACCCTGCTTAGCTTCTGAGATCTGATGCAATTGGGCTAGCCTGGGCAATCCAGGTCAGGGCCAGGAAGAATTACTCATTCAGAAATAACTGCTTCCATCATTGGAAGCTTGTGGGCTTGAAACTTCCCAATATTTTGTGATTCAGGCTTGCCAGGCAACCTCTTCATTCTAGTGGTAGCAGATATGGAGGTGGGGCAACATTGTATGACATCACTTACAATTGTACCTGAATGTGATAACATACGGTTGTAGAAGTTCCCCAATCTCAAATTTCTAGAGCATCATGATGTCAGTTCTCTTCCCTCCCATTTTTGCTTTCACTGGAGTGAAGAGTGGCAGCTGGGCCCCAGGCAATCTGGTCAGGCTATTGTGATTAGCCATAGTACTCAATGACAGCCATTCTGTGATTGACCCCACCCCCCATGGCAGCCATTTTGTGGATTCACCCATCATGATCCTGTTAGCATCCTTCCCCCCACCCCTTTGAGAATAATGGGCTTGGAATGATGGGACATGTGACAGAATGCTCTCCATTCCTCTGTGGGTCTCCACATGTCTTTTCCAAACCAACAAGCTGTTCCAATTCTTCTCTTCCCAGTTGCATGTGTCCCTGTGGGGCCAATCCCAGCTTTGTCTCTAGAAGTTCTACTGAGACATAATACTTCAAGTTCTGATGTCTTAAAGGGGACTTTGTACAATTTACTTGAAGTATTATATCTCAGAATTTATTGTTAGTGAGAATTTATTCGCAAGAAGATTGTGTACAATTCATAGAATCATAGAATGTTAGAGTTGGAAGGGACCTTGCAGGCCATCTAGTCCAACCCCCTGCACTCTGCAGGAACACAGCCGAAACCCCTACATACCTATTTCAATAGAGGTTAACTTCAGAATGCTGGATTGTAAAAACACCACATAAATACTGTGTTACAATTTATTATTGTTGAGGATTTCAGTTAGAAAATTGGTTATATAGTGGCAAGATCCTCAAGTATATGGTGAAAACCTGGAAATTAGATTTGTTAAGTTAATGTAAGGTTGTATTAAAGAAGTGATACTGCAGCATTCCTATGTCAATTTGAATGTCCCCATCCCCAAAATAATGACTGGTTGCCAGCATTCAGCTTTCCTAGAGTGGATTGATGACGTTTCCAGGTTTTCCTGGAAAGCTTCTCGGATATGTTCTGGGATATAGCGGCAAACAAGCTAAACTGGAGAGCTCCTTTGCCTTGCTATATCCCTGCTAATCATTGGGAAGAGCTTTTTACACCTTAATTTGCTGCACCCAAGATGGATACTGCCGACATTCAAGTCTACCCTTTTGAGATAGATGAATGGCCTCCCATAACTAAAACAGAGATCAAGGGTGTAATAAATCAGATGAGAACTGGTAAGGCACCAGGACCTGACTTAAGAAAATAAGAGCCCTCCTGGATCAGACCAATAGTTCATCTAGTCTCACACAGTGGCCAGTTCTTCCATTACTTGGAGATGGCTTTGATTCCCCCAATGAGAAAATTTCTTGGTTATGAAGAGATGTAGAAAATCAAGTTACTGTACAGCCAGTCCAATATCTGGTGGTGGTTATAGTGCAGCATATTTAAAGAGGGTGTTTGGCCTGGTTTGTTTTACCTGATTGTGTGTTCCTGTTCATGACAATGGTTGAAGGAACAGTAACTGGACTGGATTGAAATGGAATGCCACTGTAACATCTGCATACATATGTCTGTATGAGATCCTGCACTGATCATTTGGCAGGAGAAGTGAAAAGAAGGAAGGCCCAGACCAAGTGGCCCATCCATAAGATAAGCACTGCTTAGGGTTGTCAAGACAGTAGCTGGTAAACAACAGGAGTCTGCAGGGGCAGGGACATGGAGGGGTGCCATTTTCACGACAGTGTTATGTCACTTCCGGGGAAACCCTGGAAGTGACATCAATCCACTCTAGGAATTGCCAGAAAGCCACTTCCAGGTTTCCCTGGAAGTGACATAATGCCATTGCAATGATGGCGATCTAATTTTTTTCTCCCCCACCAGCCACTGGAGCTGTGGCAGAAAACAGAAACTGAGGGGCAGGGAATGCCCAGTCACCAGCAGGAACCTGACAAGCCTATATGGGTTGTCAGAGAATAGGCTACAGCTGTGGCAAAAGCAGCTTGAGGCAACACATGTATGAGGAAGGACATGTATGATCACCCATTTTTCATTGCGATACTGGACTCCGGCAGGTACTATGACCTCTCCTTTTTCCATGATAACCAAATGCACAGCCTGTCCTCATTTCCCTTTTCACCCTCGAAATGTAACGGATGCACTGCTACAAGGTAACTAAGGATAAAAATGGTTATTCTAGCTTGAAATGCAGCAAGTTGCACCAAATCGAAGTTTTCCTTCCATACGTGAGTGAAATATTTTACTTTTCATCTTGCCGAGTATTCTGGGCGACTGTGGGTCACAGGCAGATCATAACGGCTGTGACCGATTTGAGGGCAAGTTTAGAAAAATCCTGTGGGGTCTTGCATTCAGAGGTCAAACAGTCCACTGCAACACGCGTAAGCATTTATATATACATTCCTGAAGCAGGTTTAATCGTGGCTTCTTCCCTTCACAGGTATTGTGTATTGAAGGTAAACACTCAAGGCCAGCTCTTTTCCTGCCGCAGCTGAGCTGAGCTTCTTTTCCATGCTGTGAGAGAAGGTATTTCATTTCACACTTCACGCACAGCTTCCTCCTTTGATGCTGAAACGTTTCACTGGGGGGGAAAGGAAACATAAAAAAGAACAAGTTTTTCTTCAGATATCTGTGAGAGGACGCGTGTGTATTAATCTGTGCCCTTGTTACTAGCTCCATTTATATCTCTGCTCCCAAGAAACTTTTAGAGTATGCTTGCGACAGCCAATACCAGCTGCCCGAAGAGCCTCAAAGCTGAGACCCTGGTCTGCTTGCATCAAGACTCTAACCAAGACTCTAACTCACTGGCTTGCCACTAAGTTGTGAAAGGGAGAAACCTGGACATTTAGGTGTGGTAGAACCCTTGCTATATTAAGAGCAGACTCTCATTGGCCCAAATTTTTGTAGAGGCTAGACAAGTTTCTGATAGGAATGCTCTAGATTTGGATGTGTTGGACGTAGCAGGGGGTTGTACTAGAAGGCCCACAGGGTTCCTTTCCAGCTGTGTAGTTCTATGAATATGGATATCATATTTATTGGGAATACCTAGGGTCGCCAAGCTCCTGGTGGTGGCTAGAGATCTCCTGGGATTACAACTGATCTCAGGGCTACAGAGATCAGTTCACCTGGAGAAAATGACTACTTTGGAAGATGGGCTCCATGGCATTATGCCCCAGTGAAGTCCCTCCCCTCCCAAGCCCTGCCCTCCTCAGGCTCCACCCCCAAAATCTCCAGGTATTTCCCAACCCTGACGTGGCAGCCCTAAAGATAACTGGGCCCAGTTCAAGATGTTGCTTCTCACTTTCTAATGCTTTTACTGACCTGGGCTGTCATAACTAAGGACTGAATCTCTTGTTATATGCCTGACTATACCCTGCCTTGGGCTAGTTCATCCTATACTAGCTATCAGTAATAGGTCCAACACTTTAGAACAGCCTCTCTGTAGAGGAGCAGAGAGAGGCATTGGTGGCTATTTTTTGTAGGGCATGCGAGACTGTTGAAGATGAAGAAGAGATTGGATTTATACCCCGCCCTTCACTACCGGAAAGAGTCTCAAAGTGGCTTACAATCCCTTTCCCTTCCCCTCCCCACAACAGACACCCTGTGAGGTAGTTGGGGCTGAGAGAGCTCTTTTGAGAACTGCCCTTGAGAGAACAGCTCTGAAAGAATTTATGACTGGCCCAAGGTCACACCAGCAGCTGCATGTGGAGGAGTGGGGAATCAAACCTGGTTGTCCCAAATTAGAGTCCGCACTCTTAACCACTACACCAAACTGGCTCCCGGCCCTAGTATTCTTTGGAGGTGTCCCATGCAAATACTTGCCAGGGCCAGCCCTGCTTAGCTTCTGAGATCTCATTCAGCTTTAGAGAGGCTTCTTGGGAGACTGAGGCAGAGGGTGTAGAGCACTGTGGACAATAGCGACTGGATTTTGTAACTGTAGGACTGAATATTATTTTAACTTTTTCTTTTTGCAAACTGGTGTTGCTATGTAAGCCACCTGGACTCCTTGGAGGAAGGCAGGGTAGAAATATTTCAATGAATAAATAAATATGCTCGGTGCATAAGAAAAATATATGCCAAAATAATCTTAGTTTCTGACGGGCCACAAAGTGGCTAGTGGATGTTGGCAGTTCTGTAGAGGATGTTTGACTTGAAGATTTAGATCACATTGTTGGATCACTAGTAAAAATAAAAGTACATTTTTCAAGGTTAGTCCACCTATGCTTTAGCTAATCTGGGCAGAAGGCCACTCAGGGTCTTATATTTTCTTTTCGGCAGCCGACAAGCTAGTGGGGTGATCTCTTAAACTGTGTTCAGGAACTATGGCTGGTGATATATTTTTGGCTCTTATTATATAACATACAACAAAGGTGATTCTATAATATGTCAGGAAGGAGATATTTCAAAGGGGCTTTACACAGTTCTGCAAAGTGGTGAGATGGGAAGAGTAGTGAGAATTTGGGAAGGGATGCAAGGACTAAGCCTTGTTATTCATGATGCCACCGGATATAGTCTTCTTTGATGCAGATGCTTTTAATGAGAAAAGAACAAGGAGTAAAGAGAGAAGGGAACCTAATGCAGTGCTGGAAAGTGCCGTCAAATCACAGCTGACTTAGCCCTGACCTGAATAGCCCTGGCAAGTGTTTGGATGGGAGACCACTAAAGAATATCAGGGCCAGGAGGCAGAAGCAGGCTACCAAGCCACTTCTCTGAATGTCCTCCACGCTGCAGTAGGAGTTGCCAGAGGTTGCCATGAGTTCCAGGCATGGGCACACACACACGCATGCACACGCACACAGAAAATGCAGAAATACCAAAAAAAAAAAAATCACAGCTGACTTATGGCCACCTTGTAGGGTTTTCAAGGCAAGAAACAAACAGAGAGGTGTTTGGCATTGCCTGCCTCTGTGTTGCAACTCTGGACTTCTCTGATGGTCTCTCATCCAAGTACTAACCAAGACTGATCTTGCTTAGTTTCTAAGGTCTAACAAGATCAGGCTAGCCTGGACCATTCATTATCAGTGGAGTAACAGGCAAAGGGTTCTAATGAGGGGCAAAGGAGAAAAGGGATCCAGTCAAGAAATCCAGAGAATCCAAGGAAATCTGATTTCTACAAGGGTGAGCAGCAGAACATCTCCAAGACATGGAAGCTACTGAAGGCCAGTGCACCCTTGGGTTGTGGATGTTAGGGAACTTGTCTTTAAGATAAAATGACTTCTACAAGTCTGTTTAGCTTTTCATGTTGATCAGACTTTCCTTATGTTCAGCATGATGATCTCTACGTGTAAGAATCTGATGGGGGTGTCTGACCTAGTAGTAAAGCACTTGCCCAAGGCCACCAATTCAATCCCATCTGCTCCAGTTAAAAGTGTCCCAGGTGGGAATTTTTGTGATCCTTCTCTTCCACAGGCCCTGGAGGTCCTCTACCAGATAAAGTGGCTAAGCAGAGCATGATAGACCAATAGTCTGAAAAAGGCAAAAATAAGAACAAGAGCTATGTGGTACTTTTTAGTGTGTGTGTGTGTTAAGAGCTATCAAGTCACAGCCAATTTATGGCAACCCCTCATGGGATTTTTAAGGCAAGAGACAAACAGAGGAGGTTTGCCATTGCCTGCCTCTGCGTAGCAACTCCAGACTTCCTTGGTGGTCTCCCATCCAAGTACTAACCAGGGCCAACCCTGCTTAGCTTTTGATATCTGATGAGAGCAGGTTAACCCGGGCCATGCAGGTCAGGGCACCCTTTAGTACAACCCGCCAAATCTTTTATTAGGACCAACCAAATTGACACAGAATACTGTGTTCCTGCTGAAAGGTATCATCCTTAGAAATGATGAACTGGTCAATATTAAAGGTATTACATGGATTCTGTGTGGGCTGATATGGCCATCCACAACTTTTTCTACTTCTGTATAGGGCAGCCTAATAAACTGTTTCTCCCTTTGATAATATGCTGAGAGACAATGATTGGTCTAAATAATTCCAGACTTTTAATTTTTGTCAGCGTCTGTGTTAGAGTCATATTCGCCCTGCTTTTTCCTCCTGAGACAAAACAATTCCTTTTAAATGTGTGATTGGTGTGTGTTCTGTTTTGCTGAAGTTCTCTGATTTCCATGTTCTTTTTAGCAGTTGTCAGACAAGTCAGGATTCCCTTGGAAAATATTCACCAAGACTTCGGAATAAAAACAGACTTCAAACTATCTGCTTCTCTTTTTGCTGGTCAACTTTATCTCTGTAACAATCAAGCTTTGAAGTGAATACCCTCCTAGGATAAATGGTAAAGTTAACACCTCTATTGGAGCTGATGCTGTGATCTGTCTCGCTCGGATTTGGAACCTACAGAATGTATTGCCTGGGAGGTTGGAGGTTATCTTCCCATGTGGTGGAGCAAATTGCTGGCTTTATTCAATGAAAGCCTGCCTTTCATGGAGAAAGCAGTGGGAAGGAAGGTCTCAGATGAGTACAGAATTTTAAAATCTTCTACCGTTAACAAATCAGAACACTCAGCTTCATATTCTTTAAATGCTATTTTGTGTTGCTGTTTGACTGTTTCCATCACTGATTATTAGCTGTCTTGAGGGTTCCTTATGTATATGGGGTAAACATATTTTAATACGCTGGAATGCAATTAGACTGTCCTTATCTGGGGCTCTCTTATTTTGTGTTGCTGTTTGACTGTTTCCATCACTGATTATAAGGTTCCTTATGTATGTAGGGTAAACATATTTTAATATGCAGGAATGCAATTAGACTGTCCTTATCTGGGACTCTACCTTATCTTCCTCCTAAGGAGAAATGTGATACATATGACTGACAGATAAATCATCCATGCTTCATAAGTATGGGCAGAAGTGCCAGAATTGTGCCTTTCATCCCAGCCCCAGGATGTTTCTTAAAAAATTATTTATTTCTGATGGTCCTGGTAGAATAAAGAGACAGACATGCTTGGTGGTAAACCTGAGAAACTTGGCAGTGCAAGTGCATTGTAGTGCTCTATGGATGCTATGCCTGTGTTTAAGGCCAAACTAGTTATTTTGCAGCAGCAAACCCTGGTCTGTGTCTGCTGAAAATCTGAAATGCAGGTGGTGAGTTGGGATGCTGATTCCAGGTTGGCAAATTACTGAAGATTTGGGGGTGGAGCCTCGGGGAGGGCGGGGTTTGGAGAGGGGAGGGGCCTCAGCAGGGTATAATGGCATAGAGTCCACTCTCCAAAGCAGCCATTTTCTCAGTGGGACCTGATCCCTGTAGTGTAGAAGGACCATAACTACCTATAGCTTCAAGGAACTGGACATTAGGTTATGAATTTGGTGTAGCTGTGCTTAGGTTGGTGCTGTCATTGTCTTAAGCTGGAATCCAGCATAAGCCACAGAAAAATATTCAGAAACAAAGATTTCTATTCTTTTCTCCCATTGTCTATGAGCCAGCCAAAGGCAGTCTTTTGCATGGCAAGCTTGGCCCACCCAGAATATAAACTTTGGAGAAGATACTCTTAGGCTGAGTTCAGACTGGCATTTTGCAGTGGGAGCCAGTCGTTGCACAAAAGCCCCAGAACAAACTGTTCCGGGGTTCCCCGGTCTCACGGGGCCGTCTGATGTGGAAGCTTACCAGGAGAAGGTGCGCCGGAGTGTTCAGACTGCTGGCCCGGAGGTGCCACTATCAGCGGCTTTTCCCATGCGCACTTTGCCGTTTGGGGGAGGATCCTGGCATCATATTGGGTGGTAGAGCAAAGCACGGCCAATCAAACCACTACTGCTGTTCCGGCTTGCTTCTGGCTTATCGGCCAAGCAGTCACATGTCTAGGGAAGTGGAATGCAGTGGGATAAAGGCACTCCAGGATTTGCCACCACTTTACAGAGGTATCTTTTTAACGTGGGGGATAAGCAGAATGGCGCAGGTTGCCTACGGCTGGGGAACGCCAGGCAGATGGGCCTGTGTGAACACCCCCTTTAATCCGCTTGGGAAATGGGGCTGGAACGTGGCTCTCACGGAGCTAATTGCCAGTCTGAACTCAGCCCCAATGACTCACAAGAGCCTTTTCTAAATAGCACCCTGCGATGGAAGGGCTTCTCATGAAATGGCTGGTCGGATGTTAGCTGGTGTGTTTGGGAAGGAGAGGTGTTTTATTGCTGGCTGGAGATCAAGGGCTTTTTCAAATATTGCCGTGTCTATTTAGGAAGCAGATTTGTTTACATGGTACTTGACAGCTGGGTTGTTAATATGAGGACAGTTCTGACTTAAAGGTACAGGATACTCTGAATCCCAGTTTATTGTATCTTTCCATATTCTACAACTCCATGGCTGTTTCCCAACATGGGGATTTTTCCTCACATGGAAAGCAGGAAGTTCCCACAGTGAAGGGAAGTACCCAGATAACATTATGCAGGCATGATTTGACTGGCTCCCCTTTCCCCCCCTTTAGTCTGGAGAAAATATAGACCTCATTGTGGCAGCTATGGGGTGAGAGAAAGCGGGGGGAAGGCTCTGAGGCTACTGCCTTCTGGACTGAAGAATGTCCAGTGCCCAACTCTGGCCTGTCCTATAGATTCTTTAAACCTCAACTGCCCAAAATCAAATAAAAACAGGGGGACACAAGCTTTAAATAAAGGATTGGTAGCATGTAAGCTATGTGCTCCCTAAAGGTCTCTTATTTGGAAACCTGCTAGGGATATCAGCCTCCAGGTTGGACCTGGATACCCCAGAATTACAGCTTATCTCCAGACTACAGGGATCAGTTCCCCTGAAGAAAATGGATGCTCTGGAGGGAGAACTCTTCGGCATTGTACCCCCTGAGGTCCCTCTTCTCCCCAAGTTCCATCCCCAAATCTCCAGGAGTATCTCAGCCCGGAGCTGGAAACCCAGGTGGCACCTGCCAACCCTACGCTAGACCAAGGTTGTACTTATTTGTGAGGTAAATAGAGACCACTTTTTCTTAGATATTTGACTCAACAGACAAGGCATAGATGGAGGTGAACAACAAAGATTTATTTAACAGAAAATAATTTCATTGTTGTTGTTGTTGTTCAGTCGCACAGTCGAGTCTGACTCTTCGCGACCCCATGGACCAGATTACGCCAGGCCCTCCTGTCTTCCGCTGTCCGCTGAAGTTTGCTCAGTTTCATGTTCGTTGCATTGATGACACTGTCTAACCATCTCATCCTTTGCCGTCCCCTTCTTCTTTGACCTTCAATCTTTCCCAGCATCAGGGTCTTCTCCAGTGAATGCTCCCTTCTCATTTGGTGGCCAAAGTATTTGAGCTTCAGCTTCAGGATCTGGCCTTCCAGGGAACAATCAGGGTTGATTTCTTTTAGGATTGACTGATTTGATCTCTTTGCAGTCCAAGGGACTCTCAAGAGTCTTCTCCAGCACCATAGTTCAAAAGAATCTATTCTTCGGCGCTCGGCCTTCCTTATAGTCCAACTCTCACAGCCATACATTACTACGGGGAATACCTTTGCTTTGACCATGTGGACTTTTGTTGGCAAGGTGATGTCTCTGCTTTTTATCATGCTGTTTAGGTTTGCGATCGCTTTCCTCCCAAGGAGCAGGCGTCTTTTAATTTCATGGCTGCAGTCACGATCTGCAGTGATCTGGGATCCTAGGAACGTGAAGTCTGTCACTACTTCTACGACTTCCCCTTCTATTTGCCAAGGAGTGATGGGGCCAGATGCCATGATCTTAGTTTTTTTGATGTTGAGCTTCAAGCCCACTTTTGCGCTCTCCTCTTTCATCCTGAGCAAGAGGCTCTTTAAGTCCTCTTCACTTTCTGCCATCAGAGTGGTATCGTCTGCATATCTGAGGTTATTGATCTTTTCCCCAGTAATCTTAACTCCAGCTTGTGATTCATCCAGGCCAGCATTTCGCATGATGTACTCCGCATATAAATTAAATAAGCAAGGTGACAATATACATCCTTGTCGTACTCCTTTTCCTATGCTAAACCAATCAGTTGTTCCATATCCGGTTCTAACTGTTGCTTCTTGACCCTTATACGGGTTTCTCAGGAGACATATGAGGTGGTCCGGTACTCCCATCTCTTTAAGAACCTGCCATAATTTATTGTGATCCACACAATCAAAGGCTTTAGCATAGTCAATGAAGTAGATGTTTTCATTGGGTAGTTGTTATATGTGGTTTACATCAATATATAAATTGGCTCTTGAGTAAAGTAAATAAACCCTGAAGGGAGATTTGATCCCACTTTCTTTGGACAGGTTACCTCAGCAGGTTCAAGGCTACTCTTTTCTACACAGAGGACTTTCCCACAGAACATATATATACACAAGTTTGGAATGATGGGCCCTTAAAAGGAAACTAATTCATCACAGTAAAATAAGCTTTCTTCCCTAAACTGAGGAGAAAGCAAGGAGGAAAGGGAAGGCACTAAGGTGAATTTCTTAGGTGGAACGTCCTGGACAAATTGACACTGCACCTGTGCTTTTACAGGGGAGGAAGTACAGGGGACGGGGAAGGGCAACAGTAATGAGCAGCACAAAAATGGGGTGGGTATAGACACCATTTCTGCCTGCTGTCATGCTGTTTGAGGCTTCTGCCATGGCGGGGAGCCTTTTCACACCCCCATCTAGAAGTGGCCTGTACAAACTTTGTATAAAATACACAAAGATATATGAAATATAGCAAACTTTTGCAAAGGTTGTAACTTTGTGAGGACTGGGTGTTCAGTGAATACTTATGACAGGTTAGGGATGTTTGGACCTCTCTGCACTTTCATCTGAAAAACCTGAAGAGAGCCTATGCGCAGATATTTGTATGAGCAGAGTAAGGATCACCTGATGTGGCTGTTTTCTTTTTGATTCCATGTGTCGTCATTTGCCGTTGTTTTTTATTTGCCTCATTTCTGTGGATGATTCTTTTGTTTCTGGTACACCATTTTTTTACCTTAGACATTCTGGATATGCCATTATACAAAAAGAACCGTAAAAATGTGTTAGTTTTAATGGAAAAAATTTGAAGTGAGGAAAGGAAAAAGTGCTACAAAAAAATAAAACCGCAAGGGTTTGTTTCTCATAAGGGATAAGTGAAATCTAAATTGGGACATTAAAATGGAACCAGACAGCTTTTGAAGTCCAGTCTCATCCCTAGAACATGGGTTCCGGATGCTAACTCAAGAACCGCAAAAGGCAGGCTGCACGGATTCTGGATGCTACCTCAAGAACTGCAGAAGGCAGGCTGTGCGCATTGAGGCTGAGGGTCAAAATGCCACACGTAGGATCAGTCTAACTCACCTTGAGAGTGTTGTGTTGCTCCATTTGGCTACAAGCAGTTAGGATAGCAACAGCAATGGATCACACACTGAAGAAGTGGAGAGGTAATTAGAGGGTTAATTTCCTTGCAGCGTTATTCAATAGATGAGGTGGGGTGATATTACCTAATAACTAACCAGGCCTAGAAGTTTCTTCCAGTTCCTGTTTTGACTATTCATTCCTTTGATGCTTGCTGGATCTGCTGCATCAGCTGTATGCACTGCACCTATGTAGTTATCTTCAGGAGAGTAGCCATGTTGGTCTGAAGCAGCAGAACAAAGTTTGAGTCCAGTGGCACCTTTAAGACCAACAAAGTTTTATTCAATGTATGAGTTTTGTGTGCATGCGCAGTTCTACATAGTTATCCATTCTATGTGTCTGAAAGTTAAGTAAAGCTTTTCCTTGAAAGAATTTTCAGCTTGGACCCATTATTTATTTGCAGAATGTCAACATCTATCACAAATATCCTGCAAATGGAGCCCAAGGAAAGGCTCCCCCCTCCCTCCGAGGCCATTTCCACTAGCGAAAATGGCACGGAAAGGAAGCCTGAAGCTTCTCCTCCCTCCTTGCAGCATTTGGAAGTGCATGAGGCATTCAAGGTAAGGATGCCAATCTCCAGGTGGGACCTGGGGTCTTCCAGAAGTACAGCTCATCTCCAGACTACAATTCCCCTGAAGAAAATGGATGCATTGGAGGGCGGACATTGTACCCCAACTGAGGTCCCTGTGCTCCCCAAGCTCCACCCCCAAAACCTTAAGGAATTTTCCAACCTGGAGCTGGCTACCCTACCCAGCTGGTGGCCAGAAGGGACCTGGCAATCCTAATTCAAGGTGAGTTACACACTGATCCTATCGGCGACAACAAGTCGTGTTGGCTAGACATGTCTCAACTTGAATCACATATTTTGGCCCTTGGTTTCAGTGAATAAGTGAATGGAAAGAGTGGGGTTAAAGGTGGAAATCCTGATCTGCCCTGTCCTCGCACTCTTTGAACATCTGAAAAACAGCTCAGCGCACTGTTGTACATGCTCATTGACTTTTCTGGCCCTCTTCCTATGCTTTTAATAGCATCTGGGCATGCAGAAATGTAGCAAGAATCTTTTCTGCTACGTCCAGCAAACTTCATCAGCCTCACTTCTGTCTTGGGCTGGAGCGTCACCGGCTTAATTTATGTGTCACGTTGCTGTTAAAGACCCAGAAAGAGAGACAGCATTTTCAAAGTGGCAACCCTAACAGTGAGCAATCTTAAGCAAAGTTATGATTCTAAATTCATTGAAGTCAACGGGGTCAGAATGGTATAATTCCGTTGAGGATTGCGCTGGCAAGAAGGCAGAAAAATTTAATATGGGAGGATGAGAAAATTAAACTCTCTTAAAGTATTATATCCACAGCGAAGGGATTATTGACTGAAAACATAATCAGAAGACCAAAGAAAAAAATGGATTAGACTCCATGTTCAAGCAATTCAATTAATCAGAGGCCATAGTACAAATGTCAATAGTCTAAGCTGTTAAAGTTTTAAACATCTTGAGCATTTTAAATTCAGGAGGGACATCATCCAAAGAAAAATTCTAGTTTTGAGAGTACTTATTTTTCTCTTCTTGAAGTCTGGTTTTGATGCCCATGCCCGAGGGGTTTTTTCCTTTTAAAATGTAACATTTACATAGGAAATCACCCTTCTGTCGAAAGTGAGACAGAAAGCAGCATGGTATGGCCTGATCTCATCAGATCTCAGAAGCTAAAGCAGTGTTGGTATTTGGAAGGGAGACCACCAAGAAATACCCTGTAGAGGAAGGCAATGACAAACCACCTCTGCTTCAGACTTGCCTTGAAAACCCCTTGCTGGGGTCGCCATAAGTCCGAGCTATGCATCATTGGATGGAAGCTAAGCAGTGTTGGTACTTGAAAGGGATGGAAGCTAAGCACCAAGGAAGACTCTGCAGAGGAAGGCAATGGCAAACCACCTCTGCTTCAGACTTGCCTTGAAAGCCACTTGATGGGGTCACCACAAGTCAGCTGTTACTTGACACACACAGAGAGAAAGAGAATGAAATTCACAGGAGTATTTACCTGAAATTTTATGATTTGTTTTGTTTCTGCTCAAATTAATTTTGGGTCAACAATATGTGGTTAGAGCATGTCTCCATAGCTTTAAAAATCCTATTTTTAGTTTCTTTCCACAGTTCTTTGGTGCCTTTTCTAAGCTGATCCCCTGTGAAATGGCAGCCCTTTTCACATGGTTCCACTCAGCAGTCTGTACAATGTTTTCCCAGTCAAAATTCCAGAAGCTTCCCTGTTAGCTGGTGGTTCTGCTTCTACTATCCATATGAACAATAAAACTGTGCTTCCTGATGAGTTTCATCTTAAGAAGCAACTCATAAAATACTCTCATTTTATTAAGCCAATGAGTTCCTAGGCTGTGGTTGAGTTTTATGAAGTCTAGTATATAAGTTCTGGTACAAGGAAGCAACTTTCAGTGTGCTGGTTCATGGTGCCCAAGGGTGAAGGCAAACACAACATTTAAAGCCTGTTGGAAATGCTGAATACACATTCTGGAATGTGTTTAGTTTCCAGAATGTGTCTTCAAAGCAATGTTTTTTTTAATCTAACCAGCTTTTCCACTTGTAAAAAAAGGAGGAGGGGAACCCATTTTACAACCCAAAATGGCTGTGCTGGAAATCATGGGGACAATAGCCATGTGGGACAGGGACTGTAGCGAAATGGGGAATTGGGAAAGAATGAGCAAAAATGTGACATTAAGACATTGCATGATGTTTCTTCTCTGTCCCTCCATTTTCGGTCCCCCTGGAGTGAAGAGGCCTGGCAGGGCTTGGAGCCCTGAGGCGTAAGATTGCCTGCTGGCTCAGGGCAAATGGCATCCCTAGTAAACATGGAAGTTCTGTTTAGCCATTGCAGCTAATAATTATTGATAGACCTGTCCAGGGCTCTTTTTGTAGATGGAACTCCTTTGCATACTAGGCCACACACCCCTGATGTAGCCAATCCTCTAAGAGCTTACAGTAGCCCCTGTACAAAGAGCTCTGTAAGCTCTTGGAGGATTGGCTACATTAGGGGTGTGTGGCCTAATATGCAAAAGAGTTCCTGCTACAAAAAGAGCCCTGGACCTGTCTGTCGTGAATTTCTCTAATCCCTTTACTGGTCCTCAAGCTAGTGCTTGTTGCCACATCTTGTGGCAATGAATTCCAGAAACATTTTGGTGGGAAAAAAAATACTGTTTTGTCTGTCTTGAAATTTCTGCCCATCTACTTCTGCAAGTGTCCCCCAGACTAACCTGATCTTGAAAGATCTTGGAAGTTACACATGGTTGACCCTGGCTAGTATTTGGATAGGAGACCTCCAAGGAAATCTAGGATCGTGACATGGAGGCAGGCAATGGCAAACCACCTCTGTTAGTCTCTTGCCTCGAAAACCCTACCGGGTCACCATAAGTCAGCTCTGACTTGATGGCAAAAAAACCAAAAAAAAAATCACAGATATTTTAGTGGTAACTAAGAAGGAATGTTGCCAGTGACAAACAGGAAGCCTCCCCCTGCAGGCCAAAATTAATGCTTTTATTGTGGCAGATAAAGTTCATGTGTCATGGTGAGAAGCATACATTAAGGAACTCTGCGGAATATTTATATCCTAGCCATATAACACACTAACCCACAAAAGTCAATGATATATGATTCAGTGGAGACAAATGGAACATTTTGGAACGATGAGCTAAGTGAGTTACGAGTTTAACAGAATGAGGCCCGTGGCTGGCAGGTTCACGCTGTGTAATCTAAGTGTGCTAAAGAAGATTTCATTATACTATAATAACAAAGTTGTTTTAAAAGGACACTAGTGAGCAATGCTCCCTCTAAGCTGTGGAGTCTTGTGAGCAAAAATTCTACTTTGTGAGCTACTGGCATTAAAGTTGTGAGTGAGCAGTTTGGCTACTGCATAAATTAGTTTGCTCTGGAACGATCCTTTCTGAGCTAAGACAAAAATGTGTGAGCCGGAGGCTAAAAAATGGTGAGCTAGCTCACCCTAACTCAGCTTAGAGGGAACGCTGCTAGTGCGTGAGATATCTTTGCTCTGACCTGGATAGCCCAGGCTAGCCTGATCTTGTCAGATCTCATGAAGCTAAGCAGCAGCACCCTTGGTCAGTATTTGGGTGGGCAACCACCATGGAATACCAGGGTTGCCACCCAGAGATGAGGCAATGGCAAACCACAGCAGATCATCAGTTGCCACCAGTTGGCTGCAATTTGATGGCCAAAAACAGAAAAGTGAGATAGGCTAGCAGCATGCAACCTTTCTTCTTTCAAAACTTGTTCTGTGTCACCTTACTTCCCATGAAACCTCAGGATGAAGTCAGACAAAGTGCTTGGGGATCCTCCATTGACTCTTTAGTAAATAGCAGTGTGGGTAGGATTTGGATAAGCAGTGGAGTGTGTTGGGCGTGGGAGTTAAGATCCAATGTGGTGCAGTAATTAGAGTAGGCCTGAGGAGATCCAGGTTCAGGTCTGCAGTTGCTATGGAACCCATTTGATGACCCTGGCCACTCAGCTAGATCTACCTCACCAAACTGTTGTGAGGATAGAGTGGAGGAGCACAGAATCATGCTTGCCTTGAAAAAAGGACAGAATAATAATGTAGCAGGTAAATAAACAATCCCTTTACCCATTCTGATTTTCCGACCTTGGACTGTCCTCCAGAGCTTTCTCAGGGGGAAAACCATGCAAAACCATGTCTACGTGTTTTTATCCAAAAGACTATACAGAAGCTATTGGTCAGGGGGAATATTTAATTAGGAAAATGCTGTGGGGTAAAAAGGTTAACTTCTTTTCCCCCCAACCCTATGTTGCTGCCTCGATCTAAATTGGATGCACTCGTAGCTTTTGTTTACCAATAAATAGGACCTTTATCGCTGTCAAGTCGCAGCTGACTTACTGCAACCTCATAGGGTTTGCAAGAAAAGAGATGTTTGCCATAGCCTGCCTCTACATAGCAACCTGGGTATTCTCGGTGATCTCTTATCCAAATACTGGCCAGTGGCAACCCCGCTGAGTGTCTGAGATCTGACAAGTTTAGACTAGCCTGGGCTATATTCCTAGATTCTTCTGCCGAGGACTGCAGCCTAAGTGTCTCACCTACTTTGGAATTTAGAGATTAATAGAGGAATCTGAGAAACCTTGTGAGGTCTCACCATATCCCTGTGAAAACTGAGAATATACTTTGTTGTAATACTCCCAAACTGCCTTGTAGCTTCCCCTTGCAGGGGAAATTTGGTATTGGTAAGCAAGCTACTTAATGTTAGACATGCTTCTGTGGTTAATCTTCTCAGTTTCAAGGTTCTTCAGAGCACAACTTGAAAACCACTGAAATAATTTGGGAAGTGAACAGAACTCAAACTAGTCATCCCTAGCAAAGGGAAAGCGAAAAAAATGAAGGCATTAAGCCCCCAAAGCACATAACTCATTCTAGTCTACACAAGCAGGAGAGGTAATTGATTTCATTCATCTGGAAGTGTTTGGGAGAATTTTAACTCATGTAAATCCTTCCCACAAACAATGCTATTTCTTGGGATGGCCACAAATCACTTCAGTTTGTGACAAAGTATACACTATGTCCTTGGCAGTAGGTGGGGAAATGACTTGTGACTCATTTAAAAGCACTTGTAAAAAGTTTCTTTTTTTAATTAAAAAAAAACACCTTTGACAATTTAAAAAGTGCTTTCTAGTTTTCCTTTCAGCTGACTGCCATCTCTCCATATAAGCTGACAGAACTAACTAGCCACAAATCCTGAACCTTCAATTGCAGAGGAAATGCCCATATTGTTTAGATCATATTAGAAGGTTAGAATAGGGTCCCTTGAGGCATGGAATGTGCAGATGGAAGGATTTCTTCCAGTGGAGTGAGACATTCTCACCTCCCCCCTTCTGCTGTTCGAGTTGCCAACCTCCAGGTGGGGCCTGAAGAGCACCTAGAATGACAACTGATCTCCCGATGACAAAGACCGGTCCCCCGGAACGTGGATTCTATGACATCACATCCACCCTTCCCAAACCCTGGCCTCCTCAGGCTCTAATCCCAAATTTTCGGGGATTTTCCAGTCCAGAATGGGCAATCTGCTGCCACCCAAAATGCTTCTCAGGAGGGCAAATGGCAAAACTTAACTATTCAAGTGGGCTTTGCTGTGCAAGTAATAATGTTGGACTGCAAAGAATGGTTTTACAAATTTGCTTGGATGTGATTGTGGCCTTTCCTGCTGTGTTTAGCTTACTGTAAATAGGATCCTATTTATGTAAATTTTGTACCCTTTAACATGTCATGTGAATACTTATGAAATGCTTCAGTTCTTTCTGGTGGTTCCAGACTTCTAATATCCTAATGCACTGGTTATTGAATGCCCCATTATTTGTGATTATACTGGCTCGCTATGGGTAATTTGCCTTGAGTCCCTGTGAGAAAGGCAGACTATTATTTTATTTATTTAATTAATCTTATTTCTATCCCACCCTTTCCATAAAATTTTCTTGGTGGATTTTTCCGGAGTAGGTTGCCAGGTCTTTCTCCAACCCTCCCCATTCATCTGGACTTGGGACTGGCATGCACACAGGTGTACACAGCTGGGTTTGATCATGACAAACTGTGGAGCGCCCTACAAGATCTGGGGGTGCCAGAACATCTGGTCAAGTTGATACAATTTGTACACAAACCAGGAAGCCACTGTGCAAACACCATATGGAGATACTGATTGGTTCAAGATAGAGGATGGAGTACGACAAGGTTGCATTCTTTCACCTTTCTTCTTCAACATGCATGTCAAAGCAATCATGAGGAAATTAGAGCTGGAAGAGTCAAAAATTGGGGTAAAGACTGGAGGAAGGAATATCAACAGTCTTCGATATGCTGATGACACAACCCTTCTCTCAGAAACTAAAGAAGGCCTGGAATACCTGATCAAGAAAGTAAAGGAAGAAAGTGAGAAGTCTGGCCTCTTCCTAAACATCAAAAAGATCAAGTTCATGACCACTGAGAAGAAGAGAAACGTAAAAAAACCAGTTGACAATGAAGAGATCAAACGTGTGGAAGAATTCACTTTCTTAGGATCACAGATCCACCAGAACAGCGAATGCTGGCCAGAAATAAAACATCAAATCATGCTGGGTCACACAGCAATGATGAGCATGAATCAAATATGGACGAGCAAGTACATCAGCCTAACAACCAAATGCAGATTAATCTGTACTATTGTATGCCCCATAGCAACCTGTGGCTATGAAGGTTAGACCATGAAAAAGCAAGACAGGAAGAAAATCAACTTATTTGAGTTGTGGTGCTGGAGAAGGCTCCTGCACATTCCTTGGACAGCAAAGATGACAAACAAGCAAGTATGGGAGTGCATAAAACCAGACATGTCATTGGAAGGAAAAATCATAAAACTGTGACTGACTTATTTTGGCCATGTCATGCAGAAGCACTCACTAGAAAAAGCAATTATGCTTGGATTAGTTAGCAGTAAAAGGAAACCGGGCCACCACAGAACATGGTGGCTAGACACCATAAAAATCCACACCAGTCTGAGCATGTAGCAACTCAAAGAAACACTACAAGATCAGAAGACCTGGAGAGAACTGGCCCATAGAATCACCAAGAGTCAAACACAACTGAATGGCTAACAACAACAGCAGTATATCCTGCCCTCCACTGCGAACAGGCTCGGGGCAGGTCACAACATATCAATTAACACATAATATAATTGAGCATTAAAACAATCAATAATTTAAGCAAGTTAACAATAAAATGACATATAAAAACCAAATTAAAATCAAGTCAGAATACGATGGCAACTAGGCAGGTAGTTCAAAGAACCTCCTGGAGGATGCTAATTTGATGATAGTTAATAGCAACCTCTTTTGGTAATGCTCTATTGGTCTCTTTGAGTAGGGCAGGTCACATCATGATGGGCACTATAAAAACTATAAGCGCTGCAAGTAGTACGAGTCATGCGAGCAGTGTGAGCAGGGGAGGCCAAGATAAATTAGACCATATGGAATGTAAATTAATAAAACAAATAAATACATTTGGTGAGAAACTTTCATACCACAGATGAAAATCTATCCATAGAAATGCTCTGATATGTCCAACCCAGGATATGAACATGGGAGACTTGCTTCTGCTTAAACTGCGAATTGGACCTTAACAAATCATTGTGTCTTGGCCAGTCCACTTTGGATCTGGTCTGCACTTTACACTAACCTGGTTGTCCTAAGACGTGATCACAGGTGCGATACATCCAGTTGCACATGTTAAAATGTGTGGCGTTTAAAAGAAAATCCATGGTAATACTATTGTGTCATTTTCAGCCATTTCAAGGAATTGAATACAAATGAGTCCTTTGGCAGATTCAGCAACTTATTTGGAAAGCTGTATCAAAAGCTTTTGCCCAAACACAATATAGCACCTCTTGAACTAAAAGTGAAGTTTTAAAGTCCTGCCTTACTACCTATCCCCCAGTTTCTTCATTTTCCCATAACATTTAGGTCATTACTTAATATATGAAAAACAGATTGCTGGTAAAACAATCCAGTAAAGAAATTTGCATTATATCATACAATGGCTTAATTTATCAGTTGTGTTTTAATATCTGTAGTATGATTAATTGTTGATATTTAGAACTCCATTCCACAAGAGTGACCATAATTTGTTCCTGGACAGACTAAACCCCTCTACACTGAAAGAGAAAAGTGAAGTAGGGAGAGGAAAAATAGTGGTGTTGAATATAGACAAGAGGCTGTAAGAAGAAGGTATTGTGGACCAGCCAGGGCTCAGTGACAGTGAGGACTCCTCAGAGGAGGAGGGGCCCTGTGTAGCCAGTCTGCAGTCAACAGGAGCTGACCAGCAGGGAAATGTGGTTCCCATGTTCCATGACTTGCAGCTGAGGGTTGGTGCAGAATCACCTCCATCCTCCAGCTTTGATCTGGTAGTCAAAGGCCAGCCACTCGCCCAGAGTCGCTTCCCCATGGTCACCAGCACCCTTGGAACACTGCAGAAGAAGGCTGGAAACAGACTTACAGGCCAGGCATTGGAATGCATGCCTCACTGTTCAGTGCCAGCCACCTGCTGATAGTGAAGACGAATCTTTTCTGGATTGTTACTGAGAAGCTGGCTAGGCACATGCATGACTGGTGGCTATAATGTATCATGAGAGAGGCTGCTGGGCATGTTTGTTAGATGCTGAACTTGCGGACACTGACTTAGTAAACTTGATCCCTGACGTGTACACAGTGCTGAGTTTCTGAAACCTCCTCTGGCCTTGTTTATAGTAGAACTTGGAAAGATTCTGTAACTTGGCACTATGGTTGCCGGCCTTTGAATGGAAACCCTGGGAAGACTGGGGAGGGATGACAACTCACTGAAACAATGTCCTGAACTTCTGCAACATCATTTCCAGCTGCATAACTAGAAGTGACATCACCATGTCATGGAATGCTATAGAGTTTCCCTGAAACACTGCAAAAAAACCATAGAGTTTGGGGGAATCCTAGAGCATTCCACAACACAGTGATGTCACTTCTGGTTACACAGACAGAAATGACATTGTGGTGTGGCAGGATGCCATTACAGTTCCTCCATCTTCCCCCTGTTGCTCACCATACCAAGGCAAGAAATGGAATGCAGGGGTGGGAGTTCCCCTGACCTTAGTGGGTGTTTGGCAACTCTGTAAGTAGCACAGTAGAAAAACCAATGCATGTAAGACCTTGCAAACAAACATAAATAGCACAGGAAAGCAGATTTGTACATAATCCAAACCTAACATGTAGGTGGGTCCTTACGGGATTCTTCTGAGAAGAACATTAACTAAGGAAGGATACCACGTGACCCTCCTTGGCTATCTGAAATATGACAAAATTATCTTTTATCCTTAATTATCTCTTATAGAGTATACATCTAAAGCCTCATTTTTGAAATATACTAATATGCCGTCTACTTATTTCAATGCATTATGTGCAGGGCCTATTTGTTCACTGATATGGACTGTATTTATCCCTAACTGATGAGCTTTCCTTTCAACTATGTCTATTTAGCAGACTTGATACAGGGTTGCCAGCTACAGCTTGGGAAGCTCCTGAAGATTTGGGGTTGGAGCCTGGGGAGGACAGGGACCTCAGTGGGGTACAATGCCATAGATTTAACCCTTCAAATTATCCATTTTCTCCTGGGGAAATGACCTCTATAGTCTGGAGGCTAGCATCTCTAATTGTCCATATTGTTCCCTATGGCATCTTTTATCTGAACATGAGAACATAAGAGAAGCCAATGTTAGATCAGGCCAATGGCCCATCCAGTCCAACACTCTGTCACACAGTGGCCAAAAATACCAGGTGCCATCAGGAGGTCCAGCAGTGGGGCCAGGACACTAGAAGCCTTCCCACTGTTGACCCCCCCAAGCACCAAGAATACAGATCATCCCTTGCCCCAGACTGAGAGTTCCTATCTATACCTTGTGGCTAACAGCCACTGATGGACCTCTGTTCCATATGTTTATCCATATGTTTTGCATTTCTCACATCTGTAATTCAAAGGCCTACTGTTGATTAGAATCTACATTCCATGCAAAGGCTGATTTTGTAACAGTGTTAGTCATCTTGAGATTCAAAAAGCTTCAGTATTGTCATACAATATTTTGTTCCCCTTGTTTTTCAAAGTACAAGTTTCTGACACTCAAATGTAAAAAAACTTGTTTTCTAGATTTCAAAGAAAAGTATGTTTTGGAGTCAGTATTTCCAAAAAAAGGCTCTAGTGGCCATGTCACTGGTGAGATTGTCAACAGGCCTGGAGGAAATGTGGTGGATCCTACTACTACCCTAGCGTTCCATTGAGCTTAACTTTGAAGCCTCCCTCTAGCACAAGCACACTTCCTCCAACTTAAGTGGCTGTTCCATCGTTTGTAAAAAGAACCACTTCTTCTATTGGAAATTAGAGGAAGGCTCCTTGAAGGATGGTTGAATCCAGCCTAGTGGCTTGTCCCTTTAATAGAGGGCTTAGTCCATGGAAATGAGCTGCTGAAGCTTTTCATGGAATGGAAATGAATAACATCACCCAGTAAATAACATCCCATTAGAACTCCATTAAAGGCTTAGAACTTTCCCCCAAGCGCTTGGCAATGTGTCACCCAGTCATGGAAGTGGTGTGTTCCTATTGTACATTCCAGTTGCTGGAGAGCAGACATGGGGAAACCGTGTCTTCTGTAAAGCTGTGCTCCTATTCAAGCTTAGTTTGAAGGTAGCCACTGAACTCAACTGGATTTAATCACCCAGTAAATATCCATAGGATTGAGCCACAGTCTTGCCTTGCATATCTTGAGGGATTCCGATGTTAGGCTTCATGCTTTTGTCCGATATGTAGCAAAACTTTGGCTGACACGACAATATTTATTGGGTGTAATTAAAACAAGAGAAACTCTTTTTTTAAAAAAAAGGAATTCTTTTAAAGCTGCATTCAAATATTTTTGTTTTGTTTTTGGGACTCTTTCAGGTTCCTTGTTCAGCAACCTATCCAAGCACCTGCTCAGTTGCCTCTGGCTTCCTATTTAAGTGCTTTTCTGAACCAGGGCCTAAGAGACTTTTTGTGCCAGCAAAGTCCAATAATGAACTGTTATCACAAGTTCACTTAATTATTTTGGCAATTCAAAAAATGTATCCAAACCTCCCTTCAGTGTGTTTTCATCTCTGAGTGGCCTCCCCCGTAACCAGTTCTTGAGCTAGAAGTACGAGCCCTTATAAGAACTTAAAATGTATATATAAATATACTGACCTTGTCAAGAATGAACTGTAAATAGTTTTTCTTCAACAATCTAAATCTCTAGTTTAGAGGCATGAAAATTGGAAGGTAGCTGTTTCCCATACATGTTCATAAACTGTAGGAAATAAATTATGTAGGTCAGCTTTTCAGTTTTGCCAACTCGGGTGGGAAATATGAAACGGGTCTGCACACATATCTTAGTTGGATTTTCTTCTCTCGTGGCTTCCACCATCAAGTGATGACTTGACATGTGAACATAGGGATGCCAGCCTCCAGCTGGGACCTGGGGATCCTCGAGAATTACAGCTCATCACCAGATTACACAGATCAGTTCTCCTGGAGAAAGTGGATGCTTTGGAAGGTGGACTCTATGACACTGTACCCCCACTGAGGTCCCTGTACTCCCAAGGCTCCACACCCAAGTCTCCAGGAGTTTCTCAACCCAGAGCTGGCAACCCTGCCCCACATCACCTGCCAGTGGCCAGGGGGGACCTGGACACCCTATGCGAATGGGATTTACCACAGCAAGAACTTCCATACCACTTGAACATCATGTTTTCCCAGCAGTGTCTGTGAACCTCAAGTGGTTTGATGTATATGTGAACCAGCCCATGGATATCTGCCCTGTTGCCTCTCAAAAGGATATTCCAGAGGATGCTGGTGGCTATATTCATAATAAAGAATGCCTGGTACTTCCACAGTGTGCAGAAGCACCAATCGCGCTTGTAGCCCTGCCTCCACGCTTCAAGTATACAGCATCCTCAGGGTTGTTAGCTGCCAGGTGGTGGCTGGAGGTCTCTTGGAATTACAACTGATCTCCAGGTGATGAGTTTAGGAGGAGGAGGAGCAGGAGGAAGAGATTTATACCCCACTCATCACTACTGTGTACAAATAATCTGTGCGAGAAATCGGACAAATATTGATACAGAACAGAAATTTAGGCTACTTTCATTGACAAGCACTAGAAGGCCAGTACCCTTCTCCCGCTGCTGTTTGAACATGAAGGAGCTGTAACGTGCATGCAGAGCTTCCACAGTCACAATATCTTCCCCATCTGCATCAGTGTCAAGGGATGCACCACGTGTGCATTCCCAATGGTGTGCAAAGAGACCCAGAGTTGGAAAGAATGGGGATGCCTGCTTATTCAGGAACTCTGTGTATAAATCAGAGCACCTGTGGACCACTGGATCAGGGTCAAATGTTTAAATCAGTTTAAGCTAAGCAGGGCCGACCCCTGGCAAGTAATTGGAAGGGAGACCACCAAAGAATTCCAAGGCTGGGAGGCCAGAGGCAGGCTATCAAGCCACTTCTCTGAATGTCCTCCATGCCCCAGTAGGAGTTGCCAGGGGTCGCTGTGACTTCCAGGAATGAGCATGCACACACATACACATACACACAAATATGCAAAAATACCCCACAAAAGAAAAGTTTAACTCAGTTACTCATGTACTCCAGACTCATGATGCATCAAAGCTTAGACTCCCAATGTTCAAGTGTCCCTTTAAAAAAACAAAAATCAAGTGGATCCCCTAGCATCCACTCTCCCTCTTGAAGGAGTTAGAACAGTGTAGCCCTGCATATGTGACACAGCTGTGTAAAAGCAGGAGGAGGAGCAGGATCATGCCCACTACCATTAACCCTCAATGCTCAGCATAATGTTTGTAGAAAGTGAATGTGCATGTGAAATGTACATACGTAACCTGCTCTTGATATTGCTTTTCAATGGTTCCTGAATGTGTGGACAGAGTGTGAATGGATTCTACGCTCCTATAGCTGGTGCATGCATAGGCTGTGTTCTGACATTCGGCTGAATGCATACAGGGGTGGGACTAATAGGCACAGCCCTGCTCCCCTCTGCTTGTGTTGCCCATACCCAGATATGTCACATGTGTATGTCAATGGTAAATCTGTACTTGTTTTTCAACTTTCCTGATTTCCCTTCTTGTTTTTTTCCTTTGTGTCTTGCTGCTTCCAGTACCTGGAACAATCCTCCCCTTCTAGCCATCAGTTGGTTGCATGCCTCTCTTCTTCAAGTCTAAGGCTGCCAGCCCTCTGGTGGGGACAGGAATCCCTTGCTCCAAGTTCCTGTTTCCTGCCACCACTCAGGGCAGTGGCAGGAGAAATTTTTTTTTAAAATGGCCCTTGGGCCAATGGCTTGACATCACTTCCAGGGAAAACCTAGAAGTGACATCACATCTGTGTAGGAATTACTATAGAGTTTCTGGCAGTTTCTAGACAGGACTGCCATGACTTCCTGGGAAAACCAGAAATGACACCAGTCCTCTCTAGGAATCACCAGAAATGTTATAGTTTTACCATAGAGTTTTCCCCAGAAATGACATCACACTATCCCCCATGACCCCACCCCTCCATTCTCCCACTGGTTGGCAGGCTATGTCTGGCAGCCCTATGTCATACCTCCATTTCCACTTCTTCACTGAAGTTTCATTAACAGTAGACTTATCAACTCAATCTACCCATTTCTGGATACTGTGCTATTGTAACTAATCTCTTCCTGGATTTTTCTATTTGGAGAAAATGCATAGATGCAAATAATTACAGTAGTAAAATATTTTTCATTTTCCTTTCTCAGCCTTGTCAAGATTCTCAATCTTTGCTTGTCTATCTAACAAAATAGAAAACAAAGGCGCCTGAATAGGGGCAGTTGCTAATTTATTATTACACCCATTATATTTGTTGTAATGAAAATTCTGACACCAATTTATAGCACTAGTGTGATGGACTGAGTGTTCACAAACTTTCCAACTGCTTGGGGAACAAGCCTCTCAGTGTTTTTAGTCCAATTTCTGTGAGGGAAGAGGACATTGCCAATTTGACTGGGGTTAAATCTTTGTACAGATCTTTGTGACAGACATAGCTCTGAGTAGGGTCATCAGCTCTTGGTTAGGAAATACCTGGCAATCTTGGGGGTGAAGGCTGAGGCGAGCAGGGTTTGGGAGGGGAGGGACCTCAACAGGGTAAGATGCCATAGAGTCCCACCCTCCAAAGCTGCCATTTTCTCCAATGGAGCTGATCTTGTTCAGCGGGAGAGCAATTGTAATAGTGGGAGGTCTCCAGGTACCACCTGGAGGTTGGCAGTCCTAGCTCTGAGGCAGGCTGAGGTTGAGAACAGATCTCAGAGGCAAAATGGCTGAAGGGAAAGTTCAGAATAGGCAGTTGATGGAACTTGAAGACAAGGAACAGGTAGGTGGAAGAGAAAGAAAAAATACAAAGAACTGAGACAAAGAAAGGGGCTAATAGAAATGTTATCTGTAACTTTTGAGATAAGGATCAGAAGAACCATAAATGCTTCTCTGAACATTTTGGAGAAAGGGAAATATAAACATGTAATAGAGTTTGCATAAGAGAGGAATTCTGCCAGTTGAGACTTCTGTTGTCACTGTGACCTGGCAATGCAAAGACAGCAACAAAGTTGGAGCAGTGTCTCTGTGTAAGCCGTGTCCTTTACAGATGTTCTAAATAAGTAGAATTAATGGAAATGGATGCCCGTGAACACCCATTGGTCAGATAGAGCATGCTACTACCATCCAGGCCCCTCCCTTGTGAATGTTCATTTTACGCCTTAGAATTTCTGAGAAGAGGGGATCAGGGAGCATTTTCAAATATTGGCTTGAATTAACCAAATTACTCTTTCTTTCTTTCTTTCTTTCTTTCTTTCTTTCTTTCTTTCTTTCTTTCTTTCTTTCTTTCTTTCTTTCTTTCTTTCTTTCTTTCTTTCTTTCTTTCTTTCTTTCTTTCTTTCTTTCTTTCTTTCTCCATATTATGTGTTTACATGGGAATCTTGCTTCCAAAATCTCTAAATGACTCACATATCTAACCAGACACTTTCTCACTGAAGCTGTTTATAGGCCAGCTTAGGGTTGACATGACAGCACTGCCTTGGCAGCTGCTGGGAGATTCTGAGGTAGTGCCTGGGGAGGGTGGAGCTTGGGAAGGATGTGACATCACTTTCAGGGGACACTGCAGGCATTTCTCCCTAATCTCTATGGTAAAGAAAACAGAGGCTATTTTCTTCTCCCTTTCCTCATTTTCTTGAGGTGGGGGGATTGGGGCTCAGCCTCCATGGTAATTCAACATGACATTTTTCAGAGCCAATGTGCTGTATATACCTCATTGTGGATGCAGGATGCACGTTAGAAAGTAGAAACCGAGAAAACATTTTTTTAGCAGCAGTTCTTGCTCTATTATTGTCTTCTGCCAATGAAGACTTTTCTGTTATGTTTGGCATATCCTCAATAACTGTTATTGGCCCTTCTCCTTGCTTGCATTATGTGTGTTGTGTGTTTATGTTTTTATTGAGTATTGAGTATTTTATTGAGAATACTCTATTTTAAACCCTGTTTTAATATCTTTAATGATTTAATGTTCGCTGGATTGGGAACATGTCTTGGTAGAAAGATAGCATAGAAAAGATTTAAATAAATAAATGTGTGTCAAGTATATCACGAGCCTCTTATGACTGAGATCTCCTCCACTCGCCTAATTTTGTCAATTCTTACATTTAAAGAAAAAAAGGCATTCCCAAAGGAAGGAGAGGAAACCCCCCTCCCCAATTATTTAATACTTTTGAAAACCGTCTCACACAGAAGGTGGGAGGAAGCTGTCACTTAAAACTTTAATTTATAGACAGTAGACCCAAACTATTAGCTGGATTTCACCTCGGCACATGTGTAACTTATTATATGAGAAGACTTTGAGACCTTGGGCTGTACATTTATCTCACATGAACAGGAAATGGAAAGGGGATTTTCTATTCCATTGGCTATAAGATCTTTATAAGATTTTGCAGTTAAAAACATATATATATATATTAGAAATGGTGACAGTTGCACCCCATGCAGGGGTTAACAAAAATGCTATAGTGCTTCTATTAAAACAGAAGGTGAGAGAAGCAAGGATGATATGTAAATAATGCCCAGTGAGCTCTCCCCATCGTACAGCAGCAGTGCAAGTTGTAACTGTGCTAGTTCTTGCTCTGTTCCAGACTTATTTCGTGTGATAGCCCTTGCAGGTTTTGTAATGCCTTGGTTTCTAGGCATGAAAATAGATCTGAGATGAGAGCTGGGATTTGTGCAGCAGAGCCTCATGTCACAGGTTTTCCATATTAAGAGAACACAGTGACATTAATCTGCGATGTTCCTAAGGCACAGGTGCGTGGAGGGAAGTCATCTGAAAAGTGGGCAGGGATGCCAACGTTCTGTTGGGGCCTGCCGCTCTCCTGGAATTACAAATGATCTCCAGAGTATAGAGAGCAGCGGCCCTGGAGGAAATGGCAGTTTTTAGAATGCAGGATCCTGTGGCATACCATCCTTGCAGAACTCCCTTCCCTCACAAACTTCACCCTCCCCAGATCTCCAGAAAGTTCCCAACCCAGAGTTGGCAACCCTAAGGGCAGCAGGTTTTCCAAATGGACCCTATTACTATTTCCTTCTCTTCATTTCCCCCCCACCATGGTCTCTCACCCACCCACCCTGCCAAAGGATTCTAGAGTAGAAGCCGGACAGACAGATTCGTAGAGATGCTGGGGAATCTTTCAGACCGGTAGATGTGAATTGGTGCAATACAGAGATCTTTTGGAGATGAAGTTTATTCTGTACATATCTGTTATTTATTGGGACTGAAACATTACAGGACTGTGCTGCCAGAGACAGGGTGAGCTTGGAGCTGAATAACAATAAACCAACAGGATTCTGGCAGTAACCAATCAAGGTGTAGGACAGGCTACCAGAGACAGGGTGAGCTTAGAGTCGAATAACAATAGACCAACAGGATTCTGGCAGTAACCAATTAAGATGTAAAGTTTATAAACAGCCTATCGTTGGGGTGTGTTGGGGTGTGGCCATTGCATGCAATATAGCCGAGCTGAAGCTCTGGTCTACAGTCTTGTTCTTGCTGAAATCACTGAATAAAGTAGAGCTGATCACTAGACTGGGAGTCTGTTCACCCATGGAACCCACTATTTAACAATATCACTATGTTTTGAGTCTTTATGATGGTGAGTCTCCCCAAGGCAAGAATTAGGGTTGCCGGGTCCCTCCTGGCAACCAGTGATGGAAGGTGGGGGACTTACCAGGAGACAGAGAAAGGCCCGGACTGTATCACTAGCATCACTCAGGAAGTGACATCATCATACTGGCGACTTTCAGGTGACGCTCTGGTATTTGGGCAAAACTCTATGGCAAAACTGGATTCTACCGTAGAGTTTTTGCCCAAGTCCCCCTGCTGGCCAGCTGATCAGCAGCTGGGGACAGGGCTTGGCAGTGGTGGACCTTACCTATATCGGAGGTCTGGCAACCCTAGCAAGAATATAAACAGCCATAATCGGTTCCAAAGTTTGGGGGAACAGCTAAAAAAGCTCTCTTGAGGTTAGCTGTGACCCACAAGAAAGCTGTTTCAGTCACTGCCTTTAAGCTAATTTGAGAGTGGAGCAGTTCCATCTGTATTATATTTATGCCAGTTGTGATTTTTAAATTCTTTGCTTCATGTTGTTAACTGTTGTAAATTGGGGGTCAAGGAGGAGTGAGAGGCATGTTATAAATATGCTACAATGAAAACTTTTAATTAACCTGCAATCTAAAGTAGATTTCCTGGAGGCGCAAGAGACGGCAGTATTATAGAGGAAAGGCCTGGAATATTAATGCCTTGACTAACAAACCCATCTCTGTGACGTTGGGTGTGCTCAAACTTAGCAATGACTCCATGTTGCCTAGCAACACCGGCATTTAACTTTTACCTTGTGGGTTTGGTTGCAGCTGTGCTAGAGTGCAAAACCAGTTGTGTTTTAATTTGAATCTGTCTTTGCATGTGGCAGCAGTTATATAAGAAATTACCGTGGTCCACCAAAAAGAAACAAACCAAAACAGCAGTCTGTAATGCAATCAAGTTCCACTGCTGATCTATCATATTGCAATGCAAAGTGTAAGGCTGCAGTCACATGCGCCAGTTGAAGCGAAGGGGAAGTGCGCCTATTCCCTCCAGAGTAATTCAACCTGCAGTTGCAAGATCACACCTCCCTTCGTAGCTGCGGGCTCAGCCTGTCACTGTGTGATCAGACGCAACTGCAGGTGAATTGGGGTTTTTTTGCCGTTTGTTTCCCATGTATATAAATGAGGAATCGCACTTCCACCCCAAGGTCCCCCATGGGTATGCAATAATGCACATACTGCGAAGAGGGGGAAAATAAAATGGCACCAAGCCGGGATGGTCTGATCAGACAGGGGAAAGTCCTTGTGCGATCAGACAGGGGAAAGTCCATCTGTGGCCTGTCGCAACCCATTTACTACTGGATTTTCTCTGGTGTCTTTTTACTCTGCTTCTGCGGCAGAGCAGCACTGGTTGCCGATGACTGCAGGACTCTTCCCAGATGTTGCTGTCTGATCATGCCCTTTAAATCAGTCAGGCATTCGCGCCTATGTCAGATCTACTGGCGCGTGTGATTGTAGCCTAAGAGTACCTTATGTACTACTTTCTCTAGTTGCAGGCACTGAAGCAGAGGTCAGCTAGGTCAGGCCAAGAGACCATTTAATCCAGCATTATGTTGGCAACAGAGGTCACTGGATATACCCAGGGAGCCCACGAGCAGGGTATGGGATAGGGTTGCCAACTTCCTGGTAGCACCTGGAGATCTCCCACTATTACAACTGTTCTCATGCTATTACAGCTTCAAGAGGGGATCTCCTGCTAGACAGCTTGAAAAGGTGATTGGATAAGCATATGGGCAGAGGTTCATCAGTGGCTATTAGCCACAAGGTAGCCACAAGGTATGGACAGGAACTCTCAGTCTGGGGCAGTGTTGTTCCGTATTCTTGATGCTTGGGGAGCAACAGTGAGAGGGCTTCTCGAGTTCTGGCCTTGCTGGTGGACCTCCTGATGGCACCTGGGTTTTGGCTACTGTGTGACACAGAGTGTTGGACTGAATGGACCATTGGTCCGGTCCAACATGGCTTCTCTTGTGTTCTTATGATCTTCAAGTGACCAAGATCAGTTCCCGTGGAGAAAAGGGCTCCTTTGGAGGGTGGACCCTATAACATTATGCCCTGCTGAGGTCTCTCCCCTCCCCAAACTACACCCACCTTAAGCCCAGCCCCCCAAATATCCAAGTATTTCCCAACTCAGAGCAGGCAACCCTAGTATGAAAAGTAGCCCTTCCCCATAATGTGCAGAGGACACTATCACTTTCTAAAGGCCAATTCTCCCAAAAAGAAATTCATTTACTTCCTGCATTTGAAACCGACTATATTTATCTAACAATAAACTAACAGATAATTGAGTATAAAGGTCAAGGAGGAAATGAAGGGGACAACTTATTTTGTCAGATTTTCCAGATGTTTATTGTACTTTTAGTAAGAAGATTTACAATTGCGTCCATATTCTTGAGGTTTTGAGCTATGAATTGTGAGGTTTTAGTTTAAAAGGGCTGTAAAGCGGGTAGTTCTGTTGGTTTTACTTAGAATTTTGTTGACAAAAAGATAATCTAAAGCCACTGAAAAGCTTCAAAATACAATGAGATCTGGCGCTCCTAAACCATCTAGTCTTTGATTTCTATGTAAAGAGGTTTTACTCAGTCCGAATTTTCTTCCCCTTGAGGAATATGCTTTTCTAATAAAGTCTGCCATTCTTGAAGAATTTCAGGAGGGCTACAATGGACAAGGTTTGAAAGAAGGATGGTGTCCTCATATGTTAACTGATGAGGCATCTAATTTTGCTAGCTTGGGGCCATCTGCGCATTGATGGGCTACAGTCAGGATCTGCTGGAGCTGGGTCTGAGTTCAGAATTGTCCCACTCTCCAGGGTTGCTTTTCATTGGGCAAGTGCCCCAGGATAGAGCCTCAGAACACAGCAAGGGGGGGGGGCTTCCCAGGGCTCTTTTTGTAGCAGGAACTCCATTGCATATTAGACGACACACCCCTAATGTAGCCAATCCTCCAAGAGCTTACAGAGCTCTTCCTACAGGGGCTACTGTAAGCTCTTGGAGGATTGGCTACATTAGGGGTGTGTCGCCTAATATGCAAAGGAGTTCCTGCTACAAAAAGAGCCCTGGTGGCTTCCTTTCACCAATTCCCCCATACTGCTCTGCTAAGGACTGATTCCCACCTGCCAGGGAATGAATCTGACTCATGTGGGGAGGGGAAGGGAAAGGAGTTTGTAAGCCACTCTGAGACTCCTTTGGGTAGTGAAGGGCAGGGTATAAGTGGCAGGCAGCGGCAGCGCCTGAGCACGCCTTTTAAATGCTTCCCCAAGGGCGGGCCAGCCCTGGGCTAAGCCAATCGTCTCTCCCCAACCCAGTCCTGGTGAGTGGCAAGACCCTGGGCCAATGGATACTTGCCTTGGGTTAGTGAGATCCCTGGCCCTTCCCCCTGAACTTCTTTAAAGAGCTGGCTGCCCTTCCCAGCCTCATCTGAGAAGATCACTGCTGCCTGCCATCCCTGTTCCCTAGCAGAGCTCCCCCAGATCTCAGTTCTAGTGTCCCCCCAGTAGAGACTGGGCTGGGTTGGCGTCTGCTGCTGAGCATGCTGCTGAGAGGTGGCTGGGTTCCTTCAAGCTGACTCCTGAGTAGACTTGGTCAAGGCCATGCCCTTCGGCAACCTGGCGGAGAACTTCCCCAGCTTCAAGGCTTGCGGTTACAGCATGCCTTTGGTGGGGCTTGCAGTCTTCTGGGGTAAACGCGGGGGCAGTGGTGCTCGCTGACCACAGATCATTACTCTGCTATCTCAAAAAAAAAAAAAAATCCCTTAATGAGCTGTCAGATTCTGAGACATTTATGCCGACATTGCTGCTCTGTGTGAAAGGTAAAGTCTGTTGGTGTTCTCATAGGATAGATCCTAGTTAAGGTTGCTTGACCCATGAGTAAGCATGCCAACTCCACGGCAGGTGAAATGATTGGAAATTTAGGTGCCTGGGGGAGGTAGAGTTTGGGGAAGGGAGGGAGTTCAGCTGGGATATGAGGCTGTAGTGTCTGCCCTCCCAGGGGGACTGAGCTCTGTGGTCTGGAGAACAGTCAGGATGCCAGGATACCTGGTAGATGGTGACTCTATCCATGTGTGAACAGTCCAATAAACCCAATTTTATACAATGTTATTTTGCTGATAACTTGGGGCCAATGCTCCCTCTAAGCTGTGGAGTCTCCTGAGCAAAAATCCTACTTTGTGAGCCGCTGGCATTAAAGTTGTGAGCGAGCAATTTGGCTGCTGCATAAATTAGTTTGCCCTGGAGCCATCCTTCCCGAGCTGAGACAAAAATGTGTGAGCTGGAGGCTAAAAAACTGTGAGCTAGCTCACGCTAACTCAGCTTAGAGGGAACACTGCTTGGGGCCCAGTCCGCCAAAACTTTTACCGTGCAATCTATTGAAGTCAATGTGCTTAGAAGGGTGCCGCTGTGAACTGTTATTTTCCATTTATTTCAATGGGAAAGGATTGAGCGGAAGCCACTGAGTTCAGTGGTGGGGAAAGAGTGAGGCTGAATTGTGTTCTTTCTTTTTTAAAATATAAATGTGACCTTTGAAATATCTTTCTTAATTTAAACCCTAATAAACAGATAAATGTCAAGATACTTTACCATTTTCGTCTAGCCTCTGAATCTCCGTCTCATTGTATAACAAAAAATAAAGCTGGCATTGGACAGACTTTTCCAAATTTAGTGTGTAACACTGATCATTTTTCCAATCCACTGCACATCTGGAGGGCATTGTTAAATAATTTGGTAACTTCAGGCAATCTTTGCAGTTGCATTGTTTCCTTGAAATGGTGGTTGGTACTTCTGTTATGTTTGTCCTGTTGAGTGTTGTTGTTTCATTATTTTTTTATTAACATTAAGCTGGAAGTTGTAACACGCTCACTGTAGTATTGAAATCGATGGGGTTTGACAGATTAGCAGTCAGCTGTGACTGGACTATGCCCGTTGTGATTGGTCCAAAGCCTCCTAGTGGAGATGAAGAGAACAGTTCACAACATGAACTTAGTTCCTCCTAGTCTTCCAGCTGATTCTTTATAAAATAGCCTTTGCAGATGTTCAGAACGCCTCTTCCTGAACTGGAGAATACCTGCATTTTCGTCTCAGAAGCAATGCCTAATTAAAAAGAAGAGAAGAGTTTGGATTTATACCCTGCCCTTCACTGCCCAAAGGCGTCTCAGAGTGGCTTACAAACTCCTTTCCTTTCCCCTCCCCACAACAGATGCCCTGTGAGGTAGGTGGGGCTGAGAGAACTTCTGACAGAAAGTGTCCTTGAGAGAACAGCTGTGCCAGAGCTTGTGACTGACCCACATTTCTATGACTTGCAACTGCAAGCTAGGGATACCAGCCTCCAGGTGGGACGTGTTGGAAGTTCCAGATATGATGTCCCCTCTCTCAGACTTCCAGAATGAGTGGCAAGAGAGGCTATATAGCTAGATAGGCACACTGACTTTACTTCCTGTATGTTCTCTTCTGCCACTGTCCTCTTCGATATGCAGATTGTAATCTTAGGGAGCAATTTCCCTTTCCTGCTTCTCTCTCACTCTCAATGAAGACTTGCTCTCTACCAGTTTGGTGTAGTGGTTAAGTGTGTGGACTCTAATTTGGGAGAACCAGGTTTGATTCCCCACTCCTCCACTTGCAGCTGCTGGATGACCTTGAGCAAGCCATAGTTCTGCCAGAGCTGTTCTCTCAAGGACAGCTTTGGAAAGAGCTCTCTCAGCCCCACCTACCTCACAGGGGAGGGGAAGGGAAAGGAGTTTGTAAGCCGCTCTGAGACTCTAAGTGAAGAGCAGGGTATAAATCCAATCTCCTCTTCTTCTTCCTGAATGCACCAAGAGAATAGGATTGACAGGTCTGGGTTGGAAAACACCTGGAGACTTTGGGGGTGTATCCAGGAGAGAGCAGAGTTTGGGGAAGGGAGAGTCCTCAGCTTGATACAATGCCATTGAGTCCACCCTTCAAAGCAGCTGGAAATCAGTTGTAAAAGCATGAGATCCCCAGGCCCCACCTGGAGGCTGGCAACCCTACAAGAGAGGGACATGCTGCCCTTTCTTGGCACCATGGGGCAGGAGGGCCTCTTGCCATCCACCTCCATCCTTTAGATAGTAAGTTAGTAATCTAAGGGTGTGTTCAGACGGATCTTTTGATCTGCCATAGGAACGACTCCCTTGCGGATCAAAAATGCACGACCAGACAGAAACATCTGCAAAATATTCCAGTCCCATAGGCATCCCGTTCTGCTGTGCCTCCAATCCTGATTTAAAAAGTAGCAGTTTCAATGTAGGGTTTTCGCTTACCTGCGCAACAACTGCAGACTTTCTTCCGTCTGGTCACTCCATTAGCGCGCGATGCTCCCGTAGGCTCGGTCTGACGTCAGACTGAGCTGACGGGGGGCGCGATTTTTAAAAAATTGAAACCCCATGTGCGCTTTAACGAGGAAACGCATTCACCGATAAGCGCTATGAGGAATGTAATATTCATGCTTATTTCTTTTAGGGACAAGATGTTACCGTGATGGGAGATGGAGGGGGGGAAGGACTGTTCTAACTTGCAAAATAGTCCCTCCATTGATCATGATGGCAAGGGGGAGGACCGGGACTTTGCTGAAAACCCTCCGCGATCGCCTCAGTTCTCCAAGGAGGCGCAGCCTTGCCTATGCAAATGTACAAAACTTTTTTTAAAAAAATCCTTGGTGGATGCCATGTAGACAAATCACGGTGGGAACAATGCGCGGTGAGGCTATTTCATGGGGGGGCGTCTGGTCGTGCTAGGCTGGATTAAAAAAATCGGGATAAAATTTTAGGAGGGCTCATGGCGCGATTGACTGGCCGTCTGAACGCAGCCTATCAGTCTCTGCTCTTTCCTATCCAAAGTGTACTTCTCAAATAAAGAGAGAAGTATTTCACTTCTGAACTTGCAATGTGGCTTTGTGTAGCTTTGTAAACCGAGCAACCCGGTAAGCTGACGCTCCTGTGTTTGTAGCTTTATTTAAGCACTCTGCTAACTTATGGTGCCTGGACTAACCACACCAGTTAACTTCAATAGGTTGTGGGGATTCCCCAGAATTACAGCTCATCCACGGACTACAGAGATCCCCCTGGAGAAAATAGATGCTTTGGAGGGTCGACTCTATGGTGTTGTACCCCAGTGAAGTCCGTGTTCACCCCGGGCTCTACCTTGAAATCCCCAGGAGCTCCCCAGCCTGGAGCTGGCACACGCACACACCCCGCCAGCAGCCAGGGGGAACGTGGCAACCCCTAGCAAGCACCTATTGGCTAGTACCCTATGCTGACATGTTTGGTTTATATTGTTTCAGAGAACTGCAGTTTGGATAATGATGGTTCTGTTTTGCAGTACTTTCGAAGGATGGATTTCTGTTGATTATGTTTGTCTCTCCTCTGCTAATATCCATGATTTTTGAGTATAAAATATTTCAACATTTGTCAAAACTCAGAAATAAAGAGTAGCTCTTCTCTGTTACTTTTTAAAATTCAGTGCGGTTATGAGGAAGTGCCTGTTTCAGGAAATGAAACATGAAAGGTGACTGGGATGTATGACATACTGTTCCTGTCCCTTTTGACCTTACAAGGGACACTGCTGCCACCCACTGGGTGGGTGGAGAAGATACCTGAAAGCAGGAGTTTGTCTAGCTTTTTCATCTAAATTTTACATTAATTGCATGAAAGCTGCAATAATTAATTGGGAGGGAGGGCAGAGCAAGGAAGAAAAGCAAAGTCATGTTAGCCTTCTGCAAGACGTCCCCAAACCAAGTGGGCCATCAAGAACTGGTTACTTGCAAACCCTAGATCATACCTATTGCCAGCTCCGGGTTGGGAAATACTTGGAGATTTGGGGGGTGAAACATTGGGATGGCAGGGTTTGGCAAGGGGAGGGAATTAAGTAGGGTATAATGCCATACAGTCCACCCTCCAAAGCAGCCTTTTTCTCTAGGGGAACTGATCTTGGTCATCAGGAGATCAATTGTGATAGTGGGAGGTCTACAGGTGCCACCTGGAGGTTGGCGACCCTAATCCTACCAATTTGGAATTGGATGGCAAGGATGATGCAGCTGTGTAGTATGTGTGTATATATGGGGGGCACTCATGATATTTCAGCCTTTTCTTTTCATGAGGAGATATAAGCCTTTCATAGCAGATGGCCCCCAAAGATCTGAAATGAGTCACATGGGGAAACAGCAACACAGTAAATTTCACATCGCCAAGTGGCTGGGTATTACCATCCAGCAGTTCCGTAGATGGCTGCGTGTCCATCACAGTAAGTCCATGATGTCATGCACCAGACTGGCACCAGTTGTGATCCACCAACCCAAGCATAACCTGCCAGCCATGTAGTGATCAACACACCTAGTCACAAGTGAATCACAAGTTTCTTTAGCCATATGGATAGGGTTGCCAGCTCTGGGTTGGGAAATACCTGGAGATGTTGAGGGCAGAACCTGGGAAGGGTGCGGTCTGGGGAGGTGAGGGGAGGGACCTCAGCAGGGTATAATGCCATAGAGTCCACCTTCCAAGGCAGCCATTTTCTCCAGGGGAACTGATCTGGGTTGTCTGGAGACCAACTGTAACAGCGGGAGATCTCCAGGTGCCATCTGAAAGTTGGCAACCCCACCTATGGAAAACAGTTGACTGTAGCCACTCGGTCCAGTAGCACCTTTAAAAAACTAACAAAATTTGTGTCAGATACAGCTAGCTACTTCTGAAGAAGTGAGCAGTGATTCACGAAAGCTCACTCCCTGCCACAAATGTTGTTAGTCTTTAAGGTGCTACTAGACTCTTGTTATTTTCTACTGCTACCGGCAGACTAATGGCTACCCGTCTTTTTTGTGGGTGGGTGGGTATATTGTGTGTGTATATGTATGTGTGAGAGACTTCTGGCAACCCCTAGTGTCGTCTGGACATTTTCAGAGAAGTGGCTTCCAGAGCTGAGTTAGCGTCAGCTGGCTCACAGTTTTTTAGCTTCTGGCTCACACATTTTTGTCTTAGCTCAGGAAAGGATGGCTCCAGAGCAAACTAACTGATGCAGTAGCCAAATCGCTCGCTCACAACTTTAATGCCAGTCGCTCACAAAGTAGATTTTTTTGCTCACAGGACTCCACAGCTTAGAGGGAGCATTGGTGGCTTCATAGCCTGCCTCTTCTTTACAAGCCCTGGCAGTCCTTGGAAGTCTCCCTTCCAATTACTTGCCAGGGTCGGCCCTGCTTAGTTGCCAAGATCTGATGAGACTGGGCTTGCCTGGGCTATCCAGGCCAGGGCGTGGCCACCCATCTTGATCTGTAGCCACTCAGTAAAGAATAACTTCCCTACTTTCCCAAATGTATTTATTTATTTACTTATTAAATTTCTAACCCGCCCTCCCGCCGAAGCGGCACAGGGCAGCATACATAGAACCTTAAAACCAACGTACAATATAAAACCAGCAAAAACGACATAAAATAACATTCCAGAAGAATTCCAATAAATACAGTTAAATACGATGGCATCATATCATAAAATGCAAGTGCTACACGACCGATGGATGATGGATGGATGAGAGAGGGCACAGGGGGTTGCTATTAATGTTTTATTGATGTATTTTAAAATTTTGGAGTACTATAAAGGTGTACCTCTTTTTTTGTGTGACTGGTCTAAGGACCGTAACAATAAACTGAACTGAACTGAACAAAGGGGGAGGGGTAGATGGAGACATGGGCGGAGGGAAAGAGAGAGAAATGATGGGTGGGTCGGAAGATAGATGGGTGGGTAGGTAGATAGGAAGGTGGGAGGTAGATAGATAGGTGGGTGGGTGGGTAGATAGCCAGACAGATAGGAAGGAGGTTGGACAGGTAGGAAGGAAGGTGGGTAGAGAGACAAAGAGACAGGACCCAACTCTACTCAAGTACCTTGAAAGTGATGAAAAGTGATATTTTGCTTTGGTGACTCTGGGTTTTGAATTTTGAAATACATTTCTAAATTGATAAAATACTATTCCCCTCATGAGGCATACTTTCAACAGAAAGGGTACACAAGGCAAAGTTTTTTTTAAAAAACAAAGACCCTACTTGATTAAAATTTACTCCCAGTTTTGTTCTGTTTTCTGAACCTATTGCTCGGTGTTGAAGTCAGTTCTACTGCTGGTTTATTGCTAGCACTCACAGCTCACGGAATAAAATCTATTCCACAGGGTTTTCAAAGGAAACCCACTGATTGCCTCCACTTTTCTATGACAGTGAGTCATATATTAAATGTCCACAGAGGAAAGGGAAACACATGCAGATGTGTGGTTTTCTCTGTGTCCTAAAAGCCTGGTCAGGAGGATTCTGTGAAACCTTTTTTCTTTAATACTTTTAGGGTTCTTTTTTTAAAAAAAAAAAAACCACCCGCCCAACTATTTAGGAATATTTCTAGTATTCAGCAGCTTTGGACTCTTTGAATGTAGAATCCTGAGTGTTCTTTCACAACACTAAGTTTATCTGAGATGTTTCTATCCTTTTTTTTCTTTTCAAGTGTCCATGCCGCAGGTGCAGGGATCTTTTTTCTGTACAGAGCTCAAGGGACTGTCATTGAGGTCAGAGGACCCTCAGAAGAAGCAGGGTCTTTCCAGCAGTGACCCTGAAACACCACAGTGATCTTCTGAAGAGGCTCAAGATTATATTGTACCCAATTGTTTTGGTATATGAAACTCCTTAAATGTTGGTAGCTAAATGGTGGTTTAAAAGTTGGATCTGCCAGTTGCTGCTATTGGTTATCATTGTATAATCTGATTTTGTGAATTTAGTAACAGTTTTGTTAGTATTTCTGTATGTCCTTGTTTACCTGAAGCATTCCTTCTGTTGTGTATGTGTGTGTGTGAAGTTCCATCAAGTCACATCCAACTTGCGGTGACCCTTTGATTAATGACTCCCAAAATGTTTTATTGTTAACAGCCTCCCTCAGGTCTTGCAAACTGAGGGCCCTTGTGGCTTCCTTGATTGAATCAATCCATCTCATGTTGGGTCTTCCTCTTCTCCTGCTGCCTTCCATTTTTTCTAGCCTTATTGTTTTTTTCCAGTGACTCATGTCGTCTCATCATGTGACCAAAGTCATTCTGTCATACTGCTGGTATAGAACCGGGACTGCCACCAGCCATCAAAGCCCCCAAACAAAGCTTCCCCCATGGCCCCTGCCCAACCTAGACCTAACACAACCATCATCTGGAAATGAATCATGTCTTGTCCAGCTCCATGGGCCCCAGAGTGGCCAGAACTTCCAGCAGCCCTGTGTAAAACTATTCCTTCGTGGCCATTTGGAGAGATGTCAGGGACACCTTTTTAAATATGGATGCTCATGTGTTAATCTTTCAGGTATCAGCCCCTTCCTCCGGATGACTAGAAATATTTGAGTGAGGGGCATGTACATTTTTCTGTGTACATCCAGCCACATAGACAAAAACCGTACACAACTTCCCCTCCATTTCCCTCCCTGCTCAATGTGTTTGAGTGACAGCTATGCTATAATTGGCACAAGCAATTCCCCTCAGAGAGCAAAGTCTACAGGAGACTATTACGGTCAATTTACTAACATGCCTTGCTTCAAAAGAGAACTTGGTTCAGGCCATCAGAGTACAGGAATTTAATGGACAGCAGAAGAAGGAGAGCCTTCGGGGGCGGGAGAGTCAGGGGCTGGCGAATGAGCTTAAGAGATGAGAATAAGATGTCACATAAGTGCCCCACCCCTCTTTTAATTTGCGAGATACGTAAGCCACCTTGAACTTATGGAGAGGAAGGCTAGAAATGCATGAAATTCGGAGAGATTTCAATCCCCTTTGCTCACATGAAATCAAGCACCAGCCATCTAGCCAGCTGACGTTTGCCTGACCCTGACATCGTTAGATTTATATCCAGAGAATGGTTTCACTAGCTGAGAAATCTAGCCACGCTCTGAATGCATGCACCTCATACCACTACAGTGTGCTCTATACTGGGGCTGCTGATAGACAAGGGTTCTCTCTGAGTCTCCCCTCATGCTTCCTCAACCCAATCAAAACATTGTAGAAAACAAACTGCATGGCTTGCCCACCCTCTTGGGGACCCAGAGAGATCAGGCCTTCTGAAAAGTTGCCCCCTTTGTCACACCCACCTAGCCAGCCCTATGTCAGAGTGCCCTGCAGACTGTTCAGAAGCGTCAATTAATACCAAATGAGACAAGGAGGCAGTTAATAGTACAAACAACTGAGTATGGTACTGAAACTCTTTACTGGCTGCCTGTTTGTTTCTAAACACAGCTGAAAGTGCTAGTCATTATTACCTCTAAAGCCCTGAAAGTTCTGAGACCAGGGTACTTAAGAGACAACTTCGACATGAACATATATGAAGTTTCCTTATACTGACTCAGACACTTGGTCTACCAAGCTCCGTGTTGTCTACTTAGATTAGCAGTGGCTCTCCAGGGTCTCAAGCAGAGGTCTTTCATATCATCTGCTACCTGATGCTTTTACCTGAACTTGGGACCTTCTGCATGCAAAGCAGATGTTCTGCCATTTAGCCACAGCCACTTATTCCCAGCCATGCCCACTCACTAGTTAAAATCCTCAGCAGAGGCTTTTATCTGTGCTCCTATCTAACCATAGAGTTACTGGCAATTGTTAGAGCTACTCTTGGCATTTCTGAGTAGCTCTAGGAATTGTCAGAAGCTCTGTGGTCAGAACTTCCTGTAAATAGTCAGGCTTTATTTACCTTTTAATTCCCACCCCCCTGCTGCCCTCCCAACTCTTCCACTGGTTTCCTGGCAACCCTAGAAGTCACACACATGAGGTGTTGCTGGCAATAAAGTTTACTGCAACGTCAGGAATTGCAAAAAAGTATTAACTAACTGTAGGTGTTTCAACATCAGAGAGACTCTCAGGATAGAAGCACTTAGGTACAGGTAGAAAGGAAGCACAAAAAGAGTCAGGGAAAACAAGAAATATTGAAAGAATCCTAAACAGCAGAGTATATATTACGGCTCTTCCTAGTATTTAAATGGACTAAACATGCCCTGTGTTAGCATTTATGTTAATAAAAGTGCTCACATGTCGCACTCCCCCAGAACAGTTAGGCTTCCATTGATTCCCCCCCCCCGCTTTTTGTTCTAGATTTATTGTTTCCCACTGCAAGGGCATTACTTATGAGATTTTAACATTATAATACTCATCATTGCTTGGATCAAATGAGAGCCAGTTTGGTGTAGTAGTTCAGAGCAGCAGGACTCAGAACCGGGTTTGATGCCCCACTCCCCCACATGAAGCCAGCTGGGTGACCTTGGGCCAGGCACAGTTCTCTCAGAGTTCTCTCAGCCTCACCTTCCTTACAGGGTGTCTGCTGTAGGGAGAGGAAGGGAGGGCGACTGTAAGCCGCTCCAAGACTCCCTTCAGGTAGTGAAGGGCGGGCTATAAAACCAACTCTTCTTGCTGGTGGCGGTGTTAAGGTTATGATATTATCTGTATATCCAGAAAGGGGTATATAAATATTTTATATTTACCTAAGAGAACGCTCTATAGAACTTCAGAGTGTGCAAGCATAGGGCTGCACTATGCATGTTGTTGGCACATTAAGTGGAGGCAGGTTTTAGAAACACAGGGTATGAGCCCTCTGGTGTAGCTCTGCTGACTTAAGTGACACTACTCTAAAAGAAACAGAGGGAGTCTTCCAGCCCACACTCCTCGTTCAGAGATCTCTGAGCTGTGAGACCACCTTTTAGGAACCTTTTTGTAACACGAGCCTCTTTATTCCATTGTAAAGGAAAGCGCTGGCCTCCCAAGAGCATCGCCCCAACGGAAGTTCCACATTGTCAGGCAGTGTGAGAGGATATAGCACAGGACAGTGATCCGCATCTGTTCTCACAGAGCAATCCATTTGGGTATTAGGATCTGCTTAACAATGGCCAATATGTTTTCTTTCTTTTAAAAGAGTTTTTTTAAAGATGTGTTTAGGCAAAGGGAAACAATAATTAAGCCGCTTTTCTTTGTCTGTGGTGAAGGATTTATTTATCTCAGGCTACCAAATTTGGTTTTATTAAATATACACCCAAAAACCTCAAATATATCTAGCTTTGCTTTCAAATCACACCGGTCTTGTAAAGAAAGACTCTACAAAATGCCATTTTCACCTCAGAGGTTGCTGAATAATTGTCGGGGACTTGGGTTTGAACCCAGGACCTGTGGGACCTAGCCTAATGAACCTACTGCAGATTGTGTATGCTCTGGTCTTGTAGTCCATTTCCATTGCCAAAGGAAATAGGAGTGTGTGACTTGCCAGAATATTAGCAACTGGCTTGAGGCAGTTCAGGCTCTTAGTTAACCACAGGTAAAACGAGGGAGAGGGCTTCTACATCTGGCTTTGGCAAGGATCAAGGATCTGGCCTTGGCAACAATTTCCCCCTGCCATGGGACACAGACTTTTCTGATTTGGGGTTCTTGTCTCAAGATCAAAGCAGACATGACATTATGAGAGCAAAACACTCCGAATGTTTATTGCCACTGGGGGACAGCCTCTGTTGTTAGTACCTCACCCTAATCTATTAGGACTCATTTTGGCCTTCTTTTTTTGTTTTTTGCTTTGGGGGATTGTTTTGTTAACATTAGTGAGTTGCTAGAGTCCTCACTCATCAGGGTCCAGATCCCTCCTAAGGATCTCTGCAAGTTAAATTGTGGATTAGGGATTGCATCTATGATCAATGTCTTGCATGTGAGCACTAACACGCCATGAAATTAGGCTTCCCAATTGACCCCTACTGGTGGCAACCCTGATGTTTATGTGAGTTTAGTTTGGATCAGGGCCAATTCTCCCTCTAGGCTGTGGAGTCTTGTGAGCAAAAAATTCTATTTTGTGAGCTCCTGGCATTGAAATTGTGAGCGAGCGATTTGGCTGCTGCATACATTAGTCGGCTCTGGAGCCATTTTTCCTGAGCTGAGCCAAAAATCTGTGAGCCAGAGGCTAAAAAACTGTGAGCTAGCTCACACTAACTCAGCTTAGAGGGAACACTGATCAGGGCCATAGTGCAGGTTGCTGTATCAGCCAGAAGTGCATACACAGCAGCTGTTGCCTGTATCCAGCATTTGAGAATCTGTATTTGTGGGGCACATGCTTCAGACCTGTATTGGAGAATTTGGCTCATTTGTGATGATCCTTCAAAAGCATTGTGCTTAAATATTATGGGTTGGACCAGTGATGCACAAGCAGATAAAGTGCAATTCCAGACAAAGGGTGCGGTCACATGGTTGTTTTGATCGAGTTTCCACTGCTGTTCCCTCTTGCATTTAAATTTGCTGATCAGATGGGCCAATCTGCCTCCCGCTCCAAAGCGGGCTCACTCACACAATCCTCCTGGCTCTTTGCCGCGTTTTTCTGCACTGGGAAAATCAAGTACTTTCCGGGTATTTGCACTTTGCATCCATGATTTCACCGATCTGGATAGCCATCTCTCACAATGATTGCGATTAGTATCATCTGACAGTTCTTTGCATGATGAGGTTCCCCCCCCAGCTTCCACCTTTGAGCGCATGAGCAATCCCACGCTGAATAAATTCTATATTTAAACATTCAAGCACACATCCAGCGCAGAGCTCATGGTCCTGCCCACCACAGGAGTCCCAATGTGGCGTTAGGAGGGAGGGAGCCCCCGGTACTTGCTAGCAGTGCCAGGCAGCAGGAGGTGGCATGGAAAGTTGCTGGAGGAGGAAGCCGGCAGGCGGGGAAGAAAGTGGTGGGTGGGCTTGCAGATGAGTCAGCTGCGTAGCCTGCCCCAGGAGTCCCTGATGCAGTGTTAGGAGGGAGGGAGGGACTTTCCAGGGCCAGGGAGCTTGCCCAGCATGCTAGCAGCACCGGGCAGCAGGAGGCAGCATGGAAAGTTGCTGGGGGAGGAAGCCGGTGGGCGGGGAAGGAAGTGTTGGGTGGGCTTGCAAGTGAGCAGGCTGCAGAACTTGCCCCAGGAGTCCCTGATGTGGCGTTAGGAAGGAAGGAGCCCCTGGCACCGGGGAGTGTGCCCAGCTTGCCAGCAGTGTCAGGCTGGCGGCATGGAAAGTTGCTGGGGTGGGGAGGCTGGTGGGCGGCGAAGGAAGTGCCAGGTGGGCTGGCAGGTGAGCAAGCGGCAGACAGAGGGGACAGCTGCGTCTAGACGGTACCCAGAGCCTCCTTCATGGAATGCTTGCAGTTTAGGGAAGGATGTGTGATCATCCCCACCCAAAACAAAATATTCACAATTACCTTGCTGTGTTTACCAGGAACAAATCACAATTACCTTGCTGTGTGACCACAACCTAAGTGCAATTCTGCTTGCGCAAGATCTTCTGGAATCCCTAACACTTTCCATCCTATATATTTTTTGTGTCCAGAAGTGGCTTTTGCAAGCAGGGAAAAAAGGGTGAGAGTATAATAAACATAATTTAGTGCAAGCAGCCAATGTGATACATTTTCCTGTCTTCTGCTAGTGGAAGGATTCTACAGGTCATGAAAATCTTCCTGTAGATCCAAGACTCCCATCTCTATAAGAACATAAAAGAAGCCAGTGTTGGATCAGGCCAATGGCCCATCCAGTCCAACACTCTGTCCAGGTGCCATCAGGAGGTCCATCAGTGGGGCCAGGACACTAGAAGCCCTCCCACTGTTGCCCCCCCCAAGCACCAAGAATACAGAGCATCACTTGCCCCAGACTGAGAATTCCTATCTATACCTTATGGCTAATAGCCACTGATGGACCTCTGCTCCATATGTTTATCTAATTCCCTCTTGGAGCCGTCCATGCTTGTAGCTGCCGTCACTTCCTGTGGCAGTGAATTCCATGTGTTAATCATTCTTTGGTTGAAGAAGTACTTCCTTTTATCCATTCTAACCTGACTGCTCAGCAACATTTGCTCAGTAACTGACATTTTATTGGAATTAATCACTTCCATAGATTTGTTGGGAGTCATTCCATCACTGGACCTGAAGCTGGCAAGAATCTGCACGGACATTACACTGCAGATTCCTAAGTAACCTTTTTCAGCTGGAGGACTCCACAGGAATTGTTCCATTCCTCTGAAGGCTACTGCTGTTCAACAGGAACTTGGCTCCAGTCTGCAAATCCTCTGTGCTCCCTCTATGCACCAAAGCAAATGGGCCCATAATCTAAACTACACATATGGCAATGCCCTTTGCGAAGTCCCCATTGCAGGGACTACTTTGATGTGGAGAAACAGCCATGGGGGAGAGACACACATGCCTTTGCCTGCTATTCTCTTTTCCCCTGAAACGTCTTGCCAAAATGTTTCTACCCAGCCTGGGGCTGATTCTGCATTGGCTTTTCCCTCCATTGTTTTACAAAACCCACGTTGGAACAGAAATTCCCCTCTGCATTGCATGCTGCTTTCACTTCCTCTGATTATCGGGTTTTATGGTAGGTTCCACACTGCATGCCACTTTCGAGTTCTTTGTCAGATTTTATTGTACCTTCTGCATAGATTTATGGCCATTCCATAGTCGTTCAGGGGTGGCTTTGCAGTTAGTATAGTGTTGCCACAAGGTATCTGAATGTGGGTTTGAGCTGCACTTTCTCCTCCCAGTCGAGAAAATGTGGAGCGAATGCTAGATGTAGAATCGGGGTTTCAGACCCTGCTCTGCAAGGTAAGCATGGAATTAAAAAAAAAAGGTTTGGTGTGACAGCAGCTGGGGAAGGGAGGGGAAACAGCCATGTCTCCATGGCAGAACATCTGCTTGGCATGCAGAAGATCCCAGGTGGAATCCCCAGTATTCAGTTAAAAGGTAAGTGATGTCAAAGACTTCTTCCTGAGATCCCAGAGCGCTGCTTTCACTATGAGAAGCCAATACTGACCTTTGATGGATTCAGTATAAGGCAGATTCATGTGTCCTTGTGGTAAGTGAAAAGAAGAAAGTAATCTGGAACTCCATTCTCTTTCCTCTTCAAATCACCTTCTCCCACGTTGTGTCATTCCCAAAGGAATGGGAGCCCTGAAGGCTTAGCTCCTTTATTGCTGCAGCATAACATGAAGTTTTCCATAAGTAAAAAAAGTGCTTCCCTTATTTCTTGTTAAATGTTCGTTCCCGAGCACTCAGATTTGAACAGTTCTCAGTGTCGTGGTAAGCTAGTGTGATGCAATAAAGAGTGTTGGGCTGAGAGAGCCTGGTCTTGAGAACTTTGATTTCGAGTATGCCATGAATCTTACTGGGTGACCTTGGACCAGTCACTTGCTCTCTCGACCTAACCTACTTCACCAAGTTGCTGAAAGCATAAAATGGAGGAGAAGTGAGTCACAGACATCTCCCTGAAATTCTTAGAGGAAAAATGGGATAAAAAACCACAAATGGAGCAATAAAATAAATAGCTCAGCCTGGCAGTGGGAGGAAACTAGCCAGTGAATGGGGTTTCTGATCCATGTCCCCCTTCCATGATGGGAAGTGACATCATTGCACATCCCTTTAAATTCCTACCCGTCTTGCTCCCAGCATGGTCTGGCAACTGAATGAAGATGAGTGGGAACTTATAGGTAGTGTGTGTGTGTGTGGGGGGGAGTGATTGTTGTCCTCAGCACAATGACATCACTTTTGGTGTGATGTCATCATGGATGGGGCAAAGCTCTAGCACTCACCCAACACTCTATGGTTTAATTGTAGAGTCTGGCAAATGCTAGATCACTGCCCAATGTGAGGACATCACTTCCAGGTTGCATGAAGTCCTCCTAATCCATCATTTCCTCACTAATATTAGCCAGATGAGACAGATCATTCTGGAAAGCTCACAGCTAGGGTGTGAAGGCCACTGTCCTCACCCTTTTTGCCCTCAACATCTGGCACTCAGAGGTGTTTTGCATCTGAACAAGGAAGACTCATTCCAGCCACTTCTGCCTCTATAAAGCCCAGGAAAAGGGCCTTTCTGTTCTATTGCTCCGTGGCATTGACTTGCAAGTCTTGTTTCCCCTCCCCTGCCTTCTAAGCTGTTGATGTCTGCTCCAGTGAACCCAGGGCTTTGATTTCGAGTCTTGAGACACAATGGGGGACATTGTTGCTTCAAAGCAAACTCACAGTCTGGTTGAATGGATACTGCCAAAAAAAGAAAGAAAGAAACCCTGACTCAGAGCGGGGGACCCCCTTGACAGAGAAGCCCTTACAGAGCTGAGAGGGCTGAGTCACCAGCTGGAGGAAAGCAATGTCTATTTTGTCACTTTGCCTTCCAAAATCACCCTGACGGCAACCCACAAACAATTTCAGTTGCATGCTCCCATTGACCATAGCAGCATTACTCTGTGAAGCATAAGGGACTGAGGAGCAGGACAATCATGAGTCAGGAAGTAAACAAAGGAGTTATTCCTCACAAGAGCAGGCCTGCTATATTTAGCCCTGGCCTCATGATCCACCAGACTTTTACTTTATTCTTATTATTAGCATGGCCCACTCATTTGCACAAAAGACAGGGATCTTGACTCAGCCATTGCCCTGGGATCCTATTTTTAAGACCTTTGACCCTCGATGGGTCAGGAGGAAAGGGAAGAGTGTATCAGCCAACACCAGTTGCCGATCACAGTGCCAAATGCTGATGATGCCTGCCATGAAATAGTTCAACAGCAGCAAAAGAAATAAAAGAAAGCAAAACTGGCCTGGAATGGATGGGTGTGTTTTATCGGCCTAAGAAAGGTCATAGAAAGAATGCATCTTTACAGAAAGCTTTCTCGGAGATATGAGCGTTGCTTCGGAGACCTAGTCACTGACAGTCCCCAGTAGGAATGCCAGCCTCCAGGTAGGGTTACCAGCCTCCAGGTGGTGCCTGGAGATCTTCTATTACAACTGGTCTTCAGGTCACAGAGATCAGTTTACTTGGAGAAAATGGCTGCTTTGGGAGGTGGAATCTGTGTAGGGTTGCCAGACCCCCCCGCAGTGTGGACGGGGCTCCTCCAGTTTGGGGTTTTCTTCTCCACTGGCCAGCTGGCTGCTGGGGAGGAATTACCCTCCCAACCAGGCAAGAAGCAGGAAATAAATGCAATGTGCCTATGTCACCTGGAAGTGATGTAGGCATGTTGGTAATAGAGGGGGCAACACTCTGGTTTTTGGGCAGAACCTCTATGGTTAGAAGCTAATTCTTCCATAGAGGTTTTGCCCACAAAACAGAGCATCACCCTGACATCCCCCATGTGACTACATCATTTCCAGGTGATATAGGCACATCACATCCCCCCTCCACTCGTCCAAGGGACCCGGCCTCCCTAACACTATGGCATTATACCAGATTGAAGCCCCTCCCTTCCCTTGAACCTCATTGGAAAAGGCAATGTCTGGTGTACAAAGAAGAAGAGAACAAGACCCTGCAGGGGGCAACAAGAAGACACTGAGATAGGATAGTGAGGTCACCACCTTCTCTCCTGTTAAGTGTCATTCCATGTCTGTCTCCAGACTGCTACACTCAGGGCAATTTCCCCCTTCTTCTCGGAAGTGCCACATTCAGTCTTACTCTCCCTCCCAGCTAGAGATGTAGTTAAGAACCTATCTCTGTCTCTCCTCTTTCCTATCAAGTATGTTTATTCCTAAATAAACCTGTATCTACTCTTAATCAGGTTGTGGGCTGTTGCTGCATTAATTACTCTTCCAATAACCCTGCCCTCCTCAGGCTCAGCCCCCCAAATCTCCAGATATTTCCCAATCTAGAGCTGGCAATCTTTCCTCCAGGTGGGACCTCGGGATCTCTGAGAATTACAGCTCATTGCCAGACTATAGAGATCAGTTCCCCGGGAGAAAAGGGATGCTTGGGAGGGTGGACTCTATGTCATTGTTCCCCACTGAGGTCCCTGTCCTTCCCCCAGGCTTTATGGGACTATGGGGATTTGAACCAGGGTCTCCTAGATCGCATTCTGATGCATTAATCGCCTCACCAAGTATCAAGCTTTGTAAAAGGTGTAGGTCATTGGAGTAGCACAATGACCCAAAGCCCTTTTCCAATAATCGATAAAAACTCATTATTGACTTCAGGAAGAGCTGGGGTTCTTGTTCATTCATTTGGTAAGAGTTGTCAGTGCAACCCTCTGAACCTGCTGTCTAGCCAATGCTTGACATGTGTGCTGGAAACCATTCAGTGGCTTCCCGCTCTCAAAATGTATCCATAAGTGATGCAATGAAGTCCCTCCCTCCCATGTTCAATAAATGGTATGCTAATTAATAACATATTGTATTATATACAGAATATTGAATAAAATTGATGCTCAAATTTGCAAAGGAGGAATTTGGGGAGCAAATTGAGGCTTGCCATCCCCCCCCCCCTTGTGGCAGGGATCTCTCGCTGCCAGGGGGCACTTTCCTATCACCACTCAGCTGGCTGGTGGGGGGAGGAAATAGTGGGAAATGGAGTGGACATGTCAGCAGCTTCCTCATGTGCTAACATCACTTCCTGTGCACCTGGAAGCTTTCTCCAAATGCCAGAGCATCCCTAGCTTTCCCTAGTGATGCACTGATGTCACTTCTGGGTGCACAGGGAGTGACATCAGTACATTCCCAGTGACGCCATTACATTGCCAGTGAGGGCCCCAATGCCAGTAAGTCTCTGCAATATTTTTACAGTTGCCTCTTTGGTCATAACTTCAGAACGTAAACCCATAGGTGCCTGATGCTTTCTTCAGACGTCACTGAAAGACCTTAGCAGGTGCACTGGAAATTTCCAGAAGACTTGCGAGGGAAACACAAAGCTGCCTTTATTCATCTGGGCATTCAACTCGCCCACGAGGCCAGCCACAAACCTGACACCTCTCTGTCTAACTCACATTTCCTCTGAGATAACTAAGGGAGACCTCCTCAAGGCCCTCCTGCTAGCAAAATCTATATTTATAATGTATAGTATCGAATTCAGAGCCAACTGCAACCAACCGTTCAGCCCGGAATTTTAGCCTTCGTTTGATGGCAGTGTGTGAACTTTGGTAGCACGAGGCCACTCTGTGGGAGCTTTTTGGTTTGTTTCTGCAGATGGATTCATTCCTGAGGTAAAATACAATACTGACCTTTGCTGTGACTAGCCTGGGGGCTTTTGTTTTATGAGGATAAAAGCAGTGTGCCCAGTTATTAAACTAATGGAGAACTTTGGGGGGGGGAATCACAACTGCTCTGTACAGCAGTATAGATTTTCTGGGGCTCTCTGAAGAGGAGTCATTCCAAGTGACTCATGCTTACTGTGGAGGGATTAAAATTTCAGCGTCCCTCTGCATTCCTTCATAAATATCAGCCCACACGGCTGGACTCATGTGCTGCTGACTGTGTAATGGAGGCGAAGAACTTCCAGACCCCCCATATACTATCATTCACTTTCAAAAATGAATGACAAGCATTTCTGGGAACTCAGTTGACAGTTTCTGACTCAAATTAAGGAGGAAATTAAATTAGAAATTAGGCTTTCCTTCAAAGAGAGAACTGAACAATGGCATTGTTGTTGTTGATTACCAGTTCCTGAAAGCACAACACCGACATCTATAACTGAGTTGACTTTCACGGGGCTAAGCAATTCTAAAATTAAAGCGCTCTGGCTCAACAGGGTTTGTGAACCACTGCTCTAATGGCTTGACTTGGTTGTTGTTTTTTTTAGTGGACATGCACACAAAAGAAGTCCGTAATCTCAAAAGGGTAAAAATCAGCAGTGAGATGAATGTATAGATGTGTTTATAGTGGATCTTACAGTAAATTTACAGTGTGTCTAACCAGCTGTTTCTAATTATCAGGCAACAATTAAAAGACAGTGCTGACCCACCAGGGATGCTGATATTCGGTAGCTACTGCACTCTGAAGTCATACATTCAGTACAGCATTTCATGTCTCTCATTCAGCATCAGTCTGCGGTCACACACTCTAAATAATCCACTTTCAATCCACTTTCAGTGCACTTTCCAACTGGATATTGCCAGTTCACACATTAAAATCCAGTTGGAAAGTGGATTGAAAGTGGATTATTTAGTGTGTGTGATTGCAGAATCTGTTATTTCTTTCCATGGATTTTTCTTCTTCTTTGCAAGTGGAATGCTTTTCTGCCAAAATCCATTTTTTCCTCTTTTGGTAACACGGATCCAAATCCACATTTGCACAAATATTATTATCAGCAATATTCTTAATTGCACATTGTATCCCCCGTTCAAAGTCACAGCCTTTTTAATGCAAGCAGTATAAACAGATCTGGATTGTTGTTACATATCACATGCCCAGTTGTCACAGTTGCCCTTCATCTTCTAAGTGCTTTTGGTCTCTTGTAGAACTGCTGAAAATATTCCCCAAACTGCAGCCCTTTCAGTGTTTATTCAGACAAAACTGACTAAAATGGGCGATGGGTAATATTCAGAAAGAGTTCTTAATCTTCAAGTATTGGGCTCCCCCCGTCCCTTTTGCTTTGGTAGTTCAAGGACAATAAAAATGGAAGGAAGAGAGAAGGGAAAGGGTGAGCCAGCAGGTGATCTAAGAAACAAGGACATTTTCCAGCCAGCAAAGTTATTGATGTTGCCACTGAAGAGGGTTGTGCACAGTGTTCCTTCAAACATTGCACCAGCTCAGTGGCTTGGGGGTGGCTTTCTGGATTCCATATAAGGGACAGTATTTTCATTTCCCTTTGTCCATGCTGAGTTAGTTCCTTATTGAAAAATTCAGTTTGCGAATTCTTCTGTAGTTTGGTTTGCTATTCACAATAATTACTGTGTGAATCAGTTCTAGTATATGAGACGGTGTTGGGATTTAGGTGGTGTTTGTGGTGTCCCCCCCCTTGTCCCTTTAGAGCCTCTGGTTGCATTCAAGCAGTCAATTATTTTGGCCAATCTTAACATGCCTTTTCTTTTTGGATTTAGCTGTATCCATAGAGTGCATCTAGCCTGATCTCTTCAGGTCTTGGAAGCTAAGCAGGGTTAGCCCTGGTTAGTATTTGGGTGAGAGACTTATCAAGGAAGATCAGGATCATGACACAGAGGCAGGTCATGGCAAACTACCTCTGATCGCCTCTTGCCTTGAAAACCCTACGGGGTTGCCATAATTTGCCTGTGACTTGACCATACTTTCCACCACCACCAAGGAGTACAGACACCTAGAGTGCAAACACATTAAAAGAGTCTGTGTATGTGTGTGAGGGTGGTGGTGTTGGGATATTGCCTTTAAAACAAGGATGGAGGAAAGTAAGAGTCACATTCCTTGTGTTAGATTTACAAAGTTACTTTACTAAAAAGTGTAGGGTAGGGAACATTCGGATCCAATACATCCTAGCATCTAACTAATGCTAACAGTCACATTGCTAGAGAAATAAGATAATGGCTACTCTTCTCCATGGTCAGCAACAAAGACAAGAAAATCAACAGTAAAGATTGTGAATACATGCATATAAGATCAAAGCAGTTTCTACAAACAAGATGCAAACTGACTAATAGAAAGGTTACAAGTCAAAATACCTCCTACAAAGTTTTCCCCAGGCAGACTGAAAGTTACTTCTAAATGGATACAAGTTACATAATATCATGTCCTATTTACTAACAATTAAACAGTATCAGTTAACCCCATAGTGACTGAAATGTAAGCGACTTGTAACTCCAACAGAGGGGCTCATTGTAGTACCAAGCACTATTATTCCAATGATTAGCTTGGCCCTAAAATATTTGGTAGCTAATCCAGTGTAAGTCGTCTCTAACTACAACTTTTTCTGACAAATGTTTTAACGACAGCTTATTTGCTAGGTTATGGGCACTAGCCAATACCATCCATTTGAGATATATTGTGAACACAAAATAGATGTCAGATCATTAGTCCATATCACAAAGTACAATCAATGGAAGGTGTCTGAGTTTGTTTCTTCAGAGTTACAGCCATTCCATCTCAGATCCTCCCACTTTACTTCCCAGTAGTCAGAGCTCACTCGGATTACTATATCCACTTCCGGATGCTACAGTTCAAGAATTGCAACAGGTTCAGGGGAGGGCAGTGAAGACAGTCTGGTGGGTCACTGGGATTGAATCTGGGACCTTTTCCATTAAAAAAGCAGATGCTCTGCCATTGAGTGATGGCCCCTTGTTGATAGTTTTGTCTCCCTTTTCAAAGTTATAAGCACTTTTTCTTCATCACCACTCGTATTCAGGAACCAACGAGCTGCTCCATAGCCCCTTGTTAGGGAGCAGGATTTGTTTTGTACTCTACACAGACCACTGACATTTAAAGAACTGTTGCTTAATTCAAGACAACTGGCTCAAAGGAGGCCTCATTTGAATCCAATTAACGCTGTTCCCGAAGGTCAGTAAATAAGGGTCTTTCCACACAATCTTTTTTAAAAATGCAGGAAATACACCATTGTTATTCAGTTGCTGAGCATCTTTCCTGAAGGTAGCCATTACGGAGATTTGACATTTTACATGTCTATTTGGCTTATAGAGGAATTTAGTTCTGCCCCTGATGGAGCCGCAGTTTCCATTGTCATTGCACTGTGATTCAAGATAAAAAGCAGCGGCACAGCAATATGTATAAACAAGGGGGGGAAATGCATGTGCCCAAATTCACCCACCAAAAAACAATAGTTTTGATAGGTTTTATAGATATAACATATACCCAGAACTAATTTTCCTATGACACAATTAAATGAACAGGTAGAAATTCACAGGTAAAGGGTTTTTTTCATAAACGTCTTTGTAATAATTATTTTAAAAGAGTCCTTAAACTGTAAGGACGTGATAGTGTTTCTGCCAGCCAACTTGATGGACCTTTTGAAATAATTATTAGAAAAGATGTTTATGGAAAAAGAAACTTTACCCATGAATTTCTACATTTAATTGTGTCATAGGAAAATTTGTTCTGCGTAAGTGTCTATATTGCACTGTAATTGGCAGTAATCGGTGGTGGCGGCAAGTGCCCATCAAGTTGGAGCCAACTTGTGGGAAGAAGAAGAAGAAGAAGAAGAAGAGGAGGAGGAGGAGGAGGAGAAGGAGACTGGAATTATACCCCGTCATTCACTTGGAGTCTCAGAGAAGCTTACAAACTCCTTTCCCTTCCTCTCCCCACAACAGACACCCTGTGAGGTAGGTGGGGCTGAGAGAGCTCTTTCAAGAACTGCCCTTTCAAGGACAGCTCTTGTCAAAACTGTGGCTTGCCCAAGGTCATCCAGCAGCTGCAAGTGGAGGAGTGGGGAATCAAACTCGGTTCTCCCAGATTAGAGTCTGAGCACTTAACCACTACACCTGCAGCACTACACTGCTTCTGTGTAACAACCCTGGACTTCCCTGGTGGTCTGCCACCCAAGTAGTAACCAGGGCTGACCCTGCTTAGATTCTGAGGTCTAACAAGAGCAGGCCAGCCTGGGCCATTCCAGGTCAGGGCACTAATAAGTAAGTGACCTGTATATTATCTTCATCCCTTCAGGTTATGGAGCCTTCTGCCAGCATTTTGCAGGTCATTAATTCAGAGTCCCCTGGACTGCAAGGAGATTGAATCAGTCAATCCTAAAAGAAATCAACCCTGACTGTTCCCTGGAAGTCCAGGTCCTGAAGTTGAAGCTCAAATACTTTGGCCACCAAATGAGAAGGGAGCACTCACTGGAGAAGACCCTGATGCTGGGAAAGATTGAAGGTAAAAGAAGAAAGGGACGGCAAAGGATGAGATGGTTAGGCGGTATTATCAATCCAACGAACATGAAATTAAGCAAACTCCAGAGCACAACAGAAAACAGGAGGGCCTGGCATAATGTGGTCCATGGGGTCGCAAAGAGTTGGACTCGACTGTGCGACTGAACACCAACAACAATTCATAGATCAAGAGGGGTAGCTGTGTTAGTCTGTCTGTAGCAGTAGAAAAGAGCAAGAGTCCAGTAGCACCTTAAAGTCCATATCTGTATCTGGCTGTATCTGAAGAAGTGAGCAGTGACTCACAAATATTCATACCCTGCCACAAATTTTGTTAGTCTTTAGAGTGCCACTGGACTCTTGCTCTTTTCTACTATTAATTGAGTTGCCATAAGTTGGAAATACCTTGACAGCATTTAACACACACATAACAGTCTGAATGGCAGTGGGTATTCAGAGGCTCAGGCAGAGAAGGGCCTCTCCTAATGCCTATGATATTCTAGCTGGATAGTAAAGCAAGGGTAACCTACACATTCAGAGGCACTAATCCTCTGAATCCTAGAACCAGGAGGCAAGATCAAGGGAAGGCCCCGGCCTCTAAAACCTGTTGCTGGCTGTCCAGAGGAACTGGTTGGCCACTGTATGAGACAGGATGGTGGACTAGATGGATCACTGGTCTGATCCAGCAGGCCTCTTTTTATGTTCTTATGAGATGCCAAGGATCAAGCTTGGGAGCTGCTGCACGCAAAGTGAGTGCTTTACCACTAGTCCACAGGCCTTCAGACAAGTGTCCTGGTAGATGAAGCTTAAGGTCCACCTAGTCATAGTCCCACTGTACGCTGCATTGGTCAGGCCACCCCTGGAGTAATGTGTGCAGTTCTGGAGGCCTCACTTCAAAAAGGATGTGGACAGAATGGAGTAGGTGCAGGGGAGAGTGACAAGGATGATTGGGGGGAGGCTGGAGACCAAGCCCTATGAGGAAAGGCCGAGGGATTTGGGAATGCTTAGTCTGGAGAAGAGGAGGTGGGGGGGGACACATGATTACTCTCTTGAAGTCTTTGAAGGACTGTCACTTAGGGGAGGGCAGGGAGCTCTTCCTGTTGGCAGCAGAGGATAGGACTCATAATAAGGGGTTTAAATTAAGGGCAGGAAGGTACCAGCTGGATATTAGGAAAAACTTTTTTACAGTAAGTGTTGTTCAACGGTGGAATCAGCTACCTAGCAGTCTTTAAGCAGCAGCTGGAGAAAATGGCTGCACTAGAAGGTGGACTCTTATGGCATTATACCCCATTGAAGTCCCTGCCCTTTCCCAAGCCCCACCCTCCTCAGGCTCCACCCCAAAATCAGGTATTTTTCAGCTATGGGGTTGCCACAAGTCAGCTGCCACTGGATGCCCCCCAGAGACTGAATGCTCACTTACTGTATCAGTCCAACACAAAGAATGCCCAGCAAACCTATAAAAACCATCCATTTCATGACCTTTTCCTCTTTTTTTGCTTTATTTGTTGGACAATTGTTCACATCCCTTCTTCAGTGCTAGAATATATATATGTATCTCCTCTGATTCTTACATAATGAAAGGTAAGACTGGGATATACATTCATGGACTGGCAGGATAAACCATAAGATCCACACAGTTTTATTGCTATAGCCAAAGGCTGTTGGAAACATTAAAAAGGCATCCATAAAATACAAAAACTTCATCCATAGACGCATGTTTTTGACCCTAAGATAGTACCGTAGCACTCTTGATCTGCTCTAGAAACCCATCTTTTATGTATTTTCATTTGTTTGGATATTTATACACTTTTCTTCCCAGTGGGGACCTAAAGCAGCTTACAACATTGTTCTCCCCTCCTCTACCATAACCCTGTGAGGTAGGTTAGGTTGAGAATGTGAGTGGCTCCGGGTCACCCAGCAACCTTCCACGGCACGAGTGGGGGATTCAAACCTGGCCTTCCAGATCCTGGTCCACCACTTTAACCACTGTGCCATACTGTCTGTCTACTAATAGATTTTGCAAGTAAGCCCTTCCTCAGATAATTAGTACACTCCTTATCAGGGACAGACTGGCTATTTAACTTACAGGGAAAGATTCTTACCACAGAGGGCTGCTGACAGCCAGGATCAAATAGAGTCAAATATCAGCAGCCCCGCTAGTGCTGGAAGGAGAAGGAGAAAGAGAAGAAGAGGGAGAAGGAGGAGGTGGAGGAGGAGGAGGAAAAGGAGGAGAAGGAGAAGAAGAAGGAGAAGGAGAAGAGTTGGATTTATACCCTGTCCTTCACTTGGAGTCTCAGAGCAGCTTACAATCTCCTTCCCTTCCTCTCCCCACAGAAGACACCTGTAGGTGGGGCTGAGAGAAGTCTGAGAGAACTGCTCTTGAGAGAACAGCTCTCAGAGAACTGTGACTGGCCCAAGGTCACCCAGCTGGCTGCATGTGGAGGAATGGGGAATCAAACCCACTTCTCCAGATTAGAGTCCACTGCTCTTAACCACTACACCACACTGGCTCTCACTTGAGCCAGCCCCTCAGCCACGACAGTGATCTGTATCAGCTCTCCCACTGCCTCCCCTGGCACTGCCACAGGAAGGAATGGATGAGCCAATAGCCATTGAGGGCACAACTGCTGGGGTCTGAGACGAGGGGCCCTGGGAGTGCTGACCTGCAGTGCTGTGTCAGCTGCAGTCTTTGGCTTGCTCCTGAGGAATCTATAATTTATTTATTTGTTGAATACATTTTAAAACCACCTTTCCACCCAATGTAATGTCCCCAAGGCAGTGAACAATAAAAAAAAATTAAAACATGATCTAAAAAACAGTTACAAATAATTAAAATAGATCCAGGTAGTCAGCTGTATTGGTCTAAAGCAGTAAAACAAATTTAGAGTCCAGTGGCACCTTTAAAACCAACAAAGGTTTATTCAAGGTGTGAGCGTTCGTGTGCAAAGCACACTTTTTCAAATATGGTGGAATAGGATGTAAGGTTCAGACTTACAGACATTCAGCCCATCTATAAGTTTGAACCTTACATCCCATTCCACTGAAAAAAGTATGCTTTGCACACGAAGGCTCATGCCTTGAATAAGCCTTTGTTGGACTTAAAGGTGCCACTGGACTCTAAATTCGTTCAAATAATTAAAATGTAACACGTAAACACCTGAAAGGGAGGAAAGGTCAGTGAGAATTAGTCAGGGAATGCCACACAAAACAAAGAAGTCTCCACCCGCTGGGGGAAATCAGTGATAGAAGGGGACAGATGCCTCTCCCTGGGAAGGGAATTCCATAATTTTGGAACCATAACCTGGAAGGCCCTTTCCTGGGTTGCTACTCATCCAGACGCAGATGACAGGAGCATCTGAAGATGACCGCAGTGGTTGGGTAGGTTCATTTGAACTTTCCTGTCTGCCTCTGCTCCCTCTAATGGAGAGACTAAAGGAAGATGGATTCAGAGAACTGAGTATTTCGCTTAGCACGTATGTTTGTAATGATTTAAAAAGCAAACTATTACATCAAGTTGTTCTTCAAACATTATATAGGTAAAGGTAAAGGTTCCCTTGCTCGAAAGCCAGTCGAATCTGACTCTAAGGTTGTGGTGCTCATCTCTGTTTCAAAGCCGAAGAGCCAGCGCTGTCCGAAAACGTTTCCGTGGTCATGTGGCCGGCATGACTAAACACCAAGGTGCACGGAACGCTGTTACCTTCCCACCAAAGTGGTACCTATTTATCTACTTGCAATTTCTTGCTTTCGAACTGCTAAGTTGGCAGGAGCAAACATTATATATATATATATATATATATATATATATATATATATATATATATATATATATATTAACTAAGAAGTACATCAAAAAACATTTGCCCAACTCCATAAGGCTTTTCCAAAGTAATATCAAATCTGAAGCCAGAACTATCTCTGCAGATCAGGGAAAGAAAAAAATGATTTGCTGTTTCTTTTATCTGAAGTTCTCATGGCAGAACAGCTTAGGGTGATTAGTAAACCCTGGCTTGTTTTCAAGGTCCGTCCTGTGCCCGTCCAATCTCTATAGTCGCTGTTGTCAGAGGTCCTATGCAACTGGTAATTCATTAAGCTGAACATGACCCACTAAGTGAAATGATTACAGAACCCACCTGCCATTTATGGCGGCCCAGTAGGACTTCCTGTTGTGACTATCTGCCTGGGAATAGAAGATGGTAAGAGGTATCTGGTGCCAAACAGAAGAGGAGAACACAAGGTTGGTGGGCTGCATTCTAATTTGTACACATGTATATACGTGTAACTGTATAAATCACTTGTACTGGGGATGCATGAATACTTGGAAATTAAAAAATGCAAATGCATTTACCAGTCATCTAATCAAGATTCTTTCATTTCCAAGCCTTCCCAGTAAATGTAACTGTACTGCATTAAAAGCAATTTTTCTAACTTCAGAGCAGCAGTGTATGCGACAGACCAAAATTCTTTTGTGCTGCAACTCCATTGGTTTGATGAAAAGCGTGCTAAGGATGTATGACAGCCATAGAAAAAATTGTTTTTACAATTAATTTCTGTTTATAAAACTAATTACTGTTACAAGTGAAAGTAATAAAAATCAACACACAAAAAAGTACAGTAATATATTCTGAAATATGCTTATTCTTAATTGTTCCAAAAACATGGCTTGGAAATATATTTTATTTGTTAAAATAGTTCTACCCAACTTTTCCAGTTTGATGTACTGGTTAAGAGTGGCGGACTTGAATCTGGAGAATTGGATTTGATTCCCCACTCCTTCATGTGCAGCCAGCTGGGTGACTTTGGATTAGTCACAGTTCTCTGAGAGCTGTTCTCTCAAGAGCAGTTTTCTTAGAGCTCTCTCAGCCCCACCTACCTCACAGTGTGTCTGTTGTGGGGGGAGGAAGGGAAGGAAAATGTAAGCTGCTCTGAGACTTCAAGTGAAAGGCGGGGTATAAATTCAATCTCTTCTTCATCTTCCTCTTCTTCCTATCATCCACAGTGACTCAGGACAGCCTACCCAAAGAGGTATTTTTGATGCATCCAAAACCTGAGGACATGGATCATTTCTTCACCTTTCCCCTTGGATTACTAGACCTTCAAAACACATTGCAAAATGTTTTTGAAGCTGTTCCCGAAGGCCACCCCAGAGGCCTCCCCAGAAGTTCCCTGTGATGCCCCCTGGTGCCTTGGGCACAGGTGAGAGGAATTACTTTATTTATTTATTTATTTATTTATTTATTTATTTATTTATTTATTTATTACATTTATACCCCACCCTCCCAGCCATGGCTGGCCATGTGCCAGTGTCACACAAGCATGCCTAAGTCATGTTTGTGCTCCTGCAACAGACACTTCTAGTTTAAATGGGAAGTGATATTGGACACTCTGGCATTCAAAAAAACTATGGCAAAACCATAGAGTTTTTGCACAATGCTAGAGCGCCCCCCATGTTGCTTCCAGTTTAAACCAGAAGTTACAGAGATGTGCTAGCCACCCTCCCAATTGCTCCAGAGGGCTGCAGTCTGCAGTCTGGCAACCTTAATTTCAGAAGACATCATGCAGTATGCAGGGCTGGTGATTAAAAAATAAGCAAGTCCAAATCTCTCTTGAGCATGAAGTTACTCTGACATCCAGGTCCATATTTCTACACAACCAAATTAGAATCATCCCTGATTCAGGTATTCTCGCTTTAGCTGAGAAAGTGAGGGTTCAACAAGCGAATTCAGAGCTGAATTTTCAGAATTTGCTTGCAAGTACTTAATTTGTTTCTATGTAAGGCAGAAATAAAGGATTGCATGTCAGAAGGAAATCTTCAGGATTAGCAAAGGATTTCTTTTTTGTTGTGCAGGGAAGTGCTTTGATCATCCCTTTCCAAATCCTGTCCTCTGTACCCATCTGCCCTTGTGTCACCGTTCTGACACACGGGCTGCTTCTTTTTCACCCAGCCCCTCTCTCTCTCGAGAGACCATCGGGGAGAGTGTTTTGGATCACTGGACTGCAATGTGATTCATCCTGGGATCAGCTAAAGTCAGATGCAAGGGGATATGGTCTCGCCGTTGTGAGCTATGTTATCATAGTCTATGCCTATAATGCTATCCCTTACAACCATCTCAATTTGATCTGGACATCCGGATTTTGTAACCTCATTTTATAACTGTTCCTCTGTCCCTAATTCCATCCTGTAGAGTTCTGAGGACATGTAACAAGAAGCCACTCGGCTACTTTTCTCCCCCTCGCCACTCCAGGCCGAGCATCACCTGCTGTTTTGGCATCACCCAGCAGGCATGCGCTGTCGCACTCCCGCATGGAATGTCAGCTCGCCGTTTGAGATTCACACCCGCGCTCGTTGGAAGTGGGTTGGCTCCTGGAGCCGGGGGGGGGGCTGCTGTTTGGGAAGCACATAAAAGCACTGGAATCCCTGCTCTCCTTGGCAGGACTTCAAGGGTTCTATCAACGAAAAGGATCTTGACAGCATACTTGTAAACTCCACAGGCCCCAGGGGGGCTCAAACGCCACGATATTTATGCTAGGGGGTTGGGATCGTCCAAATACTTGGCCTGTTATGCAGACATGGGTCTCCTGGTAAGAACCAGCATTTTAGACACCTGTTAATTGGCATTTAAAAGTATAAAGACTACCCGAAGTCAATAAGGAGAACAGCACAGTGCTGTTTTGCTTCTACTCTGCTCTGTTAACACACACGCAGACACACACTTTCATCTCTGTATATAAGCACAAGTTCCTAGAGAAAATAAATTGGCCTCTCCAGTATCTTTTAGAATATGTGCTTTGGAGGGTATTTGGTGGAATGTACTTTCTTATCGGGTATTGCTGTGATAGCAAACAGCATTAAAGTATTTTCAGCTGAAATCAGTGAGATTTTTTTGCCATGTAAATACGTTTAGAGTCAGAACACCAAATGGGTAAAATGATTGCAGAAATCATTCTATTAATTTGTTCATCACAAATGCATGCTGTGGAATAACCAAACATTTCCCACATTTTTAGAGAAGTGTAGTTGTGACTGACAGACATCTGTCACAGACCGTATGTTTAAAGGCCCATGGCTGCCATATTCTGTACCCGATTCTTGGTAAGTCTGGGGATTGCCAACCTCCTGGTGGGAATTCACAGGTAAAGTTAATCACAGGTAGAAATTCACAGGTGGGGTTTTTCCAAAAACAATTTGTAATAATAAATTCAAAAAGCCCTCGAACTGTAAGGATGTAGTAGCGTCTCTGCCAGCTGACTCGATGGACCCCCAGTTATAAATCCATTTCAATAATTTTTTCAAGAATCATGCTGAATTCAACATTTCAAAGATACATGTAGACATCTATAAAGTGTATTCAGATACAGCAATCCTCAGTTATTCTCAATAGAGAATCAATCATTTCTTGGAACCTCCCTTCAGAATTCTGAAGCATTTCACCACTATGCCATTTTCATTAGAGGAAAAGGTTCCATCCCCAAATCTCTGGAAATTTTTCAACCTAGAGTTGGCAACTCAATGTACAAGTGAGCGGGCTATCTGCTCTTTCAGCATGATACTTGTATGAACCAGGACCACTCCTGTCTTCCCATAGCCAAAAGGTAACAGTTCCCACCCCCTCCAGTAACCTAGTCACCACTTGTAACTTTAAAAATTGGCATTGCTGATTGGCACCCAGATTGCTGAAGAAGGCAGGGATTCTCTTCCTTGCTTCTATTTTCCCTTTTTTTATTTGCACTAAATCTTGATTGCTTTTTCTTTTTTAACATCTGTCTGTGACCACCTAAACCATGTTTTCCTCCTTGATTCCACACAATACTGTCCCCCCCATTGTACTAGTGAAGTATTGTCAGCATAGCAACTGAATTTTTAAAAACTCAGTAGTTTTATTAAAATGCTTTTAATCCATTCTTAAATCCCTTCAGCTGCCTTTCTCCAAATTACAGCCCAAAGCGTTATATTTATTTATTTCACCTATTTTAGACATTTTCATGCTGCCTTTCCATCCAATCAAGACCCACAAGGTGATGAGTGTATCAAATCTGAAACCGTAAATTCACAGCATAAAGTAATACACAGGTGAAATTGCAGTCACAACCACTTGCAAGTATAACTATTGAGCCACCAAAAAAACCCCCAAAACAGTTGCAAATTAAGGCCATAAATTTGGAATGATTAAAAACAGGGAGAGCTTTGTATAGTTTCAGGGTTAACTTTCCATTTGATTTATATCCCAATATTTACGATCACATATTTATTATTAAGAATTATTATTATTGTTAACACTTTCATAGCAAGACTATGCACAGCTGCCTAAAGATCAGCATACTCCTATGAATTTTGCTAAAATGAGTTTTCTTGCTTTTAAGGGAACTCCAAAGGACCTCTGGGCCACTGGAAATATGTGCAGAGGTTGTTTCTAAAGCGTTGGTTTAAATGCTGTCAAATGAGTTTATTTTATTGTAATGTTTTTAATTTGGGGGACTCTAAATGCTTTCATTGCATTTTATTATCCTCCTCGGTTCCTGATTTGGGCAGGAGGAAGGCAAGCTTGTAAATATTTTAAATAATGAACGAATAATCCTCAGGGACAGGTTGTCCCCTTCATAGATGCTTAACCCATTTTCTCTAAGAGAAAATCTAGTGGGTCAGTTCTGCATTAGTTTGGGTGCTGATATGCAGCCAAGTTTAGCATGCCCTGCTCATTCATGTTTCTGCTGACCAATAACTGTAGCCTAACAATTCTCACTGAGCTACTAAAACCTGTACCTGGCCTGTGCCAGTTCAGACAGCTCAAAAGAACTGATCTGATAGAGTGTACCATCTGTACAAAATAGGGAAAGGCAATCTCTCCCCATATAGGCAAGAGTGAAGGTTGTGAGCCAGACTCTCTCCCTGTCTCTTTAGGGGGTGTTTTTTATGTGCTGGAACTCTTTTTCATGAGAGACAATACAACTCAACATGGTTCCGCCTACATTTGCTGAGGTACAATCAAGACACATCTTTATCACCTCAGCGAGGATCAGGTGAGACAAGTCACTGTGAAGGAGTAGCCATGTCAGTCTGTTGTAACAAAATAAAAGTCCACTGACACCTTAAAGATGAACCACATGTATTTTGCTCTGTCACAAAAGTTTATGTTGTCCTTAGTCTTTAAGGTGCCACTGGACTTCGGCTTGGAGATAGTGGATGGTCCATGCACAGATCTCCAGTACGGGTTTCTTGTTTGTTTTACCAGCCTCTCATGAGATGGGATTTGGACTGAATTATGATGTGCAGGAAGGGGTCAGCCCTTTCCCTCCCATCATTTGCCTGACTTAAAATATCCTTTCTTCAGAGCTGTGATTTATCCTTCTGGCAATCTATGTTTCTCCCAAAGGGGTAACTAGCAGATCCAGTTCTAGCGAGAGGTATGGGTGATCCTAACCTGACCTGGATAGGCCAGGCTAGCACAATCTTGTTAGACCTCAGAAGTTAAGCAGAGTTATTCCTGACTAGTGTTTGGATGGGATACCTCCAAGGAATACCAGGGGTGTGACACAGAGGCAGGCAATGGCAAGCTGCCTGTGAACATCTCTTGCCTTGAAAACTCCATGGGGTCACCATAAGTCACCTTTGACATGATGGCATTTTCCACCCTAGTTGTTCCTAAGGAATAAGAACATAAGAAGAGCCCTGCTGGATCAAATGAGGGGTCCATCTACTTCAGCATCCTGTTTCACACAGCTGCCAACCAGTCGCCCTGGAGGGCAAACAGGGCATAGAATAATTTATATGTGTTCTGGAAAAAAACCAGAGGGCAAATCTTAAATCAGTCTCACATGGACCTAGGAAGATTGCCAAGGTCTGCTAGCCATCTGACCTAACCCCTATTACAGCTAAATCCTATACTCAGAAGTTCCAGTAGGATTATTTTCAAGAATGTATGTAATGACCATAGCCTTAATGCAGAAAATCTAAACCTACTAGCATGTCAACATCTACCTCTTAGTGCCCCCCGATATTTTGGCAAGGTCACTTCAAGCGTTGACTCATTCTTCTAGGAAGCCTAGCTTAAACTGGGTTTATACACTGAGTATAGTGTTACCCCCACATTATACCAGCAAGGACTAACAGTAATATATTCTTATCCAGAAGAAAAGGAGGCATGGTCATTTACCCTGCCCACAGACTGGGCAAAGTTCCAGGGGATGTAAGTTGGGGATCTGCAGGTGGCATAGGGTTGCCAAGTACTTACCGTAATTCAGCGGGGGACACACAGTCCCTGGCCAGAACATTCCTCCTTGTAACACCCACACCGCACGATGCCATTGCCAGCCCCATTGCCAGAGCATCGCCCAGCATCACTTCCTGGCGACGGCTTCATGCGCCGCATCTCCCCCCTCCCCGGGAATGGTCCTGGCAAGAAGTATGTGTCTCCCACCAAATTACGGTAAGTACTTGGGAAGCCTGAGGTGGCATCTGATTGGACCATCAAGCTGTAGGTGGGGGAATGGCAGCTGAATTGGCTTCTAGTAAGAACTTGTTAGCTTAGTCAGGATGGTACTCACTTCTCACTGAGTTTAGAGAATACTGAGCAATGGAGGGGGGGTGGGGAACCACAGGAGAAGCAACAAGGAAGGTCCCAGGGTCAGGTTGGAAGACACACAATGCAGAAGTTTCCCTGAAACTTAGCAGCACTGGGTCTAGTCAAAGCCTGGATGGGAGATCTCCTACGTATGCTACTTTGAATTCCATAATGGAAGAAAGACATGGTATAAATGCAATCAATAACAACAACAACAACTATTCTATTAGTAGATCAAAGTTTGGTCTTAAAGGAGCCACTGGACTCAAACTTTGTTCTATTGCTTCAGACCAACACGGCTACCTGAATCTGTGATGTAGTATAGGGGTGTCAAACTCACTTGTTATGAGGGCCGGATCTGACACAAATGAGACCTTGTTGGGCCGTGCCACGTGTGTCATGAAAGGTAATGCCAGGTAGCGAAGATATAAACTTTATAAAGGACACAAACACAAAAGTCGGATTTTTTTACTTAAAATAAAAACATGCTTAAAACATCAGCACTCTTGCAATATTTTGTTTATTTAACAGTGCCTGACAACTGACACCTCTTGCTCTGAATTATTGCATCAAAATGTCTGTGCTGTTGCAATCTTGAGTATGCTGTTCAGCTGTGTAACTGTAAGCTGCAAACCTGCGATGATGCAGCAGCAGCAGAACTGGAAGAAGAAGCAGAAGACAGCCAGTTCCACTGTGGGCCTGATAGAAGCCCTCCAGGGGCCTAATCCGGCCCCCAGGCCACATGTTTGACACCCCTGATGTAGTAGTAGTAGTGATTACTACTACTACTACTACTAGTAGTAGTAGGCTGGCTTGGCCTAATAATAGGACATCCCCAAACGCAGATGAGTTGTGGTTCTAAGGAGGAGGGAGATCTATAAAATCCAGCCTCACTGAACTCCTAGCTGTGTGTTCCTATGGCTCTAGGCTCACCAGTCTGCAGGAAATGGGGACATGAAGGGAGTTCCATCATGGTAACATCGTGAAATCATTTCTGGATCGAAGCCAGAAGTGATAATATGCTGCTCCAGGATTCAGTGCAAAAATCTATGGCTTTACTGGAGTTTGGCCTGGAAATGACATCACAATAGCTGCTGTGACAGCCATGTTGAAATTATTTTTATTCCCATCAGCCTACCAAGCATTGGTGGGAGTCAGTGGTTTGTAGCAGGGAGGTCCTGCTATTAGCAGGAGATCTGGCTAACCTATATTGTTCTGTTCCTTTTTATGGTTGCTGCCCACGAAGAGCAATAGGATTAGGGAGCCTCTTTTTATAGCCCCATAGCTCCATTCATCTGCATTCATAGGTATGCTCTTACCTTAAACCTCTGTGAAGTCCTATAGGCATCAAACTAAGCACATTCATGCCTACTTACAGGTTGGAATACTTTTAAAGTGAGTTGTTGGAGCAGCGTGAACTTCCTATAGTGTTCCTATGTCAAAGTGTAGTTTGTGGTGCAACTGCCCTGTGGTTTATAAGATTATGAAATGCCTGAGGTTTATAAGATTATGAATGGGATTGAGCAGGTTGAGAAAGAAGTGCTTTTCTCCCTTTCTCACAATACAAGAACTCGTGGGCACTTCATGAAATTGCTGAGCAGTCGGGTTAGAACGGATAAAAGGAAATACTTCTTCACCCAAAGAGTGATTAACATATGGAATTCACTGCCACAGGAGGTGGTGGCAGCTGCAAGCATGGACAGTTTCAAGAGGGAATTAGATAAACATATGGAGCAGAAGTCCATCAGTGGCTATTAGCCACAAGGTATACATGGGAACTCTCAGTCTGGGGCAGGTGATGCACTCTATTCTTGGTGCTGGAGGGGGCAGCAGTGGGAGGGCTTCTGGTGTCCTGGCCCCACTGCTGGACCTCCTGATGGCACCTGGTATATTTTGGCCGCTGTGTGACAGAGTGTTGGACTAGATGGGCCATTGGCCTGATTCAACATTGGCTTCTCTTATGTTCTTATGTTCTGTCCCTGTAACAGAAGCTTCATGGGGTCTTATTTACCACATGATGTTATTTACCTCCATTCCATGAAACATTTCAACTGTCCACTTCTACATATAAAGCCTGTATTAAAAGGATGGGACATTTTTCTCCAGGCCTGCTGGCAATGAAGAAGGAGGAGGAGGAGGAGATTGGATTTATACCCCGCCCTTCTCTCAGAGTCTCAGACTGGCTTACAGTCTCCTTTCCCTTCACCTCTGTTTTGGTTAGCTGAATTAAAGGGCAGCGAAAAGACAGACCGGTCTTTTCAAGAAATACAAAGAAATCAGCACAAAGAAGGCAGACTGAAATTTCCTAAATTGGAACTGAATGCAGCAAGCTAATTAATTCTCTCCTCTAAAACAACCCCATTTCACAAAATAACAGCATTGTTATGGGGAGGGGAATTTCTTTTTCCAAAATTCACTTTTTAGATAATAGCCATCGATCCATCTTATTCTCTTTTCTTTTTTAAAAGAGGGATTTCTCTTTGAAGAGGAATCAATACAGACTTTGCAGTTGCTGTTATGTTCCACACCTAGCAGGAAGGCAGCAAAGGTCTGGAAAGACATCGCCTGCCTTTGAACATCTTGGGGTGGCCAGGTCCCCCCCGGCCACTGGCAGAGGATGGGGGCAGGGTTGCCAGATCCAGGTTGGGAAACTCCTGCAGATTTGGGGGTGGAGCCTGAGGAGGACGGGGACCTCAGTGGGTTGCAGTGCCATAGAGTCCACCCTCCAAAGCATCCATTTTCTGTAGGGGAATTGATCTCTGTAGTCTGGAGATGAGCAGTAATTCCGGGGGGGGGGATCCCCACCAGGCTCCAGCTGGCATCCCTAGAATATCTAGAGAGTGAAATTCTGACATTTTGCAGAGGTTCCCTTCCCATGGCTCTTCTCTTTGAATTTCTTTTTGATCAAAACAAAATTGATGGGGGACTGACTTCAAATCCCTAAAAAGAGGGAAAGAAACAGATTGCTGGGTTTCAGGGAGAAATTAGACAAGGATGAATTAAGAAAAGGCTTCTAAACAACCCCAAATGATAATTATTGCAAATTTGGCTTCAGAAGGAACCACTGGAATGAACGGAGCCTTCAACCCCTTGACAAGAGCTTAGGGTTGCCAACCTCCAGGTGGCACCTGGAGATCTCCTGCTATCACAATCGATCCCCAGATGACCACAATCAATTCCCCTGGAGAAAATGGCTGCTTCGAAGGGTGGACTCCATGGCATTATACCCTGCTGAGGTCCCTCCCCTCCTTAAACCCCACCCTCCCCAGGCTCCATCCCCAAAATCTCCAGGTATTTCCCAACTCAGAATCGGCAACCCTACAGGAGCTGCCATTTCAGGCCATGTGCAAACTTTGCAACATTTCACCACATTGACATCCCAGCGGCTCAACTTTTCTGGGCTGCTCAAAAGACTGAAGGATCTAGAGCAAATGGCTGGAACCAGAACTGTTCTGCTAGTAAGTGGGGAAGGGGGATTCAGAGTTCATAGGTTAGCAAAATATACTTCAAACACCACCACCTCCATCTATCATTCATTCGTAGGATGGGCTTCTGATTTCAGCAGAGTTGCACCCGTTTAAAAAAATAACAACCTGTTCAAGAGATATGAGAAGCACAGCCTAAGTATAGTTGGGCCCGAAGCCATCTTTTTAGTCACCCAATCTCACAAAAAGCATCCAAAATATGTCTTACTATGAAAACCATCTTGTAACTTTGATCACCGAAAAACAGCTACGTGGAAGTCCCCGAGACTCCTGAAATAAATCTACCCTGTCCCACTTTTTTTCTTGGCTGAGAAGATGCACAAGACCTTTGCACAGAGAGAGAGAGAGAGAGAGAGAGAGAGAGAGAGAGAGAGAGAGAGAGAGAGAGAGAGAGAGAGAGAGAGAGAACCATTCCTTACAGATACACCTGCAAACAAGGTCTTAATCCCAGAAATGTCCTCTCAGTACTACTGGTGTTAGGCATCAATGCTCGTATTCAGGATTGCTGGATGCTTCCTTTTCCTCTGATGAACAATGTACTTGTTGGCTCAAAGGGGGTATAACACTTTCTTGGGTTAAACCAGCCCCGTAGCGAGGGATATTTTGGGGAGGGGGTCGGGGGGGCACCAGCTAATTAAATCAAAGTTAATTTGTGAAACTCCTTAGAAGCCAGCCTTCCCCTAAGGTGGGGGATGCACACATACCCAGACTCCAGGACAAGTTGGGGGGGGGTTAATGCCCAGCAGCTGCAGCTTCCTCTCTCCCCCGGAGCACTGCATACCTGCTCAAGTTGTGAAGCTAGGCAGGGAGAAGCAGGCAGTGGCATCCAGGAGGGGGATTGGCAGGGGAGGGGGAGAAAGAGATCCGATGGTGGGAGTGGGGAGAGGCAGCAGGATGCTCTCCCCAGCCCACTCACTTGGGCTAGCACAGCAAGCCCACTTGCCTGCCCACTGCCCCACTGAGCAAGCCAGGCACCTCCCGCTGCTGGGACTGCAGCCACCTCCATCGCCGCTGTTCTGGATGTCGCTGGCTGGGAGTGGAGTGAGGCCGGTGGGGAAGCGGCCAAGGTGTTCAGTTGTCTGGCAGCCAGGTCGGTGGCAGCACGGCACAGGCAGCAAGTTGAGGTACTTTGAGGCCAGCCCAGGAGGGAGGGGCCCAGAAGAAACACTGGGGGGGGGGGCACAGGTCCCACGTTACCTATGGGCCTGGGTTAAACTAAGGTTGATAACTTGAGGCACACTTTGAAGCAGGTAGCACTGAATTCCGGGGAACTTATATCCAATGAACGTGGTTAGGATGCAGCTGTGCTTCCAAATTTCTATCTCCATCCACCTCTTTTCAGAGCTGTGTGAATCTAATCCATGTGCTCCAGCTGTACCTGGTGATTAGGTGCTGTTACAGTTCTAGGAAGGGAGGGAAGGCAGCCTGGTATAGCCCAATCTTGTCAGATCTTGCAAGCTAAGTAGGATTGGTACTTGCATGGGAGACCACCAAGGAAGACAGTTTAGAGGAAGGCAACAGGAAGGCAATGGCAAGCCACTTCTGCTTCTCACTTGCCTTGAGGGGGCCCTTGCCGCAGTCACCATAAGTCAATTGCGATTTGATGGTGCATATGAATGTCATGTTCTGTGACTATGTATTTCTCTTTTTGAATGGTGTATTGGAATGGTGAATGTAATGCAATGACTATTGGAGTGCATTTCTCTGACATGGCACTGCACCCCACCTCTGGGGAAAGAATGTTGTTAATTAACTCCATGCTTCAGTGGAAACAAATGATGCATTACAACAGAGTCAGTTTATTACCCTTGACAATTAAGGAGAATACTTTTACACATCTGTCTCCTATTTTGACATATTTATTGCCTCAATGTTCCCCCCCAATTAAATCCAAACAAATGGTTGCACGTATGAACTTAGCTTGTTATTGCTGTTTAGTCTTTGTATATGTCAAAACATCTTCATTACGTTGTATAGTAATTTACTGTTCACCTATGTTGAAGCATGTACCTATATATCTGAACTGTTAACTTCCATTTCAATGTATCTGAAGATGTGTGCGTGCACATGAAAGTTCATACCTTGAATAAACCTTTGTTGGTCTTAAAGGTGCCATTAGACTCAAAATGTGTTCTGTGACTGTGCATCATACTGTATGAGTTACTGATGAGTACTGATTTTGGTACTGATGTTAGAACCTACTTGCCATCTGTATTTACCAGTGAAGTGCTTAGAGTGATGGAGTAGGCGTACAGAGACCTGGATTCAAATCCTCCACTGAGCCATAAAGCTCATGGGGAAAGCTTGGGCCTGTCGGGATAGGCTACCTCAAAAAGCTGTTTTAGGGAGACCATCCTGTGTACCATCCTGAGCTCCTTGTAGCACGGGCAGGATAAAAATGTGGATACACAAGCTGATATGATGCTACCTGTATATTGGAGACTGGATCTCACAGAGGGGGTGGGCTTAGTAGTAGAGCATCTGCTTGGTACACAAAAGGTCCCAGGTTCAGTCCCTAGTATTGCCAGCTAACATATCAGATAGTAGATTGTGTGAAATACCTTAGTCTTGAAACTGTGGAGAGCTGCTGGTAGTCGGAGTAAACCACTGGTCTGACTCAGTTTAAGTCAGTTTCATATGTTCATTTTTCCAGCCTGTGACAAAAAGGTAAAGTTCCTAAATATTACCATTCTGCTAAGGAATGTCTGAACCCTTCCTCCAGGCTAAGTAGCCTTTCCCCTAGCTTCAGTGGCATTTGAGAATTTGATATTGTGAAAGTGTGGCTCTTAGACTGCCCAACCTGCATAGAAGGCCAGTGTGATATGATGATCAAGAGTGGCAGACTCTAATCTGAAGAACCAGGTTTGATTCCCCACTTCTCCACATGAAGCCTGCTGGGCGACCTTGAGCCAGTAACAGTTCTCTCACAACTCACTCAGCCCCACCTACCTTTAGAACAAATCATCAAGCAGACAGCACTTGAGCATTTAGAAAGGACGGCTGTGCATACTAAGAGCCAGCATGGGTTTCTCAAGACCAAGTCATGTCAGACTAACCTTATATCTTTTTTTGAGAAAGCTACTACCTTGCTGAATCAGGGGAATGCTGTAGACATAATTTATTTTGATTTCAGTAAAGGTTTTGATAAGGTTCCACATAATATTCTTGTTGACAAATTGGAAAAATGTGGTTTGGATCCTATGACTACAGTTAGGTCAATCTGTAACTGGTTTACAGATCACACCCAAAAAGTGCTTGTGAATGGTTCCTCATCCTCTTGGAGAGGAGTGATAAGTGGAGTGCCTCAAGAATCTGTCCTAGGACCTGTTTTGTTCAACATCTTTATCAATGATTGGGATGAAGGGATAGAGGGAATGCTTATTCAATTTGCAGATGATACTAAATTGGGAGGGGTAGCAAATACAGTAGAAGACAGAGTCGGGATACAGAATGATCTCGACAGGCTAGAAACCTGGGCTAAAACAAATAAAATTTACTTCAATGGGGATAAATGTAAAGTTCTGCATTTAGGTAGGAAAAAATCAAATGCACAATTATAGGATGAGGGAGACTTGTGCAAAAAGGATCTAGGGGTCTTAGTAGACCATACACAGAACATGAGCTAGCAGTGTGATTTTGGGCTGTATCAACAGATATATAATGTCCAGATCACGTGAAGTGATGGTATTGCTTTACTCTGCTCTGGTTAGATCTCACCTAGAATATTGTGTTCAGTTTTGGGCACCACAATTTAAGAAAGATATGGACAAGCTGGAACGTGTCCAGAGGAAAGGTTGAAGGAGCTGGGTATGTTTAGCTTGGAGAGGAGATGACTGAGAAGTGATAGGATAAGCGTCTTCAAGTACTTGAAGGGCTGTTGTATACAGGAAGGTAAGGCATTGTGTTCTGTTGCCCCAGAAAGTTGGACCAGAACCAACAGGTTGAAATTAAATCAGAAGAGTTTTCATCTATACATTAGGAAGAACTTCCTGACAGAGTAGTTCCTCAGTGGAACAGGCTTTCTCGGGAGGTGGTGGGCTCTCCTTCTTTGGAGGTTTTCAAACAGAGGCTAGAGGGTCATCTGACAGCAATGCTGATTCTGTGAACTTAGGCAGAGCATGAGAGGGAGGGCAGGAAGGGTTGCCTCAGTGCTTAGTTCTTGTGGCCCTTTCTTACATGCCCAGGGAAATGCTGATTGCCACTTTGGGGTCAGGAAATGATTTTTCTCCAGACCAGTTTAATCCTGGAGGGGTTTTTTTGGTCATCTTCTGGGTGTGGAACAGTAGTCACTGGGGGTGTGGAGAGGGAGGTATTTATGAATTTCCTGCATTGTGCAGGGGGTTGGACTAGATGACCATGGAGATCCCTTCCAGCTCTATGATTCTATGACCTCACAAGGTGCCTGTTGTGCGGACAGGAAGGGAAGGAGCTTATAAGCTACTTTGAGACTCCTTAAGGTAGAGAAAAGCAGGCATAAAACTGTCACCGTTGTTGTCATTCTCCTCCTCCTCCTCCTCCTCCTCCTCCTCCTCCTCCTCCTCCTCCTCCTCCTCCTCCTCCTCCTCCTCCTCCTCCTCCTCCTCCTCCTCCCAAGACTGTTGCCATTAAAGATTTGGTTAGTGGTTTTGGTAAGCCAGTTCTGAAGGCCCCTGGACCAGTTTATGTGTCCTATCCCTTCATCTGACCCTGTTCTCTGCGAGTCCTAAAAACCATGGGAAAGAACTGGCTTCTGAATTTACCCCAAACTTCATGTTATTGTTGAATAATATGCTGTGGGTGAGCAGCGCCCTCTAGTGCTAACTATACATAAAAGAAAAACAGCACAACTTTGAAAGGCCGTTCCCGTAGTCCGGTGGCATACTACAAATTTCATCTGTGCATCATATTCCCACCATGTCCTGGGGTATATTGCTCCCCTGTTATTTCCACGGAACCCCCAAAGACTTTCCTATTGCTTAAGAAATGACTTTGGAGAACTTACACTAAAGCAAAAGGAAAGGAACTTTGACCTTTTATACCGAATGAACGTGTGATAATATTTGCTTTCAGATAACATTTGTCACATCTAAAGAGTAGCTTTACAGGCTCACTTTGGACTGGAATAGATCCTCCTAGACCCACATAGTCCTCCTCCCCCATAGAGAGTTGTGCATGCAAATCCTTTCTTGTTATCGGGCTTTCATGTGCGGGAAGTAGAGTCAGGGTAATGAATATGCGTATTGTCCAGAATTGCCCTTCGCTCTGCTGGCACTCAGTTACGCATGTGGGGTATTCCTTTGCTTGGTCTTGTCTCATTGGCCTGATCCTCCTGGCATGAAAAAGTGAGCAGCTGTTTGGGCAAGAGCTTGCGTTTGATGGTCTTTTGAACTGCATTGCTGTGCCTAGACCCTCGCATCTCTAGGGCTTTATCTCTTTGGCGTGCTCAGCCGGACCCTTTGGCTAGGCTCATGCCCGCCCTGAATCCTTCCCAGACCTGGTGGTTTTATCTTCTCCCTGCCCACCTGCTTCGGGTTTTCCTGTTCCTCATCCGGTCCAATTTCTCCCTGGCTCCTGGTCCAGCTATTCTGCTTATGCCCCGGTCAGCCCCTGACACGTCCATGTGTACTTCCGCAGGATGACGATGGAGAGTGAAAATTAATCGGCCTGATTTAGCCTATCATTAGGTTTCTTTTGCAGCTTTTCTCTGCCGGCCTCTGCCTCGAATCATCTGACTTGATGTCCTACAGCGGAGACTTTCAGACTTCCAGCCTTTCCAGACTGAGCAGTCTTCTGTAGAACCCCTGTTTATGTCCTGGCACGTGGGATAAGGGAGATGGTCAGTATTCACAGAGACATATTGGACTGCATCACTGCCGTATATGATCTGAGAGTAAAAAACATTCAACGTTTTCTAGGACTGCTCCCTGCCTCGGTGAAGCTCTAATACTGGTGAAACAACTTTAGTAGGGTGCTCCCACTGGCTGTTTCATTGAAATCACACACCCCACCCAAAGCTTTCAGAGAACTCGGGTTTCCCAGGATCACAGCTGAAAAAGCAGCATCCTGCTGGAACCTTGGGCAATTCACCCCATCATAAAAAGGCGTCATTATTTTGCTATTTTAGTTATTCTATTAGGAATGACTTGCCCTGGATAGTTCAGGCTTCATTCAAAACAGATGGATTAGACGACTATTGGTTACCTGGGATTGAAAGGGCACTAGTATCCCAGTTTACTTTGCTGGCAACCATTCCAAAAGTCTCTATCCACAATTCCTAAATAGGAACGGGTGAAATTTAAACTTGGACATAACGACATGGAACTGTTTTGCTGTGTGCAATCGCTTACATGGTGGGAACGTTGAGATTATGGAGGAGAATCCTAGGAACAAAAAGTGAGAATGGATCAAAACTCATTATTCAAAAGGCAGGACATTTCTCAGTGGATTGTCCTGATCCAGAGCACACGGTGGCATTTATGAAGCTGTGAGTTGCAAAGAGCATTTCAGCAAAGTTGCAGTGGCACATCAACCCGCACAAGTGAGCCAACCCTTCATCTACACACACACACACACACACACACACACACACACACACACACACTCCCTCTGAAGGTCACCAGCCAACCTGGCCTGGACAGATATTCCTCTCTGACCCTAAATATGACAATGAATCCAATCAACATCTATCCAATCATTTTGCTTAGGAAAATGCAAGTCCAAAAACATCCTCAAGTTAATGGTCATTTCTGAAGCCCACCCAGGAAAAGGAACTAAGCAGCAAATACTACATTGCAAAACCTTAGCGATATGTCTTGCAAGGCCAATGATAAAAAGCATGCGAATCAATGACAATGACATCGCTGTAACGCAGGAAGTTGGGGATTAGCCTCTCGTGGCATTTAAGGAACCTCGGCCAGCATTCCTGATTCCAGTTGCCACATGCGTGAGATACTCCCAGCAGCTGGCCCTCATACCTTTAGCAGATCGGATTCAGCCTTCCTTGCACGGGGCACAGAATGAAAGTCCGGTATGGGATTTAACTGTACCTGGTTGGGTATCCCGTCTGCAAACAATAACGCCTGTGTGGAGCTCGGCAGGTTTTGCTAGAGCTTGTTGGACTCGGTCTCGGTTGCCATTTCTGCAAGCTGTTCACTATGCACATTGCTCTGCAAATCCCTCTTCTGATCTCAAATTGCATCCCCTAAATAACATAGCGAGGGGTGGGGTGGGGGGCCGAGAGCTAGTGGCACGTCCTGAATGCTCTTTTGCTAGAAGAAAGATGACTGTCTTATTGGGTAAAGTTTCTTTTTCTCTCCCCAATCTACATGGGGGGCTGCTTTAAGTGCCTGGATAAATCACTCAGCCGAGCCATTAGTTCCTGGGTGGCGAGAAGACAGATATCATGTGCTTAGCTGTCAGTCTGGAGGTGAGAACATCGGACAACTGTGCGGGCAGAACATCCTCAGCTAAGGACCTTACACTGTGGAACTCACTTCCTCTGGCAGAAGATCAAAGGGAGATCTTTATCCCCTCAGGGCATGGCACCAGGTTGATCATTTGGGCCAAGTCTTTGAATTATTTTAATGCGATGTTTATTGGTCACTTGCAACGTGTTGCAGGCCCAAAAAAGGTTTCAGATACATATAACGCGTCGGGATTACAGAGGCGCTCTGGGGAGGAGTTAGGGTTTCGCTGAGGTAATTTCTGAAAAGATTTTAAGAATGTGAGAGATTGGAAGGGAAGAGGAGGAGGGGGGCTGTTTGGTGTCTGAGACTGAGGAGGTATTTTGTACCCATTTGGGAGGGGGAGGGGAGCGGAAGGAAGGCGGAGACTCGAACATGTGCTAAAGCAAATACGGTAGAACCTTGGGCGCCAGCCATTGGAGATGAATGAATCCCCCTCCCCCCGTTCTGTTTCATCATCCTTTCTCTGGTTATGCGCACGTAGGCATTCCCCATTCCTCTTAGGGATCCTTGAACACCTGCTAGTTTGGTTCATAGTCTGCTCGCCAGTTGCAAACAGGGAGCTGGTTTTTTTTGTTGATCAGTTTGCCTGTTTCTGAACATTTTGAGCCGTTTCATCAGATTAGCATTCCTATATTCAGACCATACAGTACAGTGCAATCAGCCGTGTTTCAAACATGCACATTCTCACACAGGCTGATGAAAGTCCTACATTCCCTGTCCCCCACAAACCTGTTGTCTCTGCACACCATTTGGAAGTCAATCAGTCCGTTATCTGGCCAGTGACTATAAATAAACATTGCCTTTTTAAAAAGGTTTTCGGTGTTTTTAACCAAATTTTTGGCCACTGTATGACAGAGTGCTGGACTAGATGGGCCATTGGCCTGATCCAACATTGGCTTCTCTTATGTTCTTATGGAGAGATGAACCTCGACATGAAATTTGGTGTTAGAGACTTTTGTGAGTGCCCCAACGAGCAATATAATCTAAGTCATTTCTTGGATGTTGAAAAACTTTGATATGCTTAAATTCCTTTCCTATTTTTACTGAGAAGTTATTCACACAACCCTGAAAGCATGGGTACAGTCTGGGTTTGAGTACCCAGATTCCTTCCCAATATAATTGTGTCACCATGCACACACCAAAACTTAGAACTGATTGTTCTCCCCATAACTGCTAACCAATTCTAAAAAGTGTCTGCTGTAGAATGCATGCTTTTTTTGGGAGGGGGGGGAATTTGGGCACACAGTGAAGAAATCATGTGACTGTTGTGAGCAGTGTTCCCTCTAAGCTGAGCTAGTGTGAGGTAGCTCACAGTTTTTTAGCCTCTGGCTCACACATTTTTGTCTTAGCTCAGGAAAGATGGCTCCAGAGCAAACTAATTTATGCAGTAGCCAAATTGATCTCTCACAACTTTAATGCCAGTAGCTCACAAAGTAGAATTTTTGCTCACAAGACTCCACAGCTTAGAGGGAACATTGGTTGTGAGCAAGGGTGCCCCACCCCACAGGGACCCCTGTATTTGCATACCTGACAAGACCCTCTGACCTAGCCACCAGAGGCCTGGATAATACTCCTCTCTCCATTCAGCCTCCCCTGCTGATTCAAATCCAGAATTTAGGGAAATATCATCAAACTACTAGTTAGCACCATGCCAATAACTCATCCCAATTACTCATTTATGCCACCGCAAATCCTCATGCTGTCTCCTGAGTTCAGTACCCCTCACTCTTGATACAATCCCACTGTGGATCCTAAACTCTGTCGCTCCAGATCCTACACAAAGAGCATCTCAAATCACTCCAAGCCCAGAGTTGGTTCCATATCCAAGCACGCTTCCTCAGCTTTGTGGTTGGTTTGCTTCCCAGATCTGTGCCTGCTCTCTGAATCGCAGAATCCCTCACTTCAGATCTCCAACTTCTTAATTGCTTTTTGTTTCCAGATTTTCCTTCTCCCCGGACCAGCTTTTCTTCCTTCTGCCCCAAATCACATCTCAACAGATTCTCTGGGATACAACAATATATGTTTTTCTTCTCACCCTTTATTTCCCTTTAGGTTCTGCATTTGCCCCAGCCAGGCAGCAACCATGAGTAGCAACGCTAGGATTGTGTTATTGTATTGTGGCATTGTTTCATGTTCTGTTCTCCCTTGCATTTCACATTTCTAGCCTTGTATCTTTTAGGGGGGTGAAGATCATTCCTTTTTGAGATTCTTTCTGTGTGTCTCATTTTCTTTCCTAATTGGAGCGCTGTGCCAAATTGGGACCTGGGTATACACGACGCTGTTCAACTCTGAATAATTACCTGGAGACACAGTCTGACCATATACCTGACACATATACCAATTTGGGTAATACAGTCCCGTCCCCCCCCCGTCTCCCAAACTGGACCATCATACTAGAAAGCACCGCAATGAATTCTGGAATTTCCTCTCATGGATTTAATATCCATTGGTTCCTTTTGTCATAGAATCATGGAAGGGACCATACAGGCCATCTAGTCCAAACCCCTGCTCAGTGCAGGGTCAGCCTAGAGTATCCCCGACAAGTGTCTGTCCAGCCGCTGCTTAAAGACTGCTAGTGAGGGGGACCTCACCACCTCCTTAGGCAGCTGATTCCACCATTGCACAACTCGTTACTGTAAAAATGTTTTTCCTATTATCCAGCCGGTACCTTCCTGGCCTTCATCTAAACCCATTATTGTGAGTCCTCTCCTCTCCTGCCAACAGGAACAGCTCCCTGCCCTCCTCTAAGTGACAGCCCTTCCAATACTTCAAGAGAGCCATCATGTCCCCCCTCCTCAACCTCCTCTTCTTCAGACTAAACATTCCCAAGTCCCTCAGCCTTTCCTCACAGGGCTTGGTCTCTAAGCCCCCAATCATCCTCATCCCTCTCCTCTGCACCCAATCCATTCTGTCCACATCCTTTTTGAACTGAGGCCTCCAGAACTGCACGCCATACTCCAGGTGTGGCCTAACCAGTGCAGTGTACAGCGGGTCTATGACATCTTGCGATCTGGATGTTACGCCTCCGTTGATACACTCCAAGATCACATTAGCCTTTTTTTTTGTCACTGCATCACACTGGCTGCTCACATTTAACTTACGGTCCACCCATACCCCAAGATCTTGTTCACACACACTGCTACCCAGAAGTGTATCCCTCATCCAGTATGCGTGTTCCTCATTTTTGTTTCCCAGATGTAGAACTCGGCACTTATCCTTGTTAAATTGCATCTTGTTCACATCTGCCTACTTTTCCAGTGTGTTCAGATCTCATTGAATTCTCTCTCTATCTGCTGGTGTGTTTGCTGCTCCTCCCAATTTGGTGTCATCTGCAGATTTAAGTAGTAGCCGCTCCACACCCTCATCAGATACCTCTGGGGTTCATTCCCTTGCTCAGCCTCCTTTTTGATGTATGCCATCATTGGGCAACAATGCCCTTTTGCTGTCTATGGAGGACAAATGGGTCAGTCTCTGCTCAAAACAATAAATGGTCACAGACCTTCCACAGAAGAAGAAGAAGAGATTGGATTTATACCCTGCCCTTCACTCGGAGTCTCAGAGTGGCTTACAAACTCCTTTCCCTTCTCCTCCCCACAACAGACACCCCATGAGTGGGGGGAAGAGGGGGCTGAGAGAGCTCATTCCAGAACTGTCCTTGAGAGAACAACTCTGCCAGAACTATGGCTTGCCCAGGGTCATCCAGCAGCTGCAAGTGGAGGAGTGGGGAATCAATCCCGGTTCTCCCAGATTAGAGTCCGCACACTTAACCCCTACACCAAACTGGCTCTCAGAAAAGAGCAGGCAAGACACTCTGCTGCTACTGACCTGACAGTGACAAACAAAATTAAAAAGGGAGACTCCAATGTGGCATTATGGGGAGGAAGGAGGCATGGTACAGCTTGATCTCATCAGATCTCAGAAGCTAAGCAGAGTCAATACTTGGGTGGGAGACCCCCAAGGAATACTCTGCAGCGGCAGGCAATGGCAAAAACCACCTCTGCTTCTCACTTACCTTGAAAGCCGGGGTTGCAGTAAGTCGGTCATGACTTGACAGCACTTTACATACATAATGTGGCATTATTGAATTAGAACTTGTTAAAAGGGTTACTCGTGTTCACCTAGTCTGAACCAAGACAAAGGGTCCCACCCTGACCTGGATAGCCCGGGCAAGCCCGATCTCGTCAGATTTCAGGAGCTAAGCAGGCCTTGGATGGGAGACCTCCAAAGAGTGCCAGGGTTAGGAGGCAGAGGCAGGCTATTAAGCCACATCTATGGATGTCCACCATGCCCCAGTAGGAGTTGGCAGAGGTCGCCATGACTCCCAGGCACGGGCACACACACAAGCACATGCACAAACACAATTTTTTTTTTGCAAAAATACCCCCCTCCCCAAAAAAGAAAAATACAAGGGGTCCCAACTCATTACAGAACTGTATTAAATTAATTTAGCAAAACCAGGAAGATTCGTGATCACTAGTGACTGACCTTGTACGTATTTGAGCTTTGCTCAGCAATCTCCCAGACAGTATCTTAGACCTAATGGATCAGTTCACCGTGGATGGATTTCCATCAGTGGAGTGTGACTCTTACCCCCACACACACTGCAGCTCAACCCCCCCTCCATTTCTCCTGGGAGACAGGGAGCCCTCAGGAAGAGTATGGGGGCCTCTTCTGGCTGCAGTGGGAGGGGAGAAGTGAGACATTCACACTGTGTGGTTCAGTTGAGTCCAAGGCTGTTCCTCTTGTATTTATTTTGGCCCGTGGTTTATCTTTTTAAATACCCATGCAAAGAAATGTCTGCCTACTGAGGTGACCTTCATGTACCTGATAAAGTGAGTTCTAGTCAAGAAAATCTTGTGCGGTGATAAACTCGTTGGGTCGTTAAGGTACCACTGCTACAGGAGAGTTATTTCCCCCCATTTTTGCCATGTCAGACTAACATGACCAAATGGCTCTTGTAAAGGCTTTCATGCTGATTTCTACATGGAAGGGTTTCCCATGAAGGAAATGTGTAATGTCTGTAGTGGCCCTCAGAGGCTAAAATAGTGAGGTTATCAGAGGGGTTGAGTTGATTGGAGCTGTGAACAGCAATCAGCTGGCACCACAGTGGGGGGCCCCAACAACAACGGGGGATCTTTTGATCATCTCCCCTTGACCCTTGCAAAAAAATGTCCACTGGCGAATATTCGGCATGGCTTTACTAATTTGTGCCTAAGCATCCTTTCAGAGAGGATGAGTAGCTAGATGGGTTCAAATGATTCGCTTCTACCCAACAAGAAGTAAGTAGAGATTTCCTCACTCTGACTCCAACTTTTCCTTTTTATGGAAGATGGTGGAGGTGCCAGAGCATGGCCACAGAATCTTGGTCCGCTTGGATACCACCAAGTAGACCAACCAAGTAGACCACCTGGTTTTTTGTTGGGACTGTGGCACTATTCTTACATCCTGAGTTAACAGCCTTATTTAGACATCAACAAAGTTAATCATATATCATTGGGGAAGGGCCATGGCTCAGTGGTAGAGCATCTGCTTGGCATACAGAAGCAATGTTCCCCCTAAGCTGAGTTAGTGTGAGCTAGCTCACATTTTTTAGCCTCTGGCTCACACATTTTTGTCTTAGCTCAGGAAGGATGGCTCCAGAGCAAACTAATTTATGCAGTAGCCAAATCATTAAAGCTCACAACTTTAATTCCAGTAGCTCACAAAGTAGAATTTTTTCTCACAAGACTTCACAGCTTAGAGGGAGCATTGTACAGAAGGTCCCAGGTTCAATCTCCAGCATCTCCAGTTGAAGGGTCTGGCAGTAGGCAATGTGAAAGACCTCTGTCTGAGACCCTGGAGAGCCACTGCCTGTCTGAGTAGACATTACTGACTTTGATGGACCAGAGGATCTAATTCAGTATAAGGCAACTTCATGCATGTTCATGCATGCAATGTGTGGTTTCTTTCTTTCTTTCTTTTTTTTAAACAAAATTTTATTGGGATGCGCTCAACATTTTCAACAATGTTACCAATACAATTTGAAAAAATTTCCATCCCATCCCCCCCACCCCCCCAATAGGCTTCCAACACTGCTAATAACAAAAAAGTATATATTAGACGGTAATCAAGTTTAAACTTATATCAATCGACAAACCAGGTAACACATTTCAAATATATAAAACACCTAACTAATTTCAACATAGTTTCAAATAACAGTATAATACAATTCAGAATTCATTTCACTTCTCATTCAGTATCCATGCAAATCTAAATTGTACATTTTCCCCTTCATTCTGTATTCAGTTTCCAAGTACAATTTCAAACCTTCCCAATCTTTTAGATACTGTTCTGCCATTTGTCCATTTAGTTTTTTTGTCATTTTGTCCATTTCCGCTAAAAACAGCAATTTTCTAAACCAGTCATGTATATCCGGCACTTTCTCCGCTTTCCATTGCTGAGCAAAGGCCATTCTCGCCGACGTAATCATGTACCATAATAATGTCCTTTTTTCCTGTGGAATTCTTTCCATTGTCAAACCTAAGAGAAGAAGTTCCGGACTTCTCCCAATTGGGATTTTTAATATTTTCTGCATCACACAGTGTATATTAGACCAGTATACCTTTACTTTATCACATGACCACCACATATGGTAAAAAGAACCCTCTGTTTTTTTACATTTCCAACACTTATTACTCAAGTTCTTATCCTTACTAATATTAGCAATCTTTTTTGGTGTCATATACCACCTGTACATCATCTTGTAGCAATTTTCTTTTACATTAACACAGGTAGACATTTTAAAGGATCTTTTCCACAAAAACTCCCATGTTTCCATAGAAATTTCTTTGTTCATGTTTATGGCCCATTTTATCATTTGCTCTTTAACAGTTTCATCCAAAGTATATGCAGTCAACAAAGTTTTATACATCTTTGAGATCATTTTTCGCTCTCTTTTCAACCATATATTTTCAAACTCATCATTCTTAGTTCTAAAACCAACCTCTTTGCAATCTTTTTTGTAAATATCCCTTATTTGACAATATTGTAACCATCCGTACTCAAATTCTAGTTCATTATTTGGTTTCAAAACATATTTTTTCCCCTCTTTTTGCAACAGTTCTTGGTATTTCAACCAATCATTACCTTTATGTTCTGAAAAAGGATGTATAACTGCTGCTGGAACAATCCACAAAGGCCTCTCGTCGGAAACTGTATCCTTGTACCTGGTCCATGCATCAAACAATGTTCTCCTTACATAATGATGCTTAAACATTGAATCAACTTTATTTTTCCCATACCAAAGATAGGCATGCCAGCCAAATCTGCAATCGTGCCCCTCAAGAGCTAAAAGTTTTCTATTTTCCAAATTAACCCAGTCAGATAACCAAGACATACATACAGCTTCATGATACAAACGCAAATTCGGGACTTGGAAGCCACCTCTGTCTTTAGTATCGTACATTATCTTCATTTTAATCCTTGGCTTCTTTCCTGCCCAGATAAATTTAAAGATTTCTCTTTGCCATTTCACCAACACTTTCACATCTTTCACAATTGGTATTGTCTGGAACAAAAACATTAACCTGGGCAGTACATTCATTTTGACAACAGCAATTCTTCCAAGAAGAGATAATCTAAGTTTTTTCCATTTTTCTAAATCACTCTTTATCGAAACCCACAGTTTTTCATAATTATTCTTAAAAAAGTCAATATTTTTCATTGTAATTTCAACTCCCAAATACTTAACCTTTTTAACCACTTCACATTCTGTCACGTTTTGTAACATTTGTTGCTTTGTACCTATCATATTTTTACACAATATCTTGGACTTATTCTTATTTACATAGAACCCTGCGAGATCGCCAAACTCTTTTACTTTTTCAAATACCTTGCAATGTGTGGTTTCTTGAGTCAAAATAATCAGGTGGTGGGGGATGTGAAAGACCTCTGCCTGGAGAGCCGCTGCCAATCTGAGTAGACAATACTGACTTTGATGGATCCATGGTCCGATACAGTAGAAAGCAACTTCATGGTCACACTAGTTATTTCTGAAGCTTTTGATTTCTGAAGCCTTTGGTACCATTGACTATGGCTGCTTCCACACAGGGATTTTTCTCTGCATGGACATCAGGGAAGCCCCTGCAGTAAAAGGGAGCATTCAGAGAATATCTTAATCTGGGCACAGTTCATCAAGTTCCCATTTCCACCCTCTTGACTCAGGGGAAAAAAATACAGATTTGATTTTCTCCAGCTCAGAAGGTATACTTCAGGATGGCTGTGAGGGGAGCAGCCCTCTGGACACTCTGCTCCCCCCCCCCCATGGACACAACAGGGAGCAGAGCAAAACTCCACTTTCAGAATGGTTTGCAGCAGTGTGCCTTTAGGCCTTTAAAAGTTTTTTTCCCCTTCCCCTTCTGAGCTGTGCTGTTTGAGTTACAGTGCAAATCAGTAGCGAAAGGGAAAAAGAGAGGGAAAAGGGGGAGTTTGGGGTCACAGGAGGAAGAACAGCAGCGGGGGCAGCGGCAGAGAATAATCTGATACCTCAGGTGTGTGGACACCAGGATTGCCAACTCCAGGTCGGGAAAGTCCTAGGACTGGGGGTGGAGCCTGGGGAGGGCAGGGTTTGGGGAAGGAGGTGCCCTCAGTAGGGGAGAATGCCATAGAGTCCACCCTCCAGACTGGCCATTTCCTCCATGGAACTGATCTCTATAGACCGGAGATGAATTGTAACTCTGGGAGGTCTCCGGGCCCCACCTGGAGGTTGGCAACCCTAGTGGACACAGTTCCTGCCTGCTGTTGTACCTTTTGCTGCTGCTGCTGTGGCAGGAGTGTGTTTTTGTACCCCTGTCCAGGAGCAGCAGTCAGGGGTGCCAGAAGGTACACAGGAGCAGCAGCAGCAGCAAGTGATGTGAGAACAGTCAGGAGAGGTCGAAAGCAAATTCCAGAACCAGAAACCACACAATTGCTTTTTACTAAATAAAACGCATAAATAGCATGCTGTCCAGTCACAGCTAGCTCTTGATGACCCTGTCCGCTGGGAATTCCAGGTGGTTTGCTGCTGTCTTCCTCTACGTAACAGCCTCAGTCTTCCTTGGCGGTTTCCCATCCAAGTAATAATTGTGGCCAGCCCTGTGCTACTCAGGCTGCTAGTTTTAGTTAGGACCAGTGTTCCCCCTGAGCTGAGTTACTGAGAGCCAGTTCACAGTTTCTTAGCCTCCGGCTCACACATTTCTGTCTCAACTCAGGAAAGATGGCTCCAGAGCAGACTAATTTATGCAGCAGCCCAATCGCTCGCTCACATCTTTAATGCCAGCAACTCACAAAGTAGAATTTTTGCTCACAGGACTCCACAGCTTAGAGGGAGCACAGGTTAGGACCGACCAAAAAAACCCACAGGGATCAAACTGATATTTGTGGGACCATTTCTGTTACTGTTTTCTTGGAAGGGAGGCCCAAACCATAGCAGTAACCACTTCCCCGGTGTGTTTCTATGTGGATGCAAAAGATTCCATTTTGTAATGGCTCCCAACTGTCTAACATAAAAGAGAGACATGCTGACATATTGAGTGACATAGAATTCAGGGCCCTGTCATCAGCCCAGGGGATAATTCCCACCTAAAATACCAGTTTGGTGTAAGGCACTACACTTTACAAGCAACCGAGCCCAATGCAAACCACAAGCTGTATAGCTCAGTGGTAGAGCATCTGCTTGGCATGCATGAGGTCCCAGGTTCAGTCTCCAGCATCTCCAGTTCAAACAGTCAGGTAGGAGGTGATAAAAAAGACCTCTCCCTGAGACTCTAGAGAGCCACTGCTTGTCTGAGTAAAGGTAAAGGTTTCCGTTGTTCGAAAGCCAGTTGAATCCGACTCTAGGGGTTTGGTGCTCATCTCCGTTTCCAAGCCAAAGAGCCAGTGCTGTCCAGAGATGTTTCCATGGTCATGTAGCCGGCATGACTAGACGCCAAGGTACAAGGAATGCTGTTACCTTCCCACCGAAGCAGTACCTATTTATCGACTTGCAATTTCTTGCTTTCGAACTGCTAGGTTGGCAGGAGCTGGGGCCAGAGACCGGAGCTCACTCCATCATGCGGCACTCGGGTCTCGAACTGCTAAACTACCAACCTTCCGGTCTGCAGTTCAGCGTCTTAACCACCTGAGCCACCGCATACCGTTTGTCTGAATAGACAGTACCAAACCTGATGGACCAATGGTCTGATTCAGAATAAGGCAGTTTCATGTGTTCAGCCCATGAACTGTGGCCAGCAGTGGCTTAACCGTCCCATTGTTTCTCCAGCCCCAGACAGGTGGCAATATCAGGAGAGGAGCTGCTATACATGGCTGGGGTCTGCTTTCGGCTTGATGGTGAAATTTGGGTTGATGTGAAAGTAAAAGCAGTTTACGTTTCTTGCGTAGATATGCCTGTCAAGAATTTTGGAAAGCATTACATAATGTTTCTGCTTATGATAGCAAACATCATGGTTCTTTCAGTGCATTTGTGGGGAAGAGGGCAGCGATAGCAAACCGTCTACCTGAAGATTCATTTGTTCACTATAGCAGTGCTGGATACAATTTCTGATCTGCCCGGATTTCATTATCAAGCCAAATGGCTCGTGAAAAGGAACAAATGGGAGGAGCTACAGGTTGCCACATTGGTCCAACACAAAATCCCAGACAAAAAAGTTTGTAACACCTTTTACCAAACTAATACAAAAAGCACACAAGCTTTCAGGTTCCACAGAACTCTTGATCAGGCTGGGTGCTGAAAACACAACAGAACAGAAGGGGGCGTTTCAGGGTACAGTCTCAAGACCTTGTCTTGCCAACAGCCTTGTGTGAAATTCTGAGCAGGTCTGCAAATTTGAAAAGTGAGAGGAAATATTACTTTGGTGAATGAGTGAATTATGCAAGGCTTTTGTGGCAGTCCAGATTTCTGTAGCCATCCTCCTTTCCCCTGCATTCCTCAAAAGAACATAAGAACATGAGAGAAGCCAATGTTGGATCAGGCCAATGGCCCATCCGGTCCAACACTCTGGGTCACACAGTGGCCAAAAATACCAGGTGCCATCAGGAGGTCCACCAGTGGGGCCAGAACTCCAGAAGCCCTCACACTGTTGACCCCCCCAAGCACCAAGAATACAGAGCATCACCTGCCCCACAGTCCCCATCCATACCTTGTGGCTAATAGCCACTGATGGACCTCTGCTCCATATGTTTATCTAATTCTTTCTTGAAGCCGTCCATGCTTGTAGCTGCCACCACCTCCTGTGGCAGTGAATTCCATGTGTTAATCACTCTTTGGGTGAAGAAGGACTTCCTTTTATCTGTTCTAACCCGACTGCTCAGCAATTTCCTTGAATGCCCACAAATTCTTGTATTGTGAGAAAGGGAGAAAAGTACTTCTTTCTCGACCTGCTCTATCCCACGCATAATTTTATAGACCTCGATCATGTCACCCCTCAACCGTCATTTCTCCAAGCTAAAGAGCCCCAAGCATTTTAATCTTTCTTTATAGGGAAAGTGTTCCAACCCTTTTATCATTCTAGTTGCCCTTTTCTGCACTTTCCCCAATACTATCACCTCATCCTTTTAACTGGAGATGCAGGGAATTGAACCTGGGACTTTCTGCATGCTGAGCAGATGCTCTGCCACTGAGCCACGGCCGCTCCCCAAAACATGAAGGTGCTTATACTTGACTACTACCTTTGGTGGAAGTGACACACATCCTGACGAATGGGAAATTTGCTACCAGAATAATTTGGAGAATTTGTACAGCTACTATCTATGGCCTACTATACAAACTTGTAGCAAATGCAAATCATATAAGAAAGCAACACCTCATCATATATACATCCAAAATTCTTTATGCATGTATTTCTGGATGTGTGTCATTGTAAAATAAAGAATATTGACCACTGAGGAAGGCCCAAAGGGACCGAAATGCGTATGGTCCTTAGGTCAAAAGTTTTACCCATCAATTGGATATGTATAACAATCAGCTTTGAATGATATAAGCTTTAAGAGTCTGATATTTAGACTATTTCTTTTAACCTTATGTATGTTTTATTCATGTGTACACCCTAATAAGAAGGGCTGTGCAAATATTTTTTTTTCAAAACGCTTGATTTGGAGATAGCTATACAATGGAATCGTACTTCTCTGCTGAGGCCAGTGATTTCCAATGGAGACTTGTTAGCATTCTTATATTACCAGGATTCGTTTATGGCTATTAAGCTGGTATTCAACAGCTGAAGTTTGTAGTCTCTTGATCCAGCTTTTGAGAGCGAACTATCATGTATTTGATGTTTCCACCTTTGGCCACTAGATGTCAGTCAAAGCTATCATTCGATCATTCTAGGCAAGAGAGGCTCCCGAAGCTTGGCTTGCTTTTCCTCCATGATATCTGCTTAAAATCTTGCTCAATAAAACCCAGCTGCCGCTAGGTAGGAAGGATAAAGATAAAATAGCAGCAAAAGAAGTTGGTGCTTTTATGATGTATCCCTCGGAATGCGCTTTTGTAACCTGGGGCGTTCATGTAGTCAACAGCTTTGACTGAAAAGAGAAAAGAACTTTTCCCTCATTTTTACTGCAGCAAAAAATAATGTCTGCACATCAATTATCTCGTGCACCGTACTGTTTCTGGCACTCCCATTCAGGGTTTTTGTTTGTTTGTTTTTCACGCACATGCCACATATAATGTTACACCGAATCAGTCTTCACTCTTTGATTTTTCCCCCCTTTTAAAACTATTGTAATGCATTCTACACCCTGACTTGGATAGCCCAGGCTAGCTTGATCTCATCAGATCTCAGAAGCTAAGCAGAATTGACCCTGGCTAGTATTTGGATGGGTGACGCAGAGGCAAGCAATGGCAAACTACCTCTGAATGTCTCTTGCCCTGAAAGCCCCACAGGGTCAAGCTGCGGCTTGACGGCAACAACAATGCATTCGATGTGGGCTCACCCTTAAAGACAACTTGGTACAGTTAGACTGGAGTCCAGGAGCACCATAGAGACCAAGAAGAGCTCCAGGGTATGAGCTTTCAAGAGTCAGAGCTCCTTCATCTGGTATTAGCAGAAACGGAGCTCTCCGAGTCCTTTTATCCGAGTCAAGAGATGGGAGGGGCATTGTAAAGAATGTAAAGGATGCAAAGGGACCATGCACATCACAATCAGCTGGATCGGAGCAGAGGGAAAGAGCAGGGGTCCAGCAGCACCTTAAAAGACTAACAAAATTTATGGTTGGGTATGAGTTTTCGTGGGTCACTGAAGAAGTGAGCAGTGACTCACAAACGCTCATACCCTGCCACACTGGACTCTCAATCTTTTCTGCTGCTACAGACAGACTAACACGGTTACCCATTTTGATCTGTCTCCACAGAGCAGAGGGGAAATGCTGAAGAATCCTGTGTTCTGAACCTGTGAATCAACTCATGTTCAGCAATCTCATGTTGTGATTTCCCCTTGAAGTGTCTTTGTTTGAGGACGGCCACTCTTGGTTCCGCGATGGAATGACCTGGAAGATTAAAGTGTCCTCCCAGTAGTTTTTTGAGCATTGCGGTTTTTAATGTCGACTTTATGCCCATTTTCCCTCTGCAGCAGACCAGCCTGGCTACCCTGTGAAACTATCTTTAGTCGGCACAGTTGGCACAGGCCGGCTACTTTCAGGAGTGACAAACACACAAAAATGGAAATACAGCAAATGCAGTTATACAAACACATGAACAGAATAATCTGTCGCGCTGTACAACTCACATTAGAGACTACCGTCTTCTTATACAGTTCTACTCACAACCAAAATTATTACACATAACATATAATTTTGCCACCATGCATAAATGACAACTGCACCAGTTGAATAGTGACCTAACAGTCCTTGAAAGTACCAGTCTCTCTTCAGATTGATGTGGTCACCAGCTCATGGTGCAGAGAAGAGCTTCTAGAAGAAAGCACGCAGTAGACAGCATGAGCTCAGGACTAGCTGTAGTGTGAACCAAAGGAGTGGTGACGGCACGCCTAGGTTGCTTCGCCGTTTCTTAGGGCTTCATTGGGCCGCTTTGCTTTGGTGATGGAGCTCAACCCAGCTCTGGCAAGATTCAAAATGACACGAAGTCTACCGGTATGTTCCAAGCAGCTAGGAATCAGCCTTGTGAGTAGAACTGTATAAGAAGACAGTAGTCTCTAATGTGATTTGTACAGCGTAACGGATTATTCTGTTTATTTGTTTGTATAACTTTCAGGAGCGAAGCCGAGCACTGCACGCAGCAGTCACCCATCTTGTAGATACTCCATTGGTTACCAATCAGTGGCCGCCAGGTTTAGTTCAAGGTTCTGGCTATCACCTACAAAGCCCTTCACCACCTTGGACTTGCATTCCTGCAGGACTGTCCAGTCCTACTATCCCCCGTTCCTATAGCTTTGTTCATCTGAACAAAGGAGCCTTTGGAAGGAGCCATCCTGCAAATGCGTAAGACTGTCAACTGCTTCTTCATATACATTCTCTGTGGTCCCCCCCCTTATGGAACAGCCTGCCTAAAGTGGCCACTGCAATGTTCCCTCTAATTCCCCCCACACTGAGCATTGCAGTTCACATCCTGATCAGAATGCAAAAAAATCAGAAATACCTCCCCCTCCACACCCACAGTGACCCCTGTTCCACCCCCAGAAGATGACAAAAAACCTCCAGGATCTCCAGCCAGATTGGCCTGGAGAAAAATTGCTGCCTGACCCCCAAAGTGGCAATCAGCATTTCCCTGGGTGTATAAGAAAGGGCCAGGAGAACTAAGCACTGAGGCAACCGTTCCTGCCCTCCCTCTCATGATCTGCCTAAGTTCACACAATCCGTATTGCTGTCAGAGGGCCATCTAGCCTCTGTTTGAAAACCTCCAAAGAAGGAGAGCCCACCACCTCCCAAGGAAGCCAGTTCCACTGAGGAACCGCTCTAACTGCCAGGAAGTTCTTCCTAATCTTTAGCCAAAAACTCTTCTGATTTAATTTCAACCTGTTGGTTCTAGTCCGACCTTCTGGGGCAGCAGAAAACAACTCTGCACCATTCGCTACACGACATGAGGATGGTGATCTTATCATCTCTCAGTCGTCTCTTCTCCAGGCTTTGTGTCTTTATGCTACTTCTGTATCTCAGTTGCTTCTGGATCATAATTTACCAGGTCTACCATTGGCAACCCTTTGCTCCCAGAATAATCCATGGGAAACTGATAGTGCTACTTAATGAGAAGGCAGAAACAGGGTTGGTGGGAATGGGTTCAGACACACGGTCCCTGGTGTCTGTGCCCCCCCAATCCAATTAGGATCAACCCCAGACTTCCAGAGCTCAATGCTTATCCACTCAGGTGAGTGTTTGTGTGTTTCTAACAGCTGCCCCTGGAAGAAAAAGGGGTCAATGCCTCCCTCTGATGTGGCCTCCTACTCCCAGTATTCAGATGTTTACTGTGACTGATCTTCCATGAATCTTTGAAATCCCCCTTTTAAAACCATCTATGCTACTGGCTTTCACTAAGTCTATTTGCAGTGAATTCCACAAATTACTTGCTTAATGACATGAAATGTTGCTCTAGATTCTTTGGTCTGATACAGTTACGGCAGTTCTGAAATTGCTTGTTTGCCATGAATTAAAACGAGGGGGGTCGTGAGGGTGTTATTGAAAAGTTTTTGTTTGAGGAAGAAAGCTGCGAAAAAACAACCATTAGAAGATAATCATAGAGCTCGTCCTGTTGGCATTTTCTTTCATGAAATGAGAATTTCCATTTTCCATGGAAACCTTTGCAACTCTATATGTTTCATCCGGCATCTGGATAATTTATATAACTGAGCGGTGAAGTATTATAAAATGTCAGATTTCTCTTCGCTGACAGCCTGCACTTAATTGGAACTATTCTGCCGACATTGTTATGCTGTACCTGTGCATGTTTTGATTGTTTGTGTGAGCGTGTGCGTGTGCGTGTGCATTTTTTCTATTTTTAATTTAGAGATTTTGTTTAATAGATGTCATTTTGTTCGACCCCCTTTCTCTCGCATATGGGAGTTCCTTTCGCATGAACACATGAAGTGCTTTATACTAAACTAGGGAGCAAAGCCCATTGTGGTGGAAGACAACGGGCCCTAGAAAGGAAGGGAGGGAGGGTGGAAGGGAGAGAGGGTTGGAGGAAGGAAGGAAGGAAGGAAGGAAGGAGGGAGGGAGGGAGGGAGGGAGGGAGGGAGGGAGGGAAGGGGGGAAGAGGGGGAAGAGTGAAAGAAAGGAGAGAGGAAGAAAGGAAAGGGGGAAAGAAAGGGAAAAGGGGTGGAAAAGGGCTTGTCTGGGCCTACTGCCCCCACAGAAGGCCCAGGGGATGGTGTGGGGGCGGAAAAGGGCTTCTCTGGGCCTACTGCCCCCATAGAAGGCCCAGGGGATGGTGTGGGGGCGGAAAAGGGCTTTTCTGGGCCTACTGCCCCCACAGAAGGCCCAGGGGATGGTGTGGGGAGGGGCAGAAAAGGGCTTCTCTGGACCTACTGCCCCCATAGAAGGTCCAGGGGATGGTGTGGGGTGTGTGTGGAAAAGGGCTTCTCTGGGCCTACTGCCCCCACAGAAGGCCCAGGGGATGGTGTGGGAAGGGGCAGAAAAGGGCTTCTCTGGACCTACTGCCCCCATAGAAGGTCCAGGGGATGGTGTGGGGTGTGTGTGGAAAAGGGCTTTTCTGGGCCTACTGCCCCCATAGAAGGTCTAGGGGATGGTGTGGGGGGGTGGAAAAGGGCTTCTCTGGGCCTACTGCCCCCATAGAAGAAGAAGAAGAGAAAGAGATTGGATTTATAACCCACCCTTCACTGCCCAAAGGCGTCTCAGAGCGGCTTACAAACTCCTTTTCCTTCCCCTCCCCACAACAGACACCCTGTGAGGTAGGTGGGGCTGAGAGAGCTCTAACACAAACTGTCCTTGAGAGAACAGCCATGCCAGAGCTGGCCCAGGGGATGGGGGGCGGAAAAGGGCTTCTCTGGGCCTACTGCCCCCATAGAAGGCTCAGGGGATGGTGTGGGGGGGTGGAAAAGGGCTTCTTTGGGTCTACTGCCCCCATAGAAGGCCCAGGGAATGGGGGGCGGGGGCGGAAAAGGGCTTCTATCACCTGCCTCAGCCTTGAGGGCCTGTCCCTGCGCTCACACTCCAGACGGTCCTCTCCTGTTGGAGGACTGGAGCAGACTGAGCCGAACACACTGACTGGGGCTGACGTGGGTGGGACTTCGCCAAGCAGCCAGTCAGCCCTGGCCAGTGTCCTCTGGCTGCCAGTTCTTGAGCCGAATCAATTATGGCAAGCATAGAATGTTGTGGAACCAAAATTCAAATATTAATAAGGACAGGATCAGACCACTGGTCCATCAAGATCAGTACTGTCTACTCAGACTGGCTGCATAAGGTTGCCAGGTCTGGGTTAGAAAATACCTGGAGACTTTGGGGGTGGATCCAGGAGAAGGTGGGGATTGGGGAGGGGAGGGGCCTCAGCATGGTACAGTGCCACGGAGTCCACCCATCAAAGCAGCCATTTTCTCCAGGGGAGCTGATCTCTGTCAGCTGGAGATGAGTTGTAAAAGCAGGAGATCCCCAGGCCCCCCCTGGAGGCTGGCCACCCTACTGGCAGCAGCTCTCCAGGGCCTCAGGCAGAGGTCTTACACATCACCCACTACACAGTCATTTTAACTGGAGTTGCCAGGGATTGATGAGCCCGACCATATGGGTTTCCCTTCTTGATAGGTAGGGTTGCCAACCTCCAGGTGGTGGCTGGAGATCTGGGATTACAATTGATCTCCAGGCAACACAGATCTGTTCATGTGGAGGAAATGACCGCTTTGGAAGGTGGATTCTATGGCGTTATGGACCATTGAAATCCCTCCCTCCCGTTCCCAAGCCCCACCCTCCTCAGGCTCCACCCCCCAAATCTTCAGGTATTTCCCAACCTGAAGCTGGCAATCTTGTTGCTAGGCAATGTCGGATCACCCCATGGAATGGGATCATGCCGTGAGACGGCTCCTGTGATTTTGGAGGGCCAGTCTCATTATGGGCTTGTGGAAATAGATGCATTTGTGCTGAGAAAAACACATTCAGATGGGCTATTAATTTTGTTGCGGACATTCATCGTTGTACTGAGGCCACGTTACATTGCCAGCAAAATTGGTCGTGAGATGAATTCTGTGCAGAAAACTGCCAAAGTGCCCGTTTGCTCAGCCACAGAGTTCAATTTTTAAATTGTAAATGAAAAGTTTTCATTATCTATCTTGTACATTTTTTTTTTTTATCCCGCCTTTCCCCTGCGGAGCTCAGAGAAACGTACAGCAGAAGTTAAGTGCTGTACAATGTCGTTTTGTACAAAGTCCAGCGGTACAGCAGAGGGGAGCAGTAGAGCTAGAAGCTTGGATCTGTCAGGTTCCCCTCTTTCCTGCCTCTGCCTTTGCTGCTGTCTCTTGGTTTACCCAGAGTGCTGCTCTCAGGGTCTGACTTCTCTCCCTGCTTCTTTATCTTACTCTCCATGAGGGCAGGATGTGCCATCAGCATCTCTCTCCACCCTGTCTTAAATAGCAAGAATGTTCATTCCTCCTTCCCTGTCCTTGTGTGGAGTTCCTTAACAACAAAGTGATAGAGCATCTGCTTGGTATGTAGATGATCCCAGGTTCAATCCCTGGTATCTCTAGGTCAAATGATCTGGCAGTAGGTGATGTGAAAGACTCCTGCTTGAGACCCTGGAGAGCCACCACCAGTCTGTGTGGACAATACTGACCTTGATGGACCAACATTCTAATTCAGTATACGGAAGCTTCATGTGTTCATGTGTTCAGAGGACATCAATTTCTTCTCTAAAGCAACAAGCATTGTGTGGACTTTATACCTAAAGGCAGTATCCCTCTTCTGCTGTGCAAACCAGCTTTAAGCCAATGCCTCTGAGATAAATAGGCTGAGAGTGTCTGACTGGCCCACAGATCACCCAAAGTGAAGGTTCAAACCCATTCTTCCAAATTCTAGTACTCTAACTGCTATACCAAAATACCCCCCATTCTGAACAAAAGGAAATCCAATCTGGTCATTCAGAACTTTGCCACAGAGTGGAGCTATATAATGCCTAAATCGACAGGGCCAAATGTTTGGTTTCAGTTGTGTGTATTGATCTGAGGCTCTTTTTGAACTTCTCTGCGTTAGTAAAGGAATGGGTCATAATGATGTGTTTCAAACCCCTATAGTAGTATGGTTCTTAGAGGTTATCAATGACAGAAACTGTTGACATCGACAAAGTGTGAAAAGTGATTCCAATGCATGGCTTCTCTTGCTGATCCAACTAGAATGTAGAGCTAACAATTTAACTTCTTGGTAGTGGTTTACTCAGATTTTGAGTCATTTTTAATAGGGGGAAATGCCAAAATAGAAGTGAAAAATAAGATGAGTATTTCTAATATAATGCCAACCTTAACAGCTGCATAATTGGGGTTGGGAGTTCACGAGCCTACGAGATGAGTGGTTTTCAACCTTTTGCATTTTATGTCCCATCAATCACTCTATTGAAGAACCTAGGTCCCACCATGACAGAAATAAAAATCCCACTTTCCCCAAGTTGGACATTTATTTGCTTACGGGCATTCTGGGTATCATTAACAGTAAATGTTACGAACATGCAAAATTACAAAAATATAACAGATAATCCCCAGCAGGCAGGGCCAGCAAGTAGTGGGCACTTGCTGGTGGGTGGGGGAATGAGGGATCTGGAGAAATCCCTAATGTCCAAGGTTACTACTAGCATGGCAAGTGGTTGCTGATGGATAATCTGTGTTAGGGGACAGCAAGTCACACTTGCTGGGGGACATAAGGATTGAGGGAGAGCCAGTTCTTGGTAACTGTCACGAAAAGCCTGTGTCTCACCTCGACTGCTTCTGCATTCCACCAGTGGTGTGCTTGCATACCACCATTTGAGAACCAGTAGACTAGAAAACATATTTTCACTGACAACCAATGGATACAGTCATGTGCTCTTGGACTGGACTTTTTCAAGAACAGGCTATCTTTCATCCACAAGTGAATACACTCATAGAAAGAATTCTGAATGTGTGAAAGAGTAATTTATTTATTTATTTAGACTTACACCCTACCCTCCCAACCAAGGCCAGCTCAAGGCAGCTCCAAAATTATTTCCACTCACGGTTCTCTGATTCCAGCTAACCCCCTAGTGACAGAAGTGGAAATAGCTGTTCCTCACCAGTGATAGTCCCCACAAACTAACCACCTAGTAGATGGCATGTATGATATACACGGATATGATATGTAGCAGGCATCTGCTGGCAGTGGAAAGCATTCTGTTGAGTATATTTGGGAAATCTGGGAAATCTAGCCATGCGTTCCACCTTGTGGATGAGATGAGCATGATTCTTCCATAACAATAGGATGTTCCAGAGAATACTATTTTAGCCACCATGGATGTGGAATTTCTATATACCAACATCCCACACAACAATGGATTACAAGCCACAAGGAATATGATTTCTGACAACACCGCAGCCGACTTTGCCACCAAACGGTGTCATTTTGTTCTCATCCATAACCACTTCAAATCTTGCGACAACTTGTTCCTTCAGATCAATGGTACAGCCATGGACACCTGCATGGCCCCACAGTATGTGAACATCTTTATGGCCGACTTGGAGCAATACTTCCTAAACTCCTACCCATTCTCACCTCTTTTATACCTGTGACACACTGATGACCTCTTTATTATCTGGACACATGGTAAAAAAGCCCTGGACATATTCCACCAGGCATTCAACGACTTTCACCCCACCATCAACCTGACAATTAACCAGTCTATGCAATAAATACATTTTCTGGACACTACTGCAAAAATACACGATGGACACATAGACACCACCTTATACCAGAAACCTAATGACCAACAAACATATCTACATGCCTCCAGCTACCATCCTAAACATAGCAAACAATCCATTGTAAACAGCCAGGCTCTACGCTACAGCTGCATGTCAGAGTCCCGGTTAAATCAGTTCTCAGCGCCAGCCAGTTTGATAGAAACTAACTTTATTGAGATCAGTGATAGATACCCTCTGCACAAATCCTACATAAGAACATAAGAACATAAGAGAAGCCAATGTTGAATCAGGCCAATGGCCCATCTAGTCCAACACTCTGTCACACAGCGGCCAAAATATACCACGTGCCATCAGGAGGTCCAGCAGTGGGGCCAGGACACTAGAAGCCCTCCCACTGCTGCCCCCTCCAGCACCAAGAATAGAGTGCATCACCTGCCCCAGACTGAGAGTTCCCATCTATACCCTGTGGCTAATAGCCACTGTTGGACTTCTGCTCCATATGTTTGTTAGAACTAAGGACAACCGTGTTAAGGTTACAGATATATCAGTTTCAAATAGGAGTAATAAAACCCAAGACCCAATCACCCCCTTGTATTTCCCCGCTACATTTAACAGTCAAGCAACCCCCCCTCCCAACCTAGCCATTGCCTATGCCCTCCCTAGCACGTAGCCCCTGTATACAAAACGTAGAATAATAAACAAAGCAGATTCTGGACATTTGGCTCTACCATTTGGCAAGCCGCGGGTACATCAAAGGGAAGGGAACCCCCCCTCCATGGCAGGTGCACAGTAAAATGCACAGCAGCCTGAAACTGCATCTGCTCCAGTCCTACAGAACAGAGATTCTCTCCTGAGGGATCTACGACAAACCTTTTGGGAACTGAAATATCCACCTCATGAAGTCAACAAAACAGATTAACAAAGCTAGAATGGGACTCAGAGAAAACCTGTTGTGAGACAGGTCCAAAGGAGACAATAACAGAACCCCGCTATCAGTCACATACAGCTCTCAACACAAAACCGTTCAACGCATCATCAGTGACTTACAACGTCTACTGGATAATGACAGTTCTCTTTCAAAAGTAATGGAGGGCAAGCCTTTTCTTGTGCATAGACAGCCCCCCAATCTTAAACAGCTCCTCACCCACAATAATACAGCATCTAATGTGAACATGGACACTGGTACCAGAGCTTACAATAAACCCAGAAGCCAACTTCGCTGTCACACACACCCAGACAACACAATCACTGAACCTAACAACATCAACTATATCATCTCAGGCTCATTCACTTGCTTATCTTCTAATGTTGTATATGCCATTAAATGCCAACAATGTCCTTCAGTTCTCTACATAGGGCAAACAGGTCAAACCCTACACCAAAGGATAAATGGACAGAAATCTGACGTCTAGAATCACAAAATTGAGAAACCTGTAGGAGAACATTTCAGCCTCCCAGGTCACTCAACAGGAGACCTCAAAGCAGCTGTTTTATTACAAAGGAATTTCAGAAACAGACTGGAATGGGAAATTGCTGAATTACAAGTTATTACAACACTCGGAACAATGGAACCGCCAGGGCTTAACAAAGATATTGGGTTCTTATCTCACCACACATGCCAAGTCATTGAGTTCTTGCTTATACCCAGAATTAAACTTTGTTCATTTTAAAGGTGCCACTGGATTCAAACTTAGTTCTCACACCTGTTGGCAATTCTTTTATTATCTGCATGCTAATTTGCTGCTATCCACAGGTCTTGCCAACTGCATTAATCCTATCTTAGCTATACTTATTGCACAGTTACTTATATATCTTGACTCCAGTTAGCCCTTCCTAGCAACTAACCCCCTCTCTACCTATATATAACGTTTGAGGAAGTCTTGTTTCAATGTATCTGAAGAAGTATACATGCACTCAAAAACCCAGAATTGAACTTTGTTGGTCTTAAAGGTGCCACTGAACTCAAACTTTGTTCAATAGGATGTTACATTCGCCTCCGAAGCATAATTAAATTGACTGAAATTTTCCTAAAAATGACAAGTTTATGGAACTCCAGAATGTGTTGAACAATACTCACAGTGCAGGCACCATCAATTGGATAATTCCATTTTGATCTTGCTGGCCTTTGAAGTTCTTTGTTCCTTTAACACTAGAGAATAACACCCTCTGTCCTCACAATTGCGATGTTATTATCACTGCATGGCTGATCTGTTATAAGATGAACAAACTTGATTTGCTGCCGATGCCATGTTGACTTGAGAATGGTGTTGCTGCCCATTAAAATCTCTCATTTAATTACAAGCCTTGTACAGAAATTATTAAGATTGATAAATACATGCTTAGAAGCCAAGAATGAATAATATGTTATCTCTTAATTGGTATGCTCTTCAGAATTAGAGCTGACCCAATTTTACTAGGTTATCAGCAGGCAAAAATCCATATTTGAGCATTTATCACCTAAATTTCAAGTTTCTACTCCAAAGCAGGTAAGTGACCATTTGGGAAAATGGCCACTGCTCCCAACGAAGTCTTCACTACTGTGGCTACATATGATTCAGATGTCATTTTTCTAATACTAAATGAGTATTTACCATCTTGATAGGTTGGCTGTTGCAACACAGGGTTGAAAGACTATCCAGTACTGAGTTAATTTGATTTCTATGACCTGTGGCATCTTCTCCTGTTGGACTTCTCCACCACTGGCTTCCCACTGTAGCAGCCTTTCCAAACAAAAGATCTATCTTCTCTTTCTCTTGATAATAGAACAGATTGACCCATTTGGCTTCTAACTCATTGATAAGAACAACAGACTACCTTGCTTGGTCAGTCATAAAAATATAATTTGAAACCTGCTGGATCAAACCAGTGGTTCTTGTATTCTGACATCCTGTTTCACACAGAGACCAACCAGTTGCCCTGCAGGGCCAGTAACAGGGAGTAGAAGCCAAGACCTTCCCTTGATGTTTCCTCCTAGCCCTGGTGTTTAGAGGTTTATGCTAATTAATTAATCATTGTATGGCAGTGTGTGTAGTATAGCCAGGAGATCCTAGCCACAAGTTCTAGCTCTTTTAGCATTATGCATCACTAGGCAGTGAGATAAACTTTTTTTAAAAGGCAAGAAATGTTTCAGAGGTGATTTACCATTGCCTGCCTCTGTGTCATGACCCTGGTATTCCTTGGAGGTCACTCATCCAAATACTAGCCAGGGCTGACCCTGCTTTGCTTCTGAGATCTGATGGGATTGGGCTAGCCTGGCTATGTGTGTGTGTAAAGTGCCATCAAGTTGCAGCCAACTTTTGGTGACCCTGTAGGGTTGTCAAGGCAAGAGACTAACAGAGGTGATTTGCCATTCCCTTTGTCTGCATAACAAACCTGGAATTCCTTGGTGGTCTCTCATCCAAGCATTTCATATGTACATAAAACCCAGTTGCAGTGTGGTACATCACAGAAGTGGAAACCATGTCTTGGTGAGGTAGTCCCCCTTGTGCTACCAGCGTATTTACCTCTCTTACACATTGCTATGGGCTCAGTGGCTGTGTGTCAGAATGTCCTCTTTGCTTCTCAGATACAGGCATAGCAAAATATTCTTGCTGGCTTTTGAAGAAGTTCCATCTTTGGAGATCTATTACTGAGGGCCAGTTTCCCAGGCAGGCTACCCAAGCAACTGTGTGTGGCAGCATAATAATTGGGTTTCCAATGGACTGCAGAGTCTCAGTTTGTTCCCAGTCACCAGCAGCATGAATAGTGACTGGTGTCCCTTCCTGGACATATGCTGCCCAACTCTTGGTCCAAGATGAATACTGTCACTGTTGCCATAGAGGTACGTTTGACCGCAACCGGCAGTGAGACTAGGAAGAACATAAGAGAACACAAGAGAAGCCAATGTTGGATCAGCCAGTGGCCCATCCAGTTCAACACTCTTTCACACAGTGTGTCCCATCAGGAGGTCCAGCAGTGGGTCCAGGATGCTAGAAGCTCTCCCACTGTTGCCTCCCTCCCCCCAAGAAACAAGAATATAGTGCATCACTTGCCCCAGACTGAGAGTTTCTATCTATACCTTGAGACAAAATATCATGAACCGTCCCTGCTGCTATTTCTACATTCCCCTCTTCAAGAGTAACAAAATGTTGTTGAGTACCTGGGAAGAGACATTAAAGGGGGAGGGGGAGTCATGCATGGTTGCCCTGAATTCCAAATAAGCCAAGATGGAAAAGTTCTTTCTGACCAATAATTTAGACAAAGTTAGTTGAGTATATTTTGGCAGACAAAAGAAAGACTGCAGCGGTGGGGACGATTAAACTGTAGTCTCTCTACCTGTGGTGGAGACAGACTTTGCAATTTGCAATACTTTATAATACTTACCAATTGCTGCAGGATTCCAGTCACCTCTAATCCCAACAAACCATTTTCCTGCCTTAATGTGTCATAATAGAAAGATGCAATGGAGAATGTATGTTGTTTTCTCCCTCTTGCTTCGTAATTTCCCTCGTCTATTTATTTATCTACCCTTAAATTGCTGGACTTGTTTTGGTGTGCTGTGAAATGCCCACTGAGATTTGGTATGTGCAAAATGAAGTTTTATCAAATAAAAACAAAAAGTTGTGTTTTTTAAATGTTAGGCATCCTGTCCATTGATTTGATTTTTCTTTATTGCTCTCTAAACTTGCAAGCTACTTTAATAGCAGATTCTGATATCCTTAACACCAAATAAACAAGAAAGGAATGAATAATATATTTTATTTATGTTGCTTTCTGCGAGTTGTGTCTGAGCCCACCGGGCACTGATTTCATTTTCATCGCGCTGAGTTGCTAGCAGTTATACATCTATAATCTACCACACAGTAAATAAGATATTTGTATTGAAGCTAGGTGGGTTTTTTCCCCCTCCCCAGAGTTGCCTGCTCTTATCAGACTCAGAGATGCTGAACTGAATGCATGCCGACTGCCAGTGCACTGCCAAAATCCTTAAATCCTTAAATCATGATGATGGGAACCCATACTAACCACTTATGGGGCACAGGATCTATATGAATGGAGAGGGTGTGTGCGTGTGAGAGAGACAGACAGACAGACAGACAGAATAATGAAGAATTGTCTTGCTGGATTAAAACAAATAATAGAATCATAGAGTTGGAAGGGATATCCACGGTCATCTAGTCCAACCCCCTGCACAATGCAGGAAATACACAAATACACCCCCCTCCCACACCCCCAGTGACCGCTGTTTCACGACCAGAAGATGACAAAAAACCTCCAGGATCTCCAGCCAAACTGGCCTGGAGAAAATTGCTTTCTGACCGCAAAGTGGCAACCAGCATTTCCCAGGTCATGTAAGAAAGGGCCACAAGAACTAAGCACTTATGCAACCCTTCCCACCCTCCCTCTCATGGTCTGCCTAAGTTCACAGCATTGCTGTCAGATGGCCATCTAGGCTCTGTTTGGAAACCTCCAAAGAAGGAGAGCCCACCACCTCTCGAGGAAGCCTGTTGCACTGAGGAACTACTCTAACGGTCAGGAAGTTCTCCCTAATGTTTAGCTGAAAATTCTTCTGATTTAATTTCAACCCATTGGTTCTGGTCTGACCTTCTGGGTCAACAGAAAACAACTCTGTATCTTCCTCTATACGACAGCCTTTCAAGTACTTAAAGATAGTTATCATATCATCTCTCAGTCGTCTCCTCTCCAGGCTAAACATACCCAGCTCCTTCAACCTTTCCTCATAGGACTTGGTCTCCAGATCCCTCACCATCTTCATTGCCCTCCTCTGGACACATTCCAGCTTGTCTATATCGTTCTTAAATTGTGGTGCCCAAAACTGAACACAATAGTCTAGGTGAAGTCTAATCAGAGCAGAGTAAAGCAATACCATCACTTTGCGTGATCTGGACTCTATACTTCTGTTGATACAGCCCTACAGCATCACACTGCTGACTCATGTTCAGTATATGGTCTACTAAGACCCCTAGATCCTTTTTGCACAAGTCTCCCCCATCCTATAATTATGCATTTGATTTTTCCTACCTAAATGCATAACTTTACATTTGTCCCCACTGAAATTCATTTTATTTGTTTTAGTCCAGTTTTCCATCCTTTCAAGATCATCTTTTATCCTGACTCTGTCTTCTACTGTATTTGCTACTCCTCCAAATTTAGTGTCATCTGCAAATTTGATAAGCATTCCCTCTATTCCTTCATCCAAATCATCAATAAAGATGTTGAACAAAACAGGTTCCAGGACAGATCCCTGAGGCACTCCACTTGTCACTCCTCTCCAAGAGAATGAGGAACCATTAACAAGCACTTTTTGGGTGCAATCTGTCAAGCGGTTGCAGATCCACCTAATAGTCATAGGATCTAAACCACATTTTACCAATTTGCCAACAAGAATATTATGTGGAACCTTATCAAAAGCCTTACTGAGATCAAGATAAACTATGTCCACAGCATTCCCCTGATCCAGCAAGGTAGTAACTTTCTAAAAAAAAAAGAGAGATAAGGTTAGTCTGGCATGACTTGTTCTTGAGAAACCCATGCTGGCTCTTAGTAATCACAGCTGTCCTTTCTAAATGCTCAAGGACTGTTTGTTTGATGATTTGTTCTAAAACTTTCCCAGGTATAGATGTCAAGCTGATGGTCCATTAGGGCAGTGGTGGCAGATCAGAAGTCCAGAAGTTAAGGTGATGAACTGAGCCACTGCAGGTCTCTCACTTAGGACAGCCAACCTCCAGGCGGCAACTGAATATCTCCGGCTATTACAGTTGATCTGAAGATGACCAAGATCAGTTCCCGGGAGCAAAGGGCTGCTTTGGATTGTGGGCCCTATAGCATTGTACCCTTCTGAGGTCCCTCCCCTCCCCAAACACCCCCACCCCAGGCTCCACCTCCCAAATCTCCAGGTATTTCCTACCCTAGAGCTGACAACACTATGTGAATCTAATAGCCTCGTATTGAGCAACGATGACGTAAGATGCCCATCTTGTAGACAGATTTTTTCCCCCTATGACTTGCAGGTAGGTAAATTAGAGACTTGTGGTCCAGGATTAACCTTTTTGGCCCTACTATGGACTATCACTGCTGTTTTGACTTGAAAAATTCCTGTTTAGAGTCTGCTTTCTCCTTCAGTGAATCAACCCTGAAATTCTTTATTTTTGTGCCATTTTCTTGTTTTCTTGCTGCACAGTTCCCCATAAAACATATGCTTTTTTTACCATTATTTGTGCATCAGTAAACAAGCACTGTATAATATGTGTAAATGAAAACAAAACTGAATGTATAAATTGCACTTAAAAACTGTGCCGCATGTGTACACAATGCAAATGAAGAGCAGATGGGACTTTTCAAAACCCAACCATCGCATCTTGCTATATCTGGACCCAAGATGGTAATTTACAATTTACAATTGCTCCAAAATCAATTTGTTAACTGCGAAAGGGAGAATGAGATGATGTACAACACAGGAAAACACTTCAGGCTCACATGTGACAAAGAGGTGCTGTTCACCCTTAATGCATTTGCCAGCACTGAAGCAAGGAAGGGAACATTTATAGCAGCAGCAAGGAGCATTAGTCTGGAGACGGGACAAGGCAGACACATGACAGCATAGAGGGACTGTGTAAGTTTCCCTATTTACACACTTTAGGTAAAGGTAAAGGTTTTCCTTGCTCAAAAGCCAGTCGAATCTGACTCTAGGGTTGCGGTGCTCATCTCCATTTCCAAGCCGAAGTGCCAGCGCTGTCCGAAGACGTTTCTGTGGAAATGTGGCTGGCATGACTAGATGCCAAGGTGAACTGAATGCTGTTACCTTCTCACCAAAGCAGTACCTATTTATCTACTTGCAGTTTCCTGCTTTCGAACTGCTAGGTTGGCAGAAGCTGGAACCAGAGACAGGAGCTCACTCTATCATGTGGCACTCGAGGCTCAATCTGCTGAACTACCGACCTTCCAGCCTGCAGATCAGGAGAATCCCCATGGGCTTCCAGGAATGTTATTGTGTTTGCAAAATGTAAGATGTGTTTACTAGTGAGTGCATGAGTGCGTGTGCACATGTTTTTAAATTTGATCACTTGTAAATGTGTGCACATGCATTATTTGGTAAATGTGTTTTGGAGCCCATGCTATTATATTGACTGTAATGTTTTCCTGCACAATGAACCAAATGCATGGGATAGAGCAGGTTGAGAAAGAAGTACTTTTCTCCTTTTCTCACAACACAAGAACTCGTGGACACTCCACGAAATTGCTGAGCAATCGGGTTAGAACAGATAAAAGGAAGTACTTCTTCACCCAAAGAGTGATTAACACATGGAATTCACTGCCGCAGGAGGTGGTGGCAGCTACAAGCATGGACAGTTTCAAGAGGGAATTAGATAAACATATGGAGCAGAAGTCCATCAGTGGCTATTAGCCACAAGGTGTAGATAGGAACTCTCAGTTTGGGGCAGGTGATGCACTCTATTCTTGGTGCTGGAGGGGGCAGCAGTGGGAGGGCTTCTAGTGTCCTGGCCCCACTGCTGGACCTCCTGATGGCACCTGGTATATTTTGGCCGCTGTGTGACAGAGTGTTGGACTAGATGGGCCATTGGCCTGATTCAACATTGGCTTCTCTTATGTTCTTAAATATTACCATGTTCTGCTAGGCTACATTTCTGCCTGATGCAGGGATAGTCATGATGATATGCCCTCAGGTCTGAATGAGGTCTAGATTGGGTTGCCAGCTCCAGGTTGGGAAATACCTGTAGATTTGGGGGGTGGAGCCTGAGGAGGTTGTGGTTTGGGGACGATCTTCAGTGGAGTATAATGGCATGGAGTCCACCTTCCAAAGCAGCCATTTTCTCCAGATGAGCTGATCTCTGTTACCTGGAGATCAGTTGTAATAGAGGGAGCTTTGGAACATACTTGTAGACTTCATGTCATTTTGAATCTTGCCAGAGCTGGTTTGAGCTCCATCACTAAGAAAAGTGACCTGGTGATGAACCCTAAGAAATGGCAAAGCGACCTAGGTGTGCTGTCACCACTCCTTCGGTTTGCACTACAGCTAGTCCTGAGCTCATGCTGTCTACTGCGTGCTTTCTTCTGGAAACTCTTCTCTGCACGATGAGCCGGTGACCACATCCATCTGAAGGGAGACTTGTACTTTCAAGGACTATTAGGTCACTATTCAGCTGGTGCAGATGTCATTTATGCATGGTGGCAAAACCACTTGTTATGTGTATCATTTATGGTTGTGAAGCAGAACTGTATAAGAAGACAGTAGTCTCAACTGTGATTTGTACAGCGTGACAGATTATTCTGGTTATTTGTTTGCACCACCTGGAAGCCGGCAGCCCCAGGCCTAGATGAGATGGACAACTTGCTCCTGGGCTCCACCATTTTAGATTTCAGAAGGGTGTTTTATATACTTCCTTCCATATTATCTGCCTATCAAAAAAAAATCCATTTACAAAATTTATACCCAGTCTTTCTGCCCTCATTGGAGCTGCCCAGGCTGCTAACAGATTAAAAGCATACATAATAAAAACACATTCTAAAAACCATTAAAATCAAATAAAAACACATCATTAAACAATGGAAACCGAAGCAAAAACACACAAACCAAAACATAAAGTGGCCATTAAAACACTGGGCAGAAAGGAGGGATCACTGAGGGAACACCAGATGAAACCATAAAGTCTTTGCTGGCTGGCAGAAGATGGCAATAGAAGGGGACAGGTGAGTTTCCCTGGGGAGAGAGTTCCAGAGCTTGTATGCCACGACCAAGGAGGGCCACTCCCAGGTTGCCTCCCAGCTAATCTCAGAAGCTAGAGGCACTAGAAGGCGGCAGAGCCTCAGAAGATGACCGTAGTGGTTAGGTAGGTTCATAAGTTGTTACGGAGAAGACTTCTGTCTTAGCTTCTGAATGATATGCTAATCCTAGATGTGATATCTGACCAAATTTCTCTCTATCCTGCAAAAACCAACTGCCGAAACAGAACCTACATTGTTGGCCAAAGATATAAAAGCAAAGGATGCATTGTCCATTCATCCCCTATCAATGAAGCAGGTTCCACAAAACATGGGGGAAATGAGTGAAGGGCAGCAGTTTTGAAATGAAAAATTGCTAGGATTGCCAGAATTTCAACAACACGTAGGCAGTTAGCTTCCTAGCGTTAGCATCCTTACAAGACATTTCTTGACCTCAGCAAGCCAAGATAGTGTGACAAAGCCTGATCATCGTCTGGGGTACTGATGCTTGTTTTTCTCTCTTTCCAATTATTCTGGCCAAAGATGCTTTGCAGGGTTTTTTGATGGCTGAAGAACTTTCGAATCTTGTATGACAGGAGGCCCAACATAGCAGCCTGAGCAGTCCAAAATCTGCTTTACAGTTTATGACATTCTCCAACAGAGAAATGTCTTATTTCCTTCTCACAGCAGCTGCAATTGTTTTATCTGAGCTTTTATAGGGTATCCCATTCACACCAGAAACCAAGTGAAAATCTTGTCCTTACGGCAATTACTGGCTACTCTTATCTGACATTTCTTTTTTTTTTTTTTTTTAAAGCCATTCCTAGTTTTTCCCCTCAGATCAAATTCTGAGAAGCTGCCATTGTTAAGCCTTGGTTTCGGATGGCTGTCACTTCTAGAGTCGGTGTCACAGTGGGGCCTCAGTTTAAGAGAAGGACTAATTGCCATTCACGCTGCGCAGGGATGATGTTAATTTAGGAGACACCACCGAGACAAAAAGCCGGCTGATCAAGAACAGAAATTGATCAAAATACGCTGGATCAATAACATTGGGGTTTTAATTTTCTACCATCTGGAGCTTTGAAGTTGATATTTTTATGACTTTCCCGTAAAGGCACCAGATCAGAAACTTTTGCCAAAATTAAAGCGAAACGCTCCATGTAATTGCATTATTAAAGTAGGTTAGGTTTGAGGCAGAGGTTAACAGTGCTTTTGCATCTGTTTTGGCCCTGCGTGAAAGCCTCTTGGAAGACAAGGAGGTACATTTTCAGTCGAGTTTTGAGTGAGTGTTACAGATGAAGCTGAATTTTTTAGTTAGTTGGTCCGGAGCGTGGCTCGTTCTCTGCATACTGATGAGACACTGCTGTGCTGCTTCTTCTGCCCTCCCCCCCAATCTTCCAAGCCACACATATGTCTGCTGCAGCCTCTGTCGCATTTCTGGGCGAAATCCTAACCCTATTGAAACTGATGGTTAAAAACTGTTGTCGGTTTTAATGGCATTCTCTGACATGCTTGCCATCAACAACACTTTTCCCTCTCTGTTTCTCCCATCCTATGGCTTGTAAAGGGTTGTAAACTTCTGGGTGAGGGCTGGAGATCTACCACGGTTACAGCTGATCTCCAAGCTACAAAGATCATGGCCGCTTTGGAAGGTGGACTCTATGCCATTATGCCCCAAACCCCACTGTCCTCAGGCTCCACCCCCAAAATCTTCAGTTATTTCCCAGCCTGGAACTGGCAACCCTAATCTTGTTAGATCTTTACACTCTTCCGATCAGCACCTCCTGGTGATCCCCAACCTGAGGGATGTCTGCTTAGCCTCAACCAGAGCAAGGGCTTTTCTGGCCTTGCCTCAATCTGGTGGAACATGCTCCTTCCTGAGATCAGGGCCCTGCGGGACCTATTACAGTTCCGCAAGGCCTGTAAAGTAGAGTTGTTCCACCAGGCTTTTGGTTGAGGCAGCGGACGCTCAACCAGTCTGGCCTCCCCTGTTCATGGCCCCTTCCCAGTGCTCTGCTGCTTTAGATAACGTTACTTGGGCACTGGTTCACCTGACATGAGGCATGGGTTCTTTTTTTGTTATTGTTTATTGTGCCATCTGTTGTTTTATTGGTTTTATTGTTTTATGAATCTTGTGTTGTAAGCCGCCCTGAGCCCACTTGTGGGATAGGGCGGGGTATAAATTAAATAAATAATAAAATAATAATAATCATTATGCCTAATAAACTCCCGGAACCAATTTCCATTATTTTTTCTTTTCATTCTCATTTTAAATGTTTGATTTCTTTCACTTCCAACAAAGGGCTCATTTTGATGTAGAATATTTTCACTGAATATTCTGCAACAAGTATGTCGCACTGAATATTCTGCAGTGAGGCTGTGCATGTGATCGATGTTGTACTGTAGAAACATGATAAAGGTTGACCACATGTACAGTTTCAGAGATCAAGGATGGCATATATTCAAGCACCATTTGAATCTCTTCTGATGGTTCTTCTCGGCCCTGCACTTAACTTCTGAGCTGATATTCTCTTTGCCCTTGGTGTAGTGGTTAAGTGCGCAGACTCTAATCTGGGAGAACCAGGTCTGATTCCCCACTCCTCCACTCACACCTGCTGGATGACCTTGGGTAAGCCATAGTTCTGTCAGAGGTGTTCTTGAAAAGAGCAGTTTCTGTCAGAGCTCTCTCAGCCCCACCTGCCTCACAGGGTGTCTGCTGTGGGAAGGGGAAGGAAAAGGAGTTTGTAAGCTTCTCTGAGACTCCGAGTGAAGGGCGGGGTATAAATCCAATCTCCTCCTCCTCCTTGTTTTTGTCTGGACCATTTTGCCTGAGACCATTGCTATGATTTCATAATGGATCTTTGCATTGCTCCTCTAACTGCCATAGAAATAGCTGCTCTGTTGTCATCAAGGTTGTGGGCAGCCCTGGGCCAGAAGGAAAAAGGAAGTCATAATCCATGAAAAACTCATTTAATAATTTAACAGAGGTGTTTCCCCATCTGCATTTTGTTAGCGCTAGTAATATGGATGCTGCCTGAGACATTCAGAGAGAAGAGCAATCAACAGTTCTGTTATACATGATATTCTCCAGCCAAACAGCTCTCCAGGAAACAATGGTCCCTCTTACAAACCCCCCCCCAGCATACAGACATGCTGAATACAGGGCAGGGGACTGTGTTGGGAGGGGAGTGTTCAGCAGAACAATGCTATGTGTTTCACCAGCTATAGGCAGAAAGGGAGGAGGGCAATGGGTTGTGGAAAATCAAACCCAAGAACAAGACGTGGTTCTGAGATTCAGAGTCTGAGGGCTATTATTAAAGACAAATCAGGGTGCAAGCAGACAGTCAAGGAAAGGGGCTCTTGGGGGAGGGGAAGTTACATAGAACACTTTTGTATGCAGTCAGGAAGAGGAACAAACAGCAATAGCTATCAAAAACCCTTAACCCTCTGCTGGGAAATCCTTTCAACAAGTCAGTGTGATCTTGGGGTATGGTGTCCAGACTTTTTTCATGTGACCTACACCACATGAATTACACCAGGAAATTACACCACATGAATTACACCAGATCTGTCACTAGTATTACTGTTCAGTGCTGTACTCCTGAGCTTTCGGGGGTGGGGGTGGATGATATCCCGTTTTCTCCTCACAGTAAGTCTGTCAGGTAGGTAGCCCAGAAAACAGAACTAACAGCCAAGGGGATGGATTTTATTTTATTTATCTATCATTCGATTTCTAGGCCGCCCTCCCTGCGAGTGGACTCAGGGCAGCTAACATCCAGGCACGCATGCCAAATACATAAAAACAAGATAAAACACATAAATTACAATAACTACAAATAAAGTGCTTCAAGATGGTTGCAGATGGTAGTCTTCAGTTTAAAGATGGTATCCAAAGGATGAGGTCAGGTTGCCAGTTTTTGGGTGAACACATGAACATACAAGGCTGCCTTATACCAAATCAGACCATTGGTCTATCAAGGTCAGTACTGTCTACTTAAACTGGCAGGAGCTCTCAGGGGTCTCAGGTCTTTCACATTACCTCCTACCTGATCCTTTTACCTGGAGATGCCAGGGATTGAACCTGGGATCTTCTAAAGGCTAAGCAGATACTCTTCCACTGAGCCATGGCCCTACACCTCCAGGTGGGGCCAGGAGAGCTCCTGGAATTATAACTGATTTCTGGATGACAGAGAAAATGGCAGATATCTCACTGAGGTCTCTCTGTTCCCCAAACCCCACCCTCCCCAGGCTGTACCCCCAAATCTCCCAACCCAGCACCAACAGCTCTAGGATAGCAGCAGTAGGTTTAGCCCCCTGTTCCCTGCTCCGGAGGGCTGGGGATACACACAGCAGTTGTTTCTCTTTTCTTAAGTGCTGGGAAAATCTGTTTCCATAGACTTCTGCAAAAATAACTTTTTCAAACCTTTCACCGAGGACACGGGTATCTGGCTGAAAGTGTCGTGTCCTTATTTTATCACTTTTCCAACCTGAATACATAACCTCCCTTTTATCATATCTTCATCCAGGGCCAGTGGTGACAGTACATTCGAAAATGAACAGACCATTAATGGCTCTGCTGGAATTTATTCATGAAATATAAGGACTCCATTGATATTCCATTCACATTGCTCAATTTATGTATTATCTGAAGCAGGCAGTGTGGGTCAAGACCTTTTAATGGGTGCAAGGGTTGGTCACCAATGGGATTCTTTGTTTTTCAGAAAAACCAACAATCCTGCCATGGGTTTAATCCAAATAGCATTTTTCTCCATTAAACTGAAGGATATATACAAGGGATATTTAAAGATCTCCTGCAGTGAAAGGGTAACAAAGGGGACACATTGCAACCATCTTTCCTGCTCTGGTTCTCTGCAGACACTTAAGTAATGGACAAATGAATGTTTATCCTGTGGAGCTACCCAGAAATCTCTTTGATTATTGTGCTACTTTTGGCAATATCCAGACGTCAGCTTTCTGCACTGCTGGTTGCACAAAACTTAGCACAAAAACAGAGATGCACAAAGCTGTACCAGCCTAAAATGATTAAGAATGCAGAAAGGTCATTCCCTCCCCTCCATCATGTTACTAGATATTGGAGGTCAACCAATGAAGGTTGTAATAGGTTCGAGAGAGACCAAAGGTAGTGCTTTGTCAAGCTCTGCAGAAGTCACTAGCTTAGATGGCATAAAAAATGATACGAGTTTACAGAGGAAAGGTGTAGGGATGGCTGTTATCTAAATGTTATCTCCAAGTTCAGAGGCAGCCTACCGAACGCAATGATCAGGAAATGCCTATCACTGGGTTGGGTCCTCCAGACAGCCCTCCAGGTAGGGTCCAGCTTGGAAAATTTATTCCCGGGATCATGGGACCCATGGGGAGTAATAGCAACAGAGGGCAGTGAGCTCTGTTGGTGCAAGAGGACCTCTACTAACAGAAGAGTCATGTAGGGGTGATTTTGTTCCCTCCCCTACTCATTGAAACCTGTCAACCCACATGGCTATTAATCTACATAGGTCCCAGGACCCCAGAAATGAATTTGCCTGGGATTGGAAATGGTTGCTGTGGGGAAGGAGAAACCAAGGAAGATCCATGATCCTTGGGTGAGTGGATTTCAGGATCCAGCCCTCTGTCACACGAAAGGGACAGAATTCAAGATTAGATAGTTGCTTGGTCTGATCCAGTGTGGAAAACTGCTCCTACTGTACACATGAATGCCATTTCCCCGATAAACTCTAGCTTTAAAAACCCATCACCTGTGCCTTTGAGCAAACTGAGGTTTGTGCCTTTACCGTGCTTTTGTGGGGGGAATTCTGTTAACATAAATATCCATTAACAAATGCAAAGGGGCAAGTGCTGTCTCCATGTCTTTAGGAAAACTGGTATGGTATAGTAGTGGAAGATCTGGCTAGGACTGTGGAGACTAGGGTTGCTAGGTCCCCCCTGCTGGAATTGTGTGTTTGTTTTAAGAATAAAATGACTCATGGGGATGGAAGCCGTCAAATCTAACTACCAGTCCCCAAACTGTACTTGGAAAGTACTAAAGAAGTCCAGGGTTGCTTCGCAGAGTCAAGCCATGGCAAATCACCTCTGTTTGTCTCTTGCCTTGGAAAACCCATGAGGGGTTGCCATAAGTTGGTGTCAACTTGATAGCAGTTTACGCATACAGCTGGCCTCCTGCACTTGCCCAGTGCTGGCTGGTGAACACTGTCTGAATGTCCACCTTAACATTGCTTGGGTTATGAGTACAAGACTTTTGCTGTAGGCTTCTGTTCAAATACTGAATGGCTGAGAGGACCCGAAGTTGCCTCCTCTTACCTGGTATCTGTTCTGCACCAACCCGTGTGTAAGATCTGCAGTGCCTGAACCCTGTTCAGTTCATGTGCTCAAATCATCTGTTATTGTCTCCTCTGCAAGCACTTTTGTGTGTTCCCATCTGCCTGCTGCCTGGTTGAGGTAATGTGTTGGTTAAATTACAAAATAATAATTTGTGGGAAAATACAGTTTGGGGACTGGCAGTTAGAGTCGACAGCTTCCATTCCCACGAGTCATTTTATTCTCAAAACAAACACACAACTCCACACATCTCTCTGTATGTATAGTCTATTCAAGAACTGAATTCCCTATTTATTTCTTTTCCTCCTGAGCTGAATAACTGATATGAATGCACCACTCAGCCACCTAGAGCTTTTTGGCCCTTGGTGCTCCAAGAGCCGAAGCAACTTGGATTCTCTCTTTCTTCTACATCTCACCTGCTGTATGTGGGAACTGGTGGAGAAAACGGAGTATATAAAATGTGGCACAATAACTAACAAAATGACAACTGATAGCCTGCGAGAGATGAGATTTGTTGTATGCACATCACACCTGTGACTGAAAAGAAGTGCTTTCGAGGACCAGGTGGGGTGAAAAGAGTGTGCAATTATTGTAATAGCTGCATTCGGGAACTCGGACCGCTGCAAAGTTCCGGCCTGCTTGCAGGAAAAACTGAAGCGCCTTCTTTAGGTATTTATATAACACAAATGGTCTGACACCCCCTGCCACAGTGGCACCTTACAGCATTGAAACAATATAAAATAACTGAAAACAATTGTGCTGTGGCTCAGTGGCAGAGCACCTGCTCCGCATGCTAAAAGTTCCAAATTCCATCCCTGGCATGTCCAGTGAAAACGATCAGGTAGTAGGCAATGTGGAAAATCTCTGTCTGAAACCCTGGAGAGCCACTGCCAGTCAGAGCAGACAACGGTATCCTTGAGAGACCAATGGGAATGGATGTCACACTGCCAACTACTGATGGAAAACATGAGTATATCTTCAGCATATCCAAATGCTTCTTCCCTCCAGATTAAATTCGCTGGAAAAGAATTTATCTTCTTTTGCTATGTGCCACAACATTCTCAGTTGTGGGATTTTTAAATAAACTGTATATTCCTAATACTACTGGTACATCTGACAAGCTATGTTGTTAATACCTTGCTTCTGGTTGTGTAACAAGAATATGTTGAAATGGGTATTACAGGTTGTGGACTTGTATTGGGTAGACTGATTTGTTGGGCTGCAATCCCCAATATGGTGCCTCTGGGCACTGTGGGACTGCTGATATGTGCTGGCGTCCAACTGTTTCTTTCTCAAAACACTTCTTCCCTAAAGCAAAGATCCAGTCCTGGCTTTCCTCCATCTCATTTGAGCAGGAGGTGCTTCAGAGGACCATACCTTTGGTTCTTCTACGAGACGTGTGGTGGAAAGTGCCATCAAGTCACAACTGACAAACCTAGACAGCATAGTGAAAAGTAGAGACATCACCCTGCCAACAAAAGTCCGTATGGTCAAAGCAATGGTATTCCCAGTAGTAAAGCATGGCTGCAAGAGTTGGACCATAAGGAAGGCTGAATAGATGTGTTTGAATTATGGTGCTGGAGAAGACTCTTGAGAGTCCCTTGGACTGCAAGGAGATCGAATCAGTCAATCCTAAAAGAAATCAACCCTTACTGTTTCCTGGAAGGCCAGATACTGAAAATGAAGCTCAAATACTTTGACCACCAAATGAGAAGGGAGCACTCACTGGAGAAGACCCTGATGCTGGGAAAGATTGAAGGTCCAAGAAGAAGGGGACGGCAAAGGATGAGATGGTTAGACGGTGTTACCAATGCAACAAAGATGAAATTAAGCAAACTCCGGAGAATGACGGAAGACATGAAGGCCTGACGTGATGTGGTCCATGGGGTCGCAATGAGTCGGACTCAACTGTGCAAGTGAACAACAACAACAAAAAACAACCCTGCAGGTTTCCAAGGCAAAAGCCTAACCTATCTCAGATGGTTGTTTCAAGATAACATGGAGGCAGGCACCATATCCACTATTCCAACCTCTTTGGACAAAGAGTAGGATACAAATGTGATCAATATAATAAATGGTGATTTTGTCTCCATGCTAGAAATCTAAATTGAGACCAGAACCTCCATGAAAGCCAAGATCCACCATCCAGCCCACAAGCTGATTCTGTATAACTATGGTACTTGTTCTCCTGCTATTTGTGAGAGGGATCAGGAGCTACATGGTTATGTGGTGGTGGAAAGTGCCATCAAGATGCTTATGGCTGGCTTATGGTGACCCTGTAAGGTTTTCAAGACAAGAGACGAAGAGATGTGGTATACCATTAGCTATCCCCACATAGCAGCCCTGGTGTTCCTTGGTGGTCTCCCATCCAAGTGCTAACTAGTGCTGATCCTGCTTAGTTTCCAAGATCCAATGAGATCAGGCTACCTTGGGCTACCCAGGTCAGGGGACATGCTTATGTAGGCCTGCAAAATTCATTCCCCAGACAATGAAGCAAGCAGGTTGCTCATGCACAGAGGCGGGGGAAGGGGGCAGGCCCTTGTGATTGTGCCCCAGTAGTGGTCCTCTCAACAATGGCCCTCTCGAAAAGGTAAGCAAACAGAACTGGCTTCATGTTGCACTCTGGGCTATGCACAGTGTTATAGATCCGTCACCAGTTTCCAGCAGGGATGTTTCTTTTAACTCCGTCTGGCTTAACTGCCAGATGATCACATATCTGCACTGACTCTGACCTTCTACAAATCCCTTTGGGATGAAAGAGGATTAATCCTCCAGGCTAACTTCAGTCTTGGAGGCGGTTTCTAGAACACTAGTTAGCTTGCATAAAAGTGGAGGGGGGCTCTGCTCTGACATCAGATATCCGGTCTCCTCTGTTCTGACATCAGATCGCTCTGTGTATTTGAAATAGCTCGGGGGGATCTGACCCCAGCTTATGTGGCTTAGCTTTCAGGGCTCTGTGAATAATGGGCTTCTTTGACATTGTAGTCATTTAAAAGAAATTAATGAGAAGTGCTTTAAGGAAGCTTCTGTGCATGCAACATTGTCGGGGTGTGTTTAAACCCTTCAGCAAGGGCTGCAAATGTCACTTTCTGGAGACAGCATCACTCAGACAGCACCCATCTTCCCTGGGACATCCTTTTCTGCCACATGGAATGTCAGAGCATGGTCTGGAACCTACCATTTCATTCCACTGGTACAAGGAGCCTTTGGCCAGTGGAACATGATCCTTCTGCCAGCGCCAGGCTTAAATAATAATTCCTGCTCATGTCTTATAGACTTTGATTGCACCCTCTTTGTTGCCTTGTACCCTACACAGGGGTGGTTCTTAGCCTGCAACAGACCTTCACTGAAGAAGAGGTATTGCCACCTTCATCATGAAGATATAGGCTTGGATCCAAGGAATGAGTACTGTGCATGCTCAATAGTGTCTGGCAGAGCCTCTCAGAGGCTGAGAGAGGCCTGGGCTGCTTTCAGTTTTTGAGGCTGTGGTAGTGGGGGGGGCAGTAGTGGGGGGGGAGCAGGGAGCCGCACTGAGCTCGACATGACTCCCAGCATGGCCTCTAGCAGAGCCCATGCAGCATCTGTTCTCACCACTGCCAATGGAGGAGGAATTCAGTCATAATTCATTACAGGGGGTGTGGCCTAATAATGTAGGTTGCCGACCTCCAGGTGGTAATTCAAAAGATACAAAATATCAAACCATGCACAAATTACAAAAAATATATTCAACAATCAATGAGTATAATAATCTAAACCTATATGAATAGAGCAGTTTTTAAATATAGATATATATCTATAGTAGTCAGAAACTCATAAATGGCTGGAGATCTCCTAAGTGACAGAGATCAGTTCCCCTGGAGAAAATGGCAAAGAAGAAGAAGAAGAAGAAGAAGAAGAAGAAGAAGAAGAAGAAGAAGAAGAAGAAGAAGAAGAAGAAGAAGAAGAAGAAGAAGAAGAAGAAGAAGAAGAAGAAGAGTTTATACCCTGCCTTTCACTCAGAGTCTCGAATGGCTGACAGTCTCCTTCCCTTCCTCTCCCCACAACAGACACCTTGTGAAGTAGGTGGGGCTGAGAGAGCTCTGAGGGAACTGCTCTCGAGAGAACAACTCTGAAAGAATTTATGACTGACCGAAGGTCACCCAGCTGGCTGCATGTGGAGGAGTCAACCCAGTTCTCCACCACTCTTAATCACTACACTGAACTGGAAGATTGACTCTATGGTATTATGCGTCACTGAGGTCCCTCCCCTCCTCAAACCCCACCCTTCTTAGGATCCACCACCAAAATCTCCAAGTATTTCCCAACAGGGAATTGGCAGCCCTGGGTTGTGGGACACAATTTTAAAGTTGTATGATGAACCTCTTCTTTCAGTCCTATCACTGTATCTCTGTGAGTCGACATATAACCACACTTGGAGGCAATGTCAAAAGTCTACGTTTGAGACCCTCTGTGAATGTGAATCCAAATGGCCCTCCTGGCCTGCCAGGGTCTGCTGTGGAGCATGAATCCTCTTCCTCTAGAACTTCCATTTGCACCAGATCAATGCTTTTCACTGGGCCCTTGAGCAAATTTTAGCAGTAGAAGAAGCTTGATCCATGCAGAGACTACCTAGTGTTCATGAAACAACTCATTCATAGGATCTAGGCAGAGTCAGAGCCTTCTAAGCACATTGACTTCACTGGACTTAGAAGGGGTAACTCTGTTTGCAAAGCACTGGTAGTGGTCCTAGTATCCCAGCTTCTGACCCATTCTGACACAATCCTCAATTTAAGGCTCTTTCAGTGTAATTTTCAGGTCAGAAAGAGACAAGAGTATGGGGGAATGCCAGCCATGCAGGGCTTCTGCGCATGTGCAGTTTTAACCATTTCACCCCTGCACAGTTTCACAAATGAAAATGAACATTTTTCAGCTGTTAGCTCTTTAAAGGAAAGAAAAAAGGTACCCATAGTTTTCCCTCCAAAATGCAAACATCACAGCAGCTCAGTTTCAATTAGTAAAACTTCATGGGGGGGTGAAAGGGTTAAATACACTTCTCCCCCCTCCCATGTGGCCCCAATATGAACTGGGACTTCTTGTCTTCATCTCAAAAATCCAGGAAATCTAATTGTGGGTCTCTCCCACTCTCTTGTCTGGTTTTCATCTTGAGATGAAGTGCCACCCCCACCCCCATGACTCCGATCTTAATCAGGGCAATTTACAGCTGTAATTTGCCTTTAAGAGGAAAAGATGCCTTTTTAATGTGAACTATCATTGCCAGATGGTGGCCAGCACCTGGTGAGAGAAGGGGCAAGGAAATGGGCAGGGCCGAATCACCCATTGGGCAAACTAGGCACTCGCCTAGGGCGCCCCGGCCTCAGGGGCACCAAATGGCGCCCCACTCCCCCCAAAAAGTGCCCCCCTGCCGCCCTAACCAGGCGCCCGCCACCACCGCCGCTGCTAGGCCCCGCCCCTTCCCGGCTTTCCTGGGGGTCCTGCAGCCGCGGAGCCCCCAGGAAAGCCGGCGCTCCGCTGCCGCCCCCCAGTCTCCAGGCCCCACCGGGAGGTTGGCATCCCCAGTGGGGGACGCCCCAGGCTTCCTGCCTAGGGTGCCCAGACACCTGGAGCCGGCCCTGGAAATGGGGCGATGCTGTTGTGTTGTCAGTGTGATGTCATTTCTGAGGCAAACCTGGAAGTGACATCGACCTGTCACCATGATGTTCTAGCATTCACCAGAAAATGCTAGACAGTAGTAGTTTTGGACTCATTTTCCCCCTGCCCCTACTTAGTGACAGCAGGGGGTAGGAACTGCCACCAGGAAGTTGGGGATTGGCAGTCTTGACATGAATAGAGTCATGATCCATTTTCTCTGTCACGGCTAACTTAACCCTACAGATTCCAAACCTACCTAGATGTGTTTCCGGACCTCTTCGTGCTACCAAATGTGTGGTTAGAGAGCTAGACCGAGATCTGGGAGACCCAGGTCTGAATTCCCACTCTGTAATGGAAACTTGCTCCCCCCTCCCCAGGCCAATTACTTTCTCTCTCACCCTAACCTGTCTCACAGGATTGTTGCTGCTGTTGCAAGGATAAAATGGAGGAGGGGAAAAGGATGTTGTAAACTGCTTTGAGTCTCTGTTATAAGTAAATAAATAAATGGATGACTAAAACACTATTTCACCCCACCTTATGAAAACTCCTCCAGCCTACCTTTCACCCTACTCCAAGATGCCTAATTGCCAGTAGCCTGTTCTTAGTAATACTTTTTTTTAAAGAGTTTATAGTTGCAAATACTAAACAATAACCTACCCTGTATTATACTAATATATAATTATTGTGGTCTCACTATTCTCTCAAGGTCCTAAAATTATTATTAAAGGGAAAAAACAAACATAAAAGAAAAAAATGGGAGAGTATATACTCTGCATGGCACACAATATTTATGGCAAAGTTCTGCTACACAGCCTGCAAATCTATTTCTCGGAATGTGCACGGGAGGCTTGTAAAATGTGTGCTCATTTGGGTTTCGCTGTTTTAACAAGTGGGATGCTAGACTGTTTATTTTATTGAGTGAGCTCTGTAAGAATTAAGAGATTAAGAAAACCTCAGAGATGATATCTAAAATGATCACAGATCCGTACAAGAACTACATGGTAACTGTAACTGTCAAGTTAGGTTCCGCCTCTCCTTAACAGCAACCAATGAGAGCTGGTGGAATGTTGGGGAGATATAGTTGGAAAATGGCAGTTAGGAGAGTAGTTAGGAGTTGGCCGTGAGGGAGTTGAGAGGATCAGAGTATGTCTGATTGAATGAAGCTGAGGCAAAGAACAGCTTAGATCTAACTGGAAAGAAAGGCACTTGGTAACAAAATATCCCAAAAGATGGAAGAGGTTAATAGCTCAAAAGTTCAAGGGGAAAGAAGCATTGTAACCTCTACCTTACTTTCTTTAGTGTTATGTTCAAACCATAAACAAAAGTTAACTCCTTGTTTGTTCAACCCTAAGAGTACACACACACTAGTGACAGTCGCAGTCTGTACCTATTTTAAGATATGAATAAGTGGTGGCATGATAGCAGCTTGCACTAAGTCAAACTTATTGTATCCCCCACTTGTCTTTCCAGTTGAGCAAGCTCTTGTGCAAATAATATAGAAGACAACACTAAAATCTTGCACAAGCAGAAATCCACATCTGTGCTTCTTTTTGTACATTGCTTGATCCAAGCCAATTTTTTTTTGGACATGTGGGGATCCAATCACAGCTCCCCAGTATTAGAAACCATTTCACCCTCAGTTTTCCAAGGCTATCTGAATTACACTGCCTCTCAAAACTGGAAAAAGTTATGATGCTCTTTTGTAAGTGAAAAGTGCCATCAAGTTGCAGCTGACTTATGGCGACTCCATAGGCAAGGAATGTTCAGAGGTGGTTTGCCATTGGCTGCTTCTGTATCATGACCCTGGACTTCCTTGGTGGTCTATGATGCTCTTTTGCCCTCCCCCCCAAAAAAACAACAACAACAAAGGATGATGTTCTGCCACTAGGGCGGAACAGTGGCAGATAGTTCTCTAGAAACCATCTGTTTGAGGAGTAATTTCACTGGCTTGTTGTGTAGTGTGTGCATCTCAGTAGCACCCAGATTGGCAACTCTGAGTTCCGGATGCTCTGAAACATTGTGCTGCTTGCCACTGCAGTCGCTCCACAAGGAGAACTGTGATGTGCATCTCATAGGAGACAATAGAGAGCAAATTTCAGTTCCTTCCCCAGAGAACTGACAGTCAATTTCAAAAGTGTCCTGAGACAGGGCACGTTCCATCATCTGCCACCTCTTTCCTACGAGTTGCACAAAGACACTGAGATTGTGTCATCTCCTTCTTTTAAACTTTAATTATCAGTACCTTCGAGTAATAGTTCAACTAATACATCTGCAACACTCGGCCATTGTCCTCTCCTTTCTGATTGCTTGAAGCTCCTCCCGTCCGAGATTAATTTGCTTTCTCCGAATGAATACTGTCGAGTTAATTCCAGCTGTCTAAGGAACTCGATAATGCGTCCGAGAATCTTTTGAAATATTATAAAACTGAAAAGGGTTTTTTTTCAAAAAGTAGGGTTTTTTTTCATGTTTGCCCTGAAAGAGTAATAATGCCTTTTTTTTAAAAAAAAAGAAATACTTGGTTGCAAGATCTAATCAATACACCATTAAGTTACTGACAGAACAGAGATAAGATTACATGGTGGAGAAATTGTGAAACCTTTTACTTTTTCCATTTTCAGAAAGGAGACCCTAAGAAAGCTCATGTGGCAACCATAGGCAATCTCTCTTTTTTATTTTCATCTGAAGAGCCCACCTGGGTCCCTGATGGCGCAAAATGACTGGAGTCATAAGAGATTCAGTATATGATGGTTTAGCGGCTTCCGTTATTCAGGCAAATCTAAAATCTTCAGCTATTAATTGCTACTTTCAAGAAAGAAAAATAGAATAATAGTTGCCAGGTGGTTTTTTTTCCCCCTCCTCCTTCTTCAGCCACTTATGATGAATTCAGACTTCAGCAAGGAAAAACATTTTATGCATTATTTTCACAGTGATAAAAACAAACGGCGGAGTGTGGCGATAGCTTTGGACACAACAGTACCAAGAAATTTCCCAGTCTCTCTGTATTTGCTTTGAGGAGTAATCGCTGAAAGGAGGAGAAAAAAAAACAAAGATGGGCAGCGGTTTTGTATGCAGCAAGCTGAGATGGACCCAATAATATACGGAAAGGGAGTTGTTGGCATTTTAGCAGAATGAGATTTAGAGGAGAAGGCCAAAGTAATCCCATATGGCTACAGTCTTTCTAATTCTAGTATCCTACTACTGTTCTTCTCAGCCATGTGCTTTGCAACTACAAAGAGCCTCAGCAAAATTACTCACAGGCAGGAGTGAGATTAAGGGTTGGCACATTTGGTGACTTGTCCAAAAGAAGGCCTGACTGCTGACCATGGTTGCCAGCCTCCAGGTGGGGCTAGGAGATCTCCCAGAATTATGGTCTCCAAACTACAGAGATCAGTTTCCCTGGAGAAAATGGCTGCTTTGGTGGGTGGACTCTATGGCCTTATACCCTCCTGAGGTCCCTCCTCAAACACCACCTTTTGCCAGCTTTGCCAGCTTTGCCATCGATTGCCAGCCCCAAATCTCCAGGAGCTTCCCAACCTGGAGCTGGCAATCGATGTTGTAATTTCAACCCTCTCTGTCGGTTGCCAATTACTGCAATGAGTAGCACCTGTTTTCTGCTCTTTTTGCCTCATCAGTACCTTTCTGAGGCTTACCAGCAATGGGCTTAGAGGAACATGAAAGAGTCATGTACTCTTTCTTCCTCCAGATGGATGTAGGTGTGCATGCACCAGGGAGAGGCATGCATAAGATGCGGTGCAGGAGGTCTATTGGAGAGCCTCTTTGCCAGGTTCTGCCAAAGTTTGGAGTTGGCCTTGCTTGTAAATAATTCAGCCCTGACCCGGATGACCTGGGCTAGCTTGATCTCATCAGATATAAGTAGGGTTGCCAGGTCCGGGTTGGAAAATACCTGGAGACTTTGGGGGTGGATCCAGGAGAGGGTGGGGTTTGGGGACGGGAGGTGTCTCAGCAGGGTACAATGCCTTAGAGTCCACCCTTCAAAGCAGCCATTTTCTCCTGGGGAGCTGATCTCTGTCAGCTAGAGATCAGTTGTAAAAGCGGGAGATCTCCAGTCCCCACCTGGAGGCTGGCAACCCTATTCCCACATCCAAACTTATTTCTTTAGCCAATCTACCATATTGGCCCAGTTTTGCTTGGAACCCCTCAGACACTCCGGTTCAAGACATTGTACAGTTCTATGTCAAGTAACTATGGGAGGAGTTACTGAGAACTCTCCTCTGCATGTATCATACTTGATGTACAGAAAATGCAGCCAAGATATGACCCTCAATTGTCACCAATCACCAAAAGTGCAGGGTCTTTTCTGGTGACCTGGGGCTGACAGTATGTTTTCAGTACCAAGTCACTGCTCATCCACAGGGATAATATTTATTTATTTATTTAATTGTACTGATATCCTGCCCTCCCAGCCATAGCCAGCTCAGGGTGGTTTACATAAAATACTCAATACATTAAAAAGTTAAAACAATTAAACAACCCATTCAACAATATAAAGTGCTAGTGATTCATATTGCTGTTAATGATGGCAGCTGATTTCCGTAGTCCATTATAGCAATGTTATAAGGCTCCAGGGATTGTTATAAATCTCCAGGGAACGTGGCTCTCTGTCCTTCAGTTGTTGGGGGTGGCTCCGTGATTGAAAGCCGGTGGAAGAGCTCCATTTTACAGGCCCTGTGGAACTGCATAAGGTCCTGCGGGGCCCTGATCTCTTCCGGGAGCTCATTCCACCAGAACGGAGCCTCCACTGAGAAAGCCCTGGCCCTGGTCACAGTCAGTTTAGCCTCCTTGAGGCCTGGGAGGGCGAGTCGATTTTGGGACCCAGATCTCAATGCTCTCTGTGGAACATGTGGGGAAAGTTGGTCCCTCAGGTATGTAGGCCCCTGACCATAAAGGGCTATAAGGGTAAGAACCAGCACCTTGAAGTGGGTCCGGTATGCTATCGGCAGCCAGTGCAACACTTTCAGCACGGGCCGGATGTGTTCCCGCATAGGAAGACCCATCAACAGCCTGGCCACCGCATTTTGCACTAGCTGCAGCTTCCAGATTTGTAGGGCCGCCCCATGTAGAGAGCATTACAGTAAGGGCCGCCCCCTGTAGAGAGCATTACAGTACGGGCCACCCCACGTAGAGAGCATTACAGTAGTCCAATCTTGAGGTGACCATCACATGGATCACTGTTGCTAAGCTGTTGCGTTCAAGGAAGGGAACCAACTACCTGATCAGCCGAAGATGGTAAAAGGTCAGTCTAGCAGTGGCTAGAGCACTCCCAAACTCCTAACCTCCAGCGCTGGCACCAGTGGTGCCCCATTGAAGGTTGGGAGTGGGATCCCTACCCTCGGTCCACCCCATCTCAGTCACAGGGCCTCCAGCTTCATTGGATTCAGTGGGATCCCAACATCTGGGGACTGGCAGATTCTTCTAGGAAGCATGAGGCCACCCAAATTGGGGGGCCTGGGACAGTCACCCCTATTCACTGTACCAAGACCAGCTCAGCATTAATACAGAGTGGTTTCTAAAAAGTGTTACTGGTGGCCCATCAATAGAAATATAATTGTTACTGCAAACCTCTTTCAATAGCCTGGAAGGGCAGTTCCTTCTACATTAGTAGTCTGAAGCTACACAGTTTTCTGGTGCCTTATGCCTTTGAAATATTTATAATAGTAATTTTCTTGAAGAAGATTAGTGAAATGAAGTCTTCAATATCTGGATTCTTCATTGGAAAGAACTATTTTGGAAAGAGACTTTTTTGGAATATTTCGTTGCGTATCAGAAGACTCATATTTAGAATTATTGCGCTTTATTGTGCAATGATTATATTCATGTACTGTGCACATTGTATCAGTCCAATATATTAACATTGTTACCAGTTCTATTGTGTCCTGCTTCACAGTTCTTTCCCATTGTTTACACTACTGTGTGATCTCCTTTTTTTGTCTGCCCTCAGTTGATCATAGTGATTGCTGGAGGGACTGTTCACACAGTTGATTTCTAAACTTCAAACTGCCCCGTGATATTTACTGTTTTCAAAAATTGTAACCTTGAATCAGGTCCCAGAAAGCTATTGCAGATGTTCAGGCACTGGTATGATGTAATTCTGGAGCTAAGCCTGAAGCCTGTGAAGCTACTGCATGGTCTTCAGCGTGCACCACAGTAGTTAAACCTCAGATGATAATGATGGATGAATGCTGGTGAACCTAAGTCTCTACCAGACGTGGCGTTGTGGATGCTCTGGTAAGAAGATCTCCCCTGGGATTAAGAGAGATATCCATATCTGATTTTAGTAATTGATTTGTGCTGTGAGATAGGCCACATCACGATGGGACGGATTCTTAAAGACAGCTCTGCAAACTATGGAACTGGGAATTCATGCGAGTGTGTCGGTAGGATGTATTCAGACCGATTAGGGGCAATTACAGAATGAGTGGGGATGAGGTCTTTTCGTGCTAAATTCCCCTCTTCCCCAGCATCCCAGACGTGAGGGACTTTGTAATCAGTAGCAAAGTAGAGGATGTAAGTATTCTGTGCTTTGAACTCTGGGAAAGAGAGATTGGTTTCCAAAGCAAGATAGTAAAAAAGGAGCTTAAGCCCATCTTAAAAAAAAAACCAAAACCCACATACCACCAACAAGCATCTCATCAAATCTTTACAGGTTTCCAAGTGTGGCTTGAGGAGGAGAAATAACAGAGAGAGGCTGGCTTCCTGAGTCTCACATCTCAGAGGCGTCATGCTGTGCCTTGGATAAAACTAATTTGAAGCTTATTGAACCTTCCCTTTTTGTTGCTGTTGGCATATCCAAGTTCAGGTCCCACAGACATAACATTCTGCGGCTTCCTGGGGACCATTATTCTTTCATTTCGTTTCTTCCTTGGCTGCTCCCGGAGGTAAACATTAGGGTTGTACCAGCAGATTTTTCTAAAAAGTCCAGCTAGTTCTCTACCTTTAATATGCAGTTGAATTCTGTAATATAGAACAAGCACAGCCGTGATGGATCAGATCAAAGGTTTATGTAGCAGAGCATGCTATCTCAAACAGTGGTCAACCAGATGCCCTGGAAGGCCCACAAGCAAGGCAGAGGTATTCAGAGGGTTATTGTCTCTGAATGCGGAGCTTAGACTTAGTCATTACTGACTACGTCAACCATTGGACCTAACTTCCATGAATTTAACTTTACCACTTTTCAGCCCTGGCCCCTGCCTGGTGGAACTCTGTGCCAAATAAAGAAGAAGTAGAAGAAGTAGAAGAAGAAGAAGAAGAAGAAGAAGAAGAAGAAGAAGGAGGAGGAGGAGGAGGAGGAGGAGGAGGAGGAGGAGGAGGAGGAGGAGGAGGAGGAGGAGGAGGAGATTGGATTTATACCCCACCCTTCACTACCCAAGGGAGTCTCAGAGCAGCTTACAAACTCCTTTCCCTTCCCCTCCCCACAACAGACACCCTGTGAGGTAGGCGGGGCTGAGAGAGAGCTCTGACAGAAATTGCTCTTTTTCAAGAACAGCTGGGTGAGAACTATGGCTTGCCCAAGGTCATCTAGCAGGTGCAAGTGGAGGAGTGGGGAATCAAACCCGGTTAGAGTCCGCACACTTAACTAGTACACCAAACTGGCTGTGCCCTGTGGCAACTGATGCCCTGTGGGAACGGATGGGAATTCTCAGTCTGGGGCAGGTGATGCACTCTATTCTTGGTGCTGGAGGGGGCAGCAGTGGGAGGGCTGCTAGTGTCCTGGCCCCACTGCTGGACCTCCTGATAGCACGTGGTATTTTTGGCCGCTGTGTGACAGAGTGTTGGACTAGATGGGCCATTGGCCTGATTCAACATTGGCTTCTCTTGTGTTCTTATGTTCTTATGCCCTGTGGGACCTGATATAGGGCTTGCAAGGCAGAGATGTTCCGCCAGGATTTTGGTTGAGGACAGCAACAGGTACAATCCAGGCTGGCACTCCCTCTCCTTTCCCCTCTCCCTTCCCCCCTTCCCCTTTCCAGCTATTTCCCCCCTATTTGTAGGAAGTAGTGATTCCGTCAGAATCAGATAATGCCATCTGTGAATTGTTTTTATTTAAATTGTTAATTGTTGGAAGTGTTTTTATCTTGGTGTAATTTGTTATTGTTGAAAAATGTGCAAAGCTGTGCACAATGAAGGACGCAAAGAGTAGCTAGAGCTAATATATCAACATATAAACAAACTGTTACGTAGATACAAATATCAAAATCATTGGTTACAAAACACCATAATACAAAAATAGTACATAGATGCTATAAAGCGTAGGTAGGTCAAGTAGGTAAGTAGTCAGGTGAGTTGTATGAAGGTTCCAGTTATTAATAACTTCATTATTAAAAACAAATATTCCTTTCTGAAGTTGGTGAAATTTGTGACTGGTTGCCCATTCATAGAAACTGTATATTTTTCTAAGGGATGTTTGAAATTGTGCCTGTGATAACTTGTAATAGCCTTTACCAGGGCTATTTTTGTAGGAAAAGCCCAGCAGGAACTCATTAGCATAATAGGCCACACCCACAGCAGAAACTAATTAGCATATTAGGCCACACCCTTGACAACACAGCTCATTAGCATATTAAGCCACACCCTCATGTTACCAGAACTGTGGTCATCCAGCCACACCCACCTTTTGCTTCTTATTCTGTTTACCTTGTTTGTTGTCAAAACCCAGGGCTTTTTTGGTAGCAGGAACTCCTTTGCATGTTAGGCCACACACGCCTAATGTGGCCAGTCCTAATGAGTTTCTGCTGTTGGGTGTGGCCTATTATGCTAATGAGTTCCTGCTGGGCATGGCCAACTCGGGACCCAGCCGGAACTCTGTTCCTGTGCGTTCCTGCCCCAAAATAGCCCTGGCCTTTACTGAAGATTTTTGAAACAAAGTTATTAATATCTGGAATCTTCGTACAACTCACCTGACTACTTACCTACTTACCTACCTACGCTTTATAGCATCTATGTACTATTTTTGTATTATGGTGTTTTGTAACTGATGATTTTGATATTTGTATCTATGTAACAATTTGTCTATATGTTAATATATTAGCTCTTAGCATCCTTCATTGTGCACAGCTTTGCCCATTTTTGATTTTTTTCCTGTTTGATCGCTTACTATCTTATTTATTATTGTTGTCTGTCACTCAGAGCCCTGAGTATTTAGGGATAGAGCGATCCATAAATCGAAATGATAGATAGATAGATAGATAGATAGATAGATAGATAGATAGATAGATAGATAGAAAGATAGAAAGATAGATGGAATAGTGGTTATCTCCACATTCTGTAGCACACGGTCCCAGGAATCAATTACTTTCTGAGCAAAGAAGTGCTTCCTTTTCTTCATTCTGTTTCTACTGCCCATCATCTTTATTGGGAGCCCACACATTCTAAACTCTCCCAAAAAGATTTGCTATGAACCAGGGTCTCCAAGCAGCATCTGTAGCATGAGAACTTTCCATTGTTTTTCCAGCCTCTCTGCCTTTGGGAAACGGATGATTGTGCCACAGGAATCAGAGCGTGTTGTGTCTGCCTCTGTAAAGCAGACAGAAGCTTTGACTGGTTCAGACGACTAAGTGGGACACACAAAGATAGATTCAGGTGGGTGGCTATGTTGGTCTGAAGCAAGAGAACAAAGTTTGAGTCCAGTGGCACCTTTAAGACCAACAAAGTTTTATTCCGGGGATAAGTTTTCGTGTGCATGCACACTTCTTCAGATACCATCACAGGATAGATTCAGGTGGGTGGCCATGTTGGTCTGAAGCAAGAGAACAAAGTTTGAGCTTTCAAGTGCATGCAAAATTCTTATACACACAAACTTTGTTGGTCTTAAAGGTACCACTGGACTCAGTCTTTGTTCTGGGACACTTGAAGACTACCGTATCTTACCAATACTTAAAAGACCTCCACTGGCTCCTAGTTTATTTCTGGGCACAATTCACACTGTTGGCCTTGATTTACAAAGACCTAACAATTTGAGGCCACAGTATCTGACAAACCACTTTCTTATACAGGGTTGCTAACTTTCAGGTGAGGCTGGGAGTTCTTCTGGCATTACTGCCGATCTCCAAGTTACAGAGGTCAGTTCCCCTGTAGGAAATGGCAGCTTCAGAGGGTGGACTGGACAATATGACATCACATCCCTGCTGAGCTCCCTCCCCTTCCCAGGCTCCACCCCTCAGACCTCCAGGAATTTCCCAAGCCAGAGTTGGCAACCAGCCCAGAGATTTTCAAATAAGGCCTTTCCCCTCAGCCCTGGAGAAGTCCTCCATAGCCTAGCCCTGCTGTGGTTTAAATGCCTCCGCACACCACTGATGTATGCCTCGTGGCCACCACCAGCTTCCTTGCCTATCCAAGATGTTTTCTGGCCACTGGTGAAGCTGCAGTTTGGTATTTGCTGCCTTCTGGGGCCACTTGATGAACTTCGGGTCAACATACTGCCTGCAGACCCCACCCCCATCTCAGGAGGCTGGTGTTGTCCCAAGCATTTTAAATAAATAAATCCGTTCTGTACTCTCATAGATCAATTAATCCAGGGTCTGTGACAGCCTGATAAGGACTGATTGATGAACTAGTTAATTAAGAAAATATGTATGCTGCCTCTCCAAATCCTTCCCAAGCCTTTCACAACTAAACCAACAAGACAATGCCACCAAAGTAAGCCAGTAAAAACAACAAGACAGATCAAGTTAATAAAACCAATAAAAACCAGTCAGCCCAATAAAAAATGGTCAATAAAAACAGAGCACGGCAGGCCTGCAGAGGCAGCATGCAAATTTTCTAAATCAAAACAGCATAAAAGACGCAGGGCAGTCTAAATTGATACTGATAAAGCAGTCCTTTTGTTCATGACAGAACACTCCTACGTCATAGCAACATAATACAATGAAGAGGACGAAGGTGCAGGATAGGGGGGAAATGAAGGGTGGGAATCAGGGAAGGGAGGGATGGAATTGTAAGTGGGTCATTTAGGATTCAGGGACAACTCTTGCTTGATGGGTGACCTTGGGCCAGTCACCCATTCTCAGTCTAACCTACCTCACAGGGTTGTTGTGCGAATAAAGTGGAGGAGAGGAGAACAATGTAAGCTGCTTTGGGTCCCCATTGAAGTAAATAAAATAATGTGTTCCATGGACAAGAGTGCTTGCTTATCATGGAGGTGCTTGGAGGAATCCCATGGCTTCCCCAGAGGCTTACCAAGGGATTTCCCGACTACAAGATTAGCAACAGCAAGCCACCTTCCCTGAAAGATCGTTTGCTTGTTCTCACTGGTCTTCTATAATGTGCAGGATTTATTCTGGAGTACATTTAGAGTTTGTGTATATGACGGTAAAGCCTGATAGGATTGTCTGGCACCCTGAAGGAACCCTCCCCAGAATCCTTTGCAAAATGCAAGGCATTCTTTGGCATATGTGCAGCAGGGGTTCTGGAACATATGTGAAGACTGAGACATTGAAAGAGACTTGGCACTCCTGTTCTATGCCTGAACTCAAAGGCGACGGGTTCATTCTGACCAGCTCCCCTTCCTCTTGTTGCTTTTAAGGTAGTGACCCGAGCGTTAAGATAAATTGAGTTCCATCTGTGTTTACAGCACTCGCTCAGATGTCTCTTTCACAGAGCCCTTTCCTGAGACAGAGATGTGTCTATTTTTCCATCAATCACAAAAGGGGAAAATTCTTTTTTGCTCTGTCTGCTGGACAGCCTGCTATTCCTTCTGAGCCACGGGCTGCACACTTAGCCGCCCACAGGATAAGACTTGCCGGACTGTTTTCAACTAAATATCCTGCTGTGTGGGATTAAAGGCAAGGCCTTCCAGCTCAGACAGTGTCCAGAACAAAGAAGGACAAAACCAGGTGTACAACCTCAAGTAAGGGAATTCATACACAGTTAAATGACAGTGCAAATAGTGAAAAAAAGCACATCTTAATTCTAAAAAAAAGAAATTTGAGCAATGGAGGTACAGCCCCTCCCTCCGGTTTTCAGCCCTGGCATCTTTCCCCCCTTCTTTTCTTTTCAGTGTTTTAAATTTTTTTATCATTTGCTTTTGTAAGTACTCATTTTTATTGGAACACCCAAAACTTTTTGGAACAGCACTAACGTTTCCTGTGCAACTACTACTACTACAGTTTTAATGTAGTCACTTGAAGATATCTATCAGTCTTCGGGTGTCACAAAAAGCCTATGGATTCCGTAGTACGGAAGTGCAGCTTAGACAATCTGTTAACACAAGTGGGCACCCACAATACTCAAGGGAAGATCCATTCTCCCTCTTATCTTTATTTGTGCCATCGCTGCCACCAGGCCCAGGGAAGCTCTCAACCTCCACCATGGGGCCCACCAAGGCTTTTTCTTCCCCCAAGATGCCAGTGGCAAGCCTGCATAGCTCCTTGCCTCTGCCACCAGGCCTGCCGTGGCTCCCTGCCCCCCCCCATCACTGCCACCACTGTTCGACAGAGGAGGAGGTAGGAGAGTCATCTGTGCATGCTCAGACAACACATGTGCTGGGGGAGGGAAGAATCTAACTCCCCCTGCAATGTAGTTTTAAACTGTTTCAGATTTTTATGCAAAACAGGGGAAGTCTCCCTAGTTTGCTGAACTATCTGTTTTTAGATAGCGTGGGATCAATGCACAGATTTAAGTATCTGCAGATAAGGCCACACTTGATTATTAGATATAAAATCAATTTAAGATTCTGTTTAGCTTCCTTGTACATGTAACGACTCATCCGCGTTCCTGTCAAGGATGGAAAAGGGGGTTTCACCACTGTCCTCTTTCTCTGCAGACCTCCAGCTTTGCCCCATGCAGTTCCTGGGGTCCCCCATTCCCTGAGAGCAGCTTTTGGGGTGTATTTTGGGGCCTGCAGCAGGATAAACAAGGCAAAGACATTGCCCTCTACTGACAGAACTCCTTCCCTCCATGGGACATTTCCAGCACTGGCAGGCCGTGGCGTTTAAAGAACACCCATAGCTGGTTCCTTCCCCCTGCTGAGAATCCAGCTCACACCTGACACGGCAGGTTGCATTTCAGATGTACACAGCAGGCCTCCGAGCGCTGAATCAGCATTAGTCTCATGCCTCTCCTTGCAAATCAGGGAGGCTGTCTATATTTTAATGAAAATATTGTAAAACTGGGCATTCACACTTAATTTGTTTCATACTATCTTTGGATTAGCTGAGTTGGCTACATCTCAGAGTCTGCACGAACACAACTGTCTCTGAAATGTGGCTGAACGGGCTTCTTTAGTTGAGCTTCTCACCCATCAAAGGACCCCGTCATCACTCCCTTTCTGCTGACACCCTACTCTGCATGACTTACCTGAGGCAGGAGGGGACACAAAGCTGCCTTATACTGAATCAGACCATCGGTCCATCAAGGTCAGTATTGTCTACTCAAACTGGCAGTGGCTGCCCAGAGGTCTTTCACATCATCTATTGCCAGACTTTTTTGTGCATTTTTTTGTATTTTTCATGTTTCACACACACCTGGAAGTCATGGCAAACCTTGGTGACTGACTGTATGTGCACCTGGAGGTCATGGCGACCTCTAGTGACTGACCCCTACTGGGGGCCTGGAGGATATTCAGAGAAGTGGCTGAATAAAGCCTGCCCCTTGTCCTTCCACCTCTGATATTCCAAGGAAGTCTCCCATCCAAGGACTTCCCAGAGTCAGCCCTGCTTAGCTTCCAAGATCTGACGAAATCAGGCTTGCCTGGGCTATCCAGGTCTGGGCTCTGCCAGACCTTTCAACTGGAAATGCCAGGGATTGAACCTGGGACCTTTTGCATGACAAGCAGAGGCTCTGCCATTGAGCCATGTTTTCCTCCCATGCACCTCCATCCAGAAAACAGTATTGGATCTATAGGGTCCTTACTGCTGCACATGATGCATGCAGAGAACTTGGGCATCTTGGGAAGTGTGGTCTGTGTCATGTGCTCCTGGATTATGTCAGGTATCGTGGAAGGATGTAAAGCCTCCATAGGTCCAGTTGGTGGGCTTTTTTCCAACCACCCTACCTGGTAAGTGGGAGAGGCTCACATGGGAAGTTCTACCTTGATCAGTGCAAGGCTGAAGAAGACAACTGGGCCCTGTTGCCTTCCTGGTTACACCATTAGGAATGTGACAGGACCTAAAGGTCTTCTCAATTCAGACAGGGCCTCTTTAAATCATCTTTGTATCTGTCACATCTTCCAAATCAGTCTGTTTTTAGAGGAACCAAACTGGACAAGCAGAAACCAGTGACTGCCCGCAACTCTATATAAAGAAACCTCAAACACTTTCAAAAAGTTGTGTATTAGAGGGGCCTGAGCTGCATTAGTGACTTTTCTGCTATGAGCCAATAGACACCATTCATGCCAGGTCCCCCCCCAAAACATGTTTGCAATGGGAGGCAGGGCTGTGAGATGCCTGCCTCGTGAGAAGAAGGGTGGTGCTGTGCAAAACTGTCCCACCACAGCGCTGTCAGCGTGGCCATCTGGCTGCCATCTGGATCCCCTGTTGCCGCTGTGCTGTGTAGATTCCTTAGGGTACTTGAAAAACTGATCTGCAGTCATCCCAGGGAAACACACGATGGATGCATTTTTACTTTGGGCTGCAGTCACACATCGCATTTCAAACCGCAGTTGTTTATTCCCATGTTAACTTCAGTTTTGGAGTATTTAAAATCTGTACTGCCTGCAAACAGACACCTCAGTGGGGATTAAATGACGGCCATTCCTCCCAGCACTGAGCTCCCATGCTGAGACAAAATGCAGTCTCCGTCCCACTTTTTTCTCTCTTGTTGAATACTTAAGAAAGGCGGATGCTGCCTTGGAAAAAGAAGCAGTCCTACCTGCCACTTTATACCTAGGAATACAGAAGAAGCTTGAAAGACGTTCATCTGATGTATGGGATCTACGACGGCTCAATCATGCACGCAGGCAAGTTGTCATAGCACCACAGCCACTGAAGCAGCCCCCATGGAAACGAAATAGCCCTGTGCACAAGTTATGTACTATCCATGTATAGTGTATACGTGATTTTTCTTAGCCAGTGTGGTGTAGCGGTTACAGTGCTGCATTACAATCTGGGGGACCCAAGTTCAAATCCCCACTCTGCCATGGAATCTTGCTGGCTGACCTTGGGCCAGTCGCACACACTCAACCTAACCTACCTGACAGGGTTGTTGTGAGGATAAAACGGAGGCGAGGAGGATGATGCAAGCTGCCTTGGGGCCTGCCTTGGGCAGAAAGGTGGAGCATAAAAAACTGATCAAATGTGCGCTGTGTCATTCTAACGTTACCTTCTAGCAGAATGTGTGATTGAAACCACATATTTATGCAGTTACTGGTCCCCGATTTTCAACTGTAAAGTGAATGTGTGTTGGCTCTTTCTTACAAACAAATTTATGCACATATATGCAGGATGAACATGCGGAACATGTGAACAGGGCTACTACTGTGGAATGTGTAACGTGTCTACAAATATACCGCCATGTAACTCAGTATACTTTGTCTTGTCACAAATGCCATACAGTTTTGACGACATAAGGGTGCTTTTTCAATCTGCTCCTGAGTAGGCCAGGAGTGCCAAATAGTCTATAGGCCAGAGTTCAAAATGCCCACTGCGTTTGTGGGTTTCCCTGTAGAATCCAACCAGCCACTGTTAGAAACAGAGTGATGGACTAGATAGTCCACTGTTCTGACCCAGTCTGAGTCTGTTCTTAAACGATTAGGCTACATGTTAACCAACCAAGAAGTAGAGGTCGTCATAATAACCCACGATAAATTATCATTGTTCACAAGGATAAAGTAGAAAGGTATTGTGTGGGAATGGGTCATCGTCTTAGGGTGGTAGTTTAAAGAAAGCTTCCTCCAGTTCCATTTCCAAAGGGACTTCTCCCTCCTTGCTTCTATTTTGGTTCACATAAATCACCAACAAGGAAGTAAAACAGTTCCTGGACTGTACCACTTCAAATGGGGGTGGGTGGGTGTTTGCATGATTGAACGCCATTCTGTATATTTTTAAACAGTCCCTCAAGAAGAGGAGTTCTAGCCTGGCTTTGCCTCTGATATGCTAATAATATTGTTGACTGAGAAATATTTCTCAGTCAGGATTCCACACCTGTAGTCTCAAACCTAACTGCAGATGTCCTATCTCACCAACTGTCTGTTTTGCCTCATTTTCCTCAGTGCGGCTCTCCCCTTCTCTTGCTGGATCAAGGTGGGACTGGCTTCTACTGTCCTCCCCCTGTTCTTTTCCTGCCCCCTCCACAATCTCCTTCGCTGCTAATCCTCATGGAAGTTTCTATATTAGTCTGAGTGACTGGAGTGGACTCAGCTTCCATCTGGGAAGATTAAATCGTGTTTATCTGCTTATCTCTGTCTCCACTTAGGGCACTTACAACTCATTTCTGACCATATTTCTTTTGACAAAAGTCCTGTTGATTTCAGTGGGTCTTGTTTACCTGTATGTGTAGTTAAGAAATTGAGTTTTTCTCCAATCCATTTCCAAAGAAGGGATTACTGCCATAGGCACTTGCTCAAGCTATTGTATTGCCCCAAGCGACATACACCCATCCCCTCCTGGTCCTGTACTGTTGTTGTCATTATTGTTTATTTATTTGATTTATTAATTACCCTGTCCCAGCTTACACTGGGCTCTGGGTGATAGACAAAGGGCATAATGCCATAAAACAAAGAGACAAAATTTAAAATATCCATATACAGTTTGATAAGAACTAAAACCAGAGTAAAAAGATCCAAGATGGTGACTTGCAAATTTTTATTCCAGTTCTGGACTGCCCAGTCTGTCATGCAGGGACTTCCTGCCGCCGAGGTGGGCTGGAATGGGAATCTTAGGGGTGCCGCCGGGAGCCTCAGACATGGGGGTAGCCCTTTGGGTCGTGACACCCACTGCAGGGACTAACGCTCCATTCAGGAGTTCAGGCTTTCCCCCCCAGACTTTGCCCTTCTCTTTCTCACTCTCTCATGTCCGCTTGCCTGTCAGCTCACTCCTCCAACTTCCTTCCAGGCTTCAGCATTCTCGCCCCCTTTTATTTCCTTTTCCAGCCCATGTATTTCCCAGCCTCCCCTCCCCTGTGAGTGGCTCCCTTAGCTGTCCATCTGGTGTTGCGTGGTTCCACTGGTAAGGCTGAGGTCCCATCATCACCCCAGGCTCCGCCCCTCTCTGCGGGGCCATCAATTCTCTCCACAGCTGGGCATGGTCCTGGGCTTTCAGTTTCGGTCCCAAGCTGGATCGTGCTCCGTCTTCCTTCTTCAGGCCCAACTGGGCCTTCATTGGTGTTGCAGCCGTGCCCTTGCCTCAGGGTACCCGCTCTCACAGTCGGGTGCATCCTTGTCCTGGCGGCTCCTCAGATGGCGGGGTGGGTGCATGTAGCGCCATTGTTCAGGTCCCAACCAGTAAGTAGAGGCCGGGTCCTAGTGGTGCCTTCGCCCAGGTAACCCTTGGCATCTCCCCCGCTGGTTCTGGCCTGGTCGCATGTTTCCTCATCCATGCTGCCAGCTCCAGACACTCTCAGGGTAGGCTGCTTCTGGCCGTGGGTGGGGGTGTCACGGGTGCGCCACCCGCTATGTGGAGTTTGCTGGCACAACAATCACTGTTGCTGGGGCTGATTGTAGGTTGTTTGGCAGTCCCCCTCTCTCCAGGCTGCTGTTCCCCCACGGAGGGTGAGGTGGGGATGGGGCAGCCCAGTCCCGAGTCGGGACACAGTCATTTAATGGGAAGGGGGGAGAGGGAACCTAAAATGAAATATACAGCAGGAGGAAACAGGAAGGGTGCCAACCAATGCACCCAGCTGTTGCTGTCCTCAACCAAAAGCCTGGCGGAACATCTCTGCCTTATTATAGGCCCAGTGGAATTGCACTATGTCCTGCAGGGTCCTGGTGTCATTTGGTGGAGAGTTCCACCAGGTTGGGACTGGGACAGAAAAGGCCCTAGTCCTGTTTGAGGACAGCCACATATTCCTAGGGCCAGGGATCACCAGCAAGCTGGTATTGGAGGAGAAGGAGGTCTCGCAGATACGTTGATCCCAGACCGTTCAAGGCCTTAAAAGTCAGTACCAGAACCTTGAACCTTGCTAGCTAGCTGGTGTTAGAGTTGCCGACTCAAGGCTAGCAACCAGTGGGAAACTTACTGGCTGGGGAGAGCTCTCCGGTCACATCATAATGTCACTACATAAGGAGCCATGCTCTAACATTCACCCAAACCTCTGTGATTTAACTATGTAGTGATGTCACTTCCAGGTTGCACCAGAAGTGATGTCACCATGTTGCTGGTGATCCCCCCCCATTTCCTCCCTCCACCAGTCCACCAAATGGCACTGGGGGAAGAGGATCTGCATCAGATGGTCTGTGCCATGCCTGACTCCCTTTAGGGGAGTGGCCGTTAGCACTGTGGCTTGTACTTACAACCCTCCCAGGTTTATGAGGCAGCTGAATTGTAAAACATAAAAATACAATAAAAAGCCCTTATACACTTAAAATATTTACAAGACCAACTTTCTCCCAGAAACAGCAGCATAGAACAATTCTTATCTTCCAGTTCTTTTGACTCAAAGGTCTTGAATAGATCAAGATCCAAACCTCTTACAGGCAATAATTGCAATGAATATTTAGCAACTGCTAAGGTAGTGTTCCAATCCTCATCTACAAGGAAAAACTGGATGATTTTTCGAGACCATAAATTCACATAACCTGTAATATGAAACAATTAAAACACTATTAAAACTTTCAGCAGAAACTAGCCACAGAGCTCCTGAAACAGTTTGACAACTAAAAATCCCATACTGCTGTCTCTTATGAGTCCCCAATGCCTTTCTAGAAAGTTCAGCCTTACAGTATCTCCCATCAGCAAGGTGAGCAAGGTGGCCTTTCTCACATGATGGTGGGCATCAATCAAAATGCCCATGAGCGGACAGAGCAAAACCCCTAGTGTGATGACCAAAGCTGCAGCATGGGTTCGCAGAGGAAGCTATGAGCACCAGCACCTTGAACTGAACTTGGAAACATACCAGCAAGCAAGGTAACAATTGTAATAGCAGAGTTTTCAGGGCTACATCCTGTCAACACACAGACTGCTATATTTTGCACAAATTGTAGTATGTGAGTTATCTTCAAGGGCAGCCCCATGCAGAACACTTCACAGTAGTCATCTCAAAGTTACTGTAACATGGATGAATGAGGCCAGATCAGCTAAGTCCAAGAGGAAAGCCTGTCAATTGGCCTGGCACAGCAGGAAGAAAAATCTGCACATTTTTGCCACGGTGACAACCTACTTTTCTGTCAAAAGAGTTGGGTCCAAAACACACCCAAACTCTCAAATGAATCTGACAGACAAAACAGCATCTCATGGCAAGATGGAAGTTAAGTTACCTAGAGGACCTCAGATTTATTTAATCCTGACGTATCAGGATTAATCTTCACTTTAGCCACTTGACTACACCTGTCAAAACACTGGTGACAGACAGAGGTGGCAGCACAGAAAACAACCTTAGTAAAAAAACACTTAACAGTCACATGGGGTGGAGGTCCATATGGGATACCACCACAAAAAAAGCCTGTCCCCTTTAGAGCCTCACAGCTTACATTAACAAGTGGGGGCACATGGAGAAGTGCCTTTCCAAATGATGTAGGAGAAGGTGATCCTTCAAGGCAAACTTGCTGAAGTCATTCTGGAATTTCGAGAACAGATAAGGGGCACCACCGCCACCACAGTGTGGGATCAATCACAAAATGGCTGACTTGGATGCTTGGTTCAGTCACAAAACACTGGGAAGTTCCACAAATGTTAGGAAGTTCAAAGCCAAGCACCCTCCTATGATGGAGCCACGTGTTTCTCAATGAATGCTCTGTGGAGACACAGTGGTGATGCCGTGGGCTCATCTAAAGTACCTCCTATTCCAGTGGCTTGAAGGAAAGCCAGGACTGGCTCTTTGTTTTGGGGAAGGAGCAAGTGGGCACCAAGAAACACATGGAACAGCACCATGGCACCCAAGGGCACCATGTTGGAGATCACAACTTGAAGGGATGTTCTCCCCAAGCTCTATAAGTCCCTGTTTTTTTCATCAAACCAAGACCTATTTCTTTGCCCAGGCTTCTGTATTGAATTGGTTGTTCTTCCCTCCACTGTTGTTTGGACTCCATTATGAATTCATTTACATGGGTTCTTTCTTCTCTGTCACTGCTATTAATTCATTTTTACAAGCGCTTTTGTGCATTTTATCCTCTATTTTTCTGCCATGTGTATTAATTTATTGTATGTTGTTATTGTTTCGTATTTGGTAATTTTTTAAAACTTTTAATAGAGAGGGTGGCGTGCACATATCTTAAATTTGTTAAAAAATGGCTCTAGGAGGAATTATGAAAAACAGAGGAGCCCACCCAAACGTTATGGCGAGGTGGAGAATGATGCTGTTAGGCCTGAGGGTCTGCCAGCTGGGCTGGAAGATTGTCAATATTCCTGGACGGAGAAATCATATTGCTCATAAAGCTGTACTGGTAAACCACAAGAAAAGTCAAGGGAATTGGGGAGGGGCTGTGGTTCAGCAGTAGGGCATCTGGAACCTTCAGCATGCAGAAGGTTCCAGGTTCTGTCCCTGGAATTTCCAGCTTGTTTTAGGCTTCTTGTTTGCTCACTGCTTTGGGAACCCTAAGCTGGGTGGAAAGGCAGCATAAAAATGGTTCAAATAAATAAATAAATCCTCCAGAACTGAAGCCTGGCAGTGTGTGTGTGTGTGTGTGTGTGTGTGGGGGGGAAATACCACAGTGAGCTTTAAGGCCTAGCCCAGGAGTGGCAAAACTTGCTTCACATAAGAGCCACACAGAATAAACATCAGATGTTTGAGAGCCGCAAGACATGAACAAATATTACACATTTTCACTGGGAAATATGCAAATTTGCTTTTTACTAACATTAAATGAGACTACTGGAAATAATAACAAAAGCAGAAAAAGCAGATATTGATAATGATATTTATTTGTCCAATGGTAATTTGTTTGCTAATGATGTTTAGCTTCCCCAGCCACCCTGCTGGAAGCCGCACAATATGTGTGAAAGAGCCACATGTGGCTCCCGAGCCACAGTTTGGCCACCCCTGGCCTAGCCTATGCATGCTGTAGAATGACTAGATGGAATCCTGAGAAGGTGGCGCAGAGTGTGGTATTTCGTGCAGTGTGCGGGGGGCCATGCCATTTTTGAATGTTGTCATTTCCTACAAACACCTTTCCCCCCCAAACACCCCCTTCAGGTAAAACAAGCACATTGGGAAGAGAAGTTCCACCACTCCCTGTTGTGCTTCGGGTTGCCACCCTCCAGGAGGTAGCCGCAGATTTCCTGGCGATAGAGAGCAGTTCACCTGGAGAAAATGGCCACTTTGAAATGTGGACTCTATGGCATTATACCATATTGAAGTCCCCCCCCCCAATTTCACCCTCTGTGGGCTCCACCTCCAAAATCCCAACCTGCAGCTGGCAACCCTAGTTGTGCTACTGAAAGAGTTTTGTTTTTAAATGACCCCCCCCCCCTTCCCGGCCTTCCACCTACAGCTTCAAGATCCTGCCACTTCATTCCTCCCTCATTTCTGCTGCCTGAGTAGGCCAGGCCTCAAATTAAACCCAGGAGGGATGCTGGCTGACTGTTCATTCTCTGTCTTGTAGGAAGTATTTTACATCAGAACTGCTGTGTGTGTGTGTATGAGGAGAATGGAGTATGTTGTAGACCAGGTGGCAGATTCATGGTTCTAATAATGTCCTTTGGGAAGTGATCTTAGGTCTCTAAAGGAGTGGTACTGAATAGACTTGGATGTTCTTGGCAGAAAGCAACATTTATTCCAAATGGAGAAGGGCAGAGGGTTCCAGACAGGGCTGTTTAATATCTTTTAGTTTTAGAGAAAGGCTTTTCTAAAACCACATATTTACTCTCTTCTACAGGGTGGAGCTGCGGTGGCTCAAGTGGTTAAGATGCTGAACTGCAGGCTGTGGAAGGTCAGTAGTTCAGCAGTTCGAGACCCGGGTGCCACATGACGGAGTGAGCTCCCGTCTCTAGTTCCAGCTCCTGCCAACCTAGCAGTTCGAAAGCAAGAAATTGCAAGTTGATAAATAGGTACCACTTTGGTGGGAAGGTAACAGCGTTCCGTGCGCCTTGGTGTTTAGTCATGCTGGCCACATGACCACGGAAACGTCTTCGGACAGCGCTGGCTCTTCGGCTTTGAAACGGAGATGAGCACCGCAACCCTAGAGTCAGATTCGACTGGCTTTCGAGCAAGGGAACCTTTACCTTTACAGGGTGGTGGTGTCTTTAGGATCATCCAATTTATTGTCCGCTCATGGTGGATAGACTTTAAAGTTATTCCCATTTTTCTGCTTGCTTACACTGAAACTGTCACTGAGTTCAATGGGAAGCATCCACAAGATTTCACATTTCCCAAGCAGAAATGCCAAACCACATCAGGTAATTTTTAGAAAATGGCTCTTGGCAAACAGTGCAAGGAAAACTCAGAAGTACTTTAAGCATCTCATGAAAATGCCCACCGACTTGTAAAGAGACACAGTTTGGAAAACAGATTTAGAAATGTATAAAATTCAACCGAGTCATTGTCTCGCCATGATCTCGCAGCCTGAATGTCCTCCTCTGTGAGAACAGGGAGAGGGTTGCCAGCTCCAAGTTGCGAAATACCTGGAGGCTTTGGGGGTGGATCTGGGAAAGGGTGGGGCCTCAGTAGGGTATAATGCCATAGAGGCCACCCTCCAGAGCAGCCACTTTCTCCGGGGGAACTGATCTCTGTTGTCTGGACACAAGTTGTAATGGTGGGAGATCACTAGGTCCCACCTGGAGGTTGGCAAGTCTACCTTGGGACCATTCTCTGGCAGCAGCTGCAGTGTACAGAGGCCACCACATCCGAAAGTGGCTTCAGGTATTAAGGGACTCACAGCCAGCCACATGCAGATCAGAGAGCCAGTTTAGTGTAGTGGTCAGGAGTGCAGACTGTAATCTGGGAGAACCGGGTTTGATTCCCCACTCTTCCACATGCACCTTGTGTCAGTTACAAGTTTGTTCAGAGCTGTTCTCTCACAAGCAGTTCTCTCAGAGCTCTCTCAGCCCCACCTACCTCACAGGGTGTCTGTTGTGGGGAGGGGAAGGGAAAGGAGATTGTAAACTGCTTCCAGAGTCCTTCGGGTAGTGAAGGGTGGGGAATAAATCCCATCTCTTCTTGTTTTGTAATCCCAGATCTCCAGCCACCACCTGGAGGCTGGCAACCCTAAATACAGTCTTGCCACCCAAGTAAGGTGCCATGGCTCAGTTGTACAAGCTCTGCTTTGCATATTGAAGGTCCTAGGTTCAATCCCTGGCATCTCCAGCTAAAAGGATCGGGTACTAATGGGCAATGCGGAAGACCTTGACCCAAGGCCCTGGAGAGGGGCTGCCAGTCAGAGTAGGCAAAGCTGACCTGGATGGATCAATAGCCTGACTCGGCATGAGGCAGCTTCATGCGTTCAAAGGTGTAGCAGCACTTTTCAGAGCCAGCATATTTCAAAGGAGAAGAGAGAGGCGCTTTCAACAGGGCCACTGCTCGCCCCGACTGTATTTGGCATCTGTCCTCCCTGGAAATCCTGAGAGTGCAGGCAAAGAAGTAGTCGAGGAAGGGACCCGATGAGGCTCACGGAGGGGGCGGAGCACGGACCCCCCCCCGCGCGCGCAAAGAGCCAGAGGGGCGGTGCATGTCGCTGGCCCGGCGAAGCTGGCGTTGCGCGAGCGGCACCGGGGCGCAAAAGGGCGCGCGCGCTCCTTCTCTGCGCAAGAGCGCTCCGCAGGGGGCGTCAGCGGGTTGTTCCTCCGGGCGGCGCAAATGTTCGTTCGGCTGCTTCCTTCCAGTCCCCCGACGAACGGGAGCCGCTCTAGCGGCGCCTCGTCCCTTGGTTCGAGCCTCTGCGCGCCTCGCGTTCCGGGGGGAGTCCTCTAATCCCATCCCAGGGCAGGTCTCCGCCCTTTTGCGTGCGCACAAGCCCGCCTGGGCGAGTTTTGCTCCGTGCCAGTCCCGCTTAGTGCTGCTGTCTGGCTTCCGCGAGGCGCCGGAGTTGCGGTTGCCGCCAGTCCCCCCTTCCCTCCTGCCGTCAGAGCCTCCGCTCTTGTTTGGAGCGCCCTCGGGACTGCGAAGGCAGCCTTCAGCCCGCGCGCTCTCTGTAACTTGCCCAAACTTTGATCTGTTGTTGTCGTCGGAGCGGGTCGAGCCGATCGGATCGGAGCCCAGATGGAGTTACCCCGCCGCCGATCTCGGTGCTGCTCCTGCCGGCTGGCCTGGCTCCTCTTGGCTTGTTGCGTCGGACCCTTCGCGGCCGCCAGAAGGAACATCCCGCGGAGTCAAGGTAAATCGGGGGAGAGGGGGGCACAACGCGGCGGCTGCGGGCGACCTCGCATTCAGCCGTTAGGAAAGGTCAAACAGTGCCGTCGGGGAGCAGGGTCGGGGTGGAAACCTTTAGATTTGTGCAGGGTCGGGCGGAGGGGAGGAACTTCAAACCAAAGCCGGACCCCCACTTAAGACAGACGTGCTTCGAGGAGTGAGACCACACGCACCCCCCTGCGCTGCTCCTTCCCCTGTTGGGTCAAACCTCAGCGCTGTGTAAAAGTCCGCCCACCCCCTCCTTTCATGTTGGCTCCCAAAGAGCTGTTAGACGCGCAGACGGATCCCATGTGATCTCAATTACTGGGCGCTTGGAAGAAACCCGGGGGGGGGGGCGTGTTGAGACTTACCCGGGCTTTAAAACATCCCTTATTTAAGCCACATTGTCCACCAAAATAGGTTTCTGTTTCCTGTTGTGAGAAGAACAAATGAATGACTCTTGGAGCCCTTCCGTGGTGACCAGCCCCAGTTGTAATATGCACACAGCAGATTGCACAAAAGGAGGATCAGAAATCCTAGGAAGGGATATAACCTTCAGCAGTTGTTCCTTGGTGGTTGGTCCCTGGTTCCTGAATCAAAGAAAGTGTTTTTATGGTTTCAAGTAAAATCCTGCTATTATTATGATTAGTATTAATATTTGCCAAGGCAATTGTTTAGCAGATGTGCATTAATGATCGCTATAGAAAAATATTACTTTAATTTAGAGTTTACACCTAGCTGTGCGAGAGGAAAAAATTCTGGCAGTCTGCAACATGATATTTTTGCTTGAAGCAGAACCAGCAGGTCTGACATCTTGCCCCAGCATATTTCCTTTTCCCTTTAACAGGCAAGCAGAATTCCCATAACTGCCTTTCCTTCCTAATCTGGAAAAAAGTTTAACCTGTTGAATTTCTGCCTGCTGTACAGTTGTTAAAGGCAAGGGAGCTGTGGTGGGGTGGGGGGAGCTGCAGACTGTAAAAGTCCAGTTGCTACAAGAAACGCCAGCATGAAGCTTAACACACTGGACCTGATCCTTTCACTGCCCAACTCCAAAGTAGATCCTGCTAATGCTCTGTAGTCAGTGGGTTGTAGTCAATTATTTAAGGTTTTCCCATTTAATCCTGTGGATGCATGGGTGTGCTTATTGTTGTGAGCATTTCTACTGGGCATATCTCTTATGGCTCATTAATGTTTTATTGGCTCAGGAGGCTTCCATTGGAAAAATTAACTCCCCCCCCCCCCCACAGTCATGTTGTTAAAGGCTTGCTCATTATACCAACCCAGCTATTATTTGACTGCAGGCGGCTGGTCTTGAATTGCGAAGGTCCTTCTGAGTAACATGAACGCCTGGGCGGGTTGCCTGCAATTCCGTTTCATTCACTTCAAACACACGGAGCCGATGCGTGTGCTCGCAAAGACAGTGTTATGTTCTCTGTCCCCTTACTGTACACAATGCCAGGTTGTTAATTGGATAGGGCCTCCGATGGAATTAACCAATCAGTGCTTCTTTCTGCAGCTACTAACGGGGGAAAAGCAGAGACGCAGATATCGGCATTAATAGAAACAGTGTCGAGCTTGAGAAGCAATCGTTCAGATGGAAAGAGGTGTCACAGCTCGCTTGGCCCAAGCCAGGAACCTCTAGACTTCTATAGCTCAGCCGAGATGAGCTGACTGTGTGCGATCTGCTGGGAGGATTGGTGTTCTGTATGGTTTAGAGCGGCTCAAGATTTTCCTTTCGGGTGCTGCCGTCTCACCGTCACAACGAGTTATTCATGCTGCATCTGTCCTGAACTGTAAATATAGGAAGCAGTTTCAGCCTCGTTCACTTAAGCTGATCTTTCAAAACCTCTAGAGAAAGAGGCAGATTTGACCACTCGCTCAGATCTGTGGCTGACCTTATAGTTAAGGATTGTTTCGTGATACTCGCTTACCTGTGGATTGCTCTTAACTTGGGCTCATTCCAGGTGGCCCTTCTTTTATTGCAGATCTCCCTGTTCTTTATGACGGTGTTTGGGATATTTAAAAACTATGCTAGGATCCCTTCTTAATCTTCAGTTCTTCAAACTAAGCATGTGTTTCTTGTGTAAGCGTCAAACTCATGAAGTTTGAGCCTCTACACATTTACTCTGAAGCAAGCAAGTCTCAATGAGTTCAGTGGGGCTTACTCCGTAGTAATCAGTTTGCAGTTGTGCAGCCTCATCCAGTGCATCGTTATTGGCAATAAATCATACTGAGCATACCAGGACATGTTTGTGTTGCATGCGTGAATAGCCGTGCATAAGATCTCTCTGTTAATTTTTTTTGGCTGTTTTCCTCTAATTCCTCTCTATTTTGTTTTCTGTTCCCTTTCAGTCCTATAATCTGGCCTGTGTGTAAGATTATAATAAGGTCTTTTCTGTGACTGTTGTGTACCCACCAGTTTGTCAGTAGTATGCAGGAAGTGCCTTCAGGCAGTTGCATTGTTTCTTTGTTTGGTGTAGTGATTTGATGTAGTGTAGAGCCAGTTTGGTATAGTGGTTAAGTGCACGGACTCTAATCTGGGAGAACCTGTGAGGTAGGTGGGGGCTGAGAGAAACCAGGTTTGATTCCTCACGCCAGCAACTGCATGTGGAGGAATGAGGAATCAAACCTGGTTCTCCCAGATTAGAGTCCACACTCCTAACCATTACATCAAACTGGCTCTCTATGCAGCTGTTAAGTCATGTAACAAGGAATGTTCCATTAAGAAGAAGAAGAAGAAGAAGAAGAAGAAGAAGAAGAAGAAGAGTTGGATTTATACTCTGCCCTTCACTTGGAGTTGCAGAGCAGCTTACAGTCACCTTAACTTCCTCTACCCTGTGAGGTTAGGTGGCACTAAGAGAGCTCTGAGAAAACTGGTCTTGAGAGAACAGCTCCAAGAGAACTGTGACCAAACCAAGGTCACCCAGCTGGCTGCATGTGGAGGAATGGGGAATCAACCTGGTTCTCCAGATCAGAGTCCACTGCTCTTAACCACTACACCAAAGAGAAACACTACTTCCGGACCTCTAGCAACTATACTAAGACAAAGTGGATGATGACCTGGATATCCTGAGTTAGTAAGATCTCCGAAGCCAAGCAGGGTTGGCCCTGGTCAATATTTGGATGAGAGACCACCAAGGAATACCAGGGTCACTACGAAGAGGCAGGTAGTGGCAGACCACCTCTGAACAACTTTGTGTCTTGGGTCGCTTGACAGCAAAAAAGAAGAAGAAGAAGTGGATGATGTAGAATAACCACTGGCATAATGAAACTGTAGTTCACCATTGCTTCTGTTCCTTAGTTTAATTGGGATGCTGGTGAGCAGTTCTTAAGGAAGGTGCATATGATAAGCAATTAAGTGTTTACTGTTTAGTGGTAACAATAGTCTGGCAATGTCATTACTGCCTTGATCTTTGTTCTGTCACCTGAGAATATGTTCTTGAAGTCGAGTCCGTAAACCCAGAGATCTGTGCTTACTTTTATTTATTCAGTGACACCCTACCTTTCTACATGATGGAGCTTTCTACATGAAGTGGATTACATTGTTCTTCCATTTGATCCTTACAGTAGCCCTGTGAAGTAGATTAGGCTGGGCAGGGCTCATTTCCTGCAGGAGCGCGCAGGAGCGAAGCTCCGGCAGTAAGGAGCCCAGGGGGCGGGTACATGCAGGAAACCCTGCTCCTAGTAGCTCCCCGCCTTTTCTGGCCCGCTGGCCCTCGAGCTGCTCTGCCACTGCCTAGGCCGTGTCACCCAGCCCGCCCAGGCTTTGCCCGTCCTCATGCAGGCCCTGGTGCGGCTCCTCTGCAAGGTGGGCCCTGGCGACTCCTGTAAGGCCTGCGAGGAGCTCTGCCCCAGCCTCCTGCACCCACTTGACCTCCTCCTGTGCCTCTGCCCTGTCACCGCCCTGGCCCCCTACCTGCTCGAGGCCATGCACGTCCTTCATGCCGTCCTCCTTGACCCACAAGCAACCATGCACTTTCCTGCGCTTGCCATCCATCCAAAAGAGTCCAGTGGCACCTTTAAGACCAAGGTTTATTCAGGTACAAGCCCTCCCTCCTCTGTGTGGGCAGATCTGTGCATCCCCCCCCCCCATAGCTAGCAATCCAAAAAGTCCAGTGGAGCTTGCACCTCTTTTTCTACGAAATGACCCCTGAGGCTGGGAATATGTGACTGGCCCAAGGTCAACTAGCAAGTATCCGTGGCAGAGTGGGGTTCTGAACGTGGTCTCTCAGATCTTAGTGTGACCCTCTTAACCGCTGCATCACGCTGGCGTCTTGACATTTTAATTTCCTTGGGACAATCCCATGGTGAAGCTATACTGTATGTGCCCTCAAAGAAGAGAACCCCACAGGTAAGACAATCCCACTAAGAGAAAAGGTTACGCCCCAGAGATTTTTATTACTGTGCATACTCTGACTGCCCTGACCCAGATGGATCAGGCTAGCCTGATGTCTTAGATTTTGGAAACTAAGCAGGATTGGCCCAGGATAGTATTTGGAATGGAGGCCATCGAGGAAGTTCAGGGTTGCAGTGCAGAGGCAGGCAATGGCAAGCCACCTTTGAAAGTCTCTTGCCTTGAAAACCCCAAAGGGCCACCATAAGTCAACTGCGACTTGATGGCACTTTCCAGCATAACTATGACTTATATGCAGGCCCTATTTTTCTTGATGAGGGAAAACTAGTTTTCCTTACAGGTAAGTAAAGGTATTGTTATTATTGCTATTCAGAATGCTTGAACACCCTTGATGGCTCAGCACACAGCCTGCGCAGCTGTCACAGGCAAGGAGCCAACCCCTCAGTGAGCCATTTGCATTTCCATGGGCCCAACCCTGTTCGTCGGGTAGACCTCCACCCTCAAGCCATTGCTGCTGTTTGGCAGGACATCCTGCACATCTCCCCTTCCTAGCAGACGCCCACTGCAGCTGGCCTGATCGCAGGAAGTCGGGGAGATGAGAGGCCCCTCCCACTGACAGTCACAGCAATCCAGTGCAGTTGAAATTGCCATCTGCAAGGCTTATGGCATCCCTGATTGCTCTAGTGAAACACCCATCAAATAATGAGAATGGGGACAGGAATCTGTTCTAAAGATGTGTGCATCCTTGCATGGCAAACAATGTGTGCCAAGGCATTGGGGAACAGGTCCCCCTTCCCCCACACTCCTCATCATCAGTCAGTTGTGTTTCCAGACAGCAGCTGAGTTGACTGTTGGATCCCCTCTGAATGCATGCATTGACACTGATGTGCTTTCAGGCTGGTTTTTGCCTCTTTTCCTTTGTGCGAGTTGTTTTGGTTGGTAGGCATGCAGATAGATTGGTGTCATGGCTGCTGATGCCACAAAGACACTCTTAAACATATTAGTTTACCCAGTCTCTATGAAGGGACGGTTTTGGGGGGGATGGTGGGACTCTGAGCAGAAGATTCGTGACAAACTGGGCCCGGTTCGAGGTTTGTGAACCGAGGTTTGTGCCATCCCACTGCCATGAACCTCCCAGGTGGCTTTTGGGAGGTTTGTGCAGTTCATGTCAGCAGACACATTGATGCCGGTGGCGGGTCTTGGAGAAGGCATTTAAAGGGAATCTTTTAAATGGCTTTTGCAAGCCGTGCAGCACGTGAGTGGCAAGTGGCACGGTCACCTGGAACTGGTGACCTGGAAGGTGCACCGCATCACGAACCATAAACTAATTTGTTAAAGAGGAAGGTTCATGGTTTGTGAGCCCCATGAACCTTCACAAACCTCTATTTTCCTGGTTTGTGCCCGTCCCTAGTCTGAATGGTTTTTAAAGTCAAGTTCTAGGGGTAGAGATGCCAGCCTCCAGGTGGGACCTGGGGATCCCTCGGAATTACAGCTCATCTCCAAACTACAGTGATCAGTTCCCCCAGAAAAAAATGGACTCTGTGAGATGGTATCCCTGTCCATCCCAGGCTCAAATCTTCAGGAGTTTTGCAGTCTGAATCTGGCAACCCTACCTCCCTGATCCGCTGCCAGTGGTCAGGGGGAACCTGGCAGCCCTGTCCAGAGAACTGAGATCTGGGAAACTCTGGCTTAACTTAAACACTACATCAGGGCCACTGTATTTGCACAGAGCATAAATTCTGGTTTATGCAGCGTGGCACATTAAGGACTTTCTGATCTGTATTCCAACATAGGTTTTTGTGGGCTACATCAGATGCATGAGGTGGATCCGCAGTTGCTAGATATGTGTGTATATTTGTCTATTTTACTTACTTGGTAGGGTTGGGGTGGGGGGAAGTTGCATATATGAGGACCAAAAGTCCATGCTCATTGTCTGCCAGTCTTCACCGGATGAAATACATATGCTCTGGTTTAAGTGGCCAGTACTTTTGGGTGACTGGAGGAGCTGAACCTTGTGGAGCATCTGGGATGTTAACACAATGAGGATTTTCATGTCGAATGAATGAGAGCAGCCAGAAGGGAGCAGACAGTCGCTCCATTAAAGCACACTGATGGGGCTTTCATGGAGTGGCACTTCTGTAAACTTTCCTGGGGCTCTTGAAAGGGTACGCTTTAGAAAACATAAAAGCCCCCTCAGAATCTGGGCTCCTTTTGATCTGCAGCAGATTCCTTGCTGACGTCAATTGCATGGGGATCGAGGGCAGTGTCTGGTGCTTGAAAGACTGAAATAGTCGAAGGCCGGGTTCAGAGCACCCTAGGCACCCTTCCCCCCCCCCCGTTTTTGTGAATACATATGCATTGAAATAATACATGTGCTTGCAGATTACAAATGGGGGGCTGTGGCGCAGCGGGAAAGCATCTGCTTTGTATGCAGAAGGTCCCAGGTTCAATCCCCGGCGTCTCCAGTTAAAGGGTATGGCAGTACGTGATTGCAGTGGGAGACCGTGGAGAGCCACGGCCAGTCTGAGTAGACAATACTGCGATGGTCTGATTCAGTATAAGGCAGCTTCATCTGTGTTCATGTAGATCCGATGGATGTTCACGGCATTAGGTCAGCAGGCTCAGTGTATGCTGCTCCGGAGGTGTCTCCTTTGCAAGCAATGCTCCCTCTAAGCTGTGGATTCTTGTGAGCAAAAGTTCTACTTTGTGAGCTTACTGGCATTAAAGTTGTGAGTGAGTGATTTGGCTGCTGCATAATTTAGTCTGCTCTGGAGCCATCCTTCCTGAACTAAGGCAAAAATGTGAGAAACCGGAGGCTAAAAACCCGTGAGCTAGCTCACACTAACTCAGCTTAGAGGGAACACTGTTTGCAAGCTTGAGTGAAATGACTGGGAATTGCATGAGAACATGACGAATGACAGCTTTGATTAAATGTTAAATAGACAGCATTTTTAAAATGATGGATTCTAGGGTTGTTATTGCTCACTTATGAACGCAAGTTTCCAGTTGTAGGCTCTGAAGTAAACCAACGGTATTAGTGAATTAGTCATTCTAACTAATTGAGGCATCAGTTAATTGCAGGTTGAAATATGGCTTTTAATTAGACTCTAGTTAGAAGATGGATCACGTGTGAAGAGGTGCTTAGTGTTGCGGACACTGCTGTAGAGAACTTAGATGCAGTTTTTATTCAGATTCATTTGGGATGATTTTCCTGCTACCGTGTTACGTTTTTCCTTGGTATGTCTTTGGGATGGGTCACATATGTGTTTGGGGGCCTCTGCACTTCCCAGGAGGCCAGGTCAAACCATGACCACAGGGCGAAGGCGTTTAGACTGGAAGTCACAGTTTGCTCCGCTGGAGAAACTGACATGCAGCCCTGTTCATACATGTGCACTGTTCAGCTAGACGCCAAGTGGCTCTCTGGGTGAGGAAAATTAGGTGTGTGTGGGTGGAGGTCTAAGCACCTTCTCCCCACTCACCATGGAATTGGGCCCACATGCACCTGTAATCATAGAATCATAGAGTTGGAAGGGACCTCCAGTGTCCAACTGCCTGCACCATGCAGGAAATTCACAAATACCTTCCCCCCACCGACTCCTGCTCTATGCCCAGAAGAAGGGAGGGGACCCTCCAGGATCCTCGACCAAATTGGCCTGGAGAAAATTGCTTCCTGACCCCAAAGTGACGATCGCCATTTCCCTGGGCATGAGAAAGGGCCACGAGAACTAAGCACTGATGTAACCCTCCCTGCCCTCCCTCTCATGATCTGCCCGAGTTCACAGAATCTGCATTGCTGTCAGGTGGCCAAGGTATGTCTCTGACCTGCCCCAGGTTTGTTTGGGAGCATTTTTAGTAATCTTGACTCGTACTGAAACACTGTTAAAGTGTATTTTAATTATGTAGGGAAATCAGGTAGGATTGAATGGAATGGCTGGTAGTCCCCAAACCTACAGTTATCTTGCAGGGCAATCCAAAGCCAAGTTCCACCTTCTAAGCCCTTTGCTTTCAATGTATTTAGGAGGCCATAAGTGTGCTTAGGATGGTCCTGCTAATCATACCGTTTACTCTTGTCAGGGAGCCAGTTTCGTCTGCAGCATCCTGTTGGATGTAAACTCGGTGGCAAACCTTTGCCCAGCATAAGGCAGCCAGGAGGTCCAAATGATCTCGAAGGAGTCCACGAAGAGAAGGAAGGAGCTGGCATTTGGAAGTAGAGTTAGTAAAGACAGTGTGGTCAAGTGGTTAGGGGAGACCCAGGTTCAAATCTTCACTCTGCCATGGAAGCTTGCTGGGCGACCTTGGGCCAGTCACACATTCTCAGCCTGATCTACCACACAGAGTTGTTGTGAGGATAAAATGGAGGAGAAAAAGTACAATGTAAGCTGCTTTGGGACCCCACTGGTGAGGGAGGGGGAATAAATGAAGTCAATAACTAATAATACTGGTCAGTTGTTTGGGGGCAAGTAGTGGGGCATGGCAGTTGTATCCTGCAGTGCCCTTTGAGCTCCTGTTGGAATATGGCTGCCCTTTGGCAGAGACAGGAAACTGAGTTAGGCCTAGGTTTAGTGCAGAAGGGCAGTACTTACGCTCTCATGTACGGATTTGCTTCATCATCCCATTTCATAGGCACTGACTAAGGTTTAGGAAGAGCTGTAACCTTTTCTCATCCTTCTGCTGTCTGCACCGAGGAAAACAACATCTGCTGAGCCCGCAAAGGACTCATCTCGAATAGCCCCTTTGAATTCCAGTTTGTCTGTGAGATTACTCCAGAGTAAGAGGTTTATAAGGTGACAGCTCTACATCAGAAGTCAGGAGGAAGTTTTGATTCATTGACTCCAACCCGTTTTTGGTCCGATTTATCCGGTTTACTAAACCTTATTTCCAGTCTAGTTGTTATTATTTTTTCCTTCGTATTTCACTCCGTGGCATAACTTGCTTGCAAAGGTCAGATCTGTCATTACGTTTTTTCCCTCAATAATTTGATGAAATTGTAGTTTAAAAAGTTATTTTGAGCTGAGTCATAGCTTTGCTTGCTTGCTGTTGTGCAAACGGCGCAGTGGGAGCTTTAATGCTTCAAAACAGGCCGAGTATAAGCTTTTATTGGACAGATGGCTAATTTTACTAGCCTGACCTCAAGGATCTAGTTCCATGATCCCCGGTTAGCTCAATGGCTGCTGTTAAGTACTGGGATAAATGGGAGGGACAGCGTTTGTGAATTAAATGGCCATTAGCTTACTCTAATTAAAGGAGAGAGGGAGAGAACAAAAAAGACTCTAGATAGGGAGAAGGAGGTTCACTTCTAAAAGCTGACTTCTAGATTTCTGTATGATTCTGTTAGTTCTCAAACTTGTGGTATACAAGAATGGGGGGTCAAAATGAGGGGGAGATGGAGGTCCATTGTTTAGATTTAAATTTAGGGCATTTTTATTGAAGCAAGGGTTTAGGGGGAAGGTAAGGGAAAAGACTGGAGGTATCTCAGCCAATGCCATCTCTCTGCCACATCTTGAGTTGTGTTGGAGTCGGTCTGGCGTCGGAGGAGTTTTACAGATTCCATGGACTGCCAAAAAGGCCAGTAAGCAGGTTCTAGATTAAATCAAGCCCAACGTCTTCCCTGGAAGCCAAGATGACTACCCTGAGGCTATTGTACTTTGGTTACATCATGAGAAGACAAGACTCACTGGAAAAGACCATAATGCTCAGAAAAACGGAAGGCAGTAGAAACAGAGGAAGACCCAACCATGAGGTGGGTGGACTCAATCTAGGATGTCACAGCCCGCAGTTTTCAAGGCCTGAGCAAGGCAGATAATGATAGGATGTTTTGTAGGTCATGAATTCATAGGGTTGCCAAAAGTTAGAAGCAACTTGATGGCTCTTAACATGCACATACAGGTCTGGGAAGTCCAGGGTTCCATTCAGCCATAGATAATATGGGCTCTAGGATGTCTCTCATTCAGGGACTTCACTGGGTCAGCTCTGCTTAGATTATGGTTGCCAGCTCTGGGCTGGGAAGTTCCTGGAAATTTTAGGGGTGGAGCCTGGAGAGGGCAGTTTGGGGAGGGGCATAATGCCACAGAGTCTACCCTCCAAATCAGCCAATTTCTCTGGGGGGAACTGATCCTTGTCACCTGGAGACCAATTGTAATTCTAGGAGATCTCCAGCCACCTCTTGGAGGTTGGCAACCCTAGCTTAGATTCATGGTGTGCCTTGGGATCATCCTGTAGCAGCAACTGCAGTGTGCAGATGTCTGTAAGTGGATTCATAAGATGAAGAAGAAGGGTCGGATTTATACCCTGCCCTTCCCTCGGAGTCTCAGAGCAGCTTACAATCTCCTTCCTCTCCCCACAACAGACACTCTGTGAGGTAGGTGGGACTGAGGGAACGCTCTTGAGAAAACAGCTCTGAGAGAACTGTGACTGACCCAAGGTCACCCAGCTGGCTGCATGTGGGGGAGGAATGGGGAATCAAACCCAGTTCTCCAGATTCGAGTCCGCCACTCTTAACCACTACACCACAGCTGTGTTGAGGGACTCACAGCCAGTCACATACCCAGGTACTTTTGTGATACTGGTTATGCTTCTGTGTGGTGTGCAGAGATGGATTTGCACAAGTAAGATTAGCCAGCTTTGAATGCATGCCAGGTTTGCTGATCTGACCATTAAAAGTACAGCCGTCATAGCTCTGAGGCATTTACAGAGCTAAGAGAGGGTGGATGCTATTATGTTTTAAAGTTGCTTTTGAATGTCTTTGAGCAATAGACAAGTATTATACGAATGCTAAGTATAAGTAGTATAAAAATGGGTAGTGTACGTTGGAGCTCAGTTAATGTATCCCCCTATATTCCCCCTCCCCAGTTATTACTGATTAGAGTGGTGTGCGGCACCCACACAAACAGTTGTCTGGCTAAAGGCACTCAGTTCTGACAGGACTGGGAGAGGTTTTTCGCTGGGGCTTCAGGGAGCTATTGACAGCAGGCACTGTCTTAGTAAAATAAAGCTTCTTGAATGTTACTACAGGTAGGAACAGTTATGATTCCTCACGGTAGTTGCAAGGAGCAGATTAGAGGAAAAAACAAAACCAAAGGTTAATCAGTGCTTCCTAAGGGCTGATCCTAGGCTCAAGTCAACCTTGACAGCTTCTGAACTGTGTAGACTTCCACAGAGTTGGTTTTTAGAGGAAACTACCAAAGCAACAAGCCCTATAGAGATCATAAATGCAAGGCCTGGTCTACACAGGCAGCAGAATGAGATGCATACAACAGGCCTCCAAAGAACCAGTTCCTAGTATACGAATGCCCTGTCAGGTAGGACTCTTTCAGTATCCAAGAACAGCACAAATGAAATTAGCCTGGTTGATGAGAAAAGTTACGCTGGTACATTCAGGGACATAGTAAGGAAGACTAGACCATTTCAGGTAGTAGGTGGGAGATAACATTTTGGAATACTTCCATCCCTATACAAACCTCCCTTCAAGTGGAAAACAAAATGAACAGGATATGATTCTAAAGTAGCCCACTCCTTGCTGTACTAGTTTTATTCATTTAAAACATTTGTTAAAACATGTCACCTTTCCACCCAACTTAGGGCCACCTAAATTTCCCATATGCAGGAAGCTTAGTACATAGGTGGATGTTCAAAAAATGAGCATTCACCTGAAGTCTGAAATTGATACCACTGCCTATCACATTCTACTGTACATCTATACTAGAGCCAGTGTGGTGTAGCAGTTAAGAGTGTTGGGCAAGGAACTGGGAGAACGAGGTTCAAATCCCCAGTCTGCCATGGAAGTTTGCTAGGCGATCCTGAGCCAGGCCCTCATGCTTGGCAGAACCTACCTCACAGGACTGTTGATCCAAGGATAAAAGGGTGGAGAGGAGAATGACTCTGTAAGCCACCCTGGGTCTCCATTGGGGAGAAATCCAGGATACAAATATCTAAGGGAGCAATTGTAAACAGGCCTACTCAGACTTGGGGACTTAGTCCCAGGAAAGACCTGCCGACTAAATAACAAAAAAATAAATAGACTTAAACAACACAACCTTAAGAACACTTTCCTAAGTAGGGCTCTGAGTAGACCTACTTAGGATTGTTTGGGAAGGGTGCTTTTGGCAGCAACTTCTGGGTCTGTTTGTGGGTCACCTACCTGGAGACCAGCTGACCATCAAAGGAGCGAAACGGATGAGAAAGAGTCAAAGGAAGGGAATACAGTAGCTCTTTGGATGGAAGTCTGTCAACATTTTCCCCATAGAGTAGGAGATCAAGTTAGTGGGAGAGTTAAGAAGAAGGAGGAGGGGGAATTGGTTTTATACCCTGTCTTTCACTACTCGAAGGAATTTTGGAGTGGCTTACAATCACCTTCCCTTCCTCTCCCCACAACAGACACCCTGTGAGGTAGGTGGGGCTGAGAGAGCTCTGAGAGAATTGTGGCTGACCCAAAGTCACCCAGCTGGCTGCATGTGGAGGAGTGGGGAATCAAACCCAGTTCTCCAGATTAGAGTCCGCCACTCTTAACTGCTACACCAAGCCCTCATGCTCAGCATAACCAACCTCACAGGTTTGTTGATCGAAGGATAAAAGGGTGGAGGGGAGAATGACACTGAAAGTTTTGTACAGGGAGAAGTATTCCAAAATGGCATCTCCTACCTACTGCTTGAAGTGGCCCAGCCTTTCTTCCAATTTGCCTGAATGTACCAGCCTAATGTATCCACTTTCCTCCTCAGCCAGGCTAATTTCTAGTTCATTTGTTCTAATCTTGCATACTGGAAGAATCCTGTCCGATGGGGCTGTCATCTACTAGCAATGGAGATCTGAAGACCTGGTCTGTACGTGCAGCAGAGAGAGGTGGTAATGAGATGGCAGAGAGCTTTGCCCCCGCAGTCGGAATGAAGAGACAGACACCAATATGGATTTAACAAGGGCCACTTTATTAATTATTTAATAACAACAAATAATAGCGAGGGGTTGTCAGAAATGTACTGAGGAATATGACAGGTGTCAAACTCCAGACTACCTGCATTTCCTTCTGGGCGATGCACCTGCTCCGATCGTAAGCCACCGAAGGTAGCTTTTGACCAGCAGCTTGGCATGTTGAAAAGAACCCCTGACCCACCACCCCAGAAGCCGCAAAGGCCCGCTAAGGTAGGCCGGGCCAGATTGTTCCAAGGAAGATCACCCCTTCCCGGCCTTGAGCCGCAAAGGCCCGAAAGCCGTTCCTGGAGGACCCATTATTTCCTTTATAACAATGCCCCGATGCTCACCATTTCCATCCAGATCGCGCTACCCCGCCAAACCTAAAGTGACCATCCTATTTAACAACCCGGCCCCCCGAAGCCAATATACCAACACCACCATCATCAGTGCAAGGTAGGCGAAAACACCCCCATCCATAGGCCAAACTGATGGAGGCGAAAAATTCCTACCTGGCTCCGGAAAAGGCAGCCGGTGAGACCTGCACTAAAATAGGGTGGGAGGGTGGGCCGAGCGCACCGACGAACAGGTGAGGCAAATCAGCCCTCATGGAGGCAAATCAGCCCTCCCCCACCAGCGCAGGCTCGGCGGGGGTTGGGGCTCGCCGAAGCGATGGAATGGACTGCCCCACTTTAGACTGTGGTTGAGAGATTGAACACATATGAAGCTGCCTTGTACTGAATCGGACCATCAGTCCATCAAGGTCAGTATTGTCTACTCAGACTGGCAGCGGATCTCCAGGGTCTCAGGCAGAGGTCTTTCACATCACCAGCTGCCTGGTCCTTTTAACCGGAGATGCCGGGGATTGAACCCTGGGACCTTCTGCATGCTGAGCAGATGCTCTTCACCACTGAGCCACAGCTCCTCCCCCTAATTTTTTTTCAGAGTTCCTGAACATTAATAATTCCCTGTCAATAGATAACTGGCATAACCATATGAAAGGCTAGGATAGAACTTTTCTTTCTGATATTTACAGGGACTTTTTATATGGGGAGCGTTAAGAATGTGACATCTTTTCCTCTGTAGTGTAGTCCATTCTATCACCTCTGAATTCTGCCTCTTCATTCTGCTACTTGTATTACATGTATTGGAGGCCTGGGAAAGGGAGGTTAATTGCCTACCCTGCAGTGTGTTTTGGGTAAACCTGTGTAAATCTCTGAGTTTTGTGAATATAGATGAAGACACAGTCATACTGTTTAAAGAGACATTTGTGGTTTTTAAGAAGGTTAACATGGAACATTTGCCAGCATATGTTTAGACGCAAGCGTTTGATTCATATAAATAGATGAAGTCATGGAGCAGCTTTCTGCTAGCCTGATATCCTTGACCCATTCGTGTGTTGATTGAATGGATGGAGAAGGGGTGGGTGGGTGAGCACGCTGGCCTTGCTCCCACCTTTGTGCGACCTCCTCATGAGCGTGGTGGTTGTGGGTGGAGGAAATGTCTGGGTTTCCTCCCGGTGACTGGCAGCCTTCAGAAAGTAACATCCTTGATCGCAGGAAGGGAGCCTATGCATGGTTACTTCCTCCACTCATTTGCGCTGTGCAGATGATCATGCGGAGGTGGGGGGAGGGGCCAGTGCACATGTGCCTGGAGTGGTCATATGTAGAGGGCTACTGAGGCAGGCTGTTCGTTGGTCTGTCAAGGTAAGTATTACTTACTCTGACTGGCAGTGGCTTTCCCGGAGATAAGGCAGAGATTACATTACCTACCTACCTGATCCTTTCAACTGGAGATTCTGGGGACTGAATTTGGGACCTTCTGCATGCAAAGCAGACCCTTTGTCAACAGCTGTTCCCTTGAGCATGAAGTCCTCCAAGGTACCTTTTGCCATGGCTATTATCAGCCGCCGTGGCATCCCCTCTCTGCTGCTCCTCCTCCAGCTCAGTTTCCACCTCCCTCGCTGTGATAACTAGCGTGGGCTATTGTGGCACCGTGTAATCAGTGAGATTGCATGGTGACATCACCGAGGTCTCCCATTACCATTAGTCTGAATGGAACAGGAGAGGGGAGCAGGCTGGTCCTTGCACTGTCTGTGAACCTTGGCCCCCTTTCTGGTCTCAGCTTTAATAATGTAGGTCAGAGAAACTTTACACTACACTGCTAACTGTTCAAATAGACTCCTTGCCTGTCTGCATGTTCAGTCTGGTAGTATATTGATAGCATGATATAACTGTGTATATGCATGTGGGTGTGTCAGATCCACCATTCTAGCACACTCTATAGTGTGGCCAGGGGTGGTCTGTGGGGCTATGTCGATTCAGGCTGTTTGGTCCATAATGTCTCCAACTGTCCTTTCTATCTGTTCTCTCTCATTTCAGACTTGTGCCATCAGACCTTCTTCCTTTTTAATCTATTTTTTTTTTTGGGGGGGTGTATGACATTCTCCTAAAGTGGCTTATGTCTGGGTAAAATCTCAATGGCAAACTAATTTAAAAAACTGCATCATAAAACAACAACAACGAGGAGACAGAAGAGAACCAACAGTAATCAAAGGAGAAAACCCAAAACAAAGTAGCATAAAAATACCCAGCAGAAACCAGCAGGATCCAGGGAGATCTGAATAACAGTTCTCGATTAATTCTATTTTAGTAGTTTCACAGTCGAGTCTCCCTTCAAAATTCTTTTGTTGAAGAATGATGGCTTTCAGGTTAGCAACAGAGTGTCCTGGGAGACTCAAATATTGCACTGCAGGTTTCTGAATACTGCCACTTTTTAATGTCTGATTTGTGTCTGTTTATTCTTTTGTACAGAGTCCCTGTGTAGGCAGCAGGGAACTGTTAACAGATGATGGCATATATCATGTTGGCTGATGACCAGACCCTGATGGCATGGCCATGAGACCTTATAATAGTTTTACCAGAGGGCTCAAGTAGATGATTCGTGTGACACAAGTTGGGTTGGGGCCCTCCTAACCTGACTTTCATTACACACAAAACCAGGGAACTAAATTTCCCAAGTGCTGCAGGGCTGGGTTTGGTTTGTGATCATGGCACAGGGGTAGGAGGGGCTCTGGCCTTCCTTCCGGCCCTATTTTCCCAAGCTGAAACAGCCATGTATGCCTTGCTTTGAGGCTTCATTTGTATTGTCTGCAGCACATGGCACCCTGCACTGGCATCTAACAGGCTGTGGCTGTTTCAACTCTGGAAAATGATACATGAGGGAAAGCTGGAACACCTCCTCCCCCTGCACCAGATTTGTGAACTGAATCTGACCCTGCGGTGCTTAGGAAAGTGTTAGGACTGCCAGACCCCCAGTGGAGGCAGGGATCCCCTGCCACCAGGCCCCACTGCCCAGCTATTGATCAGCTGGCTGGGAGGGGGAACTTACCCTCCAAAAGGGGTGGCCCAGCCAACATGCAGTGACATACCTACATTGCTGCCAACATGACCCAGAAGTGATGTCATCGTGTCAAGGATGTTGAGGTGATGTTCTGGTCTTTGGGTAACAACTCTATGGTAGAGCCAAATTTACCACAGAGTTTTTGCTCAAATACCAGAGCATTGGCCCAATGTCTCTGACATGATGACATCATTTCTGGTCCCATGGGCAGTGGCATAGATATGTTGCTGCATGTCAGCTGGGCCTCCCTTCTCCCAGTATGCATCCCCTGTTGGTTGCCAGGAAGGACCTGGCAACCCTAAATGGTGTGGTGTGCCAGCAGCTGGGTTAAGAGACCCCCACTGCGACTTGGGTCACATGTATTGTCTACCTGAGCTTTTAGCAGGTATGGGGGCAGAGTTTGGAGGAGGATGTGTCCCCATCTCCTGCTTACATACACTCAGTACAACCTGTGAATAGAACCTGTGTACTTACACAATAACTGTACAAGTTCTGCATATGTCTCTTTTTGCAGGATTCTTCAACCCACAGATGACATCTGTGCATATACAGGTTGTGCAGGCATAGCCAACATTCACAAGTTATGTGGGCACAGACATTGAGTCTGATGCTGCTCTCTTTGTACACATCTTCATGCTACACAGGTGTAGCATGCAGAGTACTGTTTGTCTGTCTGTGTGTTGTTTGGAATAAATCACCCAAACTGATTCTAGAGTTCATCCACATTCAAAATTGCGCAACTCACCTTGGTATAATGCTCATTGTGATTGCAATCCTAAGCATACTTAGTTGGGAGTAAGTCCTGCTGAAATCAATGGGGTTTCCTTCTGAGAGACCAGGTAAGCCCAATCTCAGAAGCTAAGCAGGGTCGGCCCTGGTTAGTACTTGGATGGGAGACCACCAAGGAAATCCAGGATTGCTACGCAGACCCCCTGATGGTCTGAATATCTCTTGCCTTGAAAACCTCATTGGGTTGCCATAAGTCAGCTGTGACTTGACAACAAAAAAGCAAAGCCAAACAAAACATGCTTAGGTTTGTATTGTGACTGCCTGCGTCGTACACCAAAGAACAGGCTGTGCCAAGGTTTCATGGGGACTTTGTAACTTTTAGCATGGCTTTGAGACTTTAAAATTGGGAGACGATAGTCACCAAGGAATTTTCGTCTTGCGCTCTCTGTGTATAAGAGTTACAGCACAAAATGTTTGGCTCCTCCACTTACCTGCTTTCCATTATTGCATTTTTTTTTTTTTTACCTTTTATCATCAAGGAGGATTTTTTTTTTTGCTTGGCTTGGCTGTATCCTTTAAGAGTAGCTGAAAACATTTAGAAGACTGTGCAGACAAATGCAGCAGTTCCCCTCGTTTGTGAAAAGATTGAAGAAGGCCAAGCCCCAAGAGAGTCGGTCCGCAGCCGAATGCAATTTAAATCCCACCTACGCTGTGCCAAAAGCTATCGGCATTGTGGGTGTGTGGTGGTGGGGAGAAACCTCAGGTTGAGTCCATCCCGTGAAAGACCATTTTTTAATATGCTGAAAGGTGATTCAGTTCTAGGTAACACGCTGCTTCAGCCCTGTTGCTGACTATTCATAAAACCAAAAATCCTTTAAGGAGCTCCTTTGGTTGCACTTTGCTCTTCTCTTTCCACATGTGTGCCTTTCTGTGTGCCTTTCCCTTTTTTTAAAAAAAGAAACAAACTTTGTTCTTCTGGCCTTGTCTTCCTCGAGGCAGTTTGCCTTTTGCCCACTGCTTCAGTCATGGTGATGTCTGCAGCTGAGGTCTCCAACCATGGGACCTCCAAGGGAGAGTTGGGGGAGGTAATGTCCAGGCAGTGGAGTAGGAAATCTCTACAGATCTGCTTGCCCAGTGGTTCCACCATGGCAGAGCTCTTGGAGGGAATCACCTGGCTTGGAATATGAAGAAGCAGGTGTGATCTTTAGTGCCAAAACTGCACCCTCTACTGATCAGCCAGGGTGACTTGTATCGGCCTATCAAGCCTGCTCAGCATAGCTTTCTGCAGCCCTCGGGAGTGAGTTGAAGGGAGACAACAGCTCCCAACCAGTGGGGAAGCCAGGAGGGGGGAGAGCCCTTTGTTGTCCCACCAGGCTCCCAGGACTGGCTAGAATAATTTGTCTCCAATCAGAGAAGCAAAAAAGAGGTTCTTTACCTTCTGAGAAAAGACTACACAAGGCCTTTCCCTCCTCCAGTCAAATACCTTCAAAAAATTAGCTACTTCAAGGCCTCTAGGTAAAGGCAGGGCTTTTTTTTTTTTTTTTTTTTTAGAAAAAGCCCACCAGGAACTCATTAGCATATTAGACCGCACCCCTGACAGCATAGCTCATTAGCATATCAGGCCACATCCCCACGCTACCAGAAGTGCCAGCCACACCCACCTTTTGCTTCTTATTCTGTTTACCTTGTTTGTTGTCAAAATCCAGGGCTTTTTTTGGAGCAGGAACTCCTTTGCATGTTAGGCCACACGCACCTAATGTAGCCAATCCTAATGAGTTTCTGCTGTTGGGAGTGGCGTATTATGCTAATGAGTTCCTGCTGGGCGTGGCCAACTCGGGAGCCAGCTGGAACTCCGTTCCTGTGCGTTCCTGCCCCAAAATAGCCCTGGGTAAATGTAAAGGTTTCCCTTGCTCGAAAGCCAGTCAAATCCGACTTTAGGGATATGCGGTGCTCATGTCCGTTTCCAAGCCGAAGAGCCAGCGCTGTCCAAAGACATTTCTGTGGTCATGTGGCTGGCATGACTAGACACCGAGGTGCACGGAACACTGTTACCTTGCCACCGAAGTGCTACCTATTTATCTACTTACAATTTCTGGCTTTCAAACTGCTAGGTTGGCAGGAGCTGGGACCAGAGATGAGAGCTCACTCTGTCATGCAGCACTCGGGTCTCAAACTGCTGAACTACTGACCTTCCAGTCTGCAGTTCAGCATCTTAACCACTTGAGCCTCTAGACACAGAGAAAGGCCAGGGCTCCTCTTGGCCAACAAAGGCTGCCAGTAAAAGCACCTTCCCCATTAGGAGCTATTATTTGAATTTCTCAGACTACAGATCTGAAGATAGGGATTCCCCTTTAGGCTCTGAGGATTCTGATGCAGATCTGGATGTAGAGAAAGGCCAGTTGTCTGAGGACGAAGCCCCTCAACAGAGCAAGCCAACTCACCGCCTTTTCTTTCATGAGTTCCTTTTTTAAAACTGAGATAAAAGAGGAATGGTCAGATCCTCCCAATTGCTGTTTATGTTCTGGACATTTCCTCCCAAGCTTACTGAAAGTTCCAGTGGTAGATGCTCTTGTGGCTAGCTTAGCATCAGGGGTGGCTCTTCCAAAAGAGGGAGGGGGCACCTGTAAAGATCCCAATGATTGAAAAAGTGACTCAGCTCTCCATAGAGCCCATGAGGCTCTATTAAAGCTTCTTCTGCTGCTTCTCTGATGGCAAGAGCCTTGTACATGTGGCTTCATAAATTGTCCCAAGAATACCCAGATTTAAAGCACCTGTCAAGTTACATGCACAATCTGGAGGGGGCAGCAGCCTTCATGTCTAATGCTAGCCTGGACACGATCAAGTTCTCAGTGAGGGCCATGTCTTCCAAAGTGGTAGCCAGAAGACATCTCTGGCTCAGGTCCTGGAATGTGGACTCCCTTTCTAAGTCTCATGTGGCATCTTGGCCTTTCCTGGGTGGCAAGCTGTTTGGGGATAGCCTAGCGGACATCTTAATTGAGACCAAGGAAAAGAAAAAGGTCATGCTGTTCACCTATAAAAGGGAGGACAGACAGCAGAAGAATTATGGTTCACAGTCCTTTTGTTCCTACAAAATGCTTCTATGATTTAGGTTGGACTCCATTCGGCAGTCATGGACCAAATACAAGTGTAACTTCAGAGCCACAAGTCATTACTACAGTTCAGTCCAAGCACCACCCTCCATTAAGGGAGAAGAACAGCAGAAACAACAAAAGTGACACCGGGCTAGCTCCAGATGGGGTGGCTTCAAAAATTCCATCAAGCCTGGAATTTATCAGCCACTGACAAATGGGTAGACCATGACCCATTGCTATTTGATAGAATTTGTCACCCCACCCCATGACAGAGTCCGGAGCTCACCAGTCCCTCACTGCCCCATCAAGAGACAGAGCACACAGGATGCCCTCAGGCATCTGCTGGAGATTGCCGCCATCAAAGCTGTGCCATTGTTGCTAAGGTTCTTAGGCATCTATTCTATTTTTTTCATAGTTCTCCCGAAGAATGGGGACTGGATGGCTATCCTCAACCTCAAATTCCTGAACAGGTTTGTGAAGTACAGGAAGTTCAAAATGGAGACCTTGAAGACCATTGTGGAAGCCCGGCAGCCGGAGGACTTCATGGCCTCCATTGATTTGACTGAAGCATATCTTCATGTGACCATAACTCCCTGGGGCAGACAGTATCTAAGATTCACCTTCAGTCAAAAATACTTCCAGTTCAAGGCCATGCCATTGGGGTTGTCATCAGCACCCCGGATATTCACAAAACTGATCATCTTACTTGTTGCAAGCCTGTGTCTCAAAGGAGTCAATATCCGGTCTTACCTTGATGACCTCCTTATAAGGTCACCTTTACAAGAGCAGGCACTCAGGGACATTCAGGACACTATCCAGTGCCTCTCTAGTCATGGCTTCCTAATCAACTACCAGAAGAACCAACTAACACCTCCCCAAGTCATCACACATTTGGGGTCAGTCATAGATTCAATCCAGAAAAAAGTGTTTCTTCCTCTAGACAGAATAGAGAAGATCATTCAGCCCATGAAACAGGTTTGCTCTGTGAAATCAATGGACTTGAATCGAGACAGTCCCTTGGGCCCAGGCACACTCTTGGGTACTTCAATGGACATTATTGCCATATCAGAGGCTCATAGCCCTCTGAAACCACATCAGAGTCTGCATCAGTCAGCATCTTAGGAAGGACCTCCTTTGGTGGACACCCAAGAAATGCTTGTAGGCAAATCCTACAGTGACCACAGACCTACAGATCAGAACAGATGCCAGCCTGATGGGTTGGGGAGTCCATTGCACACTGGGCCACATGCAGGGGAGCTGGTCCCATCAAGAAGCTTCCCTTAGCATCAATCTTTTGGAACTGCATGCAATTTGTTGGGCACGTCTCCACTTCCAAGACCATCTATCTCAGTTGAACATATGTATATGGATAGACAACACCATGGCCAAGGCACACGTGAACCACCAGGGAGGTACCAAAGCCAAGAAGCTACAGCAGGAGTCAACTTTCCTCATGTCCTGGGCAGAACAACATCTGGCCTCTCTTGGAGCAGAACACCTCAGCGGCATAGCAGATATTCAAGCAGATTGGGTCAGCCACTCCGGGCTGGACCAGGGGAGTGGTCCCTCAGCCAGGAAACATTTCAGTCTCTGGTTCTAAATTTCAGCCTATCATGTGTAGATCTCTTTGCCACAGTGATCTATGCCTTAGGTATATCTAGACTGGATTGTTGCAGTGCACTCTACTTGGGGCTACCCTTGAAGAAGGTTCAGAAGCTTTTGCTAGTGTAGAATGCTGTGTCTAGACTGCTGGTCTGGGCCAGGTTCTGGGAACATGTGACCCCCAGTACTACAGCAATTACACTGGCTACTGATCTGCTCCCAAGCCTGATTCAAGGTGTTGGTTTTGTCATTTAAAGCTTTACATGGCTTGGGACCTGGGTATCTGAAAGACCATCTTTTTCCGTATGTTCCAGACCAGGAATTAAGATAATGGGGAAAGACATTCCTGCCAGTCTCGTCAATCAAGGAGTCTCATCTTGTGGGCACATGAGGGAGGCCTTGAGGTGTTAGCCCCATGATTATGGGACAACCTCCCCCAGGAAGGTGTGCCCTGGCCCCTTCACTTTGGATCTCCAGGAGGCAGTTGAAGACAATTTTATTTAGGATGGCATTTGACTATTTTAGTTTTTATTTATTGTCATTCCTAATTGGAGATTTTAAATTGTGGTCTTTTATGTGTTTTTTTAAAGCATTATTTTATTTATATGGCAAGCGGCTGTGAGGCCTGCAAAACAGAAAGGTGCTAAGAAATGTTTTAAACAAATACAATAAATAAATAGAAGAGCAAGGCTCAAGTCCCATAGCAAGATTTTCAAGCTATAAGCTTTTGAGAGTCAAAGCTGGAGAAGGGAGCTTTGACTCTCACAAGCTTTTACCCTGAAAATCTTGGTCTTTAAGGTGCTCCTGAACTTGAGTCTTAACATTCAAAACCAGTAATTTACCATTGCCTGTATTTGTCATAGATTGGATCCTGTGGAAAATCTCCCATCAGATGGGATTCTGTCAGCCAGATAGGACGTCCTCTCCTACTTTCTCCTGCTGTAGCCCCAACTAATCTTCAAAATGCTGCTCCTGGGTGACAGGGAACCCGCAGAAACAACAGAGGTGTCAGAAATCTGGGGGAGGGGGACTGGCAAGAGAAAAATCACCCTCCTTCCATTAGAAGTTTTCTGCTGGATCTAACCCTATGTTTTTAACCTGCCTTCTCTGCAGTGAGCTCAGGGCACGTATGGCGTTCTCCCTTCCCCATTTCACCCTCACAAATAGCCCTGAGAAATAAGTTGAAGGTAAGAGAGAAGGGCCTGCCTGAAGAACCACCTGGTGCGTTTTATGGCAAGTGGGGATTTGTATTGGCTTTCTGTGGATGATGCATGAGTGCACCATGTTTGACGATGGGAACTGCTGTCACATTGCAGCAGATGTATGGCAACCCCATAAAGGTTTTCAAGGCAAGAGATGGACAGAGGTGGCTCACCATTGCCTGCCTCTACCCAGCAACCATGGGCCTCCTTGGTGGTCTGCTTATCCTTTGAGCTCTGATGAGATCGGGCTAGGCTGGGCCATGCAGGTCAGGGGGAAACCAGGTGTGTATGTGTGTGTGTGGGGGGGGAGGACTGTAAAAATGCCAGCTTTCAAATGCATGGGGAGGGGAGTCGGTCAGTGGTGGAGCCCCTGATTTGAATGCAGACGGTTCCAGCATCGACGTCTGGCATCTCCAATTAAAGGATCTCAAAAAGGCAGGTTCCGAGAGAGGTGTTCTTCTTGGCGGAGGCTTGGGGAGAGGCGCCAATACTCTAATGGTCTGACTTGGTGTAAGGCAACTTAATATATTCGTTTCAACAACCATCTTCTGGCTGGCGGGGGGGACACACAGTCAGTAAATAACAGGGAGGAAGGAGACATTGAAATGAATGTCATAATTTTTTTTTAAGCGCTTGCATTTATTCGAAATCCGTTTCAACCTACTTTTAAGCACCGCTTTAAAGCTTTACCCGCCCAGACTATTAAAAAAAATATATCCTTGTACTCAGACATCATAAAACAAGTGGGCGAGAGAAAGAAAAGGCAGCAAGAAGCGTTTTGTGCCCCCCCTCCTTTGCTCTTTTAATAGTGATAGACAAAGTGAGTTAATGCAGGAATTGCTGCTGGAAAAGGTCACACTGAAGAGACTGGTGGTAAAACGAGTCCCATTTCAGTAATGAGATCTGACTTTGAAAGGTCTTGGGGGGTCAGGAGTAAAAAGGTAGTCAAACTCTTTGGGTTATTTCTTTTCCTCTCCCCCCCTCCCCCGGTAACTTCTTCTGCTCAGACTCTTGCTGGTGTACACAGATCAATTTTGTAACCCCCAAGAAACAAGTGATGGAGAAAGAAATCTGTTTCTGAAGCCGGTGACAATGGGGGGGCGAATTACTGTAAAAATAAAATGCCACAAATTCAGCTTTCTAAAATTAAACTCCGAGATAAAAAACCCTTATGGGTCCGATTCGAAACCTCTTGATGACTGCTGGGCGCGTTTTGAACATTTATTTTTAGTTGTGTGTGAAATGCATTATGGATAAGGGAAAAGGGGAAGTCAAGCGCAATTTTAAAAAGGGCAAAATGAAACGACGGCTGTCAGGAATCTGGGTATATCAATAAGTGGAAGAGACCTACGTTCCCCAAAGACTTGAATATTTCTATCTTATTTCCACCGTGTTTTCATATAATTGCCACTGGTGGTTGACGTTTAATATTCATAACGCTTCTTCACTTTAGTGTTGTGTTCACCTGCCTTTTTTCCATATTCGTTCCAATTCTCATTGGATTGTTTGCTGAAGTAGCTTAAAACAGTGCATTCGCCATGTGTAAAAATTATCACCGTCAGAATAATGAGGCTTAATAGTCCTATAATTGTGTGTGCAGGCAGCAGGAAGGGAAGAGGTCCCTGAGGAAGAGTTTTAAGTGGATACCAGCCCTCCTTCCATCTCATTGGCAGTTTCCTCCACACACAATACTGAATTGCTGAAAACACCTCCGGGTGTAGTAAAGACAATGCAAACTGTATTAAGGCATTCAAGGAGGACTGCGCATCAGAGATAGTGGACATATGGTAGCTCTTCAGTATTCACAGGCACGCATCTCAGGCATTGAGAGCCAGTGTGGTGTAACAGTCAAGCGTGTTGGACTAGTATCTGGGAGACCCAGGTTCAGATCCTCACTCATGCCGTGGAAGCTTGCTGGTAGCTCTTCAGTATTCACAGGCACGCATCTCAGGCACTGAGAGCCAGTGTGGTGTAACAGTCAAGCATGTTGGACTAATATCTGGGAGACCCAGGTTCAGATCCTCACTTGCTGGGTGACTTTGCTGCTCTCTTAGCCGGTTTGGTGTAGTGGTTACGTGCGTGGACTCTAATCTGGGAGAACTGGGTTTGATTCCCCACTTCTCCACTTGAAGCTGCTGGATGACCTTGGGCAAGCCATAGTTCTGTCAGAGCTGTCCTTGAAAGGGCAGTTCCTGAAGGAGCTCTCTCAGCCCTGCCTACCTCACAGGGTGTCTGTTGTGGGGAGGGGAAGGGAAAGGAGTTTGTAAGTCGCTCTCTGAAACTCCGACTGAAGGACGGGGTATAAATCCAATCTCCTCCTCCTCCTCCTCCTCCTCCTCCTCCTCTTCTCCTTCTCCTCCTTCTCCTCCTCCTCCTAACCTACCTCACAGGGTTGTGGTGAGGATAAAATGGAGGAGAGGGAAATGACATAAGCTGCTTTGGGTTCCCACTGGGGAGAAAGGCAGGGTACAAATGAATGAGATAGGAGTTAGAAGGGGTTTGCAGTCCTGTCCGAAAACTCATAGGCTTTCCAGACTGGTTTTCCTTCGCAGCCATTAAACTTGTTGGGTAGCCTTGGTCTAATCATCCATCTTTCAGCATAACCTACCCCAAAGGATCGCTGGGGTCACCAGTACGAGGGCTGCTCTGGAGTCCTGGTCCTGGAGGAGAAGGGATGGGTACAAAATGGAAGTGAATACAAACTGCAGCTCTCTCAAACCAGAGAACTTCTCTCCATCTTCTAGGTTCACTAAACCAACATTAAATGGTCCAGTTCTCTGTTGTGCCCCCCCCTTTCTATACCGCCCTTCCCTGGCCTCCCTGACAAGATTAGGAAGGCTCCCGCTCCCCTGGCTTTTTTGCAAACTATGCAAAACTGAACTATTCTAGAGGGCTTTTTTTTTTTAACTGTCATAGGGCTGTACTTTAATGCAGTGCTTCAGATAAGGGACAGGGTCTGTGGACTGTATGACGGTGCTTGTACTCTGTAATTCCTGCATCACTTGACAGTCCGTATTTAAATGCTTGTGCTTTGTTTCAGAGTTGTTTCAATTCTCTTTCAGATGTCTGCAGTCCAAACCTTGGGATTTTCTGCACGATTTATTTTTGTTGCTTGATGCCCGTGCTGCATCCCCTCCCCCTTTCTGCATATGTTTTGCTCCCTCTAGTGGTCACTTCAGTATTTCATCGCTATATCTCTAGTTTATTTCCCAGCACTTTGAAACTGTTTCTAAATACACCAGACATGGCAATGAAATATCAAAACGAGTACTAGAGGGAACAAAATATATTCAGGAAGGAAAAAAAACCTTGATGCAATACGGGCATAGAAGCAACTAATAACATGTGTGGAAACCCCCCTCCTTATTGCATTGTTTATTGGATGTCCCGTCTGCCTTGAGTCTCAATGAGAGAGGCGAACTGTAAATATTGTTAATAAATAAATAAAACGACTGAACTGAAATTATTTAACTGATGAGGCATTAGAACGAATGAAAAAGGTTCACTTGGGTATGAACTGATTTTAAAAGATTTGGATTTAGCTAGTATAAGCATGTTAGTTTTAATTTGTAAAAGAACATCCTGTCTGTCTTGGGTGGTATTTCTTTTTAACGTGGCTTTTTGCTTTCAGCTGGATATATCAATATAAACTGACGTCCAAATAGAAAGGCTTGGTGGGCTCACAACTCTTCTGTTCTCTATGTGCACAAATATAAAAATGCACCCTTGATGTATTAATTGGTAATTAATGGAATACTTCTTGAAGAACTTGTGTGCTCATGCAGATTAATTTTCTGGGATTGCAAAAGTGAGCAGGATGACATTTATATATAATCCCAAGAGCAATTAAATGAGATATCTATGTACAAACCGTGTTTTAACATTACCGCTAAGAGGAAGAGCTTGTTCAGTGGGAGGAGTGAACATAAGAAGAGCCCTGCTGCATCAGAAAAGTCGTCCATCTAGTCCAGCAGTCCATCTAGTCCAGTCTCCTTTCTCACCCAGTGGTTGACAAGTTCCTCTGGAGGGCCGACAACAGAGCATAGAGGCCAAGGCCTTTCCTTCTGGTATTCAGAGGTTTACTGCCACTGAAATGTGAAGGTTCCCTTTAGTAACCACGGATAGTAGCGACCAATAGACCTGTCCTCCATGGATCTATCTAATGCCCAATTAAAGCCAACTATGTCATGGTTTTTGAGCAACGGAAATCTTTATCTTTACTATGTCAGTAGCCATCACCACATCCTCTGGCAGCAAATTCTACATTTTAATTACTTGTTGAGTAAAGAAGTATTTCCTTTTGTCTGTCCTGACTCTACTACCCATCAATCTCATTGGATGCCCTCAAGTTCTAGTCTTTTGGGAGAGGGAGAAAAAGTTCTCTCTGCCCACTCTCTCTAATCTGTGTGTAATTTTATAAACCTCTATCATGTCTCCTCTTAGTTGTCTCTTTTCTAAACCGAGAAGTCCCAGACTCCTCGTCTTTTCCTCACAGGAAAGGTACTACAACACTTGGTTGTCCTCTTCTATATATTTTTTCAGCTCTGTAGTATCTTGTTTGAGATTCGATGACCAGAACTGCACACAGTATTCCAGATGTGGCCACTCCGTAGATCTGTGCGTGATATTATAATCCTTGCTGTTTTATTTTCAAACCCTTTCCTGATAATATCCAGCATAGTGTTTGCCTTTTTCACCACCACGGCACACTGGGCTGATACTTTCATTGAGTTATCTGCTATGACTCCAAGGCCTCTTTCTGTCTCAGCCTTAGCATATTCTTGAAGCTGGCATTTTTTGTTCTGATCTGCATCACCCTACACTTAGCTACATTGAACTTCATTTGCCACCTTGTTGCAACCACAACAGTATTGCCAGCTTTCAAGCCTTGGTTTGTCAGTAAAAGGCAGGAGGAGGGAGCAAGGCTCTTTTCAGGGCAGTTTTGGCCTTTGAGAGAAATCTCATTGGGGTCAGGCCTGGCAGCAATCTCCGGGTGACTTGCTACTGCATGACTTGCTTGACTCGTTCAGGACTATCTGCTTTCTGCTGTTCGACAGCACACATCCTACACTGTTGTGTAGTGGTTAGAATTTTAGACTAGGATATGGAGACACAGGTTTGAAGCCCCACTCTGAAGTGGAAACTCACTGGATGACCTTGGGCCAGTCACATACTCTTAGCCTAAGCTACCTCATAGGGTTTTTATGAGGATGTAAAATGGAGGAGAGGAGAATAATGCAGGCTGCCTTGGGTCTCTTTTGTGGAGAAAGGCACAATGAAGTGCATAGTAAATATAGCTGAAGATGTGGGGGGCAGCTAAAAGATAGGTAGGTAGGTTGGGTGGTGGATGAAAAAGAGAGAAGGAAGCAGGGAAAGGTGAGGATGTTGGAGTTGCTATATGGAGGGAAAGAGGAAATAGTGTGGGGAGGGGGAGCCATGGGAAAGTGAGGTGCTCTCTCCACAAGTTGTTGTTCCCCACTGTGTAGCTGGGCCTGACTGACAACACCTTGCAACTTGGCCATGGTTTTCCTGGTAGAGGTTGACAGGGATAGGAAAAGCTGAAGGAGAGCTGAGGGGCGGATAAGGGTAAGTTGGCCATTGTGTGGGAAGGAGAGAAGAAAGCAGGAAAAGAGAAGAGGCTATGGGGGCTTTCAGAGAAGAGAAAGCAGAAATAGTTTGGGAGGGTTAACTGACATGGCGCCCCAATCACTGCAGGTCCTACACTTGTAGAGGTATAAAATATATCAGGGCTAGTTGCTCATTGGCTTGGCTGACCTTATGTTTTTAGATGATACATGAATATGTCATATTAGGTGTTACCTCCTATACAGGAGAGAGTGGGGGAATGCCTCTTCTGAGAAGACGCCTGCCACCCAACCAGCTTTTCTGCTGGTACAAAAGGTGGGGGAAGTGTCTCTTCTGACCCTGAGAAAACTATGCTGGTAATACTGATGCTGACATGGACAACAGGTATGCAATTTGGGGGCTGCAAGGAGGAGGGAACTGAGTATGATCACTGCTTCTCCTTTTTGTGCCAGTAAAACCCTACATAACAACACAGTATGTCCATCTGCAAACTATGTGCAACTTTGTGCTGCAAGTGTTTTAAATGCTTTAAAAGTTACATCTGCTTTCTCTCTGTTGGATTTTAAAAATTTCCACTGCCTGTCCTGCTATTTGACATGTCAAGGGACTTCAAGAAGTTGGGCTGGGAAAGACCTTTGCCTGGGTCCCCAGAGAGCTTGTTTCAAGATTTGCTGGCAATTAAGGCTGACAGTGTTGTCCCAGCTGAACTATTTGTCTCGCTTGGCATGTGTCATTCATTGCCTCGGTTCTTCTGATGGGCACCCATTAAAACTAGCCTTTAGAGTTTATAGCATTTGCTAGTCTTTCACTGCTGGGACATAGGAGAGGAACAAAGAATCTGTGTTGTGGTTCTGCAGAGAATTTTTTAATACTATCTGCCAGATTTGAGGACAGAGAAGAAACTGTATTTGCTTTGGAGATGCCCAAGGCAGGGAAATCAGAGGTTTGTATTAGAAGTCTGTTTCAGCCAACCCCTTAGTAATTTCTAGGTCAGGGGCCAATCTCTGAGTATCCGTACTAGGAGGCAACACTTCCTGTTGACCCTCCAGAGCAACTGGTTGGGTAAGACTGGATTCTGGATGAGGTGGACCACTGGTCTGATCCAGCAGGGTGGTTGTTACGTTTTCATGTATCTATTAGAGCAAGAGTGCCACCACTGAAGCCTGAGATATGGGATTGTGCTATTTTACAGTTCCCTGCAATATGTATATACCTGTCCCCAAATGCCTTGAGGTCACTTTTCCTAGGGAGCATCATCCAGCAGTCCAGGAAGGAAGATGGGAGCACAAATCTGTGGGAAGACTTGGGAGACCACCTTTTCCTGTCGAGTTTGCCACAAATCTCTAATGTATAAAACAGAACAAAAATCATACAATGCTGATAGGACGTGCAAGGGGAGTTTAATGCAGCATTTATACACACACTCTTTTGAAGAGGCTGATTTAACTCGGGGTGGGGGGGGGTCCTAGGATCACACCTGCACTCTGTCACTCCATCTAGCCCCTCACTATGTGCATTGAACATAACTTCTGAAAGAGCTTCTGTGCATACAGACAGTAATTTCTGGCTCTTGCCACTGCAGACAGAGCGAGTAAGCAGCATTGTCTACAGCATGCTCTTGCATAGCAAGGAATCTGAGTGGCCATTGCAAGGGTGTGCAGTTGGACATTACAACCCTAAAAGTTGTCCGACTTACCCAGCGTTGGATTGGGTAGGCTGTATCTGAGGCAGTCCAACCCTTCCTGGAATGAATTTTGGATTGGTTAACGCTGTGAATTAATTGTTGGGAATTGAACGATGCCTGCCCGCCTCCCATTCCCCAGCAACAGTATTTTCCCCATCCAGTATTAGCCCTGGGATTATTCTGGAGAGCTGCCTTGGCCAGTCACACAGTGTTTCTTGGAGGGGGAAGGAAATTTTAAATGGCAGCCATCAGTTACATTAGCCAATTTGTGCCCGGTGTTTCCTGGGAGAGATGCCTTCCTTGTTGTGTTGCAGCCTGCAAGTGAGAACTGGAGAGCCCTCACAATTACAACTACTCTCCAGACTACAGAGATCAGTTCCCTTGGAGAAAATGGCTGCAGGTTTTATTGAAACAAAGAATACTTCCTTCATACCTCTTTCATTTTTGGATTGGCTGCTGGGTGCCAGACAGTTCTCTGGAGGTCTTCCACTTAAATACGTAATCGTTATTTGGCTGTCTGGACATCCTTGGAAGACCACCTATTTTGTGCAAACACCCACTGAGATAGTGATCTCATTTTATAAGAAGATGCTTTTCGAAGTGGAGCTGATGTTTGGGGGTGGGGTAACAGGGAAGACCCAGGAAGGTTATGTTTCCTCCTATGTGACTCTTTGGAACCCTGGGCCACATCACAAAGAGATCATCCCACCCCAGTCATTGAAAAGTCATTGAAAAGCCAGGGGAAAGTACAAGGATTCTGACCCTCTGCACACTGATTCTCACAAAGGGATTTTCTTCTTCGCCCAGAGCATACCTACTATTTAGCTCTTATCCCTCTCTTACAGAGGAACTTAGCTTTTGCCATCCCATCACACAGGGATTCCCGTGCCTACCCAAACACCCTGCTGAAGCTCTTCTCTCTTATCAAGTGAAGGTAGCTGCTTTCTACCCCATAGCTTCTTCCCTTGTAGAAGGGGCATGGATCAGTAGTAGAACACCTTCTTTGCACTCAGTAGGTCCTAAGTTCAATCCCCAGCATCTCTGGTTATAGGAATGACCTCTGCCTGAGATTCTGAAGAGCCACTGCTAGTAAGATTAGATAATACTCATAATCAAATCAAATTTATTAGGGTCGAGACCAGCAAGATTAGATAATGGTGATCTTGATAGACCCATGGTCTGGCGTAGTATAAATGGGCTCTCCATTTCCACAGCTTAGGAGGCATGTCACAGTCCCGTACAATCATCTCTTCCATAGTGTTTGCAGCTGCTTTCCTTTCCAGTGCTGAGCCACACAAACATGTACGTAATTTGCTTGCTTTCCCCTGGATCGCTCCAAACTGGACAACCCATTGCCGAAATCAAATCAGCAACTGCCAAAGCATTGCATTTGAGGTGATGGCACAAAACTAGCCTTTATTCTATGGGAGGGTAAGTTCATAGGTGTGGTTTACCACTGCAGTCTTCCAGGGATGGATATGCATGTATGAACCAGCAGTAAGAAGCAACAGAGCTGTATTGTGTGAAGCTTATTGAGTTTCCTGTAACTGCACTCCCGCACAGGACTGGAGATACTGAATGGAGGAATATGGCTTTTTGTGATGAATTTGTTGCTGCAAAATACTGCTCCACAGAGTCCTATATAGCTACTTGTCATGCCTGTGAAGCTGTCTTTCTGTCAGACGGTAATCTTATCTGAACCCTTTCAGAAACTGGAGCTTAAAAGATGCATGGTGTGGCACAGCCTCCTTTTCCCTTTCTCACATCCCAGCGCTACTATCGCCAGAGGCAGTTCTTTTTAGATTTGAAAATTCATCTATCTTCCAGATACATTCTTCAGACACATGATTTCCCAGCCCTCCCCCACGGCACATGATGAAGTGAATTTTTGTAAGGAACAACAGTCAGTTAACGGGAAAGGCATGGATCTGTTCTAGTTGTTTCATTTTGAAGCAGTGGTGTTGGAGTGGGAATGGGCTTGGACTTCATGTCTGCTCTTAGCCATGAAGCTCGTTGGGTAGGGTTGCCAACTCTGGGTTGGGAAGTACCTAGAGATTTTGGGGGTGGAGCCAAGGGAAAGCAGGGTTTAGGGAGGGACCTCACTGGTATTTAATGCCATATAGTCCACCCTCCAAAGCAGCCATTTTCTCCAGGGGATCTGGTCTCTGTCATCTGGGGATCAGTTGCAATACTGAAAGATCTCCAGGCAGCACCTGGAGTTTGGCAACCCCATCACTGGGTGACCTTGGTCATAACACTGGCTCCTAGCTTAATCTATTTTCACGTGGTGGTTTTGAAGTTAAAATGGAATTGTAGTATAATTCGGGATGCTCAAACACCAACTAGTTCATCCCATGTTCTGTCCCCCAGTTGCAAAGAGGTAGCTGGTTTTTTTGATGGGCTGTTTGTCTGTTTGCTGACCTGTTTGTGGCTGTTCAGTACATTGTTTCACTGTGTTTCTTCCTAACAGTGCAGTATAGTACCATTCTGTGCATGAGTGTTGTCGCACTGCCTGATGGAGTTCTGCTTCCCCTCTTGCACCAGGAAATTGTTTTAAATAGGCAGTTAAATCAGTCACAAATTGTATAAATCACTCATAAATAAACACCATGGTATAAAAGGAACTACTGTTGGTGTTTGTCTGAGTAGTCCTTGGTATCATTTATGTTTATCAATCTGTTTGGATTGTCAGCATTTTTATGCATGCATAGTTTTGAAAAACCTAATGCAAACTTGTTCCACACACATTTGAGTAGTTCAGTACAGTGACCTAAACAGACCAGGTGGTTGGCTCACGTCCAATCCTCACAGTGGAACACAGTAAGTTAAGTTGTCAAACAAGTTCATGGAGACATCTGTAGTATCTTTAATTGTACTCTTACTTGTACCACTCTGAACTTTTTGGAGGAAGGACGGGACATATATGTAAAGAGATAATTCTAGGAAACAGTGTCATTGTCTTTAAGTAAGTTCAACACCTGTGTTGGTTGATTATGATGGTGGCTGGTAGACATTTTTGGCCTTTTTGGCTTCCAAGTGATCAACATTTTCCATTTCCTTTTGTACTGCCTGGAAGATACTGGAGATCATGGCATAGTCTGAGGGCCACTTCATGTGTTATAGGAATAGTGGATACATGTTTTTATACTCTATGGTGTTCTTTATAGGAGTGTTGGATCAGGCCAGTGGCCCATCCAGTCCAACACTCTGTCATACAGTGGCCAAAAATACCAGGTGCCATCAGGAGGTCCAGGTTCAGTCATTGTCATCTCCAATTCAAGGATATCCAGTAGCAAATGTTGGGAAGGGCCTTACCCAGAGAGCTGCTGCCTCTCAGAGTAGACGATACTGAGAAAGGTGGGCCATTGGCCTAACTCTGGCTCCGAATGTGGAAGTAGATTGATCAGCAGAAGCTGTTGAGTCTTCTCTTTCCCCCAACCCAAATTGGCTTTTAGCCCCCCTGCTCCCACCATAAAACATATTTTCAGGCTTGTTACCAGGAGGCCTTGATTTAAATCAGTTACTTGAATCATCAAGAAGAAAGCCTCAGTTTAAATCATTGGCTTAGATCAGTTTTCCTGTTATGTAATTTATATTAATTGATTGCTGTGCGACACTTAAACATATTTGACTTGCAACTAAACAGAGCATTGAAGCAATCTAGGATAGTGGTACTTTGTAGGGAGGCAGATTTGCAATTACCATCAACCAAAAGAGCCATGTGATTACTGTATGCACTGTGTACCACCCCACCGAATACACACATTCAATGTGTGGTGTATTAAGAAGAAGAAGAGAAGAGGAGTTTGGATTTATACCCCGCCCTTCACTGCCCAAAGGCGTCTCAGAGTGGCTTACAAACTCCTTTCCCTTCCCCTCCCCATAACAGACACCCTGTGAGGTAGGTGGGGCTGAGAGAACTTCTGACAGAAACTGTCCTTGAGAGAACAGCTGTGCCAGAGCTTGTGACTGACCCAAGGTCACATCAGCAGGTGCAAGTGGAGGAGTGGGGAATCAGACCCGGTTCTCCCAGATAAGAGTCCGCACACTTAACCACTACACCAAACTGGCTCCCGAACTGCTTTCAACTTATGGCCACCCTATGAATCAATGACCTCCCCGAATGTCCTATTGTTATCAGTCTTGCTCAGGTCTTGCAAGCTGTGAGGGCCGAGGCTTCCTTGATTGAGCCAATCCATCTCATGTTAGGTCTTTCTCTTTCCCTGCTACCTCCAACTTTTCCAGGCATCATGGTTTTTTCCACTGAGTCTTGTCTTCTCAACATGACCAAATTACGACAGCCTCAGTTACTCATTTTAGCTCTAGGGAGAGTTCAGACTTTATTTGATCCAGATCACATCGAATAGTAAATATATATTAATATATAACCAGGTAACTTTTCATCATGACAAGGCTAAATTCCACTTATTTATTGCATACATTTACTTCTGGGCATACTGTCAGATGTGGAAAGCAAACTTGCAGAAACTGAAATTAGAAGAAGAGTCAGGGGTGGCACGTGAAAGAGCCACACATGGCTCTGGAGCCACAGAATGTGTTTCACTGATCTAAGAGCAAAACACAAAACCGTCAACTGGACAGGCAACATTCAGTTGTCACAAACAATTTTTTCATGACGGGAATGACCCAGGAAGTCCTCGAGCTTCCATGCAGTACCAGGTGCCATCCCCTTCTGTCCTGCACCAAGATGGAAAACTTCCTGGTTTAGGAGAACCAACCACAATCCATTGTGACATCAAAAATAGGTGTGTTGACAAATTGTGGTTTATATTCTTGCTGTATTCTAAACCAGGGTTAAACGGTAGTTTAGGTTTGCAGCCACAGAAGCTGCTGCAGTGTGTAAAAGTGCCTGATTTGAACATGAAAAGTTTAAGCTAGTTCTAAACCAAGAAGTCTTTGATCTTGGTCTTGGAACAAGGATACAGAAAGGAACAGGTGAGCTGCAGGATTTCCAGTGTTTTGTTAGTAGGGTTGCCAATCCCCAGTTGGGGGCAGGGGAGCTCTTTTTTTAGATAGAGGCACCAAATTTTTCAGCATAGCTTCTCCTGCCTCTCCTCAAAAAAATGCCCCAAGTTTCAAAAAGATTGGACCAGGGGGGTCAAATCTAGAAGCCCCAAAAGAAGGTGCCCCCTTCTCCATTATTTCCAATGGAGGGAAGTCATTTAAAAGGAATGTGGTAACTTTAAATGTGACAGCCAGCTCACCTGGAACTCACTTTGGAGTTCAATCACGCTTCTTCCTTCCCCTCTCCCAGAGCCTCCTGATAAGTCCGCCACTGGCTTGTTGGCCTCACCTGGTAACCCTAATTGTTGGGTCACTGGAACGCAGCCATAATCCACATGGCTTTCAGGCCACAGAATGGTCTTTCCCAGGGGCCTCTACAGGTAGCTTGCTGGCTGCAGCATAATAGGTCCTGCATCCCCATAGCTAGGGTTTCCAACCTCCAGGTGTAGCCTGGAGTTCTCCCAGTATTACAAAAGATTGCCTGACTACAAAAATCAGTTCCTCTGGGAAAGAATGGCTGCTTTGGGGCATGGTATCTGTGGCATCACATCCCTGATGAGCTCCCCCCTTCCCAAACTCCACCCTCCCCAGGCATCACACCCAAATCTCCTGGAATTTCCCAATGGAGAGTTGGCAACCCTATCCACAGAGGACCCACAAAGAGATTGTAAAAAGATCTGGTCTGGGCTTTTTTAAAAACAAAACAAAACCCCAAAACCCAAGTTTATTTCATGGGATTTTCCCCCTCTGTGCTGCTTAGCTGATAGCTTCATATATGGTACTCTTCCTAGGCTGTGTTTCAAGCACAGAGTAAAACTTGGTAACATGCTGGTGGGGAGATAGCTCAGGATATTTTTCATTACTGAGAAGTAGTTGTCATTAAAGAAAAGGTAGGCACTCCCCCCGCTGCTTAGAGAAAAGGTGGGCAAAGGTGACATTAATGGAAGTATCTATCTGCACACATGTAAAGACATTAATAGGGTTGCCAGGTGCTTACCTCTTGCCTGTGGGGGAAGGAGGGAGCCTTCCAGGAGGGGGCAGGGCTCAGCTCCCAACAGCAATGTTGTCACGCAATAACATTGTGGACATCACGCAGGGACACTATGGTTTGAGGGCAAAACTCTATGGTAAATTTGCCCAACCATAGAGTTTTGTCCTCAAACCAGAGTGTCCCCATGAGACATCCCCAGCATGATGATGTTACTTCTATGTGACATCATTGTGTTGGCGATGTCACTGTTTGGGGCGGGGTTTCCCCCACTGGTCAGCTGGCTGGTGGCTGGGAGAAGCCCCCTAAAGTGGGGGATCTCCTGTCTGGACTTGGGGGTTGGCAACCCTAGACATTAATGATCCCTTATCTAATAGCTAAAAGTGCTATCCTAAACAGAGTTACATCCTTCTGAGCCCATTGACTTCAATGGATTTAGAAGGGCTTATTATAAATATCCAGAAGTCCCCAGAAGCTGAGATTGTAGCTACCAAGCAGAATAATGTTTTTCCATGAGGTAGAAAGTAAGGGTACTATTCTGCCTTATTGATTTCTGTGGGGAGAGTAAACCATAGGCCTACCAAGTCTCTCCTTTTGAAGTCAAAATTCATTGATTTTTATACACCTTGGTTGTTATATATCTAGCCGATATACTGCGAAGAAGAGTTATTGTTGGCAGGGGAAAAAAGATGTTGGAAAAACAATCTCACCTAAAATGGGCAAACTCTATACACCTGAAATATATACATTTCTCAGGAAGAGACACGATTCCGAATTGAATTCCACATTCTAATTATACATCATGCTTTTTTTAAAAAAGGAGAAGGAGCTTGAAATTGCTATCACCTATTTGTGAGAAGTCTCTTGCTATCTAATATGTACAAGGAACAATGAGAGCTGTATTATAGATAAGTGTATGTTTTCTCAGAACAGTGTAATGTGCACTTAGAGATTCAATATTTTGATTTCAGTGCAAGAGATGATGATGTGCCCAACCCATTAGTTCCAAATATTTTAGGATAAAACCAAGCTGGCTTTCAGTTGTCATCAAAAACACACCTGCAGTGTTGTTAAAAGGTATACCTCTGGTATTGTCAGTAACTCTCAAAGGACATGAGAATAATGGAGATATTTCTGCAGGTTTAACGAGTGTGACAAAAGACCAAGGACAACCAATTTCAAGCCATTAAATGTTGATATTTTAGTACATGTATGGTTGTGTAGTTTGAGTCGTTAGGCATGAGCATTGCCAACTTTGGAATCTTATTGCCGTAGCTATCCTTTGAACAGCTGTGTAGTCTGCAGGAATGAGTTGATGATAATGTTTAGTTCCATGTCATGAAAAACTGCACCTGCTGATTTCTGGGCATCAGTTTGGTGCTACAGGGACAGGAACAGGCCAAGGGGAGGTTGTTTCTGGCCAGTTGGCAAGCCAAGCAGGCATTAAAAATCGAGCAACTAATAAATAGAGCAGAATGCCATTTTAACTCCAGAAAACAGTGACACTTTGATTTAACAAAATCCTCTACCGACACTTTAAGTAACAAGGAACTTTTGCCAGATAGGAATGCAGCCAATTCGGAGCTATATTCAGTGCAGCAATACTTAACTAATGCAGATACTTTTCGTCATTCAGACAACCTATGAACACAGGAAGTATCTGAAGTTACCTGATACCGAATCGATACGTCTAGATCAGCATTGTCCATTGTGGGAGGCAGCTCTTCAGTGTCTCTATCTGAGAGAGATCTTTTCCAATATTATTTACCTGAGATCATTTAACTGGATATTCCAGAGATAAAAAGCATGTACTCTGCCACTGAGTTGTGGCCCTGCCCCTAAGAAAAGTGGTTTTTAAGTACCGTTCTAAAGAGAGCTGCACCTTCTAAGTCCATTCATTAGATTCAATGGGTTTAGAAGGGTGTAAGTCCATTTAGCATTGCACTATCAATAAGTTTGTGCCAAATAATTAAAACAACACTTCCCTTGGGAAGGCTCACCAGCAAATGACTCTTTGGTGAGTGACACTCAAGAGCTGCAATATGTGACAAACCCATATCGCTTTAAGGCTGTTGAACTCAGTGGGTTTAATCTTGTTTAAATTTGTGTTGAATTGTGCCAAGACTGTCAAACTAACCACAATTATTTAACAGTGAGATGGAATTTTTGAAGTCCTGGAGAGTGATTTTGAGTCGCTTAAATCTTTTTCTTTATGATACTGCTCACTCAGGCCTTCAGTTGTGAACTCTTCTAGAGCCTATAAGCACTTCTGATAGGGTGTACTGTTGGTTTCATCCAGATAATCTGTAAAATGCCTGTGTCCCGTGTATTTCTGTTCAAAGGCAATGAATGATATGCAAGACACATGGCATGCATTATGTTTGCTTCCAGGACATAGCCATACAGCTGTGAGCTTATCCTTTTAAAAAATCCAGATAAACCCAAGTTTCTGCCCTGGAGAGGATGTCTGCTTGTACTTCAAAGTGCTGATCTGAATAAAATGTAAAAACAGAAATGAAGCAAAACATTCAGAAACTAGCAGAGGATTCCTGAGTGTGGGAGGAGGAGTTAGCCCTGCTGGTTGAATCACCACTCTGTTTGGATCGCATAAGTTGATCATAAATTGTGAGAAGAACCCCCCCCCCTTTACTTTTTAAAATAGTGAATATTGTTCTGAATGGCAGGTTGTTTTACACATAAAACGTTTTTGCACTGTTTTCACTATGGCTGTTTCCCCGTCATTCATCCTTCAGCTATCTACTGTCATTGATTCCTTACACTGTCATTGGTTTGGAACACACTGGGGTAGTGGGAAAAGCCTCATGCATTATCCCTCTCTTCTAGTTTTGCCCCTCATTTGCAAAAATTGAATCATTTATAGCTGAAGTCCTTGGTTTTTATTCAGACAAAACAATAGAGAACGCCAGGCCAATCAGAATTTCCCGTTGAGTATACATTGATGTTAAGGGTGTTGACCATATTTTATGTGTTTTTTCCCCCTTAGGACAGCTTGAACAAAAATTGGTATTTTTCAGAACTGGATATCAGGGAGGCAAAAACTATCAGCATTTCCAGTTTTCCAGGTTCAAAATACCAGTTTGATAAGTCTAAGAAATGAAATATTCAGATCCTATCCCCCCTGCCCCATTCTATTATTCAGTTCCATTATTCCCTATAGGGAGTCTTTCTGGAGGGCTGGAGGGGCTGTTTTTTTCTGCAAAGTGCACCAAACTTGAAGCAGAAGTGCTGGTGCCTGTTTTTCAAATAACCCCCAAATTTCAACTGAATTGGACAAAGAGGTCCAGTTCTATGGGCCCCTGTACAAGGTGCCCCAGACACACCAGGAAAATAAAGAAAAAACAGTCCATAGAACTATCTCCTGATACTTCCAGTTAAACCTGAATATTTGCAGGCCTTTTCCGGGACCCATTTCCCATATCCCAGAAAATCCTGGGTACCATCTGAAGACCTGAATATATCAGGAAAATACCAGTAATTTTCAGATATATATTTGGATGGGATATATCTGAATGCTCAAGCAGATATAAAACCAGCAATGCTGCAGCATGTGTATCTTTGTTACCCATAGATCATCAAATATCTTATACAAAAATCTTGAATATGATTCAGCCAAAATTAAACTTTGTTAAAGCCAATTTTTTGGCTATAGTCCATCACATCTTTATCATTTAGACTCATGATAAGGTCTGTTGTGGAGATCAGTGCAATGAGCTCTAGCCGGGCCGCCCCTCTCCACCCCCCGCCATGAGAAGAAGGGGTGGCGGCGCCCTCACCATGGGGCCCAGCAGTGGGCAGAGAAGGGGCGTGCAGTTGCCACCGCCGGCATCACGAATCCCGCCACTGGGGTCAGGCAGGAGGAGGTAGTTGGCGCCGTGGCAGCCACTCATCAGGGAGGCGGTGCACTGTATCGCAGCTGCCCGGCTGGCTGTGACAATGGTACCTGGACTTGTGGGCCGAAGATGGTGGGGCGGGCCCCCGTCATGTGTGGTGCCAGCATGATATTGTGTGGGGCTCACAGGGCAAGCAAGGATGCGGTGCCGCCGGGGCCTCCTGGGTGCCGCGTCTCACTGCTCCTGACCGACCACGGTACGTTGTAGTGGAGCAACAGTGAGCGAGGGGCTCCATGTGGGGGCTGCAGTTTGAGGAAGCTGGTGTTGGCTCCCATCGGGCTCGGCCTCCAGATGCTCTGCCTGCTGGAGCATCCTACCTGTCCAGCGGCACTCAGCCCACTGCAGCCAAGACACTGGGTGGGTCGTCTGTGGGCGGGAGGATGGGCAGGATGAAGGCCATGCAGCCAGTGGCGAGGGACCCCGTTCTGACTGGCAGTTGGGGGGGCCAAAGGCTGTGGGGGCACGTGGAAATGAACAGCACTTTATAATAAGGAGAGATACCAAATCAGCATATTTACCATTAATGTCCAGTGCATATAAAATAAACATACGGATTAATGACCAAATGTGTGCTTCCCTTAAAATTAAATGGGCTCAAAAAATCTTACATCTGCAAAAATAGAAGGCACATGGATGATGCGAGATTGGCACAATGCTTACATGTTATTTTATAGATTTGGGACAGTTTTTAAATTACCATTTGAATTTCGAGTCCTAAGGTTCCTATATTCAGGTTGTCTTACACCCTTAAGTTTAGAAGCTTTCTGAATATAAAATGGCATTTGGAATTGTTGCCACATTGCGTCATGAACACTTGAAGATTTCCATTAAACAGTCTTTCAAATATAGCAGTATAATTGCCAGACTTGGCAGCAGTGCGAAAGGTTAAAGGATGTATTGCCTGTTTTCATGTTCCACATTTTCAGGCTAACCTAGGAATGGAACTATATGGTCCTCTTTTAAGTCAGAGCATACAATTGTTTCAGTGCCATCACCTTACTTTGCAGTTGCTGCGTCTGGAAGACTTTTTGGCTTCTTATTCTTTGCAGCTGAGCTGTGGTAATTACACACTTCAGAAAAAAATAGAATGAGATGTCACATTTTTTCCATTTTGGATTTCCTGACCCCTTTTTTGTGCTTCCTCTCCATCTCATCAGGTTTGTTTCTTTATCCTCACTGACTGCAAGTAAATCACAGTGAGCTGTTCCTGTTGAAATCGTGAAAGTTGTTTCAGTTAGGTCTGGGTGTTTTTGAAGAAGAAGAGCTTTGTTTGTATTCCTTGCTTTTCTCTACCTTAAGGAGTCTCAAAGCAGCTTAGAGTCTTCATCCCTTCTGTCACTCTCCTGGTGGCTCCATGCTGGTTGTCCGCCGGATGCTGTTCCGCCTTCTCCTCTAGGTCCCCTTTGAGATGAGTCCCCAGGGCGGGGGGAGGTAACCAAGGCATCGAAGCAGGAGCCTGAGGGGTCTCAGAAAGACGGGTCACCGAGAGGGTTCCTTCACCGCTCTCCCCGTCTCCGCTTGGCCACCTGGGCTCCCTTCCCTTTCTTGGCATCTCTCTCTTTGTCCTGTCAATATCAGTGGTCTCTCCTCCTCGACCCGCTCCCAGTTTCCTCCTTTTATTACTCCCCCACACCTTTTCACCCCTCCCTCCTGGGCCCCACCCCCCTACAAAGCTCAGGACGCTGAGTCCGCTTCTGGATTCTTCCCCTGGGAATTGCTGGCCTCCCTTGTCATTGACTCCTCTGTCTGCTGGCCCTCCTTTCATCTGGTCTTGCCTCTGCCCGACCAGGCTCCAGACCACCGGGCAGGGAAGGAGACATGCCTGGCCCATTGTCTTGCCCTGTGGCCATCCCCAGCTCTTGGCTGGCACTTCCTTTTGTCGCTGTGGGTCCGCTTCCTTGTTGCCTTTTACTCCTCCATCTCTGCTGGTGAGCTGGGGCGCCAGGCAGCGACATGGGGAGGCAGTGTTGGCGGCAGGGGGGGCTTGCCTGGTGGGTTCTGGGCTAGCCCCGGGGCATCCCACTTCACACCTTCCTCTCCCCACAATAGTCACATTGTGTGGTAAATGGGGCTGAGAGAGTTCTGAAAGAACTGTGACTGGCCCAAGTTCACCCAAGCAGTTTTCATGTGGAGGAGGAGGAGTTGGGATATTTGGGGGATGTGTTTTCCAGCAACAGGTCTCTGAAAAATGGGTCTGTTTTTGCTGAAATGGATCAAGATGGGTAGCCATATTAGTCTGTCCGTAGCAGCAGAAAAGAGCAACAGTCCAGTAGCACCTTAGAGACTAACAAAATATGTGGCAGGATAGGAGCTTTGATGAGTCACTGCTCATTTCTTCAGATACATCTGAAAGAAGTGAGCAGTGACTCACCAAAGCTCATACCCTGCCACATATTTTGTTAGTCTCTAAGGTGCTATTGGCTGAAGTGATAGTTGGAGAACTTTAGAGTTTTTAAGGAAATGAAGCACTTTTTAAAAAGCAAATTCCTCATGATTCCACTGAAGCAGGCCTTGCTTGGGGAAAAATTGGTGGGCAAAGTGCTCTATTCACATTGGTTTCAAATTTGCCTTGCCTCAGTAATCATGATGAAGATTCTGCTGTAGAACAATTGAAACACTTAAAAGCAGAGTCTGCATCAGGAAGAGGGAAAATTAAATAAAAGGGTTTGATTTATTTATTTTAATAAATTTTTTTTTTCAGTACTAGGTTGAGAAATGAACCAACTTGGTCATACACAAAGCCTAAGGAGTTAGAATTCACTGGGACTGTGTAATATCTAGGGCTGCCAGCTCTGTTTGGGAAATACCCGGAGATTATGGTGGCAGGGTTTGGGAAGGGCAGGGTTTGAGGAAAGGAGGGACCCCAGCATGGTACGATGCCATAGAGCCCAATGCCATTTTCTCCAGGTGAACTGATGTCTGTCATCTGGCCCCACCCCCTTCAAAGCTCAGGACGCTGAGTCCGCTTCTGGATTCTTCCCCCGGGAATTGCTGGCCTCCCTTGTCATTGGCTCCTCTGTCTGCTGGCCCTCCTTTCATCTGGTCTCGCCTCTGCCCGACCAGATCAGATCAGTTGTAATCGTGGGAGATCTCTAGGCCCCAGCTGGCAGATTGTGTGATGATTCTCATAAGTAATCCTATGTCAAACGCTACAGGGTAAAAGCACATTCTTTTTCAGTGTACGTTTACCAGAGGAAATGCATGACAAAATGACCGATTAAGGGACACAGGAAGTAGGCCTGATTAGGTCTTCTGAAAACTAAATTCCATGTGATCCAATGGGATTTACTCACAGGAAACTGTCCTTAGGATTTCAGCCATATGTACTGTGGCTTTGCCAGTCTTTAATGATCAGGTTCTCTTGATTAGAAGAGACCTGTAGCCCCCTGTGAGGATACTCACTACAGGTGGTGTATCCAGGTTTATTAAAAGCAGGCAAAATAAGTTTCGGTCATTTACCTGTGTGCTGCGAGCATGCCCATGAGGTGTACGGCAAAATCCTTACTCCCCTTTCACGCCACTAAGCTAGTTTATTTAGAATAACTGCCAGGACCGCACATGAAATGTTATTAAGACACTAAGACTCCTGTTTATATTTGCAGCAAAAGACTAACACAGCCGCTCCTCTGGAATTATTATTCTAGGATTCTAGGATTGAGCATTTGGGGGTGATTGCCAGAGGGCAAGTGCACAGGTCATTGTTGTATTGGATTATGATTATGTGCAAGTGCTCACCTGTGAATGTTTGCTTTAATAAATTGAAAACATCAACGCTCCGCTTCTGCAATCTTTACTAGGCCAATGCTGGACTTTGTTTCATTTGGAACCAGTGTGCAACTGCATTTAAAAGTCTGTTGTTCTGGACAGAATGATTGGGGTAGGCTCTGTGCTTTTACCTGTCTGGTCTCCGAAGCAATACTGGCCCTGGTTGCCCTTCATCCCAGAAGTTACTTTTATCTTCCCCCTTGCTAGAGTGCTAGAGAGTGTCAGCAATTATGAAGTTGCAGTGGGATACCACCAAGTAGTTCCAGGGTCGTGATGCTAAGGCAGGCAATAGCAAACCACCTCTGAATGTCTCTTGCCTTGAAAACCCTATGGAGTTGCCATAAGCTGCAACTTGACAGAGAAAAGAATGTAGTAAACCTTACAGCCAATATTACTTCTTCCTTTTTATGATGGTTGCCCCTTCCTCCATGCTATCCTGCTATCGTCCTCTTTCGTGAGGGTCCAGCATGATCTGAGGTTGGGCACAGCGTGTCTGCAGGTACAACCCACCTTTGGAAAATAGCCTGTGCAGTGTGCACATACACTTATGCTGTTCCAATCCTACCTTAATGGATACTTAGTGTTCCATGATCATTCCTCCTGTTTCATCCCATGTCAAGAGCTGCCATTCCAGAGAGTGGTATAAACACAGCAATAGGACTTGAAATAGTACAGCTTCAAGGAAGTTACCAAAAGTTGGTTCTTCGTTGGCAGTGATACCACATTGGGTATATAACTTTACATATTACTCTGTTGTAAGCCGCTCCAAGCCTTATTCGTAGGGAAGGACAGCCTAAGTAAATCCAATTTAATAAATAAATAAATCTGTAAGTCCCGTTAAGTCACAGTCAAATTATGGTGACCCCATCACGGGACTTTCAAGGCAAGTAAGAAGCAGAGGTGGGTTGGCCATTGTGTTCCCCGGTAGAGTCTTCCTTGGTGGGACTCCCATTCAGATACCAACCCTGCTTAGTTTATGAGATCTGATGAAATCAGGCTATACCATTCTACCTTCTCTCTGACATAACTTTAGGAAGCTGCTTTCCAAATGGATTTTCCAGATTACGAAGAGAGTTTCCCACCAAACTCAACAATTGCCAGGAATGCATCCTGTGGTTTAGGCCCCTTAAAAGGAATCCCTCCTCCCAAGAGCCAATGAATGAGTTTGGAAAACCTCTGATAAGCTTGCATGGGCTTGGCTTGAAAGTACATAATGTGAAAATATGGGCTTGGTGTAAAGTACACCAGCCTTCCTGAAACTAGACTGGTCTGGTCTTGGTCCATGCTTATCAATGTAACCTGGAGTTCCATGGAAGAAAGATGGGATGTAAAAACTGCTTTCATACATTACGGAGTATACAGGTAGGGTCTGTAGTCCCCACTCTGTGCAAAAGTCATATGTAACTGGTGGGTTCTCTTCAGTTCCCACATGTGCAGTGACTGATTTAAATCAGGGGTGTGGTACACAAGGAGGAGGCTCTTCAGTCTCCCCTACACACCATTTTGCCAATCTAAAATGGCCTAGGGGGGACTATTTGTCCCATGGGGGAAACTATAGGTATCCCTGGAAACACATGGGTCTCTCCAACTGGCCAAGTAGTGCTCCCCCCAGACTGTTAGATGTTGAGAGGAAAGGCAAAGGGGGGAAGTCTTAAGCCCCTCCACTAGGCACACCATGGTCCTTATCCAAATCAGGCACCATGCATGTGGGAACAGAGGCAAATCTATAACTCATGTCTGATAGTTACACAGTTTGAGGACCCCAGCCTCAACCTGTATACTCTATTATGTGCAACCCAGCCTTTATGTGCAATAGATGTTATGGGCTTGAGACAAGGTATGAGATTGCCTATTCCATCGAGTTCTACTCTGACTAACAGCAGCTCTTCAAAGTCTGGGGCAGAGAAAGCTCTTTCCCAATACCTTCTATGTGAGATCTTTCAGATGGAGATGCCAGGCAGTGACCTCGGGGTCTTCTGCTGTAAAGCAGGTGCTATACCACTGAGCTACAGTCACAGAAGATTCTGGTTGTGCCTCTGACATCAGCTACTTTAATACCTTTCTCAAGTTATTCCATAGTTGAAAACAATCAAGTAAATTATTTAAAATCTCAAATGTCATATCTCTACGCTTGTTTTCTCTTATCTCAGAATGTGTTGTTGCTGATCAATACCGATGAGTATTTGTATGGTGTTAAGTTCTGTGTTTAGCCGCTGAACCAATGTTTGTGGAAATGACAAGAGCAAACCTGGGAGAAGGCTCTTTCACGTTTGCTATAGTGACCTTTATGATAACTTCATTTCACCTGGCATTTTTGTTCAAACTAGTTGAAAAGCCCTATTTTTGCGGCTTTTCCACCACCATTTCAACAGATAAGGTCAGTGATATCATTAGCTGGCAGAAAAGAGAAGTTGGGATATAAAGAAAAAGGTCTTTTTGCCAGTTCTTGGTTCTTACTGGAACATCTTTATTGAATGTGTTGTTGGGTTCGAGACCATTGACAACTGGTCAAGTGTTTTAAGTACTTTGGAAGATATTCTTTTGCTTAGTTTATATCAAATCAAGTATAATTTTATTGTTTCAGCCAATGTAGTCATATTCATAAAACAACTATTAAAATTCTTTATAACATTTTCAAAAAGCATTCAGTATAAGAACGATTAAAAAAAAAGACTATAGTAATCCATCTCAATAGGTTGGGTCCAAAGGTTGTTTTCTGCCACTGTAAGGCTCTTTGTATTTTGACCTGGCTGGCCCAGTCAAATCAGATCTTGCATGCTAAGCAGGGTCAGCCCCGGATAGTATTTGGATGGGGGACCACCAAGGAAGTCTAGAGTTGCTACTCAGTGGCAGGAATGGCAAACCACTTCTGTTGATCTCTTGCCTTGAAAACCCTACAGGGTTGGATATGTCAACTATAACAATGATGCTTTACACACACACAGCTCTACGGCCAGTGGAAGGTGATTGGGGGTTTTTCATCTTCCCTTTCACTCCTTATACTTTATGGTTCCTGTTCTTCAGGAGTAATGAAACAGAATTGGGTCTTATCATTAAAATGTTTACTATAATGACTCCAAGAATGCCCAGAAACTTCAATAGCCCCAGATATGTCTAAAATCTAGCTAATATTTCATAAAAATTTGAAATTGCACCATCTCCACTGGGTGTCTGTCTATTTCTGGACCTTAAATAGTCTTGACTTTTAAATCCCTAAATGGTCTGGGGCCAAGATATATTAAGTACTGCTTTGTCCCATATCTAAATACATAGAAACTCAGATAATCATCTGTGGCCTTGTCTTGCGTTGGTTGCCATTAGATAGGTGACAGGTTGGAGCACAAGACAGAGTTTTACCAGCTTTGTCATTATGGAATGCCTTTCTGGGGACGTCCATCTGTCCTTATGTATTATCTCTTTATCACAATAATTTCTTTAATAAATTTTTATCTTGCCATTCCTCTATGGAGATTGGGTTGGCATACATGATTCCTCCATCCCCCATTTTATCCTCACAGTGACCCTTTGAGGGTAGGATAGACTAAGAAAGAATGATGGGTCATGGTCAGCCACAGAGAGAGCAATCCAAAGCAAGTTTATTCAGAATCCTACCCTGGTGTAAGGTCCCCAGCTAAATCACTCTCTGCACACACTATTGGCAGTGAAATGCTTTATTGGAGATAAGTTGCTGTGCGTACAAGAACCTTTGTTAGGACTGAAGGAAAATGTGGGAACTTACAGGTTATAGGTAAAAGCATACAATTCCTCACAACTGTACGTCACATCTACCCCTAGCGTTATGAGGACTGGAGGCCTGTTTACACACATTGATTTGAACTGTCTGGCTAATTATTTGACTACAAGAATTTAGTATCATTTGCCATCCACAACTCCTTTTTGTGGTTCTGCCAGCCCCACATGAGAGAGATTTAGTTTTGAAGCAGCCACTGCACTCAGCCAAGGTCATCCAGTCAAGATTAGTGGGGAACAGGAAGGGGGACCTGCGATACTTGTGTGGGGGGAGAAGCTCCGTGGGAGGAGAAGGAAGCAGCCACAGGTGAGCCTTCTCCCTTGCCCTTCTGGCACCAACAGCGAGGCCTGCGCCCTGTAAAGCTTTCTCTCTCCCCTAGTGGTGGTGGTGAGGCCTGGCTAGCCCACCAAGCTTTCTCCCTCCCCCCAGTGGCAGCGGTGAGGCCTAACCGGCCCGCCAACCTTTCTTCCTTCCCCCTGGTGGCGAGGTTTGGCCGGCTCGCCAAGCTTTCTCCCTCCCCCAGAGGCAGCAGCAGCGAGGCCTGGCCGGCCCGCCAAACTTTCTCCCTCCCCCCTAGTGGCAGCAGCAGCAGTGAGGCCTGGCTGGCCTGCCAAACTTTCTTCCTCCCCCTCTGGCGGTGGTGAGGCCTAGCTGGCCCATCAAGCTTTCTCCCTCCCCCCGGCGGCAGCAACGGCGAGGTCTGGCCAGCCCGCCAAGCTTTCTCCTTCCTGCCTCCTCCCTGGTGGCGGTGAGGCAGTTCTCAGAGTGTTCCTTACACATGCGCAGGGAACGCTCTTTTTACTTTGGGGGGGATTTAAATATCCCCCCTATAGTTTTTTTTTATAGATTTCAGATTTTTCTGCACATCTGGGGATTGCACCAAATGTGCAGGAAAATCTCTTTGCCCCTTAGGTGCGCCCGATGTGAGGATTTAGATATCCACATGCAGGGGGCGCCTTGGCTATTAGATATATAGATTTCCTCTACTAAATGGGCAACATGGTTCCTGTACTCTTTATCAAATATTTTTGTAGTTTGGTTGTTGCAGCTGTGGTCCTTCTGGCTTCCTCCTGCAGAAAAGAAGGTAGGACAGTTTCTAAAGACCTCATTTTCCTTGAAGACCTCATTAGGACTGAACCCTAGACATGCTATTTCTAGCCAGAGGGCTCAGATCTGTCAAGGGTGAAGCAAAAATAATAAAGCTGTATGTAGGGCCTTTCCACTTTACATCCTCTGATGTGATTAGTTGAGGTGAGGCAAACTGGGCCTTTCCCAATGTAGGACCTTTCTGCATTCTCAGATGTGATTAGCTGAGGTGAGGCAAACTGGGCCTTTCCCAATGTAGGTCCTTTCTACATTCTCAGGTGTGATTAGCTGAGGTGAGACAAATAAATAAAGTAGGGCCTTTTCACTCTACATTCTTAGATGTGATCATTGGAGGTGAGGCAAACTGAAGGTCAGGGTTCTTGTTCAGCATCAGTTTAGCATTTGGAAGGTTTCTCTTTCAATCTCTGTCTTCTCCAGGTAAAAGGATCAGGTCAGAGGTGGTGTGAGAGGACCTTTGCCTGAGATTTTGGAGAGCCAGTATTAGCAGCATTGACCTTGATACACAAATTATCTGACATTGCATTACGCAGCTTTGACCCCAGGAACCTGAATAATGTAAGAATCTCTAACCACACCCCTCTCCAATGGTGACACTGCCATTTTGTCTTCTTAACCTTTGCATTGTCCTCAGACTATTGAAAAGTAGCTCTGGAATATATGAAAATATTTCAAAGCAATATTCCAGTAGCCTTCTTTTGGCCCTAACCTGGATGGCCCAGCCTAGCCCAATCTTGTCAAATCTAAGGAAGCTAAGCAGGGTGGGCCTGGGTAAGTATTTAGATGGGACACTGCCAAGGAAGTTTAGGGATCCTATGCACAGTTAGGCACCTATGAACAACTCTTGCCTTGAAAACTTTATGACGTCACTGTAAGTCGGCAGTGACTTGGCTCTGCTTTCCACCACCAGCTTGCTTTTGAGGCTGTGGATCTGCCACAGTTGACTAACTATGCATATGTGCAATATGTGCATGAAACACTTCAGTGGAGTAGTAATGTATGAGTTGTATGAAAGGAGAGAAGGTTAGCACTCACCTTGATAAGGATGGAAGAGGTCCTAGTGGCCTGTACAACATGCACATGGTTAAGGCATTGCCACTTACTTCATGGCATCTAACCATGTTTTTTTGGGGGGGCGCTGCGGTGGCTCAGAGGTTAAGATGCTGAGTTGCTGACCAGAAGGGGTCGGTAGCTCAGCAGTTCGAGACCCTAGTGCTGCGTGATGGAGTGAGATCCTGTCTCTGGCCCCAGCTCCTACCAACCTAGCCAACCAACCTCTTCAAAAGCAAGAAATTGCAAGTAGATAAATAGGTACTGCTTCAATGGGAAGGTAACAGGGTTCTCTGTGCCTCGGCTTTTAGTCATGCCAGCCACATGATCATGGAAATGTCTTTGGACAGCGCTGGCTCTTTGGCTTGGAAACGAAGATGAGCACTGCCCCCTCGAGTTGGATTCAACTGGCTTTCGAGCAAGGGCAACATTTACCTTTACTAATGTATGAGTAAGACAGATATACAAGAAAAATAATTGCACAGGTGGAATTAACAGTACCTTGGTATGAATGGCTTTGGGTTTCCTTGTAGATGGAAGATGGCGGTCAAGCTCCATTACTTCTTCATTCATTGTGTATAAAATATGCTCTTCTCAAGTTGTTTGATTCTCTCTGTTTACTTTTATTATTTCTTTGATGACATTGCCAAGGATAACCAGCAATTAACTGAGAAGGGCTATTAGCTTCGACAACAAAGGTGCCCTGTGATACAATAATAAAAGATCACAGGTAAGCCGCCAAGGCAATGAATTAGACACGCAACCCCGGAAAGGAGTAGCTAGTCCTCTGTAGAAACAGGACCAAAAGGGGGGGAAAATACAATCATCTCTTGCAACTAAAATACAAAATCTGTGTGGGAAAATACCTAGTACAGCAAGATACTAAAAGTATATATAATCTAATGAGTGAATACGATAACATAACGAGATTCCAGATTATATGCACTCATTTTGAATCTTCTTTATGCTTGTTCAGAAAATCCTCTTGAATATGCCCAATTCTGTCCTAAGAAATTATTTCATTGTCTTTGCAGCATAGGCTGCAGTTCTAGATTCATAGCTCCAACCTCTTTGTCAGACTAGTGTCTCTCACTGTCTCTTGTGCGTCTTGCACAATTAATTCATTGTGTCTTGTGTACCAGGTGGGGCTAATCTGAAAATGAAAGCTCAATTTAGGAAGTTGTTTATTGCACCTGTAAGAGGAAGAGGATAGGATTTGGAACGACAATTTCTAAAATAATTCTCTTTTAGGCAGCAAAAGCGTTCACAAGAAGAGAACCTATCAATATGCACTTTTGGTCCGACTATAAGAGGATATTTTTATTTCCCACTGTTTCTTATGTGGCGTCTTTTTTTCTTTGAGACAGATAGGTTGGGGCCTCCTCTGGATATAATACTGGAATCGGTAAATTGCACAGCATTCAGCATACAATGGAGAATGCCTCGGCAGCATGCAAGTATTATCTCAGGATACACTGTGAGTAGTTTTTTAAAAAAATCTCGGGATTTTTTTTAGAAGTATACTGGAAATAAATGCTTTTGTAAATCCAAAAAACAGTACAGCATCCTTCCTAAATTAAACTGCCATCCTCTACAGAGTTACTCCTGTCTAAATCCTTTTACACCAGTGGGCTTAGACTGGAGTAACTCTGGATGGGATTGCACAGTTAACTCTGAATAGGATCGCACAGTTAACCTCAGCCCTAAATACATTCCAGTAAGTGATAAAAAATACCCTGGTGAGTGTTGGTTAGAAGTAAATGACAGACTGCAGGTGAAGCTTAAATAGGCATGCACTTAAACTGTAGAAGGAAATGTGCATTTTTGACTGACTTTGTAATTTTCCTTGTATACGATGTAATTCTGCTGATGTCCTGACATCTGAAAACAGTAGTTGGGTCTTTTAAGTTAAAAGGTAACTAGTGTTTTCATCCTTTTTTTTTTTTACAAACTAAAGTTCCATAAAATATTCCACTGGTTATAATTCAGTTGGCACACTGTTGGGGGCTCTGGTCCTTTGTATAATAATATGTAGCTTATTTGAGGATTTAAGGGAGGAGAAGGATGTGACTTTGATAAACAGAAGATATCTCCACACACTGTTTGCCAGCAGGTGACAGCAGGGGAAGCATTCATGCCCTGCTTGAGGGAAGCAAGATGCTGAGCTAGGTGAACTTCTTGTTTGATCCAGCAGATCTCATCTTATGTTCTCATGGAAGAGGGAAGCAATCCCAAGCAGATTCGCCAGGATAGTTGAGTATCTGAACGCACCATCATCTAAGGGCACCACCAGGATGGAGATCACAGTGTGGGAACCATTGCCCAGTCTGTGAACTCCATCAGAGTCATGAGATACTGATGCGTTCTCTCTTCCTGCTCATGCTGCTTCTGCTCTAGATTGGGAGTTCAGCTTGCCTCCTATGCATTGTCCCCCCTAAATGGAAACAGTCTAGGGAAGGAAGTATTTGGCCCATTGCAGAAGAACACATGGCCACCTGGTCTTCTGCACTTCTCAGGAGTGTGTGTGTGTGTTTGTGTGTGTGTGTGAAGAAAACTGAAGCTCCTTCCACATCATGTTAACCTGGAGCAGAAACAGCAAACGTGAGAAGCAAGTAGCATAAGACTGTGATGGAGTTCACAAGTTGGGTCTGGGGAACTCCCAGCTTCTCTTAACCTGTGAAGTGTCATGGAAATTGACCCTTTAAGGACTTCTGCACATTGATGCAAGAAAGGGAACCTGGAAGTGACTCCTGTTCTTGGTGGAGTTTGGTGCTCCTCCTACATAAGAGTCACATCTATGTGTGTATTTCATAATAGTAATAATAATTTCTAAAGCACTTTCAGAATCAAAGAGCTTGTAAAAATAATAAAACTAGATTAAGGTAAGCACTGCCCACAGGCTTGCAGTCTTTCATCATGAAACAGAAGGAAAAAGAAACCCTCGGAAGGGCATAATGTGTGGTTTTTAATCTATAGCGGCCACCAGTTCTGCATAGGGATTCTACCTTTTCAAAAGCTGAAATGCAGGAAAAGCATGGCGGGTCGGCTGCTTCTCTTTCATTTCTCTGCTGCCATATCTATAGCTGTGGTCTTTGGTGCTCCAGCTGTCTGAACTCTGCTGGGCCTGCTTTAGCAGTGGTGAATATGAAAGCTCACAGAGTTAGATGTTCATTTGGATGTTTGTAGGGATGGGAATCCAGACCTACTATATTTTGCCTTTTTTTGAGAATCAACATTCGATAAATAACAAAGGAGTTAACATTTGTGCTTTAAGTACATTTTTTGATGTCCTGTCCACCGTCCCATTTTAGCTGTCGAGCTGTTCTTGAAAGTGGCAGTAAGACAACCTATCTCTACCCATTGCTTTGGATACCTTTCAAGTTGATGGAATATGATTTAATTTTGGGTTTAACTGATGTAACATCTGCTGTCCATCTGAGAAATGTTAATACTTTTTAGATTTAGTTTTCACTTTCTGTTCCTGCCCTTTTTGAATTTGCTCTGTATTGATGAAATCTAACCAGGTATGTTGGCGTTCTGTAAAAGCTTAGATTTTACATGCATTCAAGGCCTGGTTGCTCCAGTGCAGAAGAACACAAGATTTCTTTAACAGTTGTGTAACAGGAAACTTGACAGGGGAAGCTTTTCTGGTACTTGCATATGCATACAAGAATGCATACTGAGCTAGCTAAGAAACACTCATCTGGCAGTATCTGTCAGATCTCCAGTGGCAAGTCAGAAGTTCTGTTGCCCCCACCCACTTTTAAAAAATACTTGGCGGGCACCAGGAAAGGTGTCAGTGGGTGCCACAGTGCCATGTAAGATCTAGCGTAAACACATTCTAAATGCATTTGCATGGTAGAAAGTTTGCTTTTGGGTGATGTTGTATGCAACCCATGGATGTGTTTACCAATGGGCTGATAATTTTGGTCACTACCAAAGTTTTAGGAGTTAGAAACTTCCTAGGAGTTAAGAGCAGTTCAAGAATGGAACCAGTGAGCTAGGTAGAATGGACTCAGTGGAGGTCTCCAAGCAGAGGTTGGCCAGCCATCTGTCAGGGATCTACTGTGTTCTGTGGAAGGCTGGACAAGATCTGTAAGGCCCCTACCAACTCTGAGAGTGACAATGGTAATCTGCTTTTACATCTGGGCTGTGTTAATGCACTTGTGTCCTTATAATCCTAGTTGATTTAACCAACATCTTCTCTCAAGGTGTATTATTCCGAGGTCACGGCTGATAAGCCAATTAAACAGCGGTCGCATGATGTGCCTCTCAGTCTGGACATGCTCAGTACTGTAAGTATCTGATATTTCTTGTACATTAGTTGTTAGAGCTTTTGGTGGTTATTTTTGTGTGTGTGTGCGTGTGCACGCGTGCCTGGAAGTCATGGTGACCTCTGGTGACTCCAACTGGAGCATGGAGGAGGTTCAGAGAAGTGGCTTGGTAGCCTGTCTCTTGGTCCTGGTATTCTTTGGAGGTCCCCCATCCAAATACTTGCCAGGGTTGGTCCTGCTTAGCTTCAGAGATCAGATGAAATTGGGCTTGCCTGGGCTATCCAGGTCAGGACAGTTGTTAGAGCTTTTCATATACCAGCCATTTGACCAAAGTTATTTGAGTCATGGTCTGTTGACGTTGCTGCCCTCTTTTTGGCATTGCTCCCATGCCTCAAGTTGCTGCACCATCAGCATGGGTATGGTATATCTCCATGTCGAGAAAAGCTGTGTCTTTTGCATTTTTGGACACCACTCAGCTGTTCAAGACACTGGAACCCGGTTAGAAAAAGTAGGCTTTGAAATATCACAAAACTCACAATGGGATTTTTTTTAGCACTAATATATATATATATATATATATATATTGCTTTCATCTTCCATTTTGTTTCCCTGTTTAAAAATAATGGGTTTGAAAAACTTGGGCGGGAGGGAGGGGAACCTTGCTGTCTAAATTGAACACACGTGGTATGTTTTTACATATTTGCTTTACGGCATGGCATTTTAATTAAGGAAAAGTCTGCATGCATGTGGAAAAATGTATGAGTAACTGAAAGGCTGTGGTGGTGGTTCACCGTTAGCTGTGACATGTGGTACTAATCAGTGCTCTTCATGTGCAAAGTCTCATTAGTGTGTCCGAATGCCCTTTATATGCAGAAGTGATTGAACAGAAGAGTTTTAATCTGAAACACAGCTTTGTGTTTTAGTGGGATTTGGTCCTTCTGGGTTGAACTTAAAAATGGCAGTCTTCAAAGTTCCAGTATGTTAGTGAATTCTCTGGGCTTCTTAGTTTTAATCTCTTTGCTCAGCCCCCTGCTTCTAGGAGGAAGTCAGAATTGGCTCACAGGATGATGGAGCCCTCACTTGCCATCTGCCTGAAGAGGGCCAGTGATGGCTTCTCTTCATTCCGCCATCACTGTCTGTTTGTCCACCTACTTGAGTATGTGAAAAACTGGTGAGGGCTGCAACAGCCTACAGGTACCACTGCACTTTCCCTTTGGGCAGTGAATGCGAAAGGGCCCAGTCCTCACTGGTACTGAGAAGAAGAGCAGTAGGCAAGTGAGCAGTGAAGGGAAGCTTCCTGATGGTCCCCCAGAAATCTGCAGCCAGATCTGATGATATATTTAATTAATGCTTTTGTCTTTAAATATGCTGCTTTCTTACTAAGTTCTATTTTTTCCCCCTTCCACCAGGGCCAACTTGAGGGGCAAGCAATTTTTGTAAGTACTGTTTTTCTGGAGGGGGAAAAAAGTTATCACACAAAACCACTGATGCAGGGATTTGGTTCAGCTCCCATGTGCAAGATTTGGCACAAGTCACTTGGGAAGTGGCTGAGACAGGGTGCTGAGCACAATCCAGGGCATGTAAGCAGACCCACAATCACAACATAAAATGTAAATATGCATTGTGAGGTCCAGGGTTGCCAAGCTGCAGCTTGGAAGCCACACCTTTACCTTGAACAATGTGTATGCTATGAAAGAGCTTGACATGGCTGAAAGTGAAGACTACACAGTGGAGCATGTAGAAGGTCCCAGGTTCAGTCCTTGGCTCCTCCAGTTTCACAGTGATGGTTCTGAGGTATCAGAGCTAGGAATGACTTCTGTGTAAGACCTTGGAGAGCTCCTGCTGGTAGGATCTGGCTTCTGCTAGTGCTGGAATAGCTGGACCAGTGGTGCTCTGACTCAGTTTAAGCTTCACTTGTTCATCTTTATTGCTCTCATTCCATCCCTTACTGGCATCTATTAGTCACTCTTATTTCCATCTTCTGAAGTGGGCAGGACTCCCTAGTGACAGTGACTGAACGGAAAGAATACAGGGAGCAATCTGGTGGCAAGATATATTCTGCTGCAGATATATTGTCAGAGGCAGTCTCTGGGCTGCAGTCTGGTCAAGGCTAAATAGGCAACAGGTTTTCGTTCTGTATTCTAACTACACGGGACCAGTCAAAGTGTGTGGGGGGTGCAACACCTTTGTGCTTCTGCGAGAGCTGGTGTGGCATAGTGCCTTAGTTGCCAAAGATGCCCAGTTCAAATGTCACCTTGGCTATGAACTACTAAGGTGACCTTCAGCAAACTGCTGCCACTCCCTCACCACCTGCAATATGGGGCTAAGAACACTGTCTTATGTAAGGGCCTAAGAACACTGTCCTGTGTAACCAAGCTGATGTACTGAAGTATCTTGAACGTTGTTTGTGAACAGAAGAAGAGCCCTGCTGGATCAGACCAAAGGTCCACTCAATTTAGAAATCTGTTTCCAACAGGGATCTTCCAGATGTTTCCAGGAAGTTCATGAGCTGGGCACATCCTCTTCCTTGCTGTTGCTGCTGCTGTAGAAGCATTCTTCCTCTGGAGATGGAGGTTCTGTTTAGCCATCATGGCTAAAAGCCTTTCTTCCATTACCAGGAATTAAACTCCAGACTCCAAGCTATCTTCCATGAATCTGTCCATACTGTTTTTCCAAGTCATCTAAGCTTGTCGCCATTACTGTCTTTTATTGGCAGTTAATTTCTTAAGTTGGGAGTACTTCTGAATCTGCTGCCTATTAGCTTTATCAGGTGACCCCAATATTACATGAGGATTATCCAATTTATCCACTTCCACCACACTGTTCAGAATTTTATGTCTACATCATTGCCTTCCATTGTAGCCATCTTTCCTACTCTAAAATATAAACATTAATCATTACTTGTAGGTACCTATAAGACCAGTTTGTCAAAGTGAACTTCTGTGACTAACATGCCTGTTTCCAGCCCTAAGCAGGCTATAAATCAAAATAAATGAATAAAATAATGCAAAATAATACTTGGGGAAGTGGCAACTTCGTCTTTACTCTGCCCCATTATGCCCAAGCAGTTCCCAGCTCTGGGAAATGGCTAGTCAGCAAGAGCACAAGTTTCTGTTTATTTTTCCCACAAGAACGATAGATGATTTAAGCAACACTCCAGTAGCTAAGATGGAGTCTGGGCTTTAATTCCTGGCACTTGCAAAGGAAGTAATTTCCCCTAATTTCTTCCATTATCTTGGAGATGGAAACTAAGAGTGGTACAGGAACGTCATATGCATATTTCTGACAATCAAAGCAAAAGGGTGTTGTCTGGGGGGAAAAAAAGAATCACCGTATGGCCTGGCAGACAAATTGTTAGTTTTCTGCACCTGGAAATACTATTTCAAGCTGTTCTGAAGTTTCTGTAGTTTTCCATTCGCTGTGAGATTTTAAGCATCTGGAAATGAGAAACAGAGGAGAAGATTGAAAAAGCTGTAAGAGTTACCCTGATGTGTCAGAGCTGAGCTTTCCATGAGCTTTAGTTTCAATTTGCTTCCGTTATGAACATGTTAAAAAAAATAAATCTCAGCCAGTCCTATGGTCCTGCTAGGCCCAGCAGCTCTTGTGCTGGTGCCAATGCTCATGTAACATTGTATAACATTGCTGTGGTCTAGTAGTAAAGTCAAAAAGACAGCAAAAGGTTCATCATCTAGGAGAAATCTGGAGAGAGCCATCCTGGGTGGATCTGTAAGTAGCAGAAGGTGGCGCTTCAGCCCCTTTTGCTGTTTCTTCTTTTTCTTCCTCCTCCTCCTCCTCCTCCTCCTCCTATTCCCTGGTAATAGCCCATCTCCTCCATCCATCTCCTCTGTTTCTGAAAGTCAGATTCAAAGTGTCCCATTTTTTGATGTCCTGCCGAATTTTACACCAAGTCTTCTCATAGTTGTTTTTAAAAAGATCTATGTTTTTCATTGTCAATTCAATTCCTAAGTACTTAGTTTTTTTAACCACTTCACACTGTATTTTTTCTTGCAATTCCTGTTGTTTCTCTCTCGTCATGTTTTTACATAGCACCTTTGTTTTTTTCTTATTGACGTGGGCAGGGACAGGGATTTATCTCTGTCATCATGGACCTTGCTTAGAAAGCCCAAGAGTTCTCCTTTGCTTTCTGAAACTTTCCTTTCTTGGTTCAGAGTACATTCTGTCCTGGTTGTTACAGTAGTATACACACAGTTGTCTCAATGTACATCTTAATCTTAAACACCGTGATTTAACATCATCAATTCAATCCAGATATGGTTGTGTCTCTTATCCAGATCTTCCTGACTTTGAGGACAAGCTAAGATTCAAAACGTTGCTTTTTGTTTGAGATAATTTTCACGGCAACTGTCTTCATAGTGTCCTTGTGGGCGTCAGGCAGTTTAGCATTTCCTTCCAAACTGTTCTGAAGTTCACCTCTCGGCGGGTTTAAAATTACATTGGATTGCATACTTATTTGCCTTATTTTTGTACAACAGGAGGATGTTTCTAGCTTAACTTTCAAAAACAAACTTCTGTGAGCATTTGGCAAATTTTCTGCAGAGGTCTAAACTGTACTGAGAAATGGGTGTAGGTCAAACTTCTGGATCCCTTTCGGGGAGTTTTACAGGAAGAACACTTGACCTTGGCTGTGTGTGTTTGTTTTTCATCTGTTAAACTAGTTTCAGTGTGATTCTTCTAAAGAGATTTTTTTGGGGGGGAACCCTGCAGGCCAGAACTAGATATGATGCTGACCATAAGCGGCTGCTGACAGTGTTAACCCTCTAGTGTGTTCTACTTCCTCTTGTCATCACAAGGGTATACGAGGGTATGCATAATGTAACATTGTGCAGTTTGCTGCTTCATTCCATATTATTGGCGGCTGAAGTTGTATTAGGGGAAAATACAGTGTGTCACATTGTATGTTGGCTAAAAACAAATTTCAGGAGGAAAATGGAAATTCTGCTTACCTAGAACATTTTGATTTTTCCCATCCCTTCCTCCCTGGAACGCGAAGTGGCACTCATGATTCTTCAGCCATTATTTTAGCCTTGCAACAATCCTATGTGTTAAGTTAGACTGTGAGTGAATCTAAGGTGACCTAAGGAGTTCCATGGCAGGGTGGGGATTTGAACCTGGGGGTCCCCTGGGTTCAGCACTATGTGGAGACTTTAGGAGGTGGAGTCTGGGGAAGGCAGGGCTTGGGGAGGGGAGGAACCTCAGCAGGCTATAGTGTCATAGAGCCCACCCTCCAAAGCAGCCATTTTCTCCAGGGGAACTGACCAGGGAGGATTGTGAGGCACTCCAAAGGGATCTGTTGAGGATGGGTGAGTGGGCGTCAACGTGGCAAATGGGGTTCAATGTGGCCAAGTGCAAAGTGATGCACATTGGAGCCAAAAATCCTAAATATAAATACACGTTGATGGGGTCTGAACTGGCAGAGATGGACCAAGAGAGAGATCTTGGAGTCGTCGTGGATAACTCGATGAAAATGTCTAGACAGTGTGTAGCTGCAATAAAGAAGGCCAACACTATGCTGGGGGTTATTAGGAAGGGAATTGAAAACAAATCAGCCAGTATCATCATGCCCCTGTATAAATCATTGGTGCGATCTCATTTGGAATACTGTGTACAGTTCTGGTCACCACATCTCAAAAAGGATATTATAGCATTGGAAAAAGTGCAGAGAAGGGCAACTAGAATAATAAAAGGGTTGGAACACCTTCCCTATGAAGAAAGGTTAAAACGCTTGGGGCTCTTTAGCTTGGAGAAACGACGGCTGAGGGGTGACATGATCGAGGTTTATAAGATTATGAATGAGATTGAGCAGGTTGAGAAAGAAGTACTTTTCTCCCTTTCTCACAATACAAGAACTCGTGGGCACTCCATGAAATTGCTGAGCAGTTGGGTTAGAACAGATAAAAGGAAATACTTCTTCACCCAAAGAGTGATTAACATATGGAATTCACTGCCACAGGAGGTGGTGGCAGCTGCAAGCATGGACAGTTTCAAGAGGGAATTAGATAAACATATGGAGCAGAAGTCCACCAGTGGCTATTAGCCACAGGGTATAGATGGGAACTCTCAGTCTGGGGCAGGTGCTGCACTCTATTCTTGGTGCTGGAGGGGGCAGCAGTGGGAGGGCTTCTGGTGCCCTGGCCCCACTGCTGGACCTCCTGCTAGCACCTGATATATTTTGGCCGCTGTGTGACAGAGTGTTGGACTAGATGGGCCATTGGCCTGATTCAACATTGGCTTCTCTTATGTTCTTATGTTCTTATCTTGGTTGTCTGGAAATCAATCGTAATAGTTGGAGATCTCCAGGTGCCACCTGGAGGCTGGCAACCCTATCCAGGACTCTTAACACTTGTACTACTATTTGACATAAGGGTATCATGTTCAGGACCTTGAACATATAAACACATGAAGCTATCTTATATGCAGTTAGACTATCGATGTATCAAGGTCAGTACTGTCTGTTCACACAAGTGGTGGCTTTTCAAGGTCTCAAGCAGAATTTTTTTGGTGTAGATTGTTATTTGATACTTTTGGCTGGAGATACTGGGGACTGAACCTGGGACCTTATGTAGGCAACGCAGAAGAAGAAGAGTTGGTTTTTATACCCTGCTTTTCTCTTCCCTAGGGAGTCTCAAAGCGGCATACGATGCCTTCCCTTCCTCTCCCCACAACAAACGCCTTGTGAGGCAGGTGGGGCTGAGAGCATTCCGAGAGAACTGTGACAGACGCAAGGTCACCAAGCTGGCTTCATGCAGAGAAGTGGGGAATTAAACCCAGTTCTCCAGATTAGAGTCTGCAATTCTTATCCACTGCATCTTGCTAGCTCTACCACTGTGCCACAACTCCTCCGTTGAAAGGAGACTTCTCAGTCTCTATGTTATGTTGTGTTGTGTTATGTTGTGCCCCAAGAGAGCCAGACCACACAAAGCATTATTTACAGTTAAATGAAGCAGTCATATTTGCTGGAGACGTTTAATATATGCCCCTTCCCCCCCCCTCTTCTCCCTCTCCCATTTTTTAAAACAGGAGGTTGTTATTGGGGATTTGAAGCCAGGCACACTCTTTCGCGTGAGTGTTGGAGCTTATGGCTGGACTGGAAAAGGCCGGCCCAGCATGCCCAGAGATGTAACAACTTTATCAGAAGGTAAAAGCTGTGTGAATAGTTTTCCATTATGGATCCCGATCGGGGCAGACTTAATCCCAGCCGTTTCATTTTGCCGGCAGGTAGACACAGGAAAGACAGCAAGAAGACTTCGGTACGATGGTGCAGATGGTGGTGGGGAGAATTCAAAGATGCTGGTGGTCAGAGGGCGAGATGTAGCTGTAATGGCAGAACAGTCAGGAGCATTATTAAAGATTCAGAAGGATAAACACAGCCTGACGTTCTCGGCAGCTTTGTGAACTCCCTTGAAAAAAGTGTTTACAAGGGCATTTTGAAGATTTCGTTCACTTCAGAAGGCTTCCAGTCCTTGATGCTGCCTCTGAATTGTAGTTATACAGATTATTTTTTGCCTGGGCTATAGACAAGTCCAGCTGCAGCATTTCCTTATCTGCCACTCAGCTGAATTTTGGGGATTTGTCCATTTGGGTCCCCTGGATGGAATCTAGAAAAGCATGCTGGTTGATGGGAGGGGTCCTGACCTGGACAGCCCAGGCTAGCCTGATCTCGTCAGATCTTGGAGACTAAGCAGGGTCGGCCCTGGTTAGTACTGGATGGGAGACCACCATAGAAGTCCAATGTTGCTACATGGGGGCAGTCAGTGGCAAAACCACCTTTGAATGTCAGTTGCCTGGTAAACCCTACAGGGTCACCATAAAGTCAACTGCGACTTGAGGGCACTTTCCACCACCAGATGTTAGGGATGCTACCGAATGTTGCAGCCCTGCCTGAAAAACCTGTTTCATTCTCCTGCAAGTCGTTCTTTTCCTGCCCTTTAATGTTTTCTTGTACTGAATTCCCTCCCCCATCAAATCTATGCATTTAAATATTTTGGGTATTAGTTGTGTATCAGTGACATATGGATGGCATGTAACATAAAAATGCAGTGTAAGAAGTCATAAAAGGGACAGATGACTCTGGAACTCCAGCAACGAAAATGTGCGAAATGAAATGGCTCACAACAACAGGATAAGGAAGTAAAAAGAAATAAAAAGCATATATTGTACATCTTTAGTTGATGTGCATATACATCAGCACTTTCCCTTATCAGAGACTCCCCCGTCCCACTGTCTTGCCTCATGGGAACTTTAAAAAGTTGGTTCAAGTTCTTTAAGAGGAACCACTAAGACTTCTATTTCTATGCATCTTTGAAGACTACCAGTATGGGATTTCTAGCCCACAAAAGTTGTGTGGCAGTATCTTTATTAGCCTTCCAGATTTCACATGCTTTCTTGTTGCTGCTGCTGTTGTTGTTGGGAGCAGGCCTGTTCAAGAGATTGAGCCTGTCTTCGAAACTCCCATAATGCACAGCAGTACAATCCAAACTTTTATCTTAACGTATAACAAATATATTGTGGCTAACATTTCTGGAAGTGTTGAAGCTGTGGGGGAAAAAACTGACATTTTAGGGAAAATATGTGCGGTATTTACTTGCCTTATCTTATTTTACCAACTTAACAACTTCAAATGCATCTTTCATACTTAGTTAACATCTAAAATGATACAATTTGGCCTATTTATGGAATTTAAAATTATATTGGTCTTGGATTGCTATAAGAAAAATTGCAGATATCCCCAGAATTTGAGAAAGAGTTGCAGACTGCTGCACCCTATCACCCTACATTAGCAGACATTTGTTTGCTGAAAGTAGCAAACAAATTTCCGTAGTAAACAAAAGAATGTGCATCATATGGACAAAAATGCTCTCAGACAGTCGCAGCAGTGTTAGGAGTAGTTGTCACTCACCCAAACATTTTGAGGGTGTGTGAATTTTGCCTGTGCTTGGTAGTCACCCATTTCCCATCCCCCCTCTGGAACTTGCAGGTGGTCACAGAGAGGGAAATTCTCTTGGCTTAAAGGTGTGCACACCCTTCCCGTCTCCACACAGTGTGTTCCACATATAAGGCGACTTGGGGAAGGGGTAGTCTTTTTGATTCGGCATGAATGAGAGACCTCCCTGACCTCTCTGTCCTTCCAAGTTTTCAGTGGTATGTGAGGAACTCAGAAAAGGAAAATACTGTTTTACATTGTGTTGGCATTGGGTAAGTTCGTTGCCAGGAAGAGATTTAGTGTCACTCACCTGACAGTAAGAGGTGGAACCCTGATATTGTTAGTCTTTGAGATGGTATTGCTAGTCTTTAAGATTATATAGAACTCTCTTTGTTTTCTGCAACCATTTTCTGGAATTCTTTAGATCAGTAGATTCCTGGTCTTTAGAGACCTCATCTTGTCTAAGTCTTCTTTTTCCAGCCACAGTGAAAACACTTGGAGAACTAGTCAGTGATTATTGCCCGGGGATTGAGGAAAATTTTGAACAGATCCTAGTCATTAATGGTGGAAGGAGAAAAAGAGTGATTGAGGGGAGCAGGGGAAAGGCCATGAAATCCAGTGAACAGAAAAGGACAAGCTAAATCTGGAGAAAACAAAGAAGCAGTAAGGGGAACTAGACAGTTTGGTGGGACCTGGGACAGGGTGGTTGCACATTTTTTTAATCTCTTTAAAATTACAGTGTTCCAAGTGACCTGGAATTAGCAAATAGTTTTGTTTGTTTTTTTTAAAAAAAAGTGACTTAGAAGACCATATGACACGTGTGTTTGTTTTATCCCAGATAAATGCATGCCTCCTGATCCACCTTTCCAACCCCAAGTCATCGTGGTTTCTGATTCAGAAGTTGCCCTGTCATGGAAACCGGGGCCCAGCGAAGGAGGTTCCCCAATTCAGCACTACACGGTGGAGTTTATCAGGTGATTGTTTCCAGATTGGAAATGAATTTGTGGACAGCCTCCATTCATGTTTGTTTCAGATTGATATCTTGGTCTGAGTGATGTTTCTCATTCATTCATTTATTTGTTCAAACAGATTGGGTCAGCATATCTAAAAGACCCCATATCTTGTGCTTTCTTGCAAGCTCTAAGATCAAATGAAAGTTCTTCCTTCTAGGTAGTAAAGATGCTCTGTTCAGAAGTTATAGTGAATGCATGTTCACTCCATGTACACTTGGGCTTTTTTTACATGTGTAGGGTAGTTCTTGTTTTACATTCAGTGCACGTACTGTCAAACATGCTGTACAAATCCACATAGAAAAGAGCAAGAGTCCAGTAGCACTTTCGTGAGTCACTGGAGAAGTGAGCAGTGACTCATAAAAGCTCATATCTTGCCACAAATTCTGTTAGTCTTTAAGGTACTTCTGGACTCTTGCTCTTTTCTGCTGCTACAGGCAGACTAAGACGGCTACCCATCTTGATCTACAAACCTCCATATGTATCCATCTGGGTACTGGTCCCTGGTTTCTGTGGCAAAGTGAATGTGCATTGACTCTTTCTTACAGACAGATGTGCGGATGTTCACTGTAACATGTGAACAGGGCTATAGAGCCAGTGGTGATCACCAGTGTAGTATAGTAGTTAGGATGTCTGATTAGCATCTGCGAGACCTGGGTTCAACTCCCCATTCTGCCATGGCAGCTTGCTGGGTGATCTTGGGTCAGTCACTGTGTCTTGGCTTAACCTATCTTACAAGCTTGTCAGGAGGATAAAACGGAGGATGGGAGCAGTATTGAAGCCACTTGGGGCTCCCTTTGTAGAGAAAGTGGGATATAAATGTGTAAATAAATACAATGTTCTGTGGCTGCCTACCAGCTAAGAAACTCCCTTCCTTTGGAAACTCTTGGAAACTTCAGCCTTTTCAGAAATTCTTCCATATTTCATTCTGCTGGGTGTTCGTTACCAGTTTAAAATAGTTATTTTATATGTTTATTGTGACTGTCACAGACCACAGATGATTTACCTGTGATGACCCAGTGGGGCCTGGATCCCCTCTGGCTGCTATCAGTCAAAACACTGCGATGTCAGAGTTGGTCTGGACAGCTTTGAGGTGGGCAGTTGGGTGCAAAATGAAGACTCAGAAAGAGCCAATAAATCCCTTTTGTTAAATTAAACCTTTTAAGGATTTGCATTGGCATGCAAAACCGTTGAGTAAGTGTGAAGTATTTTAATGAACACGTACTGATGAAACCACTTATGGATGTGATTTATTTTCCATGTATTGCTCCACATCCCAAGCCCTCCCATGATTCTTTTATAGTGTTTATTTGTAATTTAATTTGTGGATTGGTTTATGGAAAATGTACAGTTGTCAAACTCTGTATAATGGCATTTTGCATATAAAATCACCAGTAATTCACGCGTTCTACTTCATGCATCCTTCTGCATGCATAAGTAGTCAGCCAAGCTTGCTTTCTGCCAGAAGACTTTTATGATCACAGCCACCAGTGGAAATTCTCCAGTGTGGAAATATCCTAATAATTTCAGTATTGCTGTGGGCCAGGCAAGCCCAAGCTATTTGTGCATGAGATAACTTCTGTGTATTTCATTCTTGGTTTATGTATATGTCTGAGATTTTAAGACAATTTAATAGTTACTGAGTTAAAGCCAGAGATTGGCGGGTGCAAGGTTTGCAGATCTTTCCTTTGTTCTTCTCCCCCTGGGAGAGTTGAGCCTGGAGGTTGCAGGGCCCACGTGGAATATTAGCCACATGGGGAGAGGTTGTGGCTCTGTGGTAGAGCATCTGCTTGGCACATAGAAGGTCCCAGATTCAATCCCTGGCATCTCTTTCCAGTTGAAAGGATCAGGTGATCAACGATGTGAAAAAACCTCTGCCTGAGAGCCTGGAGAGCTGATACCAATCTGAGTGGGCAGTACTGACTCTGATGGATCAGTGTCTTGAATCAAAAGGCAGCTTCCTGTGTGTTCATGTGTCACGGGTCTTCCGTGAGGAAGGGGACAGGTCCAAATTCCCCTTGATATCTCCTCCTTCAGTGGAACTGTCCTGATGGAAGAGGGAAGGCAATTTCAGCCTCTTCACCTGCCTTAGTTCACCCCCCCCACACACACACACACACCTGTGGATTTTGGCTCCTGTGGCTCCATCCACTCTGGGAATCATCTTTCTTGAGGTCAGAAAGGACTGCTGGTAGGAGGGGAACATCCATCACTGCCTGCCACAAACAGACCTCTGGATCCAACCCATTAAATTCACATGCAAACATTCTTAATTTGGACCAAGAATGTCTCATCCTAGCAATTAATTATTTGCATTTCAGTTTAAAAACTTGTCCATGTTCTGCTCTTGTGTGGAATGCTGGGTGCTCTCACAGTTTCCCCTGCTGTCAGTTCAGCATGTATAAGTCAGTTCAGCAAAGTTAGTTCCACCGTTGACTAGATCCAAATGGTTTCCTAACTTTTGCATAACTTGTATTTTCCCATGACCCTGGGCAGCAGCATGATTTAGAAGCCAAGAAACTGGCCATGAAATATGTTTGAGTGCACGGACAGTGTTCTGTAATGTGACTTGTGGGCTTTGTTGGTTTGCAGTGATTGGGCAGACCACGTTGTGTGACCCCAGAATTCTCATCCTCTGGTCCAGAAATTCATCATGTGCCTTCCAATGACCCCCAGCCCCCTCTTTAAAGGAAAACATACAAAGAATCCGATGGCAGACATGAAGAGAGCTACACAGTAAGGGTTACATGGAGTAGGAAGTGGAAAGGAGAATAACACATGGGACAGTCTGATTATAGAATTTTGTCTTTGAGCACGATGACTCCAGCTATCCCCACCGTTCTCATACTAAACCAATACAGCTGATATGCAGCAACTGATTGCTTTTCTTTGTGCTGATTTTTTACTTATGGTGGGTTACTCAATTTACTTTTCTTGTGCTGATAAAATTAAGCAATACCTTGGATCCAGTTAGAAATGATGAGTGGATTCTGGAAAGTTAGTTCCAGATTTATTTATTTTTTACTAGTTTGACAGTCCCATCCGGGAATGGTGGCAAACGACTGAATAATTGAAAGACCACACCCTCATAAATATTCCCTCCACCTAGAAATCTAACTTGCCAGAGAGATTGCTTGACTTGGACATTCTCTATTTACAAGGACAGAGAGAGTTTAAGGGTGGGGCCATGGAGGGAATCCGTTGCCAGCCAAATGCTGAATGATGTGATGATATTTCTCTACTGCCTTTAAGGTTTTGAGATCCATTTGCACTGGAATGCACATTCTGCTCCAACCCACTCAGGAATTTAGATCGCAGACCTATCTAGAGTTACTCCAGCCTAAGTTCATTGATTAACTAATCTCATCTCTCTCCTAGTTGGTTATCAAGTGAAACCCAAGTAAGAGAGTGAATTGGAATGTATCTGAGCTCATTCCAGGGGTTTCTGTCTCAAGAAATATAGTAAAAGAGGGTGGGGAGGGGAGCCCCACCCCACTTCTGTAGATTGATCCCAGCATGCCAATGTGGTTGCAAGTAAATTTGAAAAAAAGGAGTCGTGCATCTGAATTTTAAATGTCTCTTGATACTTTCAACACGTGTTACTTCATTTTGAATAATACGTGTTGATAGAAAAATTGCTATGAATACAGTGTGAACAGAACGTCTGTCTGTCTCAGTTCTTTATTCATAGAATAGGAATTTGAATAACCTGAACAAAGTTGTTGTGGAGACAAATGAGGTAAGGATTGAAAGGTACATATACAGTGCCTAAGAATCCCAGAGATACGATTAATTTATGCAGTTTCCTTTTGTTTTTAAGGTGAAATGTCTTGACTCCACATAATTTATATGATTTTCATCTCGCTTATCTGTGTTTAGGAACAGAAGCTTTGGGATTACCTTAGTGGAACTATATAATATCAGTATTCAGTACTGAATTGCATAACAGGAAGAGAAGTTGATAACTAATTGCGAATTCACTGTTATTGCCATTTGGACAATTACCTCAGTGCAGGATGGTGGTAAAAAGCGCCATCAAGTCTTAGATGACTTATGGCAACCCTACATGGTTTTCAGGGAAGGAGATGAACAGAGGTGGTTTGCTATTCCTTGCTTTTGCATAGCACCCCTAGACTTCCTTTGTGAGCTCCCATCTAAGTACTAACCAAGGCTGATCCTGCTTGGCTTTTGACATCTGATGTGATCGGGCTATCCTGGGACATAGGAGCACAAATACAAATTTGGCAGGGCACATTTGAGCTTGTTCATTGAACTAAGGGCCAGCACTGCACTAGAGTCTCATGAAAAAGTATTATACAATTTGGACTGCTAGCATATGGAAAATTATTCTATCCAATTTTAAAAACCCTGTAACACTGCAGTTTTTCAGTAGGGAAGAAAAAAGCTATTTCCAAAGTCAATTGGACATTAATCGACAAGAATGGTTCTTTAGAAAGGTAGAAGAATTCTATCACACTTGTGTGATAGAACTGTGCTTTCAGATACACCTGCAGCTATTTAATACATAGTAGTTAATATTTTTTGTGTCTGACGTTTTTCTGCACTGTTATGGAATTTCTGTCAAAATAATCTGAGAACAGAAATGGGTCCTGAAAGTCTTCTGAAGCCTTTGTTCATGAAGGCATCTTAAGGCTTTATATTACAGACATTTTTCCCCCCTGAAAGACATTTTGAAGGATACTTCTTGATAGCTGCTTTAGTATACTGGGAAATGCTGAGTCCATAGTACTGGAAGGTGTGGCACCCGCAGTGTTATTTTTACACCTCAGTAGCCAAGGTGTAGAGACAATGATCACGTTCTCAGGGGGTAATACCTTACTTCTGCTGTGGTCAAAGGAACACATCCCCTTCCTGAGCATCATTTTTTTCTCTGGCCCTCTCCACTGTCCCACCAATCAAAGATGCTCATTTGGTGGGTGCAGTATAAAGGGCCTTTTCCATGGCAGCCCCACAATTATGGAACAACCTCCCCTGGGAGGTGTGACTGGCCCCTTCTTTATCAAACTTGCAGGAAGCAGCTGAAGACTGTTTTCAGGGCCGGCTCACCCACTAGGTGAGCTAGGCGCTCGCCTAGGGCGCCGGCCCTGCAGGGGCGCCAAAATGCCCCCCCCATGAAAAGCCCCCCGCCGGTGCCGCCGCTGGGAGGGAAGGGGTGGGCATTCCAAGCCCGCCTGTTCCCCAGCTCTTCCCAGGCGCCTCGCAGCTGCTAGGGGCCCAGGAGAGCCATGCTGCCCCTTCCCTGGCTCTCCCCGGCACCTCACAGTTGCAAGGGGCCCGGGAGAGCCGCGCCGTTGCTGGGAGGGAAGGGGCGGGCGTTCCAAGCCCGCCCATTCTCCGGCTCTCCCCGGGTGCCTTGCAGTGGCGAGGGGCCCGGGAGAGCTGCGCCGCCCCTTCCCCAGCTCTCCCAGCCCCCTTGCAGCTGTGAGGGGCCCAGGAGAGCTACGCCGCCTCTTCCCCGGCTCTCGCTGGCGCCTTGCGGCTGTGAGGGGCCCGGGAGAGCCGCGCCGCCGCTGGGAGGGAAGGGGCAGGTGTTCCAAGCCTGCCCGTTCCCCGGCTCTCCCTGGCGCCTCGCAGCTGCGAGGGGCCCGGGAGAGCCGCGCCACCGCTGGGAGGGAAGGGGTGGGCGTTCCAAGCCCTCCCCTTCCCCAGCTCTTCCCGGGCCCCTTGCAGCTACGAGGGGCCTGGGAGAGCCGCGCCGCCCCTTCCCCAGCTCTCCCCAGCGCTTCGCAGCTGCGAGGCGCCCAGGACAACGGCCTGGGCCATCTCCAGGGCCCACCGGGAGGTTGGCATCCCTGGTGTGGTGGGCACCCCAGGCTGTCCTGCCTAGGGCGCCCAGACACCTGGGGCCGGCCCTGACTGTTTTATTTTGACTGATTGCATTTGATCAGTTTTATTTTGATTGACTACATTTTGATTAAGCTTTTATTATTGGCAGTCCTAATTGAAATTTTTAAACCATGACTTTTATCACAATTTGTAATTGTGGTTTTTATTGTGCTCTTCACAGTGTTTTATTTATATTGTAAGCTGCCTTGAGTTCTGCAAGGAAGAAAGGCAGCTAAAAATGTTTTAAATAAATAAATAAACAAATGCAGTCACAGTCACATCGGGAGTCAGTATTGGTCAAAAAAACAACCAATAAATAATAAGTATAGATATGAGACAAGAATCTGGAATTCAGAGTTCTGCTAAATATGTGTGTTTCACCTACTACATTTCATTGTTGCAAAAAACATCTCTGCCCCTCTTCTATTAATTTTTCTCATTGCTGTTTCTAGAAGAAAGTCCTTAAAAGAAGAAACAGTAGTGACATTAAGGTTCAAACTGGATGAGATATTTTGCCATGGATTGGGTCTGGGTTCCCCCCCAATGGTCCCGGGTGTTACCCAAAGAGGCAAGCTCCTATTTAGTTGGGGAAATTTGCTTTAAAGGAGAGAAAGTGACAGGAGGTAGCTGGGATTCTCCACCAATGTTTATAGGAATTTTTCCCTTTAAGACAATGTCCAGTTGGAAAGATGTCCAATTGGAAAGGTCTTTATTAAAAGAGAAATAAAAGGGCAAAACATGCACATACAAACACTCTGGAAAAACATACAAGGCTAGCTAAGAGGAAATCATGGAGGAGAGGGGGAAAGGAATTTCATGGAAGGATATAATTACCAGTCTCAGAGAAAGAGGCCTGCAGATGCAGCAGCAAAATGACCAGTGCTTCAAGGAGTGAAGAAGAACCCAATGGATTGGGTGTGTGATGTTTTAGATCTGAGAACACACACACACTGCCATGGAGTAGGATGTCATAATTTATAGGGCAAAATGCTCCCTGGGGCAAGTTGACGTATTTGCCCCCCAAACAATAGATTGATGGGTTTTTCAGAGATGGACAGTGATTTGGGAGAAGCTTGATGGATTTTGCTGAAGTGGACTATAGGTGTAAATGTTCTTGAGGATGCTGTAAGTACCAGATGGGAAAAGTTACCTGGTTTGGTGAATAGAATTAAGTGTTGCTTAATTAGGGTAAATGGGTGCAGGGAAGTGAGGCTGGGTGTTGATGAGATTAGTCACTAGGTTCTTGGGAGACCCATTGTCCTAAATCATAGTCTCACTTGGGTGGGGAGGAGGTCGTTAGCTAGCCAGCTGCTCTTACTTACACTTCTAAACTACATGCCCAGGCTTCTTTCTGGCCGGCATCCATTTTGTGTCATTTTGGGCCAGGTAGTGTATTGCACTTACAATACTTGAGATGATTTTTTAGGAAGGGTGTTTATGTTTTCCTAGCTATAAACTGCCCCTCAGTGAGAGGAGGGTCTGGCCGCTAACATGGGAAGTGCTGTTTCCCCCTGATTTGATTTATTAAATTTATATCCCGCCCTCCCCGCAGACAGGCTCAGGGTGGCTCACGGTTAATGACACAAAGTGCCAGCATAGAATAAAACATTTAAAATCAAGATAAAACAGTCAGCCTTAAATACAATTAAATACAGTTAAATACAATTAAGTGCTCGCAAAGCTGATCATTCTTCATCACTTTGTGGTGGCGTGCAGTAAGATGTGATACGAGGGTCCCAGTCCAGTGGTACTTTGGCCTTCCACGAAGCTGTGGCTTGATCTCCTGAAGGGCCAGCCTATTACCACGATGTTACTGGTGGTAGCAGTAGTTGGTGGTAGTGGTGGTGGGTGGCTCTTAATGAAAAGCCTGGTGGAAGAACTCCGTCTTACGGGCCCTGCGGAACTGCCAGTTTGCAGTTGGAAAAATGGTGTGGGGAGAGGCTGAAATCCGGTACTCCTGATCCAAATTGGGCCCTGGTGCTCTTGAGAACATTTCCTACAAGTCACCTTTGACCCTGAGATGATCAGAGTTGGGTTGGAGGAACCTGGACCTGACTCATACCAAACATCTAGTCTGAGCATTAGAGACCTCTTTTGGAGAGTACAGAAAGCTGCAGCTTAAAATGAGATTGACTTCCATCTGTGTTGGATGGTGAAGCAGTGTCTGTAGCATGAATAGAACATCATTTTAACAAGCAGCAGTTTTTAAGTAGTGGAAGAAGGGTTCACCTATAAAAAATGAAGGCTGCTGTTAAGCAAGCAGTATAAAGAAGGAGGGAACAGATGCTCTTAATTAACAGAAACAGTGGAGGACCACGGCCTGGATTGAAATTAAATGTCGGGTGGTCAGATAGGTACTGAATAATAGGCTGCTACTTTTTTTTCTTAGTTTGGAGAAGGCAACATGTTAGAAGAATTCCCCCTCCCCCTGAGAATTCTAACAGGCATTGAGGTTTAAGACAAGACAATATTTTGGGACTGAGTCATTCTCTCTTGGGCAGTTGTGTAAAGGTTTTTAAAAACACACATTTGTGTCTCATGTGACTTGTGGAAATGGAAAAGTTGTCTTAACGTAGTTCAGAGAGTTTGGACCATGCTGAAATGAGCAGTGCCAAGCAGTTCTGTTTTTATCATCCCTGCTCGTCAAGAATAACCCTCAAATGATTCTTGTATTGACTGATAAAAGGAGTCACTTGAATCAGTTTCGGCAGCAGCGCCTTCCCACCCCCTCAATCGCATCCACTTCAGATAAACAGGAAACACACGGATGCCTTGCCTTGTGCTATAATTTTCATTAGAATACAGCTAGACTTGTTTGCAGTTAGTTCTGCATAAACACTGGAAGCTCCAAAGCTTAGAAGTTATTTCCTGCAATAAATATTACATCTGAGAAAAGGACAGCAGCTTAATTTTATCTTGAAAGGTCAGTTCCACCCCTGTTATTTTCAGACTGCTCCTCGTGCACGTCCTTAGTGGGATGGCAAAGGGTGCAATCCTGCTTGTGCCCCACAAACAGAATGGTTTGGGGATCTGCCCCATAGAAAACAATACAGCATGAGGATGCTTCTTATACTGCTGGGCTGTTTGTCTTGTAGATAGGTGGTTCACTCCAAAATGCGGTGTTTCTGCATATTCTGTAGGGACTTGGAGCAGCATGTTTTTACCTGGGCTCTGCATGGCTGTGTTCCTGTTTTTCCTGGGTCTGTAGCCCAAGATCCATGAAGCTGCTAGGTGCTCTTTTGGGAAATGGCAGGAAGGTCTTGGAGTGAGCAGCATGACTGGGATCCCCACCCTATGGAACACTGAGATAGGAGTGGCAGGTTCTCCTCAGTTCCAGTGTGCATGGTGCTCTGTTTGGATTGGGACTGCAACGTGTGGAGAAGGGGCTTCAACCTTCCCCCAACACTGGTTATCATTGCTATTATCATATGGCATTGTGTGTAGTATAGCCAGGAAGTCCTCAGATTGTCTGGCAGCCAGAAGTGTTAGTTCTTTTAGCATTATGCACCACTAGGTGGTGAGTTAGACATTTTTTTTAAGGCAAGAGACATTTCTGAGGTGGTTTACCATTGCCTGCCTCTGTGCCACACCCCTGGTATTCCTTGGAGATTGCCTTTCCAAATACTAGCCAACCCTGCTTAGCTTCCAAGATCGGATGAAATCAGGCTAGCCTGGGCTATCCAGGTCAGGGCAATGCTGGTTTACTGACCTGAAATGGCCAGGAGGCTGTTATTTGGCCCCCTAGGAAAATCCACGTCTCTCAAGGAATGTGTGGGTTTTCCCAGTGGTCCAAGTAGCACTTTGTGATGACCATTTCGGGGAGGACATTGAAACCCCTTCTCTATGCATGTGGCAGTTGTGTCTGGAAATGGGCACTATGCACATGTGAATTGAGGCAAACCCACAGTTCATGTCTCTTATGCTGGGACCCCAGCCCCATGCCGTGTACTCCATAATATGTGAATCAGGACTCTGGAACCCTAGTGCAGAGGTGACTCAGTGGGCAGAATTGTGTTCTTGGTATTTTTGTTTTACACCAGCCACAGTCTTTCTAATTTGTTGTTTGTTTAATGGTGATTTAGAAAGCAGGGTTTATGTGACAATAGAATACTGCCTTATACTGAATCAATCATTGGCCTATCTAGGTCAAAATTGTCTAATCTGACTGGTGTTGGCTCTTCAGGGTCTCAGGCAGAGGTCTTTCACATCACCTTCTTCTTTTAACTGGAGATGCTGGGGATTGAACCTGGGACGTTCTGCATGGGAAGCAGATGCCCCACCACTGAGTCATACCCGCACAATATCTGCCATAGTATCTGCCGTAAATGTAGTGTGAATAAAGACACAAGGAAATATGGATTGGTTTTTCTAGTATGCAGAATGAACAAAAGTATTCGATCCTACACACACACACACACACATACAGAGTAATGAGCTGGTTTGTATATTCAACAGTCTTTCACAAAGAATAATGAATTCACATCAACTGATGGTGTGGGAGAAAAGCAGTTCACACTTTTCTGCCAGGGCTTGTACAACTTGCTGGCCACCTGTATGAGTGCTACTAATTATCCGTGGATTGTGGCCTGCCAGGAGATCTGTAAACATCATGTTTTTGCTGCTTGACTTGAAATGCAAACCAGAGTGGGGAGGAGCTTGTTGAACACCTGGAATATTATACAGAATGGATGGTGGGGTTATATTCCATCTCCTACAGGTTGTGACACCTGTTTTTCACTTTTTGGGTACAAAAATAATCTGGCAAAATGTGATTTCGGTATTTCATGGTGGTATGCGATGTTCTGTGTTATTTAGCAATATATATGGTAGTTTATGTAACCCTGTAAGTTTGGGCCAATTTGGGGGGGGGTATTTTGTCCCCTGAGGGGAGCTATAGGAGTGTCCTGAGGGACAAGACAGACCTGAGGGGGGGGAGAGTTCTGAGGGGATTCCGAGGAGAAAAAAGGTAGACAGAAGCCATCTGGGTCCGAGGGTGGAGAACAGAGAGACCTGAGAAGGAGCCTCAAGAGAACTGCAGCCTCCTGAGATATGCAGCAACACACAAAAAAAAGCCTGAAGAAGAGCAGCAGCACCACCACCACCACCACCACCACAACCAGTCAAGGCACAAGAGGCAGACTGTGAGAGACTTTCTGAAGGCCCAGGAGAGACAGCTGAAGACTTTAATCAGCCCTTGGATCCAACTTTAAGTTGTGCTGTCCTGCTTTGATTCCCCATTTCTCTTTATATGTGTGTCCTGCTTTGATTCCCTGGCTCTGTTTGTTGAATTAAACCCTACTTCTATTTTAATGTTTGGTGTTTGGTTGTAGGTGATCAGAAGGTTTGGGAGTTTTGAACCAACCTTCCTTCCTTCCTTCCTTCCTTCCTTCCTTCCTTCCTTCCTTCCTTCCTTCCTTCCTTCCTTCCTTCCTTCCTTCCTTCCTTCCTTCCTTCCTTCCTTGCCATCCCTCTTGTTAGGAAGTGGAGGCCAGTGGGCTAAAGACACTACTGCTTTCTTTTTTGTCCCCCCATCATTAAGAAACCCAGATTCCATAATTTCTTCCCTCAACTGGGGTTGGTGGGAGAAACTGGGGTGACATTTGGAAGGACCACTGGGACCTGATATACCTGAAATTGTAAGTGGCTGCTTGAAATAATTATTTTTTGATATTAAATTGGATTATTAGTTAGTATCTCACCTTCCTTGCGTGGAAGGCAAATGGAGTTTGCTCATGTTCCTCTCAGGCAGTTTTTTCTGTCCCCAGAATGAGCATTCATCAGGTTGCAAGATCCATGCAACCATGACGGTTGTTGTGCTGAGGGCAAGATGGTGAAATCAGCTCATTTCCTCAGCAGAGCTACATTTGTGGAAGAAGACGGAAGAACAATTTCACCTCTTTGTTCTCACTACAGCTCCCCCCAAACCCACCCAGCTGTTCCTTCATGTGATCCCACCCATGTGGGAATGCTGTTTCCAGGGTTTGGAAAGGGCTGGAAAAAGAGAGGAACATGAGGAGAAGAGGCATTCTGTTTACAGAGTGATAGGCTAATGCCAATTTGGCATTTTTCAATTATTTGTGAGTATTCAGCTTCAGCTCTAGTTAATTTGTGTAGCTAAATTTAATTATTCTTCATCATATTTGTTCATCCCAAAGGCCCGAGCTTGACACCAATTGGACTGTAATTAGAGAGCAGATCCAGATGGACTCCATGGTTCTGAAGGGGCTAACTCCGAACCACAAATACCAGTTTGCACTCCGAGCGACGAATTCATATGGATCAAGTCTGCCTAGCACTCCCAGCGATATTGTCAGAATGTTTAGTGAGTAGAACTCTTTAATTTCTGTCATGCATAAAAAGCTTTTGATCACTGATGAACTTTGTTATCCAGTGCTGATGTGGATTGGGGGTCCTGATTAATCAAATATGCTGGATACTCAGGCTTATTGCTATGTTCTACCCCTTACACAGAGGAAACTATGGTGATGAACAGAGCTATTTTTGAGTAGGAATGCACAGGAACGGAGTTCCGGCTGGCTCCTGAGTTGGCCACGCCCAGCAGGAACTCATTAGCATAATAGGCCACACCCAGCAGCAGGAACTCATTAGGATTGGCTACATTAGGGGTGTGTGGCCTAACATGCAAAGGAGTTCCTGCTCCAAAAAAGCCCTGGTTTTTGACAACAAACAAAGTAAACAGAATAAGAAGCAAAAGGTAGATGTGGCTGGATGACCACACTTCTGGTAACACAGGGGTGTGGCCTAATATGCTAATGAGTTTCTGCTGTTGGGTGTGGCCTGTTATGCTAATGAGTTCCTGCTGGGCTTTTTCTACAAAAAAAGCCCTGGTGACGAATCACTGACTCGCCATACAGGCCATCTAGTCCAACGCCCTGCTCAATGCAGGATTAGCTTAGAGCATCCCTGACAAGTGTTTGTCCAGCTACTGCTTAAAGACTGTCCGTGAGGGGGAGCTCACCACCTCCCCAGGCATCTGATTCCACTGTTGCATAACTCTTGCTGTAAACAAGTTTTCCCTAAGATCCAGCTGGTACCTTCCCGCCCTTAATGCAAACCCACTCTTGCGAGTCCTATCCTCTGCTGCCAACAGGAACAGCTCCCTGCCCTCCTCTAAGTGACCGCTCTTCAGATATTTAAAGAGAGCAATCGTGTCCCCTCTCAACCCCCTCTTCTCCAGACTGAACATTCCCAAGTCCCTCAGCCTTTCCTAATAGGACTTGGTCTCTAGGCCCCCAGTCGTCCTCGTTGCTTTCCTCACCCTCTTAGGAACACTGTGGCAGCAGCCCCCATGCCTGGGGGAACCCTTCCCCTTGAGTCATGGAGCCATCATAGGTAGCAGGCAGACAAACAGGCCTGCGACTCAGAAGCCCTTCACCAGAGCTGCCTTCTGACTACCCAGGGCAGGCTGAGGGAGAAGGAAGTTCCTCAGGATGATGTCATCTGTCAGTGCCGGCTTTCTAAAGCATCAGTCCAGCTGGTTGCAGAGGCAGGAGTGGGAAATGCAGACCTAAATACATGGGTGTATGTTTACTGGGGCCATAGGAGTTTTCCTTCTGGTTCTGTGTTGGTTAATGAAGTTCTCTGGATATTCACGTGCCAGATAATAAAGCTTTACAGGTTTTTTTTAAAAAATAACCTTGCCCCTACCCTCATTTTTCACCCCCGAATCTGGCTGAGGGCTGGCAGTTTCCAAAATTCTGTGAAAGTCAAGCTACAGGTCCAATTAAAGGAAGCTCCAGGCAAAAAACGGCCTCGTGCTGCTCCCGTGCATTTGCCAGTTTCTGTCCTGAATTGCTACTTGACTTTTTTTTGTTGTTGTTAATGGCAGCTTCATACGGAATTGAGATAAGCACACACCTTAGGGAGAAGTAGCACTGATGTTGTTCACCTCTTCCTTAAAACTGAATTGTATATATTACATGTATAATTTAAAAACAACTACAAAAAGACCAAAATCTGTAATACTGTGAAAGAGAGTTGGAGGAGCTTTCAGTTTCCAGCATAGACAAAAGGATGGATAATGACGGAGATAAGATTGGGTTTTTCTGGGTTTTTTCAGTTAGAAGGCATGGGCCAGTGGCTGGAGTTTTGGCATGTGTTTGTTCTAACTGGGCTTGTGAAATATCCTTACATTGTTAGGACAATCCAGAAATTCACCAATCTTGAATTTTAAAAAAAGTATCTATAAGAACCAGTGCAGTATAAGGTCGGACTAAGATCTAGGAGATCTGGTTTCAGAATACCCACTCTACCATGAAGCTTGCCAGGCAGTCAGTGTCATAAGAACATAAGAAGAGCCCTGTAGGATCATAAGAAGAGCCCAGTGGTCCATCTAGTCCAGCACCGTGTCTCACACTGTGGTCAATCACTCCAGTTCCTCTGGAGGGCCAACAACAGAACATAGAGGCCAAGGCTGCCTTCCTGAAAATAGTTACTGTGGCCTGGGTATATGCCCCACACATTCCACAGTGAACACTGATGCAAACAATTCATTCAGATTAGCAATCCTTTTATTTTTTTTTTGTCATCCAAAGGTCCAAGTGCCTTTCCACTCCTCAAATTCTTCTTTTTGCTTTTGTAATGATTCACTTACACTTCTTTTGCCAGACCCTTTGTCCCTTTCTGTTCACTTAATTGGGGCAGACTTTCCACTTTTCAAAGGAAGCCTTTTGCTTTTTATGGCTTTCTTGACTGGGGTCGTTAACCATGCAGGCATCCTTGGCGGTACCTTCAATTAGTGCTTTCCAAGCATCTTCTTGGCATTTGACTCTCTTGAGTTTCCTGTTCAGCTTCCTTCTTGCTAGTTCTCTCACATTTGTAAAGTTTCCTCTTCAGAAATAAAATGTTTTGGACTTTAGGGATAATTTGCCTTTGACACAAATGCTGAAATTAATAACAATATAATTACTGTTCCCAGTTGGTGCAACAACATCTATATCTTGCACCAGGTCTTGAGCTCTGTTCAGAACCAAGTCCTAGATCCCTACCCCTCTGTTTGGCTTTTTTGCCCAATGCACCATCATTTATGATGTCTAGGAACCTTGTTTCAGCAGCATGGTTTGGGCACACATGAGGGTAGCTGAAATCATCCAGCCTCACAACATTATCTGCTTTAGTCACCTTCCTTATTTCCTTTTCCATCTCAAGATCAGCTCAAGGCTTTGATCAGACAGGCAATGTACTGTTTCTCAGCCTAACATATCTCAAAGCATTCTTGCAAGAATAAACTGAGGAAAGAAGAACCACGTTAAGCCAGTCTGAAGTCCTTGGAGGAAGGGCAGGAATAATGTACTAGATATCTAGATAATTTTTCTGTTGATATAAAGATGGCAGTAAAGGTTCAGTGAAATATGGGTCCGCATCCAGAAACAGCAGTCCCTGCTTCATGAACCTCCCTCCTTGTCCTTAATATCTTGTATAACTCACCCCGTATCCCAATAGTAGAAAAGAGCAAGAGTCCAGTGACTCACAAAAGTTCTTCCCCTGCCACATATTTTGTTAGTCTTTAAGGTGGTACTGGACTGTTGCTCTTTTCTACTGCTACAGGCAGACTAACCCATCTTGATCTGTCTCCATTTCCCGATGTCATTAATGTTCTGTGTTTCTTCCCCTGCTCTGCATTGGCTTCTGTTGCCAGGAATGGGGAAGGACCAAGTATAATGATATCAGAGCACAAGGCAGCTTGGTTCAGACTAACCTCCCGACTATAGTTTGAAGCATCAGAATTGGGCCATGGACTCATGACACTCTTTTCCCTGTTTCATTTTTCCTGTTTCTTGTTAACTACAGTTTGTCAAGGTGTTCAGTGTCAGAAATGGCTTATCTCACCTAGATTTCTGAAGCTTTGCTTCACCACCTACTCTCAGGCTAACAGCCAGAGGACAAGAGCCCTTGAACTCTTGTCCTTTGGCTTGTGCGTCTGGCTAAGCCTTGAAAGCTAAGTAGCCACTCAGTTCCTGAAAGAAAGGTCCACTCACAATGACTCAGCAGGAGTGGAATTTCAGGCTGTAGAAGTAGCAGGGCTGCAGGCTTCCTCCAGTCTCTTCCCTTTCTCCTGCCCTCTGGCCAAACCTCTGCTTAACTACCTACTCTTGTATGTGTTAGAAGTGGAGGAGTGTACACTGTCTCCCGTCTCAGTCTTCAGAGGCAGCACCATAGATTGAGGTCCTTTCTGCACTCTCCTTTTAATCCATGTTCAACACAGTGTCCTCCAAGCAATTCTGCACTAAAGTCAAATTCAACCTTCTTTTTAATCCAGAATCTCTCCCCCCTGCATTTTGCACTAAAATCGAGTTCAACCTTCTTTTTATTCTGGGTTCCCCCCCCCCATTCTGCATTACATTACCTCCCTTCAGTGGTCAGCCTGGTTTCAGCCTGCTGTTGGCCCGGGCTATTTGGGTGCTGTTTTGCCATGGACTTTAATTGCCTCGACTAGAACACTGAGAAAATCCAGAGCAGCAGGCAAATGTGGAAAGGACCTCAGATAGATAGAGGGGGTCAGAACACAAGGCATCCTTTCCTTCCTGTTATCTGATACTATCCCTTTGAAGTAGAATGGTATTCTTAGGGACCAGACTTCCTTCCATCTCTCTCTCTCACTCACTCTCACACACCAAGAAGGAGCACGCTCTCCATTTTGGAACCATGCGTGCAATCTCCATCTGCATCCATCCAGCTGATTACAGTAGATTCTACCTAGAGTAGATTGTATACTGTCTAGAATGGAGTTCCCTAATAAAGAACTTTTCAGTTTGAAACTGACAAGTGGCTCCGTGTAACTCTGTAAGTTTGCAAGCACACACAGTACACAGAAGCTACTGCTATGTGTAAGCCCTGTGCACTCTGCGATGTATAGAGATTCCTGGCTGTGCCGTACCAGTGGATCTAACAGTATGACCCTACCTGACCACTACGGTCATCTTTGGAGGCCCTACTTGATGTGCCTCTGCTTTCCAAGGCTAGCCAGGTGGCAACTCAAGAGGTGACTTTCTCAGTTGCAGCACCAACTCCCTCCCGAGGAATATTCATCTTTCTATGACTGTCTTCTGCAGGTGGGTGGAGAATGCCCCTCCCCCCCAATCTGGTGTTCCTGCAGTGATTCCTTCCTTCCTGCCATGTGTTTTTGAGTTTTGTTTAGCTCTGATTGTAACTGGTTTTACTATTTATTTTTATTATGTTTGTTCTAATCATTAGCCACCTTGGTGGCCCTGCTTAGACAGAAAGGCGGGATATAAATATTGTAAATAAATGATAAAATAACCTGCACCATATTTTTGTGCAGACAAACTTGAAGATGGCAGGATAAATATATATAGAACTCTTTATAATACCCCGTGTTTTTTTTTTTTTTTTAAAATAACATTCCAAATGACCCAGCGCCTTAATGTTAGATCCAACTTTTCCCCCCAAGACCTATTTCTAATTACAGTTTCTTTTATCTCCTGTGGTTTGCTCTTTATGCCTAGTCCCATTGGGGCCTTTCTACCTATTTCTTTAGACTCTTTTGAACCATTTTTGTCTGTGGAAGTTTCTTGGGTTTAAATTTAACTTCTGAATAGATTGTTTATGGAAACCTTCTTCAAGCTACAATGTGATTTGCAGCCTGGGGATCTGCATAGAAGGTCAGCTGTCCTTGTTGTTGGACCTATGTACTTCTCCATCCTGTTTATCTTGAAACTCAAATGCCAGAATCCTTTCGTCAGCAAAGCTAAAAGTGTTTTGCCATTCTCAATGGTGTAGGATTATCTTCTTATTATTACACAATCCAGATAATGGGTTATAATAAATAACAATAATAATTATACGTAACATAAAAAAAATTGTTTGGACCTGTATGATGCTTTTGGGGTTCCAAGCACTTTGCACACATTATCTTGTGTGCAAACATTTACAACAGCCATGTAAAACAGATTGGTGTTGTTGTTCCCATACTGTAGATAAGATCTGAGATCTACCAGAGGATTTCTGATCAAGGTGGGTAGCCGTGTCAGTCTGTCTGTAGCAGTAAAAAAGAGGAAGTGTCCAGTAGCACGTTAAAAACTAACAAAATATGTGACAAGGTCTAAGCTTTCATGAGAAGAAGCGAGCTTTCTGAAGAAGTGAGCAGTGACTCATGCAAGTTTATACCCTGCCACCTCTTGCCTTGAAACCCCCCTGAGGAGTTGCCATGAATTGGTTGCAACTTGATGGCACTTAATAATTATCGCTTTAACATTCTGTTACATTCTGTTGAGGTTAAGAAACAGAACACAGATGGGACTTTGCAATAACAGGCTTAATCCTCATGGGCTGGGATCACAGGTCCATCGAGGTCAAGGAGCAGGTTGTGGCATCATATGGGTATCCCAGCATGCACCCCTCTAGTTTCCATATTGGGGAATGGTTACCAATCACTCAGATGGGAACCACTAGCAGTGTGATCCTAAGCTGTGTCACACATTTCTCATTCTGAGTGGACTTTGAAGAGTGTGACTCTTCTTGAGATTGCCTTATCAAGCTCTGAACTTCGGCACTTCATTGTGAAGAAGGTGAAACCATTCTTCAGTCACTGCTGCGCAGGTTAAGCCTCAGTGACAGGGATCCTGCAATGGCAGGGGGAGGGAAGGATTATGGCAAAAAGTGTGTTGTGGGTTATAAAAATCTCTTCAGCACCCATTTTTAATTCCATGACTGTATTCAATTTATGTGAAAGCATGGAGCCCACCTGGCCCCACTCACTATTGAGTGAACTTGCTTGGCCTCAAGGCATTCAGTCAGGGAGATATACTTTTAATTCCTATTGCTGGAGTTCACTTCCTGGACAACAAGGAAGGCTTGTTCTGCCTTCCTGCTCCATTAACTCATCTCTGTGGTCCTGCATTCCAAAATGGACCACAAAAAGTCCAAAGTCTTTTTTTTTAATGAAGGGGGTAGAGAGACTCAAATTTGGATCAGTACTATTTTGTGGGGGAATGGTTTTCTTAAGCCTTTTCCCCCATGCCTTTTCCTGTGACCTAAAATGGCTCTCTGGATTTTCCATTTGTCCCTCTTCAGGAAACATAGAGGCACTGTGTAAATAATCTGAACATTTACCTCAGTGGACCAAATAGCTCTGTGAGGCCATCTTAGGTTGGTCAAGTAGCAAGCCAGGAGTCTTAAACCACCTTCCCTTCCCACACCGTTGGTCTCACATGCCTATTTTTTCAAAAAAGAACTCTTAGGATCTCAGTCTCCCTCATGGATCACTGCCTTGTCGTGGCGAGGGGGCTTGCGTGGTTCGATGAGGCTGTGGGCTATGCCGTGGAGGGCCACCCAGGACGGACAGGCCACAGCAGAGAACTCAGACCAAGCGTGATCCCCTGGAGAAGGAAATGGCAACCCACTCCAGTATCTTTGCCAAGAAAACCCCATGAACAGTAACAAAAGGCTAAAAGATATGACGCCGGAAGATGAGCCCCTCAGGTCGGAAGGTGTCCAATATGCTACTGGGGAAGAGCAGAGGGCAAGTACAAGTAACCCCAGAAAGAGTGAAGCGGCTGGGCCAAAGCCGAAAGGACGCTCAGTTGTGGATGTGTCTGACGGTGAAAGGAAAGTCCGATGCTGCAAAGAACAATACTGCATAGGAACCTGGAATGTAAGATCTATGAATCAAGGTAAGCTTGACGTGGTCAAAAATGAGATGGCAAGAATGAACATTGACATCTTGGGAATCAGTGAATTAAAGTGGACAGGAATGGGCGAATTTAACTCAGAAGACCATTATATCTACTACTGTGGCCAGGAATCCCATAGAAAAAATGGTGTGGCCTTTATAGTCAATAAGAGAGTGAGAAAGGCAGTATTGGGATACAATCTCAAAAATGATAGAATGATCTCCGTCCGAATCCAAGGCAAACCATTCAATATCACAGTAATCCAAGTCTATGCCCCAACCACTGCTGCAGAAGAGGCTGAAGTGGACCAGTTCTATGAAGACCTACAACAGCTCATAGAACTAACACCAAAAAATGATGTCCTCCTCATCATAGGGGACTGGAATGCTAAAGTAGGAAATCAAAAGGTAACCGGAATAACAGACAAGTTTGGCCTTGGAGAACAAAATGAAGCAGGGCAAAGGCTAACAGAGTTTTGTCAAGAGAACACGCTGGTCATAGCGAACACCCTTTTCCAACAACCTAAGAGGCGTCTCTACACATGGACATCACCAGATGGGCAACACCGAAATCAGATTGATTATATAATTTGCAGTCAAAGATGGAGAACCTCTATCCAGTCAGTAAAAACAAGACCTGGAGCTGACTGTGGCTCAGATCATGAGCTACTCATTGCAAAATTCAGACTTAAATTGAAGAAAGTTGGGAAAAACACAAGGCCATTCAGATTTGACCTAGATCGCATCCCCGATGAATATACAGTAGAGGTGAAGAATAGGTTTAAGGGACTAGATTTGATAGACAGAGTGCCTGAAGAACTATGGACAGAGGTCCGTGACATTGTAAAGGAGGCAGCAGTCACCGCCATCCCAAAGAAAAAGAAATGCAAAAAAGCAAAGTGGCTGTCTGATGAGGCTTTACACATAGCAGAGGAAAGAAGGAAAACTAAAGGCAACGGTGAAAAGGAAAAATTTGCCCAACTGAATGCAGATTTCCAGAGAACAGCAAGGAGAGATAAGGAGGCTTTCCTGAATGAACAATGCAAAGTAATAGAGGAAAACAATAGATTGGGAAGGACTAGAGATCTCTTCAAGAAAATTGGAGAAATCAAGGGAACGTTCCATGCAAAGCTGGCCATGATAAAGGACAAAAATGGTAGGGACCTAACAGAAGCAGAAGAGATTAGGAAAAGATGGCAAGAATACACAGAAGAACTGTACAAGAAGGACCTCGATGTCCTTGACAACCATGATGGTATAATCACTGACCTTGAGCCAGACATCCTGGAAAGCGAAGTTAAATGGGCCTTAGAAAGCATTACTAACAACAAAGCTAGTGGAGGTGATGGTATCCCAGCTGAGTTATTCAAAGTCTTAAAAGAAGATGCTGTTAAAGTGCTGCACTCAATTTGCCAACAAATTTGGAAAACACAACAGTGGCCACAGGATTGGAAAAGGTCAGTGTACATTCCAATCCCAAAGAAGGGCAATGTCAAGGAGTGTTCAAACTATCGCACAATTGCACTCATTTCACACGCTAGCAAGGTCATGCTCAAAATCCTACAAGCTAGGCTCCAACAGTACGTGGATAGAGAACTGCCAGAAGTACAAGCTGGGTTTCGAAGAGGTAGAGGAACTAGAGATCAAATTGCCAACATTCGCTGGATTATGGAGAAAGCAAGAGAGTACCAGAAAAACATCTACTTCTGCTTCATTGACTATGCTAAAGCCTTTGATTGTGTGGATCACAATAAATTATGGCAGGTTCTTAAAGAGATTGGAGTACCGGACCACCTCACATGTCTTCTGAGAAACCTATATAAGGGTCAAGAAGCAACAGTTAGAACCGGATATGGAACAACTGATTGGTTTAGCATAGGGAAAGGAGTACAGCAAGGATGTATATTGTCACCTTGCTTATTTAACTTATATGCAGAGTACATCATGCGAAATGCTGGCCTGGATGAATCACAAGCTGGAGTTAGGATTGCTGGGGAAAAGATCAATAACCTCAGATATGCAGACGATACCACTCTGATGGCAGAAAGTGAAGAGGACCTAAAGAGCCTCTTGCTCAGGGTGAAAGAGGAGAGCGCAAAAGTGGGCTTGAAGCTCAACATCAAAAAAACTAAGATCATGGCATCTGGCCCCATCACTCCTTGGCAAATAGAAGGGGAAGTCGTAGAAGTAGTGACAGACTTCACGTTCCTAGGATCCCAGATCACTGCAGATGGTGACTGCAGCCATGAAATTAAAAGACGCCTGCTCCTTGGGAGGAAAGCGATGGCAAACCTAAACAGCATGATAAAAAGCAGAGACATCACCTTGCCAACAAAAGTCCGCATGGTCAAAGCAATGGTATTCCCCGTAGTAATGTATGGCTGCGAGAGTTGGACTATAAGGAAGGCTGAGCGCCGAAGAATAGATTCTTTTGAACTATGGTGCTGGAGAAGACTCTTGAGAGTCCCTTGGACTGCCAGGAGATCAAATCAGTCAATCCTAAAAGAAATCAACCCTGATTGCTCCCTGGAAGGCCAGATCCTGAAGCTGAAGCTCAAATACTTTGGGCACCAAATGAGAAGGGAGCATTCACTGGAGAAGACCCTGATGCTGGGAAAGATTGAAGGTCAAAGACGAAGGGGACGGCAAAGGATGAGATGGTTAGACAGTGTCATCGATGCAACGAACATGAAATTGAGCAAACTTCAGCAGACAGCAGAAGACAGGAGGGCCTGGTGTAAACTGGTCCATGGGGTCGCGAAGAGTCGTACTCGACTGTGCGACTGAACAACAACAACAACAGGATCTCAGTGCACAGATCTCCCAGCCTCACATCTGTTTTGACTCTGATTCATGTGAGGTAATGCTTACCTGTGAGGCAGGTGTCTACAAGGATTCTTTCCCCTTACCTGTATAAGATCAGTTCTCCCACAGGTGAACCCAGTTTTCCACAGAAGTGAAATATATTTCTGTATATTACACCCACTGCATTCCTTCTTTGCAATATATACAAATCCTCTCCACCGTCACTCCACCTATCACACTGTCAAACATTTTATAAGTAATAATAGCAATAAGGATGATATGCTACAAAGAGGTAAGAACACACACCTTGAGAATCTGGGTTTATGCCTTTTAGGTTTTGCTTTACTTGGAAAAACAAAGATGACATCTTGTTCCCAGTTTTAAAGCCTAGTAAATTATCCAGAGAATGGAATGGAAGAGGCTGGTCTTTCCCCCATAGTTCTAGCCCTTAAGCCTTAAGCAAGTTCCATTGCATAGACTTACTGCTCAGTGATGCAACAGATGTAAATGTAGGCTTTTGACATCTGCTTCTTAATACAACAGCTTTGTAAGCTATTGACCCGCAATCAGTCGTCACCTAATTAGCAACAGCAACGGGTTTGCTCAGCTAACAGGGTTTACTTGGCATAACCTAATCCTTGATTATTTGGAGAGAGGCTTTCTTCTCATAATGTCTCCCCTGCAGGGTTTTCAGTTAATTATGGGCACCAGATTACAAGGGTGGCAGAGAGTCTTAAGTAGGCTTTAGTTTGTTGTAATCTGAAGACCTGAATGAAAGGACTTTAACCACAATACTCTTTGTTTCTGGAATTTACAGGAAAAACACTGCTTTTAACAGTAACAGATTAGCTACCCATTTTGGACCTGTTCCTCAGTTAACGTAGAACTTAATCTCATCCTAACCTTGGGAGAACTAGTGCATTTTCCCAATCCTCCTCCGTGTTTATCCGTCTCTTGCTTAGTGAAGCTTGTCTGTTCTGCTATGGTTGCATTACATGGCATGATTTGGTAGGTGAACAATAGAATGAGGACTACTGACAGCCTGGTGGGGCATCTAATAGCTTCGTCTTCATGTGTGAAGATACCAAAAAGCAGCGGATATGACTGATGTCCACCATAGTGATTCTTGAGGCTGCATCATAGCCTGGTTTATGGGATGGTTCTTCAGCCAGTTGCTGAAAATGTTCACATGTTCTCTGCTGCTGTCTGTCCTTTGGCTGAAACCTTCTTGCTGACCCTTGAAAGCTGTCATCAAAGAGCTAAAGTGATGTTGTGGTTATGAGTGGCGGACTCTAATCTGGAGGACCAGGTTTGATTCTCCCACTCTTCCTCTACATGAATCCTGCTTGGTGACTTTGAGCCAGTCACAGTTCTCTAAGAGCTCTTTCAGCCCCACCTACCTCACAAGGTGCCTGTTGAGGGGAAAGGAAAGGAAGGTGGTTGTAAGCCACTTTGAGACTTCTTAAGGTAGAGAAAAGTGGGGTATAAAAACCTACTCTTTTCTTCTTCATCACTGCTTGCAATATGCATGCTGATTTCTTACCTCCGCTTGTTTTGGTCTTTGGTCAAACACAGTTTGCAAGCTTTTGAAGCCCTACACAAATATTTTTGAGCAGAGATCATAGCTGGACGGGGGGTGGGGGGATACTCCTCGGATAGGTAATTCTCATAAGTGACCATGAATTACATGAAATCCTATCCCATGACAATGGAGGGGTACTGCTTCGTTAAACAGAAATAATGCTGCCACTGGTAGATTAATTCCTGGTTTGTTTGTTTGCTTGCTTGCTTGCTTGTTTAGAATCTGGTTACATATGCATAATCTGGTTTAGAATCTGGTTACAGTCCTGCATAAAGAGTTGTGCACTGTGAGAGCTCATGACATCCAGGGAATGAATGAATGCTAAGGCTCAGATCCTGTGCATTCTTACCTGGGAGCAAGCCCTTTTGAAAACAGTGATACTCGATTCTGTGCAGGTCTACTCAGAAATGAGCTGTATAACTTACAACTCAACTGAAGTTTGTAAAGTCCCTCAAGAAACCAAAAAGGCCCTCATCTATAAATGCTTCATTGATTACTTTCTTATCCCACCTTTCTTCTGTCATGGAACTCAAGGTGGGAACTCAGGGATGCTCTAGGTTGATCCTGCATTGAGCAGGAGGTTGGACTAGGTGGACTCTGTGATTCTATGTGGCTAATGTAGGTTTCTCAGAAGCTCTCCTTTCCAGGCATGGATGGGACTCAAGTGTTCTTCCTTGTCTTTCTTTCTCTGTGCATGCTTGTGGATGAAGCGTGACATGGTGCTGTAATCTGTATTCATCATTGCACATACAAAACTACTCTGTATCTTCTGTTCTCTTAGCACTGGGTACCAGCTGCACTCTTGTGAGAGTGGATTCTGTACCAAAACTGTATTTATGTTCAATTGTGGTCTGATTGTCAGTTTTGTCTTCCCAGACCCAGAGGAATTAGGCAGTGGAAGCTACGGGCATCAATATATCACGGACTCTGGCGTCGGGGACGATGACGGAATTGACATTGATGATTCAGACTATGACATTTACATTGATGAGGTAAATGTAAAGGTTTCAGCCTCATATTTGGGTTCCATAAAATGTTTTTTTGGTGCAGAATTTAGACAAGGAGACCTGATGACAATTGAGTGTGGAAGTATAAAGTCATGTCCAATTGCTCTAGTCCTGGCTGAAATTGGCCCTTGCTTTGTTATTCAATAATATGAGTCTGCAAAAGTTACTTTATTGGGGGCCATCCAAAGGAGAGAAACTCGATCCTTGGAGCAGTAGTTGAATCCCAGTAACCTAATGTATACAGTTTTCATTTAGATGTAAATGTGAAATATGTTCTGCTGATTATACCAAGTTTCTCTTTTTTCTTTCATCAGCTCAAACCACTTCCTGCTATCAAAGGAGGTAACAGGAAGTTTTTAGTTGAAACGAAGATCATGCAAGGGTCTAACCCAAGACTCCTTTCTAGGCTGCTTTCAACTCCTTCATCTCCTGCCACTTCCACTGTGACTACGGCACGCCCACGGCTTACCACCACCAGCACCACGACCACTGTTACCGCAAAGGCCACCAGGAAGAACACTGTTGCTTCATTAGTGAGACAGTTCGATCAGCCCTGTGACGAAACCTTCTGCTCTACGGACAGCTTTTGTGTCAATGACTACGAGAGAAGTGGTTCTCGTTGCCACTGTAACCTTGGCAAAGGAGGGGAGACCTGCACAGAAGGTTGGTTGAGCTGGGTAGTGTTGGCTGGCCCTATCTATCAAGATGGGTAAACCAGTAGCTTGCCAAACCATGCTATTCCCTCGACCCCAAATGGAAAATAGCTCAATTTTAGTGGACCTTATCATGCTCCTGATTGATGTCCTTGGAAGGACAACGGAAATGTTTATAAATCATAATGCCCCTGTATAAATCATTGGTGCGACCTCATTTGGAATACTGTACAGTTCTGGTCACCACATCTCAAGAAGGATATTATATCATTGGAAAAAGTGCAGAAAAGGGCAACTAGACTGATAAAAGGGTTGGAACACCTTCCCTATGAAGAAAGGTTAAACCGCTTGGGGCTCTATAGCTTGGAGAAATGACGGCTGAGGGGTGACATGATCGAGGTTTATAAGATTATGAATGGGATTGAGCAGGTTGAGAAAGAAGTACTTTTCTCCCTTTCTCACAATACAAGAACTCGTGGGCACTCCATGAAATTGCTGAGCAGTCGGGTTAGAACAGATAAAAGGAAGTACTTCTTCACCCAAAGAGTGATTAACATATGGAATTCACTGCCACAGGAGGTGGTGGCAGCTACAAGCATGGACAGTTTCAAGAGGGAATTAGATAAACATATGGAGCAGAAGTCCATCAGTGGCTATTAGCCACAGGGTATAGATGGGAACTCTCAGTTTGAGGCAGGTGCTGCACTCTATTCTTGGTGCTGGAGGGGGCAGCAGTGGGAGGGTTTCTAGTGTCCTGGCCCCACTGCTGGACCTCCTGATGGCACCTGGTATATTTTGGCCGCTGTGTGACAAGAGTGTTGGACTAGATGGGCCATTGGCCTGATTCAACATTGGCTTCTCTTATGTTCTTATGTTCTTAAATAAATAAAGTGGCTTTCCTTAGGGTGGCTTTGCAAATCAGCATTTCATTTAGAGTTGAATCCACTAGCACCTTAAAGACCAAGATTTTAAAGGTATGAGCTTTTGAGAGGGACTCAGTGGGATAGCATCTGCTCGGCATGCAGAAGGTCCCGGGTTCAATTCCCAGCACCTCCAGTTAAAAGATCTGGCAATAGGTGATATGAAAGACCTGTGCCTGAGACCCTGGAGAGCTGCTGCCAGTCTGAGCAGACAATACTGACTTTGATGGGCCAGGGTCTGATTCAGGATAAGGCACCTTCATGTGTTCATTCGAGGGTCAAGGCTCCCTTTGTCAGATAGGGAGCTTTGACTCTCAGAAGCTTATACCCCGAAAATCTTGTTGGTCTCTAGACTCAAATCTAGCTGTTCTACTGCCGACCAGCACAGCTACCCTCTGAAGCGTTTCGTTTGCCACTTCAGTTACAGAAGTGGACGTGCAAGCAGCATCTTTCTAAAAGGCAGGTGCCTTTTCCCCAACGACCTCTAGTTTGTGGGCAGATGATGAAGTTCATGAGGGTGTCTAGAGAGAAATTCATCACCCATCTGCTGTTTTCCTTGCATGGGCAGCTGGTCTCTGAGAGGCAATAATAGCTCTGGTTACCATATGTTTGGGATAAAAAAAACACAAGATGGCTTTTCTCCGTTGTGACTTGCTTGTGAGATTCACGGGAGCATCTGATTTGCGACTGCTGGAAACCAGAGTGCTGGACCAGGTGGATTTAGGTCTGATCCAGCAAGGCAAGCGTTAGGTTATGATGAATACATATCAAGAATATATATATTTTTGGAATATACTACCTTTGACTGCTGTGCTTGGTATCAAAGTGAACACATGAAGCTGCCTTGGTCCATCAAAGTCAGTATTGTCTACTCAGACTGGCAGCAGCTTTCCAGGGTCTCAGGCAGATGCCTTTCACATCACCTACTGCCTTGTCCTCTTAACCAGAGATCCTGGGGATTGAACCTGGGACCTTCTGCATGCAAAGCAGAGGCTCTTTCACTGTTCCATAAGTCCTCCCCTCATGGGGTGCTTAAACTGAGGCAGAGCTGCTCATTAACAGATGTTCTAGCTTTCCACTTCTCTCCCCCCCCCAATTTTTTGACATTTATTACAGTCAAAGACTGGCAAAACAGATATGTGTTAACAGAGTAATTCCAAGGAGTTGTATATAAAGGGTACAATTAAAAATATTTAGAAGATATTTACAGTAAACTTCACTATGTCAGCACTCTGACCTGGCAGGCTCTGGCGGCAGCATAGAATCTTGCAGCTGTATCTGAGATTCCAGGCTCAAGGTCGGCTAGAAGAGAGGAGGTATACCATTGATCCAATTTTCTTGGAATCCTTTGGCGGATAGGCTGGATAAATGTGTGTCTAAGGTCATCATGCAAAGGGCAATGCAGCAATACACGTCCAACCGTTTCGATTTCATCAGAGGCGCAAGGACACAGACGCTTGTGGAATGGGACACGATGGTATCTCCCTTCTAATAATGCAGATGGCAAAACATTAAAACAAGCCAGAGTGAAAGCTTGGGAATCAGTAAACTTGCTAAGTAATTTGACAGCACCAATTTCTTGTTCCTAAGATGATGGTATTTTGCAGTAGAACATAGATGGTGTCGAAATTCGATGTCCCGGATCCTTTGCTTAATTACTGATTAAATAACCCAAGGTTAACAAACTGCTAGGAGAGTATTGGATGGATTGTAATTTCTCTAAAAGGGACCTTTTCCATTTTGATTGGAAGGTGCCTGTTAGTGTCAGAGTGCAAGACCCACAGGGGAGAAAATAAGCTTCAGCTAGTAATGAATCCTGTGTATCCAATGTACTAGCTTCCAGAAAAAATAAGTCAGCTTCTCAGCTCAAAACTGCATTGGGGACACAGCAGGGAACTGCAAGTATGGCTCTAAGAAATTTAGTTTGCACGTTTTCAAGAGGCCTATAAGTAGTATAAATAGTATATGTGCATAACTGAGAGCCATATAGCAACTGTGTAGTAACCTTGGCCACAAAAACAGGCAAAGCTGAAGCAACATGTTGGCTTTCCAATTTGAATGCCAACTAGTAAACTTACCTGTTTGAAGACATACTTGTGATTAAGTTCTTCAGCCTTCCTCTTTCCAGCAGAATTCAGCAAGGGAGATATGAGCCAGTGTGGTATGGTTAGAGTGTTCCTCAAGACTGAGGAAATGGAGGTCCGTATCTCCTCTGCTACAAAGCTCACTGGATGACTTTGGCCTAATTACTGACTTGGATCCACTGGAGGTTTTCCCCCCAGGAGGACCATTCTGAGAGCTGTTTTGTGCTGTGGCAGGAGAGAGAAGATGAGAAGGTCACAGTCTGTAGGTGGAAGTCCTTCCATCTGCACAAATACTTTGGTCAATCTAAGTAAGCCTAACCTAACTTATGGTGCTGTTTGTGAGGATAAAGTGAAGGAGGAGAGAATCAGCTATGTGGCTTCTTGGAGGAAGGAGGAGTAAAAATATTGATAGATAATAGACTGTCTAAACCCCAGTAGGATGAAATACTGCGCTCTTCACAATGAAACAGAGCCCTAATTAGAGACACCACCTGGGGTGAGAAGACTATACCAGCTGCTGCTAGGGGAAAAAAATCTTAGGAGTAAGGGAATTGGCTGTTTAAGGTTAGAAGGTAGACAGAGCAGATGGTCAACTATTGCCGATAAGTATGATGAGGCCCAGAGAAATTTCTTCTGTAGTGCGGCAGTATCCATCAGTTTTTATTTGGAAGTTACTTGCCAGCAATGTGTTCTCATTGCCTTTCAGATGTGAATATCCAGTATCCTCAGTTTTTTGGCTACTCGTATATTACCTTTGAACCTCTGAAAAATTCGTACCAGACATTCCAGATTTCTGTCGAATTTCGGGTAAGTGTAAAGGAAGACATTTTCTGTATTATATTTGATTTCTACTGATAGGAACATGATAAGAAGGAAGAACTGAGAGCAGAATTGAGCCAAAGATGTGAAGCTTGCAAGTTTTGCATAGTTCCCCCCCCTACTTGCACGCTCTTTAAAAAGTTACACATAGAGGCAAGCCATGGAAAGTTTGCATGTCTGAGGTGATACCACACACTGTTGGCAGAAACCACCATCCTGAAACATGATGCACTATGCAGAAGCTGACCAAGAGGGGTTTTTTCGTGGAAGTTGCTGATTTGGTAGCAGAGAATGGCACCTGACCGCTCTCCTTCACATTTTCTTCTGAACAGCTCAGGGCAGTATACATGGTTTCCCAGTTTGGCCTCATGGTGACCCTGCAAGGTAGGCTAGGCCAATTATGGCCCAGGATCACCTGAATGAGCTCTGCGTAGACTTGGGATTTAAACTCAGGTGTCCCCAGTCCTAGTCTGATGCTCTAAATACTAGACCAATCTAGCTGTATGTATCAAAAGCTTACTTTACAGAAAACGATTTGAACAGAAAAGTTGCCACAAAGGGATCTTTCTCTCAGTTTTTGTGTGAAGCCATTTCATGAACGTGGTCCCACGTGGGGAATTTACCATTTGTCACATCCTTTGCATGAAGAGTGTGCAGAAAAGTCATAATCCCATTTTTCTGGGTTTATATTACCTGTGAGATCTGAACATCCTTTCTTTGTGTCGATAAATCAGCACTAAAAATTATGTGTACGTTATGCATATAAATTGCAGTCATTCTCTGTATAAATAGCATCTAAATTGACCATTAAAAAAATGAGCAACATGGATGTGCAATGCAAACTAATCAGCCAAGCCAGCAGTGAAAAATGGAGAAATAAGAGAAACAAATATAGAAAGAAATGAAATGGGTGTGTATGTGTGTGTGGGTGGGATCTCTCATTCTTCTAGTGGAGTCAGCTTAGGTTTTCAAAGCAACACAAGGCTTTGGTCCTCGCTTAGATATATCAGTGTATTCTGGGAAGTGATAAGTGTTGTTAATCTTTTGTTTGCTTTTGCATCACCAGTCTGAAGCAGAGGATGGCCTTCTTCTTTACTGTGGAGAGAATGAGCATGGGCGTGGTGACTTCATGTCAGTGGCAGTCATCAGACGGAGTGTTCAGTTCAGGTAGACTGCCAGAAAACTGCTTTCTAACCTCTCTGCCGGTAAAACCATGTTGCTACAATTATATATCACTCCATCACAGCAAGGCGGAAGCTTACACAGGACTTGGTGGCTAAGTGGTAAAGCATCTGCTTGGCATGTAGAAGGTCTCAGGTTCAATCCAGGTAAAAGGATTGGGCGGTGGGTGATGTGAAAGACATCAGCCTGAGACCCTGGAGAGCTGCTGCCAGTCCGAGCAGACAGTACTGACCATGATGGACCATTGGTTTAAAGTATAAGGCAGCATCATGTGTAGTGGTTAAGAGTGGTGGACTCTAATCAGGAGAACAGGGTTTGATTCCCCATTCCTTCACATGAAGCCAGCTGGGTGACCTTGAGTCAGTCACAGTTCTCTCGGAACTCTCTCAGCTCCGCCTACCTCACAGGATGTCTGTTGTGGGGAGAGGAAGGGAAGGTGATCGTAAACCACTCTTAGACTCCTTTGGGTAGTGAAGAATGGGGTATAAAACCAGCTCTTCTTCTTCTTCCATGTGACTTTGTACCTGGTTCATGTGTGTTGTGGTGCCTGAAAATCTCCAGTTTTCTGTGACTGCCAACTGCATATGTTGTCATTTATTTTTTTAGCTTTTTGCTCACTGAACATGTATTTGTCATGGGAGAACTATTTGCTGTTGGTACTCATGAACATTTCCTGACCTGCATAGCCCAGGCTAGCTTGATCTCATCAGATCTCAGAAGCTAAGCAGGGTCAGCCCTGGCTAGTATTTGGATGGGAGACCTCCAAGGAATGCCGGGTCATGACACAGAGGCAGGCAGTGACAATCCATCTCTGAATATCCCTTGCCTTGAAAACCCTACAAGGTCACCATGTCAGCTGTGACTTGACAGCACTTTCCACCACTGCTCATGAGCATTAGTGTGCTGTTTATAGGAATGTTGGATGCTGCGGTGGCTCAAGTGGTTAAGACACTGAACTGCAGGCTGTGGAAGGTCAGTAGTTCAGCAGTTCGAGACCCGAGAGTGCCGCATGACGGAGTGAGCTCCCGTCTCTAGTTCCAGCTCCTGCCAACCTAGCAGTTCAAAAGCAAGAAATTGCAAGTAGATAAATAGGTACCACTCTGGTGGGAAGGTAACAGCATTCCGTGCGCCTTGGTGTTTAGTCATGCCGGCCACATGACCACGGAAACGTCTTCGGACAGTGCTGGCTCTTCGGCTTTGAAACGGAGATGAGCACCGCAACCCTAGAGTCGGATTCGACTGGCTTTCGAGCAAGGGAACCTTTACCTTTACCTATAGGAATGTTACTGAGCTGTTTATATCTCTGGGTGGGCAATGGCTCAGGGGTAGAACATCTGTCTGACACGCAGAAGGTCCCAGCATCTCTAGTTTAAATTGGACCAGATAGCAGGTGATGTGAAATACCCTCCAGTCAGAGTAGACAATAGCAACGTTGAGAGACCAATGGACCGATTCACTGCAAGGCTAGGATTGCAAGTTTTGGCTCGAGAAGGTCCCAGAGATTTGGTGGAAGTTTCTGGAGAGGGCACATGAAACTCCCTTATACTTGAATCAGATGATTGGTCCATCAAGGCCAGTGTTATCTACTCTGATTGGCAGTGGCTCTCTGGGGTCTCTGCATGCCAAGGAGAGGCTCTTCCATTGAGCCACAACCCCTCCTTAAAGCAGAGTTCGAGGAGGGAGCTCAGCAGAGATGTGACTCCATAGGCAGCATCATGTTTAGTGGTCCAGCAGTGGGGCCAGGACACTAGAACCCCTCCCACTGTTGCCCCCCCAACATCAAAATACAAGCATCACTTGCCCCAGATGGAGAGCTCCTGCCTATACCTTGTGGCTTCCATGTGTTGATCACTCTTTGGGTGAAGAAGTACTTCCTTTTATCTGTTCTAACCTGACTGCTCAGCAATTTCATTGAATGCCCAAGAGTCCTTGTATTGTGAGAAAGGGAGAAAAGTACCCCTTTCTCACAATACAAAAGTACCCCTTTCTCTACCTGCTCTATCCCATGCATAATCTTATAAACCTCGATCATGTCACCCCTCAGCTGTTGTTTCTCCAAGCTAAAGAGCCCCAAGCATTTTAACCTTTCTTCATAGGAGAAGCGTTCCAATCCTTTTATCATTCTAGTTGCCCTTTTCTGCACTTTTTCCAATGCTATAATATCCTTTTTGAGGTCTAAAGAATGTCTAAAGAATAGACTTGAACTAGTCATGGCCCCTTGGCCACTCCCCCAGGCTACTTTACACAATTACAGTTGTGTATGCTTGAAGTACGCTATAGCACTTTGGATTACGGAGGGATCTGTAGGTGTGATCAGATGGGCAGTTTGGGATGCTTGAGTTTGGGATGCCGAGGTAGCCTCCAGAATTTGCCAGTGGCTATTGGGAGTTGTTTTAGTGTGAGGGAGGGACAAGTGGGGCACGGGAGCCAGATGTGTGTGTTTGATTGCGGCCATTTGATTTGGAGGGGATGGGTGGCTACGTCATGCCAGACTGTTCATGTGATTGCACTCGAGCTGTTAAATGCTCCCTTGTGTGAAAAAGTCTATCTTTACAACAGAACTAGCTTGTTAAAGTAGATGAGCCTGCTTCATTTGAATGGAAATAGTGGATCTGGGATATCGGGCATCAAGAGAGGGAGGCTTAACTCTTCACCCCCTGTCTTCTCTGAATAAACTGCTCCCTCTTTCCCTGCTTATTATTAAGTGTAGAAGGGATAAAAAAAGACCAGAAAAGAGAGGGTCTTTCCTCCCTTCCTGGACTGATAACAACATGATGGAAGATTGGTTTTGGAAGGTGAAACTGCATTGGGAGGAGATTGAATCCCCGCCCTCCTGCACTGCAGTCCCAATCATTGCCCTTTGTGGCCATAAGTAATCTTTATAAACCACTCTGAAGTTCTCATAAAACTACAGTTCCCAGGATTGTTTTTGGAGCAACCATGACAGTTTATACCGTAGTATGTACCTGAACACGGGAACACACATAAAGCTGCCTTATACTGATTCAGACCCCTGGCCAGCCAAAGTCAGTATTGTCTAGTCAGACTGGTTGCAGGTCTCCAGTGTCTCAGGCTGAGGTCTTTCTCATCACCTACTGCCTGTTTCTTTTTTAACTGGAGATGCCAGGGACTGAACCTGGGACCTACTGCATACAAAGGGGATGCTCTGCCACGGAGCAGCAGCCCCTGCTTAGAAGGAGAAGCTTTATGGTGGGAAATTTTGATAGCAGTTCTGAAAAAAAAATGCTTTCGGCAGTGGTGCTGTCCATTCTGAAAGGACTGTGCTGCATCAGAAGCATTTAAGTTGGGTCTGGTTGTCTGATGAAGAAGCGTAATGTCTTTGATATAAACTTCCAGTGCAGGGATGAAGACACCAAGTGAGATTCCTTTAGTGAAGTGAATTCCAATACGTCTGTATCACAGAGGTCATTGAACTCCTGTGAGATGACAAGAAGGTTTAGAAAGTGGACCTTGGAGTCATTTGCTGCCTGAGCTTCTCAACCGTCACTCATACGCTAACTGTTGGCATCTAGGAATTGAGCTGATCAAGTATAGAGGTGTTTTGTAAAGTGGTAGAGAGCGGGCTTTTTCTGTCAGACTGACAGTGATGCACAGATGATTTGTGTGCACCAGTGAGCTAGTAAAAATGTCTGTGGGCTAGTAACTTTGATAGGCTTATTTGCAAAGCTGGTTTTGTAAAGCTAGGGGATTATTTGGAGGGCAGACATTTCTGTTCTGCTATGCACAGTTGTGCATTCTGCAAGCATAATAATATGGGCAGCAGACTGCTTCCAGACTGTGTTTCCGACTTCCCTTAATCAAACCCAAGGACTGGAGGCCAAGCAGAAAAAAAAACATATAGCAAGTTTCCCATTCTTCCATCTGCTGCTGAAGCCTCCTTGTCAATCAATTCTCCAGCTGTTTGACTTTCATATATAGAATCCTGGCATTGTTAATACAGCACTTGCTCTCCCCAGGGATCCAGGAGAACTCCCAAGAGAAATTATTACGATAGCGCTAAGTCAGATTCTAATAACCTTGCATTACCAAACTATTTCTGAAAGTTGGTAGCCTCTTCCTTATATATGGGGATATTATTTTTCTGACTGTAGCCAGAGGATGCCACATGTTCTATGAGTTTTTTTGGGGGGGGGCACGCTAAATAAAAGATAGATATGGTATAGGCATCTGACTGTTCAGGTGGACTTGCGGTTGCATTATGAAGAATTCTTTTTTCCTCCCTATAAGTTGTAGCTACTACTGGGATGAGATTTCTAGGGGCTACTGGCATGAGGGGAGAGGCTTTTTAACCTCTCCCCACTGCCCTTTTTCTTCTGAATATCTGTACCTCTGTGCTCCCTTTACCACCAGTTACTTATTTCCCCCCCCCAGCGGAGTTAAAAGCCAGCCACTGAGAGGTGGTGTTTTTTAAGTGAGTAAGATTCCAAAGCTCCTCTCCCCCTTGCTGTCAGCCCCCTGTAAAAGGAAACAGTCCTTTAAAAAAGAACATAGAACTATGCAGTGGCTTCATTCGGACATAATGAAAAACTATAGTTGAACTAAACCAATTGGGGTTAGTCTTGTCATCCAACTGTGGGCCACTCCACTAACTTACGGTTACATTGGATCCATCAAACCAGGATTTGAAACAGTGGTTGACATATTAACCGCAGTTACTCATAGCAACGTTTTTTATACAGACCTGGCTTAATCCTAGCTTGTTCCCCAGCAACACCCATACACACTCCCCAGCTACAGAAATACCTGGCCAGAGCAAAGGTGTTGAAGCCAGCATTTGTCTAGGCAAACAAGGATTTGAGTGATCACCTGCAAGCTGAAGCATCAGTTGCATTCAGACATTGTGGGGATTGCTCTAGCCATATGTTACTACTGCAGCCAGTCACAGCTGATTCTCCTGTGTAGACCAAGATAATGCTTTTGCAAATGATTGCTATTGTGTGGCAACAGTGGAATCGCCAGTCATGGTGGTGTAGCCTTATTTTCACAGACCTGACAGAATTAAAATGCCATAGTTAATATGAACCTACTGACTCTGGTCATCTTAAAAGGCCCTGCTTTAAGTATTCCCACCATCTGAGCCAGTTTGGTGTAGTGGTTAAGAGCGCACACTCTAATCTGGGAGAACCAGGTTTGATTCTTCACTCCTCCACATGCAGCTGCTGGTGTGACCTTGAGTCAGTCTCAAGTTCTCTCAAAGCTGTTCTCTCAAGAGCAGTCCTCAAAAGAGCTCTCTCAGCCCCACCTACTTCACAGGGTGTCTGTTGTGGGGAGGGGAAGAGAAAGGAGATTGTAAGCTGCTCTGAGGCTCCAAGTAAAGGGCGGGGTATAAATCCAACCTCTCCTTCTCTTCTTATTCTGCTGAGGCTAGACAAGTGACAACCTGAGAAAGAATCATAGAATCACAGGGTTGGAAGGGACCTCGAGGGCCATCTAGCCCAACCCCCTGCACAATGCAGGAAATTCACAGATCCCCCCCCCCTCAGTTGTGGTGCCAAAACTCCAGAACTCCCTCCCAGGGAAATTCGTCTGCCTCCCTCTATCATTGACTTCCACTAGCAGGTGAAGACTTTTTGTTTTGGTTCATGTTCCCTCCAGTTTGGTGTAGTGGTTAAGTGTGTGGACTCTAATCTGGGAGAACCGGGTTTGATTCCCCACTCCTCCACTTGCTGCCTTGAGCAAGCCTTAGTTCTGACAAGAGCTGTCCTTGAAAGAGCTCTCTCAGCCCCACCTACCTCTCACAGGGTGTCTGTTGTGGGGAGGGGAAGGGAAAGGAGTTTGTAAGCTGCTCTGAGACTCCGAGTGAAGGCCGGGGTATAAATCCAATCTTTTCTTCTTCATTCTTATTTGCCCTCCTCCCTGTTCGTGAGCTTATGTGTTCATATGTTTTGTTTAATCTTGAAATGTTTCTAGTGCCTGAAATATTTTTAACGTTCTGATATTCACAGCCTTGGGAACCCTGTATTGGGTGGAAAGGCAGCATCAGAAACATTTTAAATTTATAAGTTAAAAATGTAGTTTATTGCATTACGTCTGAACCGAGCCATCATGTGTAATTCCATCCTCAAATATCACCTGTTGGTCTCAGGTTCAACTGTGGTACTGGAATTGCGATAATCACAAGCGAGAACAAAATTAAGCTGGGCAACTGGCACCGAGTGACCGTGTTCAGAGACGGATCGGATGGCTGGCTTAAGCTGGATAACAGCCCTCCGGTTTCTGGTAAATCTCAGGTGAGTCACCCTGTGTGTCAAAGGTGATAAAGCTATGAACTTGTTTTGTGCTGGCAATGACATTGTGCTGGATGTCCAAATGGGCCCCCGGGAACAGGGATGGCCAACCAGTATTTTCCGCTTGCTGCTATAGTCTCTAGACACCAGTTCAGGAACGTGCAGCCTGCTCATGGATACTGAAGATCTATATAAATATCAGAAGTTAATAAGACCTTCATAGGGTAATATAAGGGAGTGCATGTGCTTGGATGGAATAAGGTTATCGGGGTGTGCACGTGTGCACAGAGTGGGAGAGTTTGAGGAATCACTTTGCATCCTGAAAGTTTCTCCTCCAGTGGCAGATTGGAAGTGATCCTTTCCATAGTGTGCCTGAAATAGCAATGCAGTAGAATTTCTAGGAACTACAAACTGATGGACTGCTTCTTTTTCCAAAGTGGGAACGTAAGTCATGCTGTGAACACAAAGTTTACGGTACCTTAATTAAAACTTGTTAGGGCTTCTGGTAGCCAAATTTCCAGTTAGCTCAAAGATGAATCTAGTGCACAGAATTGAAAGTTGGCCACTTCCTCCCTAGAGCATTTCTTGTGAATTGCAGCCCTTTCTCAAATCCTAAATTGGGTTCTGATTTCAAGCTGTTTTATCAGGACACTAGCTGTGCCTTAGTAGTAGAGCACTTGCTTCACATTCAGAAGGTTCCAAATTCCATCCTTGGCATCTCCTTGGAAAGGATCAGGAAGCAGGTTAGGTGAAAGACCTAAGACCCTGGAGAAGATGCTGCCAGTCATGCAGAGTAGACAGTGACACTGATAGATCAATAGTCTGACGCAATATAACTTCATGTGCTCATGTGGTTTTCCTGTTGTGTGGTCTGAAAGCACTCTTGCTGAAGCTAAGCTGGTCTGAGTTGGGTCAGTGCTTGGGAACCATATGTGCCATTTTGGAGCTCCATGGATGAGAGGAATGAAATAACTAATAACTGAACAGTTTTAATTATCTTCTTCTAGCCAGATCTCCTATCTGTAACTGATTCTCTCCCCCCTCCTTCCAGGGTCAATACAGCAAGATTACTTTCCGGACTCCTTTCTATCTTGGCGGTGCTCCAACTGCCTACTGGCTAGTGAGGTCTACGGGAATCAATCGGGGCTATCAAGGCTGTGTCCAGTCACTCAATGTCAATGGGAAGGCCATCGACATGCGGCCCTGGCCTTTGGGCAAAGCTCTCAGTGGGGCAGATGTAGGTAAGTGCAGCACAATTTAATTCCCATCTGGATCAAAGAGAGGAAAAATGAGTCACTTTCTACCAACTGACGAATGCAGTGTTCTAAGACTGACTTTGATCTACCTGTCTTCATTTTGCTTGTTGTCAGAATGTGAGGATAACAATAAGTTACCTAGAGCCTTGAGTAAAAATGGGAGATCTCTTAGAAGGAAAAAAAAATCCATTGCAACAGGTCTATAGGCTTGCTGTTAATCTGGGGAAGCTCAGGATATGCACAGAATGTAATAATGCTGGGCACAGAAGTTAATGTCTGATGCTTTCACTTAAAAAAAAAAAAAAGGTTTCTAGCCCTTATGGGTGCAAAGGTATGATTGGAAAAAGTGAGGGGTGATGCTTACTGCAATCTCAGGAACCAGAAATGCAACAGACTAAGATCTGCATTGGTTGAAGGTCTAGCTACAGTATGCTGCATAACCTTTTTTATGCAGTGTGGTGTAGTGGTTAGAGACTTGAACTAGGAATGGGGAGCCCCAGTTACCCAATAAGCTGCCTAGGGAGCACTAGACCAGTCTGTCTTTTTCAACCTAAACTACCTCACAGGGTTGGTTAGAGGCAAAAATGGAAGGAAGGTGAACCACTGAGCTCCTTGGGGAAAGTGAAGTGTAACCATGTAATATTTATTTGTTTTATTTTTATTTACAAAATTCATATGCCACCTTTCTGCCCAATTGGGGCCACTAAGACAGCTAAAGTATTATTAAAAATTACCATAAAAACAATTCATAACAATTAAAACCAAAACTGGCGAACACATTAAAAACAGCATAAAACAGTAATTAGAACATAAGGTAGGAAGAAGGGATGACGGGGGCAGGGGGATGCCAGATGGCACAGAAAGGTCTTCAACCAAGACAGAAGGCTGCGGCACCCAAAGTAGGACCTCAGAAATTAACCTTAGTGGTTGGATAGGCCTATTATTCTATTTGTCTGTTATTCTAATGTACAGAATAAACCATGCTGATTATTTAATGTAAGAATAAACCTTCCCCCTTGTGCTCTTCCCCCCACCAGTGAGTATTGTATTTCAGGCATCACGGAAAATTGTGTTTTTGTATTTGACTTGCCTTGAGTTGTAATGTTTTGTGCTTGCATTTTTAAAATGCATATAGCTTGTGGTATGAAATGATTCAAATTGATGTTATATACCTCAAAATCTTTCTAAAGTTACCCATATTTTTATTGCTGTCCAGACATCATCATCATCATCATCATCATCGAAAGTAAAAGAATCTGCCTGGTTTGCATAATTTATGCACCCTGTAGAAATTACCTGGGTGCAGAATTTGGATTTCCTGTATACAGAGTTTAACTTTTTGCTTTTTTAGTGTGGGCTTCACACTACCCCACATATATCATCTGGAATGCTGGAACATTTGTATCAGTTTTATTGCATGTTACTTTTGGTTTTCCTTCTTCTGGGCTCAGACAGAAGCTGCAAAGCAGTGGAGATGATCAGTTACAGTAATGCAGTTACATACATGGTTTCAAGTCTTTATAGAAACAAAAGACGAGAAAGTTTCATACTGTGTAAGATTTGAATGTGACCCCAGAAGACCTTATTCAAGACTGGTTTCCCTGCATGGCACCTCTCTCTGCCAGACTCCTGAGGTTAGGCTGGGAAAGAAATATTAATGCAGTGTAGCTTTGAATCGCAAAACAGGTTGACAAACTTGTCTTAGTGGCCGTACTGTATCCATAGCAGATACAGAGATAAAGCCTGATTTTGTCTAATATATCAGAGATACAAGGTCATGCTTTTTTCTTTTTCTGCTCTCTTTTCTCATCCTCCCTCCAAAGAGGGCAGTGACCAGTATCAGACATATTAGCAATTGCTGTTCTGGCATCCAGATAAAGACCAGGTTTTGGTGAGATATGAAAAGCTAACAGGGTGGCCCAGAAAGCAGGTGCTGGAGAAAATAAGGTCTTGGAGGAGCACAGAGAGTAATTTCACGATAGAGTGAGAATCTATGAAATACACACGGAGCATGAAACTTATCAAAAGCTCTCTCTGATCTCTGCTGGTTCTTTGATCTTAGCTGTAGCAGTCCTTGGTACTACTGATGCTTCAGCAATTGTATGTACTACCGCAGGTGGATATATATATATACATGTATATTTGCCATTTTTGAACTGGAGCTGAATGATAAAACCCTCAAGCGTGTATTGTTCACTGCAGGGTGGTCTTGGGGCACACATGTACATAATAGTTTGAGCATCCATACCTGATGTCCACAATCTGTACATGTTCACTGTTTTAGTCAGCTCTGTTCCCCCTCTTGCCTGTGATCTATCCACACTGTAAATTACGAATCAACAGCTGAAGGCTTCCTGGAGAAAACCTTGGAGACCTCTTTGGAGAACATCAGTTCCAAGCTGCCAGCTTGAAAAGGGCATGGGTTTGGATCATGGCCATGGGAAATGCTGGCCTTCCACTTTGAAAAAGTAGGAGGAATGTGGCCCACCAACCTGGACCTTCTCTTCAAAATGGCCTTTCCAGGAAACTGGAGCTGTAGACCAGTATAATTAAGTGTTGAACTGGGAGTTCAGAAATTTGCTATGTGAAGGTACCTTTTCAAACCTTATGGGGAGTTAGTTAATGTTGTAATGTCACTTGCAGCTGCACCACCATCATCTGTATATTCTAGCATTTAGACCATGCTTGGAGTTTGGGAGAGATTCACCAGATGTTAAAAATGATCATATAGAGGGCTGTGCGGAGTTGTTTTCTGTTGCCCCAGAAGGTTGGACCAGAACCAGTGGGTTGAAATTAAATCAAGAGTTTTCAGCTAAACATTAGGAAGATCTTCCTGACAGTTAGAGCAGTTCCTCAGTGGAAATAGGCTTCCTCGGGAGGAGGTGGGCTCCCCTCCTTTGGAGGTTTTCAAACAGAGGCTAGATGGCCATCTGATAGCAATGCTGATTCTGTGAATTAGGCAGATCATGAGAGGGAGGGCAGGAAGGGTTGCCTCAGTGCTTAGTTCTCATGGCCCTTTCTTACACGCCCAGGGAAATGCTGATCACCACTTTGGGTCAGGAAGCAATTGTTCTCCAGACCAGTTTGGCCAGGGATCCTGGAGCATTTTTTTTGCCATCTTCTTTGTGGTGGGGGAGTATTTGTGGATTTCCTGCCTTGTGCAGGGGCTTAGAGTAGATGACCCTGGAGGTCTCTTCCAACTCTATGATCCTATGATTGCTTGTCTCAGAGACACACAGTTTTAAGGGAGTTGAAAGTTAAATATGTTGTTGAAGGCTTTCATGGCCAGAGTTCATTAGTTGTTGTAGATTTTCCGGCCTTATGGCCGTGGTCTTGGCATTGTAGTACCTGACATTTCGCCAGCAGCTGTGACTGGCATCCTCAGAGGTATAAGGCAGGAAGATGGAGTAGTCTCCGTGTCAATGTGAGAAGAAAAATGGTAGGCAGGTAATTTATATCTACTCAGGAAGATGGGGTAGGGCTGAGTCATTATCTTGTAGGAGTTTCCCAGGCTATGACATGCTAATAGAGGAGCTTTCCTGAGGAGGCTCATTTGCATATGGATCGGCTGTTGAAATTCTAATCTTATCTGTAATGCTGTTGTAAGATGTACAGCATTTTGTGTTTTTCAGGGCAGGAAACCATGTCCTATTTATTTTTAAGCTCTCTTCTTTCCTGTTTAAATTGTGTTTATGTTTATGAATTTCAGTGGTTTCCCTGTATAATCTGATGTGGTAATTGGATATGTTGTCCAGCATTTCAACGTCTTGGAATAAGATACTGTGTCCTGTTTGTTAGGAGTTGAAAGTTGTCCAATAGAGTTCTCCTGGGAGTTCTCCTGGGTGTATATACCCTTTTCTTTTGTTGTTGTTATCACTGATCAAAGAGGTTTCACAGGTTTCTGAAGCACTGAAAACCTTCATAGCTTGTATATTTCACACTGGTGTGCAGAAGCAATCCTATGCAGAGTTACTCCACGTTGGGCTTAGACTGGGATAACTGCATAGAACTGTGGTATGAGTGTATAATCAACTAGGAACTGCAGCAAATCACTGCTTCCCTGCATTCACTTTTTAGAAGTACATGTAAAATGGTTAGGTGTAGACCTTGAAAAGCAGTATGTGAAGTGCCCCTCTCCAGGATGATAATAGAATGGTTTCACTAGCAACGATTCTGTTGCTGGAAAAAAAAGTTCTCACTGTAGGGTTTAGGGCAACATGAACATATTCCTGAACAAGCATGAACTGGAATTTGAACCCAGATCCTCAGCTCTACCGTTACAAGGACTGAATGATTTTCCACTTCATGGGAGACTTACAGGGCATTACAGATTCTGTCTCACAAGCTCCAAACAGAAGCTTTTCAGTTCTGAATTCTGCAGACTTCGTTACATTAAGAGTAAGCCTTATACAGCCCAAGACGTTCCATGTTTTATATTGCCTCGGTGTGAAAATAAAATGATAATGCTGATTGAGTAAGCAGATGGGAAGTGAAGAAATGTTCACACGATGGTGTATATCTTAAAATGTCTTTGATTGGATTAATAGCTTTTTATTCCTATAGCTTGATAACTCAATTCAGTTCCCTTGATGGGTTCTTTTCAATGTGTTATCAAGGCTGTCTTTCAGTCTGTGGGATTTGTTGCTAGTGGCATTCATATCAAGTTGACGCCTAAATCTTCTGTGAGGTGATGAGTTGGATCTTACTTTTGTGTATAAGCGAAGATACTTCGTCATTTAAATTTCTCTGGATTGGGTGGGTAATATAGCTTGGGTTGTCAAACAAAGCAAAGGGTCCTTTGGATTATTGCTTCAGCAAAGTCCCAGGGAGGATTTTGGAGATGTCTTCTCTTGCTGGGAAATAAGCAAGACAGACCTTGCAAAAGAATGTTTGTCCCCAGCAATTCAAAGGGGAAGACACTATAAAATATGCTACCAATCCTATTAGAAGGTCTTGTGAGAGAAGACAGTTTAGAAACCTATCTCTGCTGTCTCCTGAGAGCATTGTTTTAGGTAAAGAAAATACTGAGGGTGGCTTAACATAGCAGCAATCCCCAGAAGTCGTGACAAACTCTGAACTGGATAGAATCATGGCATTTCCCTGGGGGAAATGAATGTTTGCTGTGAACTAAGGAATTCCTCAAAGGAATTCTATCCGGATGCAGTTTCCAAGATTGATTTTTTTTTTTTTTTGCAGGAAGCAATTGTGTGAGGGCATGAGCTGTATCAAAGGTGTCACATGTGGGCATAGAACAGGGGTCACTGGGGGAATGAGGGGGAAGATAACTGTGAATTTTCTGCCTTGTGCAGGGGGTTGGACCAGATTACCCTTGAGGGTCCTTTCCAGCTCTATGTTTTAAGAAAGCCCAACAGCTGTTTGGGAAATGCAGTGCCCGTTCATATGTGCACTTGTCCAGGGCTCTTTTTGTAGCAGGAACTCCTTTGCATATTAGGCCACACACCTCTAATGTAGCCAATCCTCCAAGAGCTTAAAGAGCTCTTCTTACAGGGGCTACTGTAAGCTCTTGGAGGATTGGCTACATCAGGGGTGTGTGGCCTAATATGCAAAGGAGTTCCTGCTACAAAAAGAGCCCTGCACTTGTCCCTTAGCACACATGGGGATGAAGCGAGCTCATCTCCATGCCATCATGGAGAGCAAACCAGTCACTCCATGCAGATCTCATCACTCATGCTTTATGTAGTCCTATGTATGATGAGGCATTTGCATGGAGTACATGGTTTTTCTCAACTCCACCCACATGGTGGAGGTCCAGGTTGTGAGTGGGCTTTACCCCAATGCAAACTGAGTGTCAACTATAAGGAACATGAGAACTTGTATTTACTCACAGGTTAATAAAATTTAGTTTAGATTTTTTTTAAGCCATTTCCCATATTTGGAAGAACTCAGAATAGGCTTTCGCCTTTAGATTTACGGAAATGCAAAATGATAATGGTATCTCTATTTTTGTAGCATTCCTAAAGCTATTTTCCCCACCCAATAAGGAGAAGAAGAAGAAAAACAAGGCCAAAACTGGTCTGTTACAGAGTGTGTTCAGAACAGTTAGCTGTGGAAGGCATGCCAGGCCCGCCTTCGTGAGACTCCCATATCCATGGCCTCAGCAGTGGTAGAGAGGGAGTTTACATCAGCCTGAGCCTCTTCTGCTGCTACTTCTTAACCTATCTGGAACTAAACAGGGAATCCCCCCTCAGCCTGGGCTAGTTGCCCACCTTCACCCCCTTTCCCATTGTCTTGAGAGACCCTCTGTATTCCATTGGTCTGAAGAAGAAGAAGAGGAAGAGGAGATTGGATTTATATCCTGCCCTTCACTCAGAGTGGCTTACAATCTCCTTTCCCTTCCCCTCCCCTCCCCACAACAGACACCCTGTGAGGTAGGTGGGGCTGAGAGAGCTGTGATAGAAACTGCTCTTTCAAGGACGGCTCTGACAGAACTATGGCTTGCCCAAGGTCATCCAGCAGCTGCAAGTGGAGGAGTGGGGAATCAAACCCAGTTCTCCCAAATTAGAGTCCTCAAAGGACGGGCTGCTTCAGCCACAACATCCAGTAGAGCTCGGGGGCATGGCTGTTGTCAAGGCAACCACCCTCATTCCCCATCCTAAGGCTCCACCTCCCTGGCCTTTCCTGTGACCTTTGCTTCCTGACCTCTTGGACCTGTCTCATTGGCTGTTGTGCCATTCCAACGTTGATCACTGGTGCCCCTTCACTATTCCTCTGTATCAGGTGTGGTTTTGCGCCTGTCTCCTGCTCATTGGGACCAGTGGGCAGTTCCTCCATGACAGGCACTCTGCTGCCGCTCATCAGACTGGCATGATCACTAGAGTCAGAGCTTCCGAAGGTACATGGGTTCTGTCCAGCATTCTACAAAATAGCTGATATTTAAGTAAAACAGTTACCATATGGAACCATTTCAGACTGGGGTGGTGGCAGTGGTAAGAGCATAAGAAAAGCCTTGCTGGATGATAACAGAGGTCCATTCAGCCCAGCAACAACTGGTCTCCTACTGCTGCCAGCCAGATTCTGTCTCTTCTTCTAATCCTCAGTGACTGCCCCTGAACATTCAGGTGTCATGGCTAACAGAGATTATAGACCTAACCTCCATGAATTTGTCTTGTCCCCTTTTAAAGTCATCTAAGCTAGTTGCCATCATTTCGTCTTGAATCAAAGTTCATTACCATCTAAGCTATTTTCCATCATTACACCTTGAATGATCTCCCATGGAAGAAGGAAAATCTCTGTATATAGAAAAGTATATAATAAGAAAGAAGGCACCTAGCCTCATTTTGTGCTGTACTGAATGCCATTAATGTGATGGCGAATAAACAGTGTAATCTTTCTAAAGTCTCTGGTTTTAAACAGCAAGCTTATTTTGTGTTGCTTTGTATTTTTGCTGAAGCTAAGAAGTGCAAAAGTTGTCATAGATTTAGGTGGGTAGCTGTGTTGGTCTGAAGCGGCAGAACAAAGTTTGAGTCCATTGGTACCTTTTAAGACCAATAAAATTTAATTTAATATGAAGAAGTATGCATGCACCAAAAGCTGATACTCAGAGTAAAACTTTGTTGGTCTTAGAGGTGCCATTGGACTCAAAAGTTGTCATAGTAATTTTGATCCAGAATGACATAGCATGTACACACACAAATACACCCCATAATGATGATTTGTATTTGTACTTTTTCCTCTAGGTATTGTTCAGGGTTAGGTTAAATATGGATCAGGATTATAAATGTAATATGTCCTTCTTGTGTTGCTTGTAATGTGGTCCTTGTGTAGTGCCACTGCCAGACAGGTACCACCAGGCCTCAAACACTCCCTTGCCAACCCAGCAGGAGGTTGGGCTGGAGGACTGACAGGCAGAGCACTTTGACTAATATTAACACAGTCAAGAGTCAAGTTCCTTTTGCTCCTAAACCACGATAGGCTGCCACCAGACCTGCTTCATCCAGGAATGCAAGGCACAGATCAACCCTGCTTCTGTTAGGATCTTGAGCAGAAAGCCCAGCCCTCTCCAGGGTCAGGAGTTCCACTCATATAGTATTGGTAGGGCCATAAAGGCAACTAGAAAAGCCTTCTGCAAACCCCAGACAGAAACACACCACACAGGTATGTAGCTAAAAGTGCTATTTTAAGGTGCAAAGCAGTACTAACACACTCTGCACAAAAAACAAAAAAGGTTTTTAATATCTCTAACTAGATACCTTGGATATTACACCACCAGTATCCACAGCAATTCTTGAACATAAACAAAGCAATCTACTTACGACAGTTCAACAGGGCTGACCACCAGGGCCGGCCCGAGGTCTTTTTGTGCCCTAGGTGGGGCTAGCTTGTGGCGCCCCCCCAGGTGAGGTTGTTTTGTGGTGCCCCCCCATGTACGAGCTGCCACTAACCAGGGGGTGTTGCCAGCGGCGCTCCAGGTGGCAGGGGATGAGAAGGTTTCCCAGCTTCTCCCCCCTCCCCCGTCATTCCCAAGATGGAAGTTGTTTGGCCCGAAAGCCCACCAAGTTTCCTCCTGCTGCCCCAGCAGACAGCAGCGCACACAAAGTGACACAGCCCAGATCTCGGGCGCTGGCAGCAAAGTCGCTCCTGCCTTGGAGGGATGCCCCCCTCCCCCGAGGCTTTGCAACAGGCTGGTGAAATTTTTAAAAAAGAGCTACTCGAGGGACAGGGAAAGTCCCTCTCCCAATTGGACGCTTGGCCCACTCTGCGCAAGGGCAATCCTACCGCAAGGAGCAATGAACAGTTAGAATGCACTGTGGAGCAGAAGCTCCCCTTCTCCCCCGGCTCCTGCTGGAGGCCCCCCCCATCCTTCCTGGTAACTCAGGGATGAAAAACACAGTATTTGAAATTGCTAATTTCTTGCATTTGTGTAACCTTGCCATGTCCAGCTGGAGCCTCCAATTCCTGGAGAAAGCGCCTGGGCACACCAAGGCAGGAGCAGCAGTGGTGGCAGCAGGCTCTCCTCCCCACCCTGGGGGCAGCCCCAAGGCCGGGCTCCCTTCCCGCATTGGCTGCTTGGCGCCTGATGCGCTGCTTGGGGGCGGTGTCGTGGGCGTTGGAGCCTGCCAGATGTCCCCCACCGCCTCAGTGCTTCTCCTTCCTCCCACAGTGAGTCCCTCTCTCCTCTCCCCTCCCTCCTTCCCTCGGTGTGGTGGCCGGAGCCCGGAGATGGCGCCATGCAGGGCTTTCGGCGGGGGCAGGGGGCTTTTGATGGGGGTGAGGGTGTAGTTTGCTGCCCGTATCCAGGGCCCACGCTCTAGGTGAAAGCCTAGTTTGCCTAGTGGGTGGGCCGGCCCTGCTGACCACCAATGCTCCCTCTAAGTTGTGGAGTCTTGCGAGCAAAAATTCAACTTTGTGAACTACTGGCATTCAAGTTGTGAGCAAGCGATTTTGCTACTGCATAAATTAGTTTGCTCTGGAGCCATTCTTCCTGAGCTAAGACAAAAATGTGTGAGCTGGAGGCTAAAAAACTGTGAGCTAGCCCACACTAACTCAGCTTAGAGGGAACACTGCTGACCACAACTCTCAGTTCTCCAGCAGAGGTTTGAGGTTTCCCCAAATGGAAAAACAATAGCCCCGACAGCATACCCAGCTACTGGTCTAAAGTTTCACCGAGATGATAAGCAAAGACTTCACTTTTAACCCCTTCTAGGAACATCTGACCAAGGCACTAATTGGACCTTGCAACCAGATTCACCTGAGCCCAGTACAGTCAGGGGGTTTGACATATGTAAATGATTTGACAGATGTAAATGAAAGCTGAACTGGTTAGCATTCACATGCTCGGCCGTTGCATGGGAACCCCAGCAGCCTCAGCTGTCCAAGGCCATCCCAAAAAACAACAAGTTTTCAGGATGTTAGTGCTAGGCAACCCAAACTAAGTCCACAGGTGGCCTTATCAGCACTCCTCCAGCTCAAGAATGTGAACTAAGCACTGGCTTCTGCAAGGAACTAAATACAACAAACAACTAAAAAAATAAAATAGCCCCCGGTTACTACACCTTGTTATTCCAAGAACTCCCCACCCCATCTGAGAACCATGTTTAAGACTTCCCTAGATCTTATGTGAAACCAGAGGTGCAGGGAGACTACATATTTGCTACCAAACCAGAGATCAGGCTGCATGCAATAAAATGAGATTGCGACTGGGAATGGTGTGATTCCCTTGAGAAAGCTATTGTTACACCTCACTCAAGTCCCTTTCTGTGATTCCCCAAGGTCCTTCAAACCCTGGACATGATGAATGACTAGTCTCTGCAACACAATGACTTGGCATTCCAGTTACTGAAAAATATTGCCCATAATAAAGACTCATCTGGAGACCAAGACACATTCTAGCAGGAGAGTCTGTTAGCCAAATCGCTCTATTATTTAATAAAGATGGGAATTATAGTTATTAATATGCAATTGGCTTAACTATAGGATCAGACCTGTGTATACCAGAGTTAGAATTCCCAAGAACCCAGAAATAGACACAGAAACTGGGTGGCTAAAATGATGATTTCTTTACTAAATATTCTCAAGCATACAAGCAATATTCAAACATTCACACACACAATATAGAACTAAGGAAGCAGAGGTGATTGATATCTTATAGAGGGGTGATACAACCTGTCCAGATGTCCATGAAGAAAGAATTGTGGCCTAAACTCCAAGAGAGTTTAGGGGTAGACTGCCATTTGGCACCATGGCAGAAAACACATGGTCTAAGGCCAAGTGTTTGCTGGGATATAGCCATAGGCAAAGAATGCAGACCAATGGGTGGCCCTGGGGGCTGGTCTCAGGTGAGAACAATAGATTACCTGGATCAATGATGAGTCCGAGAGATGCGTGGCATCAGGATGGTCATGGCCTAGATGTGACCAGTGAGCTTCCAGAGAGGCAGGGTCTGGATTTAACAACAGAAGCCAGGTGTTTGGTAGCTAGTGAATGGATTATCTGACCACTAATGGTCCTGGCCAGGGTAGACAAAAGGTAGGAGATGATTCCCTGATTAGCATTAGGAAGGATTGCTAAACATTTGAATGATTGATTGGTTTATCTTGAGGGACAGAGCAGGAAAGACAAGTATTCAAAGAATTCCTGGAGACAGAGTTATTTGTCAGGTGGCCTCTGAATAGCTTTTAGAAATGTAGATACTTTACCTGGTGGAACCCATTGTTATTCCATAAGCATAATCTCTGCTGGGTGGAGGGGGAAGACTGGAAGTTGGCTCTGAGGTTGCCTTACAAAACCTGAAAATGGAGACCCCTTTTTCAAAGCTGTGGCTAACTCTGTGTTTCAGAACCAGGAGTACCTTCCTTGGCCTGAGTTTTGTGGGTCTCTGGGTCAGGTTGGAAAGTGGGGTGCCCCTGCTTTGGGGCTACCCAAGAGTAAAGGCAGGGCCTCTGGCAACAAGTCTCCTGATCAATTAGTATTTCCAGGTAGGGTACCCCAGCCACCCCGCCAGGGACCCTGTTCAATGGTATCAGAGGTGGTTGCTCTCTATAGACCTTCTACTACCAACACCAAGTGATAGTTCCTATTCAGGATAGGTGGAGTATGACCTAATTTCCCTGTTCTTCTTTTCCTCCTCACACTTTACTCTTCTGTCTGTTCTTTTTTCCTCCCCTGCTCCTTAGCACCAGCCTTTCTGATTCCCGATCAGCTGACCTGACTCTCCTCTTGTACCCTGTAGTTTGCCATTTTTGACTAGCAGTCCTCTTCTTCCATCCTTCTCTCAGCCACCCACCTATTTTCTATGTCCCTTCAAGTATATACTCACCTTCTCCCATCGCCTAGTCACTTTCACCTCAGCTAGCTTGAATATTAATGGAAGTTTTAAGCCTAGTGTTCAGTGGGCATAAATTGTGCCAGCAATTTGTTGGACCACAAATAAGGTAAAATGAGCTGTCAAGTCGCAACCAATTTATGACGACCTCATCATGGGTTTTCAAGGCAAGAGATGAGCAGAGGTGGTTTGCCATTGCTTTCCTCTATATAGGAACCCTAGTCTTTCTTGGTGGTCTCCCATCCAAGCACTAACCATGGCTGACCCTGTTTAGCTTTTAAACTCTGATGATATCAGGCTAGCTTGGGCTATCTAGGCTACTGGACTGCAAATATCTAGTTTCAAGTTCTTATTCAGCCATAATGCTTTCTGGACACCACTGGCAAGTCACTAATTCTCATCATAACCTATCTCACAGGATTGTTTTGAGAATAAAATGGATCACCCCCCCCTTGTTCTCTGCCCTCAGTTTTTTAAAGAATGGCAGAATGCAAATATTATAATTCTGAAGCATCAAAATACAGAACGTGACCCTCATTTAACAGCTTCCTTTCTCACAGTTTTGTTGAAATATTATTGGTGTGCTTTTGTCCGTGGCATTGTTCATTATTACTGCCATGAAACAAATTGCTCATACTTATATTTCTGTTGATAGGCTATATTAATATTTATCTGTGGACTGGCAGAATCTCAGCCCCCCCCCCTTTTGCTACTGTACTGTAAGGAGAGAGAGTAATTTTGAAAGTAGTCACCTTAAACACACATTTCACGAGATGATGTGCGCTGAAATATTTAAATGTTCTTCAGAAGTATCTTTGAAGCTGTCAAATCATTTCAGCCCTTGACAGTTTCTATACTATTACCTCAGGACATTTTCCAGTTATATAGCAAGATGATAGAGATGTTGATTATAGGAACCACTATGCTGGCAGTATGGATTACCTGCCATGCAGATGGGAACGTTAACAACAAATCGCTGAGCAGCTAATAAGCTTAGATCCTACTGCTTAACACGTCCAGCTCTTATGGTAGTTTCCCCTCACATGTTGAACAAACAAAGCAGCACTTAAGGTAATTGAGGTTAAGCAAAAACATCGTCCTTGTAAACAGTCTGTTGACATTTGGAGATTTTAACATTTTGTAGCGAGAGAGAGAGGCTAGTGAAGGGAGGGGGACATTGACCCTTCTGGCAAGCATTCATCTACAGAGAGTCAGTGTGATTAATTCCTATTTCTGCCATTTTGTGAAACCTCTTTGTGGCCTGGAGCCCAGTCACTTAATCTGGTACTTAGATTTACATGTTGCCAGGAAAGACTTGTGTGTATGAGACAGAGAGCTGGTATGATTGGTGTAGGAACTTGGAACACAAGTAGCTAAATTAACCCCCATCCCTCGGGTGACTGAAATGATGCATCTGTGTTGTTTCTCTGCTTTTTCAGGTGAATGCAGCAGTGGAATTTGCGACGAGGCTTCCTGCGTTAATGGCGGCACCTGCACAGCAAGCAAAGCGGATCGATACATCTGTCTTTGCCCGCTTGGGTTTAAAGGCCGGCACTGTGAGGAAGGTGAGAGGGTTACTGCCGTTCTTGCCCATTAACATTTGGCACTGGGTGTGCGTCAGGACCAACCTGTGCCCTACTTAATCAAGCCTGTCAATTGAACGTCCACAGCTCACTGGTGGCGTGCAACTGTTTTTCACAGTCTGTAGTGCATTGCCAACTGATTGCATTCTGGCTCAGTGATGCTGTGCAGCTAAGCAAAGAAATCTAGATCTCGTTTTGCTGGCTAAGCTGTTGTATCTTGCTAGAACTTCAGAATTATGTCCGTGGCTGCTGCCATGCAGGTGCTCTTTTGCAGGAGCTTCCATACAATGTCATGCTATAATTGTCCTGTATTCCCTGTCCTCAATACTTTCATAAACCTGCTTTACTCCTATCTTTTTTGAAAGAATGCCACCCAAGTGCTTTCTCATGCCGTCTGGGAGGAATGGTGTTCATTTTGATGCCTTTAGAAGGTCACACCCACACTGGGACCATTTTCCTGCCATGAGCCTCTTATGGGTGCCATTTTTCCAGCATGTTTTTCCTGTCACCAGATTGCATCTGTATTTGATTTATTTTTAAAATAATTTATACATGAAAGAGCGTTTGTCATATGGGTGAACTGTCGGTTTCTACACTATTTTAGTATTACATTTACTGTATTTAATGTAAAAATACATTAAAATGTATCCATATTTTAAAACTGGAACACCAAGGAATACCTGGTGGCTGTCCTGTTCTTGTGTTAGCAAGAAACATACTGCTAAGCACAAATTGAAGGGAATGGTTTGAGCTTCTTGTGAAGCGTTTAGAGTGTAGAGAAACAATATTTTGCATGGTATGCTGTTTTTGCGACAATTTCTGCAGTTGGGTGTTAAGTGCCTAAAGATACCAACAGAACAGCTGAGCTTCCCCTGCTTTCTTGAGGAACTGAAGTAACACATCAAGATGGGCAGCTGTGTTAGTCTGTCTGTAGCAGCAGAACAGAGCAAGAGTCCGGTAGTACCTTAAGGACTAACAACATTTGTGGCAGGGTGTGAGCTTTCATGAGTCACTGCTCACTTCTTCAGATACAGCTAGAATATGAGTCCATCTGTCCTGTGTATTGGAAAGTGGAATGACTTCAGGTGCCAAATGACATTAGCAGGCAAATAACAATGGCAGGTGTGATTGGATTAGGTGTAATATGCAGAGAGGTAGTTGTTGTTGTTGTTCAGTCGCACAGTCGAGTCCGACTCTTTGCGACCCCATGGACCAGATTACGCCAGGCCCTCCTGTCTTCCGCTGTCCGCTGAAGTTTGCTCAATTTCATGTTCGTTGCATCGATGACAGAGAGGTAGTAGGCGTGGAGAAATCAGCCTTGGTAGTGAGACAGGAAACCTAGGTCTCAATTCAGTCCAGGTGGATGCATTGTCTTGAGCTTCATTATCAGTTGCAATTCAGCAGTCTCTGACCTACTTTTTTGACCTACTTTTTCAGCTTTCACCCTTGCCATACCTCAATTCAACGCAACCTTGAAATCCTTTGCTACAACTCCCTGGCCGTTAGAATCACAGAACTATCTTTCCTTCATGGAGTTTGAGATTACATTTCGTCCAGTTTCAGCAAATGGTGTCCTTTTGTACAGCTATGACACAGGGAGTAAAGACTTCCTTTCCATTATCATGGTGGATGGCTTTGTGGAATTCAGGTTTGACTGTGGTTCAGGCACCGCTATAATCAGGTAAATGAAATCTGTTTATTATGTATAGTAGTGGCATACATATTTTTCAGTTTTACCTCGTTCTTTTGAGGCATTTATAAGGTCAACCAACTCCTCTTCTTTGAAGACCATAAGGACTTGTTTTGGTCCTTGGTTGAAGGGTTGATGAAATTTCTGGTCATCATTATGAGCTGACAGGAATCTTGTTGAGCCTGTGGGCACTTTTGGAGTTTTTATAACAATTAGTGGATACCATCACAAAATTACATCCACTGGGGGCCAGGACCTGTCACAAAATGGCTACCCTGCAGTATTGGGGCCAATCATAGAATGCTGGGAGGTTACTAGCCACCTTCATGTGATGGAAGCAGTTGTTTCTGAATGAATGTTGTCTTCAGATACAAAGGCTGTATCTTCAGGGTTATTCTGGAATACCACATATTCTTTGCAGCTTTCCACAAACTCTTTTAAGATGCAGTAGGAAGTGGGAACAAGGATGGTGGTATGTGGGATAATGTAGAATGGACATGTCTTCTAATCCCACAAAGGTGGCAACCCTACCAAACACTGTACCAGAAGATGAAAGAGCAGCAAATGTTACCATGATTTTTAAAAGGGGTTCCAGAAGGGAACCAGGAAATTACAGACCTATTAGCCTAACATCTGTCCTGGGCAAATTAGTAGAAACTGTAATGAATGATAGAATTATTAGGCACATAGAGGAACAAGCAGCATATTCCGGGCAAATTAGTAGAAACCGTAATCAGTGATAGAATTATTAGGCACATAGAGGAACAAGCAGTATGGTGAGGGAAAAAGCAGCATGGCTTCTGCCAAGGGACATCCTGGCTCACCAAACTTTTGGAGTTCTTTGAGAAAGTGAACAAGCGTGTGGGTAATGGCAACCCAGTAGATATCATATACCTGGACTTTCAAAAGGCTTTAGAGAAGGTATCTCACCAAACACTCCTGAGTAAGCTTAGCAGTTATGGAATAAGAGGATGGGTAATTTAAGGATTAAAAACTGGCTAAACAAAAGGAAGTAGAGAGTAGGAATAAATGGACAGTTCTGTCAGTGGAGGGAGATAAGCAGTGAGGTCCTACAAGGATTGATATTGGTGCCAGACTCAGTGTTCCCTCTAAGCTGAGTTAGTGTGAGCTAGCTCACAGTTCTTTAGCCTCCAGCTCACACATTTTTGCCTCAGCTCAGGAAGGATGGCTCCAGAGCAAACTAATTTATGCAGTAGACAAATTGCTCACTCACAACTTTAATGCCAGTAGCTCACAAAATAGAATTTTTGCTCACAGGACTCCACAGCTTAGAGGGGGCATTGGTGGTGTTGGGGCAACAGAGTTGCAGTGGAGTTCAGTGTAGGTAAGTGTAAGGTGATGCAGACTGTAACACACCCAACTCCCCCCCCCCAGCTTTATGTACACACTAATGGGCTCTGAACTTGCTGAGTCTGGGAGAGAGTGTCACAGCAGTAAAAAATAAAAAACTGTGGTGGGGATTATTAGGAAGGGGAACAAAAACAAAACAGCCACTATTATAATACCCCTGTTTAGAGCTTATGGTGCAGCCTCATTTGAAATATTTTGAGCAGTTCTGGTCACTGTATATCTAAAAGGACAACTCAGAGCTGGAAAAAGAACAGAAGAGGGCAGCCAAGGCCCCGATCACACACAGAGGTAGCCACATGATAGGCACGAATGCCGGGCGGATTTTAAGGGTGCGATCACACGGGAACATCTGGCAAGCGTCCTGCACCCGTCGGCAACCTGTCTTGCTCCACCAAAGAAGCGGAGTTAAAAAATACCAGGAAAAGTGCTGTATCAAACGGGGTTGCGATGGGCCACAGACAGACTTCCCTGTGAGATTGCTCCAGCGCACTCCCATTGTGCCAGTGATCCCTCCTTGAAGCGCACTGGAAACATGTAGCAACAGAAAAAACCCGATTCATCCACCAGTGCGTCTGATCACGCAGTGGTGGGTCAAATTGCTGCAGAGCAAATAGCCTTGCTTGCTCCCCCTCCCATGATATCTGGGATGTGTGACCACATCCCAAGATGATTAAAGGCCAAGTAAAGGCTGAAGAGTCTGGGAGTTTTCAGTTTAGAAAAAAGACTAAAGGGGGACATGATAGAGGTTTATAAAATTATGCACGGGGTGGAGAGAGAAGACAGAAGTTTTTCTGCATCGCAAAATACTAGAACTAGAGGGCAGCCAGGACAGACAGAAATACTACTTTAGTCAACAAGTGATTAAACTTGAAATTCACTGCCAGGGGGTATAGTGATGGCCACAGGCATAGATATCTTTAAAAGCTGATTAGAGAGATTCAAGGAGGAACCTCCACATTTAGAGGCAGTAAACATCTGAGTATCAGCGCTAGGAGGCAACACTGGGGAAGGCCTCGGGCTCTATGCCCTGTTTTTGGCCCTCCAGAGGAGAAGGCTGACCATGTTGTGAGACTGGGTCTTGAACTTAGATGGACCACTGGTCTTCTTGCATTCTTACAATGGCACACTGGCAAATGCCTGGGCCACTGCTGAAGCTACACTGCAAAACTCTGTACATCTGCTACATTATACCATAGATAGTGTTTATGAGCCTCACAAAAACATGTTGCTATTTCTGCTATAACTCATAGTTAAACTTCTCCAATAGACTGGAATGAATTTATTGTGAAATCATGACCCCAGATTTTGGAGGAAAGGAATTCCTGTACATATTATGACTGAAGGTTTATCTACCTGAATATATAGTGCTCCAAAATATTTTATATTGCAGTATGAGTTTTAAACACTATATGACTTTTTGCAAAACTACTAAACAGCAGAAATGCATCTCTGGTTCTCAGAATTTCAAATCAAGTTTTAGACCTTGATTATTATATAGCTCCTTGTTGGATGTAGGAGGTCTTTCACGGCAAAGACATATGCAAGGAAAGAGGACATCCTTTCTGTGTTGTTCCTTATTAAACACTGGGTCCCATCTGCTTCCTTTATGACATATCACTCAGAGGTGATTATTACTCTATTATATATTGACTTATCCAGGGTAATTAAATCCTACTTGTTATTAAACAAAGGGAGGGGAAAGAATGAATGACTTTGGCAGCTAATTAAAAAAAGAGACGGTAAAGGGATTGTTCAGTATGATGGTTTTTCTAGCGTTTCTAATGGATTTTTCTTTTTGCTCTTGGGAAATGTTAGGGCTCATCAGTGACAAGGTGTAAAATGTGGCGTGCATTTGAAATTTAAATCTCTGCATTGTTAAATCCGAAATGTCGTTTCATCTTCTTCTGCAGGATTTTAGTAAATGTAATCTGTCTGATGGGTAATTTAATTTAAATCTATTTGTTATCAAGGCTGTTTTCCGCTTCTCAGATTAGAGACAATTCTATAAAGATCACTGCGATACCTTTCAGATTCTTCCTGCGGGAGGCCTGACACCTCAATTGCAAATTTATGTTTCTTAGGAGCTCTTTCCATAATTAGGATTGCATATATACAGAGACTGCTGACTGTATTTAGGAAAGCTTGAGTGTAATAGGTTTTATGGAACACATAGCACGATGCGTCTTCTGCCACAGATGCCCATAGGGAGTATTTTGAGCTCTCTCCTCCTCCACTCACCAATCCTTAGCTAAGCCCAGGTGGTTCAAGGTGTTCTGTAACCATGTAGGGAATTCCACACTTCTCAAAAGGTATCTAGACCCCTGCTCCTCTACATAGGCTTTCATGTAGAGGCCAGCCTTGAGTAGTGGCTAGTCTGTTGGACCAGTAGAAGAAGAGGAGGAGATTGGATTTATACCCCGCCCTTCACTACCCAAGGAGTCTCAGAGCGGCTTACAACCCTTCCCTTCCTGTCCCCACAACAGACACTCTGTGAGGTAGATGGGGCTGAGAGACCTCTCTCAAGAACTGCCCTTGAGAGAACAGCTCTGAAAGAACTCATGACTGACCCAAAGTCACAACAGCAGCTGCATGTGGAGGAGTGGGGAATCAAACCTGGTTAGAGTCTGCGCTCCTAACCACTGCACCAAACTGGTTCTCTGGAGCTGGGAGACCCAGGTTCAAATCCCTATTCTGTCATGGAAGCTTGTTGGTGACCTTGGGCCTGTCACACAACCTCACCCAAAACTACCTCACAGGATTGATGGTGAGGATAAAATGGAGGAGGGGATAATGATGTTGTAAGCCTCTCTGGGTCCCACTGGAGAGAAAAGTGGGTTATAAAAATCCAAATAAATAATATTCTCACAGTGAGCTTTCATTGGAAGGGATGGATTTGTTTATTCCAAACTGATTTGATGAATAAATGGCATATTAACTTAAACATCTTAAGAAGACGTACCATTTGGGATAAATTGCTCATTGTTGTAACTCGAGTAAAAAGCAAAAACAACTTCTAGCCCACTAGATGTGTGTAGAAACACAAATATTCTGATTCAGAGATGGCCAAGAGAAAAACAAACATTATCAGAGTTTATTGTATTTCTAATTGGATTATGTGTTTGAATGTGGTATTAATGACAATATACATTAATATTCCTTTGATGTGCTTTGCTAAATCCTTCTTAACTATTTCTAAACTCATTCTAATGACGGTTATTGTTTTGTTCTGTTCTCTTGTTGTATCTAAAACAATAAAAATTATATTTAAAAAAAGAGAGCGAGATGGCCAAGAGGCAGCTATTGGGTCATGTCTAGGTGCATGCAGCAATTTCATCTGGAATTTGTAACTAAAATTTAATCCTGATGTGGTAAACTGTTTGCCCACTATTTCACAATGAAATTGTTTTCCAAAGTTATAAGTGAAGGACACATCCCATACTTCATGTGCTCCATGACACCACTAGGTGATGAACCAGATAATCGGGTGAGGTCGGATTCTGAGATTCCTCTGGTACAGTCTACACATGCTTTTACCAAGAGATGGTAAAGACTAGCACAACAACTGCCGTTCTGTAGTCTGACACGTGAATGGCTACTATCAGGAGCAAGGTAGAGCAGGCATATCACACCCATTCTGCATCCACTGGCTGCCCATCAGTTACCAGGGCTCTATTCAACGTACTGACTATCACGTACAAAGCCCTTTGTGGCCGTAGACCCTTATAAATGCCTCTTCTCCTATTGCCCACAACAACAGTTTCACTTTTCTGAGAGGGAGCCTTCTGCAGGTATCATCCTGTAAACAGGTGAGGCTACAACTGCCTGTCCACATGCATTCTTTGTTATGGTCCCTACCTTGTGGAATTGCTTACCTAAGAAGTTCAGGCAGACCCCTCACATTTCTGGCATTCTGCAAACTGTTTGAACAGAAAAGTCCTGGAGGGCATTTTTATAAAGGCAGGAGGATTATAGCATGATGCAATGGGTCAAGAAGATCATTTAACAAAGAAGATCATTTAACAGACCAGACTGTGGACTACGCTACTGCACATAGTATCTATTATCTCAGAGGTGTCAAACTCATTTGTTACAAGGGCTGGGGCTGACATAAATGTCACTTTATCGGTCCGGGCCATGTGTGCTATAAAATGTAATGCCAGGCACTGGAGATAGAAACTGTATAAAGGAAAGCAGCTGGTAAACTCCGAGTTCATGTATCCTCACTACAAGGCCCCATGGGCTGGGAGGGGGGTGCAAAGGAAAACCCACATAGGTGAACCGGAGAGGCAGCAGCGCAGTGCTGGGCAAATGCTCTCACGCTGCTTGACTGCTGCAGACAAGGTGGTTCTGCTGTGCTGAAAACACAATGGAGTGGCTCTGCCTACTCCCCCCAGCACTTTCTCCCTTGCATTAGTTGCTCGGGGGCTCTGGCCCCCGGGCCTTATGTTTGACTCCCCTGTATTATCTGTTTGCGACGTGTTATTTTGTTCTCACCGCACTGTTATTTACCTATGTAATTCCACCTTTTGGCATTGTTGTCATATCATGCCTAATACAGATGCTTCGTTTTCAGATTTCTGTAATCCTAGTCCTATTACTTTGCTTATCAGATGTGTTATTCTATTGATTGGGCTGACATAATGCTGTATAATCCACTGTAAGTGTCAATGAGAAAGGCGGACTATAAAAACACGAAATTCCCTGTTCTTGCCTTGGAGTCCCCTTCAGGGAGAAGGCATGAAATAGAAATTCTTAAAATGAATATTGAGAAAATGTATGTCCATCTGTTGTAGTACTTTCCATCCTGTCTGATGATAGCTTTCCAAAGTCTCTGGCAGAGGCCTTCCCCTGACCTGATCCTGAGAACTTGTGACTAGATATGCCAAGAATTTCTTTGTCATGCAAAGGTTCTACCGCTAGACTATAAACATAATTCAGAACTGGATGTTACACTTCTGATACTATGCAATAAATGCCCAAGTCCTGAAGATTACAGTGTTTGGGAGAAATTAAACCCACATTCCCAACTTTTAATTGAGAAAGGGTTTTTTTTCTGTTCATGGAGGGGAGAACGCTCTGTATTTTGAAGTTAATGTTTGAAAAATTCCTTGGAAGGAGTTCCCTATTTGTTTTGTTTGCCCATTGTTTGCTCTATGCACAACAAGTATAATTGTTTACTCCCATCAAATCCTGGCAGGTATAAAAATCTTTGGGCTTGGGGTACATTTTTGTTCCTTTTCCTCTTGAACAGGAGTGAAGAACCTGTTAGTCTGAACCAGTGGCATGAGCTGAAAGTGTCCCGCACAGCCAAAAATGGCATCTTGCAGGTTGATCAGCAAAGACCAGTTGAAGGAATGGCTGAGGTAACAAAAAGTTTTATTTATGTAGTTAACGTGTACCCAGCATGATGCTTTTAAACACTGGACTTGTTCATCTTTTTTGGATTATTATTTTTGGGGGCTGCTTTCTGGTTCAGTGTCCAAAAAGAAAACCAATGCCTAACACAAATCAGGTGAGTGCCAATTTGGGTTCCAAGGCAACGTCGTCCTATGATGGAGGCAGTTGTTCTCAAATGAATGCTCCCTGAAAGCATAAAGGCGAGATTCTGTGGGCTCTCTGAAGCATCTCCTGCTCCACTGAAGTGGAAGAGAGCCAATATTGGCTCTTTGCTTTGGGGAAGGGGCACTTTGTTGAACAAGCAAGTGGACATCAGGAAGTAGTGGTGAGTGCCATAACACCTACAAGCACAGCATTGGGGAATTGATATATAAGCAAATGTATTTTATTCAAAGATTGGGAAGGAAATCATATATTACTGAGCACTTGCGTGCTCATTTTTCCAAGCAGCCCTGGTGGGGAAGGTGGGGTATAAATCAAATAAATAAGTAAATAAATAGCACCTAAATTGTACGGTTGCTAGCCTCCAAGTGGTGGCTGGAGATTACAGCAGCTCTCCAGTTTGGTGTAGTGGTTAAGTGCGCGGACTCTAATCTGGGAGAACCGGGTTTGATTCCCCACTCCTCCACTTGCACCTGGCTGGATGACCTTGGGCAAGCCATAGCTCTGGCACAGCTGTTCTTGAAAAAAGAGCAGTTTCTGCCAAGAGCTCTCTCAGCCCCACCTACCTCACAGGGTGTCTGTTGTGGGAAGAGGAAGGGAAAGGAGTTTGTAAGCCACTCTGAGACACCTTTGGGTAGTGAAGGGCGGGGTATAAATCCAATCTCTTCTTCTTCTCCTCCAGGCAATAGAGATTAGTTCACCTGGAGAAAATGGCTCCTTTGGAAGACGGACTTGATGGTATTACACCCCACTGAAGTCCCTCCCCGCAAACCCCACCCTCATCAGGCCCCCAAATTAACCAATCTGGAGCTGGCAACCCTAATAAATTGTAGGATTTTTTTCAGCAGAAAAACACTCTGCCCTTTAGAGTTTTAAAATGATGCAACTGGGCAATGATTTTGCAAACTTGACCGTGAGCAACCTGAAGTTACTCTCATAATGCACTGTAATTTTTCCCCCCCAACAGGGAGCTTTCACACAGATTAAGTGCAATCCTGACATATTTATTGGCGGAGTACCAAATTATGATAATGTGAAGAAGAACTCGGGGGCCCTCAAACCATTCTCTGGGAGCATCCAGAAGGTATGTGTGTTCCAAAACCATGCCTCTCGCTTTCATTTGTGTGCTGCTTTTCCTGCAAGGTGTTCAAAGCAATATGCATGCAGGACGTCCTCATTGTCTCCAAGCCAGGTTTTTACAAGGTGTGAAGCCAGTTTAAGCTTCAGAGATAAAATTGCTTTGTCTTTTTTCAGGTAGGGCTGACCCGACCATATAGGCAAAGTAGGCAGTCACTTGGGGTGCCAGGGTTTAAGGGGTGCCAAATTAGAAGTGACTTTCTTTTCTATCTTTAAAAACAAGTGTAGTAATATCTCATATCTGGACATCATATTCCTCTATATTTACAGGGGGGGCAGTTACCAAAGTAATAGTTTGCCTAGGTTGCCAAACCACCTTTCAGCAAGTCCTGTAGTCAGGATGGTTTCTAGTGAAGCCAAGAAAGGCTACAATCCTAAGAACACTCACTATCCATTGGGGAAAAAATTGACTTGATTCTGTGTAGCGCTGCTTATGGTTGCTTCTAAAATGTCCTCAAAGAAACAACAGGCATTAAAAAGCAACTCAAATTCCATGAATTTTAGAAGTGGAAACTCATAAAATTAGCCTTGAAGAGCTCACGTATGAACCCTGGAATCATTTATCCTCTGCTGTCATTAGGGAGTCTCCTACTAAACACAGTAATGTCCCAAGCAGAGCTGAGGCAGACAGCATATATAAATAATGTAGTCCTTCATGGTGATCTTTCTACTGCTGTCTCTCAAGAGTCTCAGCCCATGGGATGGGTTTTATAGCCTGGCCCGAACCACTGTTTTTATGGCCCCTGACATGACTTTAAGGCCTGGTTAAGGGGTAGGCAAAAGTCCAAGCCATCAACCAGATTGCTGACATAATGCTCTCCACAGGAATTACCTGTTCTCTTCTTCAGTTGTTGACATTCTAGGGCTAGGGGGAAACGGTGCAGTCCCTCAGCCTGGTCTTCACCTGCCACTGCTGTGTCTCAGGAGCCTCCATTGATGGGGCATAGGGTTGCCAGCTCTGGGTTGTGAAATACCTGGAGATTTTGGGGTTGGAGCCTGAGGAGGGCAGGGTTTGGAGGGGGGAGGGACCTCAGCAGGGTGTAATACCATAGAGTCCTCACTCCAAAGCTGCCATTTTCTCCAGGGGAGCAGATCTTGGTTTTCTAGAGATGAATTCTAATAGCAGGAGATCTCCAGGCACCACCTGGAGGCTGGCAACCCTAGTGGTCAGGTTTTCCAGTCTGATGTGGATTATTTATCTTGAGGCCTTAGTGTCACTTTGAGGCCTTGATGGGTGCAGACACAATTTGGCTTGTTCATAGACTGATGTCTACACTTGACTCGCGTTGGAGATGGTGGATGGCCATGCCATGCCACTGCCCCCTCTCTTGAGGTGCCTTCGCCCTGTTCTGTGATGTAAGCAACTGTTCTGTGGATTCACTTTGGATTTTGATGAGAACATAGCAGAATGCACTGAAATTCTAGCAGACTGAAGAGTCTCCTGAAATCATTCTCTCCAAGATTAATGCAACCAAATGAATTAAACTTGATAGGCTTATCAGGTTTGTACACGGACTTCCATTTTCAGAGGCTGTAGAGGGCTGTCTGCCGAAATCAGCTGTGCTATTTTAGATGTTTTTCGGTTCGATCGCAAGCATCTTTTGAAGCGACTGATTTGGACACCTAATACTTGATCAATTTGCGCTTGCCAACCCAAGCTTAGTCCCTAGAAAACACTAGCTTATGCTTATTAATAGCCACGCACTTGGTCATCTGTGATAAATGAGTATCACCACCAGGTCACAGGGCATGTATTTAGATTTGCCTTAGCGGAAAAGCAGTACTTATTGTGCATTTATTCTGCCCATGTCCAAGATGCTCAAGGTGGTACATGCTCCAGCTTCTCTTTTATACTTCGAACAACCCTGCAAGTTTCATTAGGGTGAGAGAGAATGGCAAGTCACTCAATGGTTTCATAGGTAAAACCCAAGGCTCCTGCTGTTAGTCGGAGACTCTAACAGCTACATCACATTGGCGAGGATAGAAATACCTAGACAAAAAATAAATGGAGACATTTGATAACTGTAAGAGAATTGGTTCATTATTCTTTCCTCCTTTCAGACCTTCAGGGTGCTAGGCACACTGACTAATAACATTTCGTTGCGCACCTCTAAATTTTGTAGATGAATTTGCAACGCTACTGTAGCCAAAGGGGAAATCAAACAAATGTTTCCTATAGCTGCTTCAAGAAGACTGTAAAGCTTCAATCCAACATTGCATTCCAGGGTTGCTCCCATATATCGCATGTCAGTGATGCTTGGGAGGAGTTTTCCTTTAGTATGTGTAATTCTAAACCACGGCTTATCTCTTGCCCTTCAACCCAGGACATTAAAATTTCGCACCCTAACCTTAGTTTGCAGAGGAAGCGCAAACCACCGCTTGCTGCTTCAAAGCACACTCAGATTTGCACCAAAACTGGAAGTTGCTCATGGGTTAGAGTGGTCAAAAGGCTGTACACTGCCCTGCACTCCTCAAAGGAAGAGAGGGATTAAAAATGAAGTAAATAAACGAGTTAAATTGGAACAAGTCAAAGCAGAGGCATGGGGCAGCAAGCAAGCCTCCTAGTGTCAGCTTCCTCCGAGAAGTTTTTCTCATACATCTCAGCTTTGGCTCAAAATAAAACCACAAAAAACTATTCCTACACTAAAGTTCAGGCACAGGGCTCATAAATCTGACAACTTTTAAAAGTCGAATCTGAAGAGCTTTGTGCTGCAGAGCTTAAAAGAGCTGCTCTCTGTTGCCTCCTCCTCTTTTTCTTGAGGGTAAACAGTGGAATCTCCTGGAAGGCTGTTCTGAGGGAACATCATGCTGAAAATAAACAGATGTTAGAAATGACCTCTCCAAACAGCCTTTTCTTTCTCTGCTCTTGTTTGAAATGAAAGGCCTGCGTAAGGTTAATGTGTTGAATAATAATGGAAAACGTCGAAAGAGGACACTTTTTGTAGGTTTTTGTTTTGTCCTGTCTCTTAAACATAGATTATTCTGAATGACCGGGTGATAGACTTGAAGCAGGACTTCACATCAGGCGTCAACCTGGAGAATGCTCTCCATCCCTGTGTGTATGCCCCCTGTGCCAATGGGGGCTCCTGTGTGCCCAAGAAAGACAGCTACGAATGTGACTGCCCCTTGGGTTTTGATGGGCAGCACTGCCAGAAAGGTAATGAAGATTTCATTTTGTGTTTGAAATTCAGAATGTCCATGCATGTGGGGTAGACTTGCTCAGAGAATGAACTTGCGCTGCTTCATTTAACAGGGAAAAGAAAGCAAGGCGACAGACATTTGCAAATCATGGTCTTATAAATGTACTCTAAACTGGTAAAATAGAGAATCAAAGGGAAGCCTTGAATAGACATTTCTTTCCGGTCTTGTCCCACTTAATGTGTTTGTCAGGTTTTTTTTCCATTTTACTTTTCTTTTTTCTGCAGTTTTTATTCAAATACCATTTTATGCCATTACATTAGAATTTACGCGTAGCCGATACAAAAAGCCTGTATTCCTATTGACTTCTGTTAATGTGGCTGAGAAAAAGTTTCATCATGAGTTTGGAGAAATTATTAGGGAGACTACCTATTTCAAACTGAATCAGAGTTCTCACAAAATTCGGGGTCTTCCTCCAGCCTTTCCTAAAACGATCTAAGTTAATGATCCTTACCACATCGTATGGTTGTGAGTTTTGTTAAGAAGTGGCTTCTTTAGTTAGTCCACTCAGATTCATTTGGTGACCATGAATCCTTTGGTGTTGTTCATAATTTTATGAACTGCTACCATTTCTAAGCTTGTTCTCTGACAGTCCACCAGGCCCAGCCTCAGATTCCTCTTTGAAAATGGGGTTCTGTGGAAATTTTTCCTCACCTTTACACTTTCCAAATATACCAAGCTAGATCCCCACACTGCCTTCTTCTGTGGCAACTGTGGTGGATGAAAGCTTTATTGACATGTGTCTACAAGAGAACCAATCACTTTGTTGACACGTGTCTACAAGAGAACCAATTTACTCCACCTGTATCACTTTTGTACATAGCAATTTAATGACACACCAGTTTTTAGTTGTATGAATTAGCTATAAGAGAAGCAATGTACATTCTCAGCCACAAATGCTGAATAAAAATATTCATGAAGAGTTTTTAGGAAGAGAACTTATATCCACAGAACTTGAATTTTGTTATGGAATCTCCTCAAAATTTGATTTTTTGGGGGGTCATGGGCCCACAGAGCTTCAGAACTTAAAAAAACAAACAAACCCCAACCCAAGTCTCATACGATTAATGATTATCTATAGTCCCTTGACAGTTTCAACTATGGATATTAATTGTAGTGTCAACTATGGATATTAATTACAGTTTCAACTATGGATATTGATTATACCTCCTTATAGAGCCAGTTCTTCTACATTAGTTTGAAGCTGAAAACTTCCAGTGCTAGTATTGAAAGACTCTGGGCCGATGTGTGCGAGAGCGAAGCTCCATGTTGTCTGGTTCAGTGGGACTTAGCTCATGCCCTTAAGCAAAGGGATTTATAGGCCTTGAAACTTTATCCTCATTTGTGGGAGCTGCCAGTGCACCAATACACCTCTCTAATCCTTCACTGTACTTCAGCTCCCTTGTAATTTGACAGCAGGAACAAATCCTTCCTCAGTCACACATCGGAGACCACCAAAGAATTCTTTACAAAGTATGGGGGTGGGTGGGTTGTACTCAGAGGAGCTAAGATCTGATATAGTGTAGTATTTCAAGCCAACGGATTTCTTGTGGGCGGTGGAAACTTGCCTAGACTAAATTGCATGCAGTTTTATTCCACCAGGGGGCAGCAGCATCCTTCCATTTGTTTGGGTCTTTGATGAACAAGAGAGAAGACAGAAAACCAGTGGTACTGATGCTGCAGCTCACAGAGAGCCACATTCACAATTACCTTCAACCAAAAGAGCCACAAGGCTACTTTTAGTATTGGTGACCACCCCAAACACACACACAGAATAATATAGTATGGAACCATCTGTCCTTATATATAAAAGTCAGTTGGGGTGGCAAGATTCGATGCACAGCAAAATCAGTTGGCCGCATGAACTGCCACTCCAAACCTCTGCCAATTGCTGGTTGGCTGTGTGGCCTCAGTCCCGCCCACGTAGCCGGCAGCCAGCGTGTTGACTTCAGTTCACACACAGCTGCCAAAGATGATGGATACTCTTCGGCCAGTATGCTTGGGACACTGAGGCCGACCATGGTGGCACCGCACCAGTCATCCGCGGCTGCAGCAGGAGCCGGCCGGGCTGCGAGAGCAGGAAAGCACTGCCCAGCCTGTCATCCTCAGTGTCCTCTAGGGCGACAGCCAGGCCCAACAATCCGGAGGGCTCATGGTATCTCCCCCCACCTCCTGAGGCCCCCGTGCCACCTTTCCTCACTCACCCGCCGAGGCAGGTGGGTGGGGAAAGCCCTCCTGAGGATCCCACACCACCTTTCCCCGCTCGCTCGCTGTGGCAGAAGGGTGGGGAAAGGACTGAGGCCCCCGCACCACTTTTCCCCACTCGCCTGCTGCGGCGGACGGGCGGGGAAAGGCCTACTGAGGCCCCTGTGCCACCTTTCCCTGCTCACCAGCTGTGGCGGATGGGAGGAGAAAGGCCTACTGAGGCCCCTGCGCCACCTTTCCCCACTTGCCTGCTGTGGCGGATGGGCAGGGAAAGGCCTACTGAGAACCCCACGCCACCTTTTCCCGCTCACCTGCCGAGCCGGGTAAGAGCTGGAGAGCCCCCCCCTTCCCTGGCCTTCCCTCCCTCTGTCTCTTCCCAGCAGCTCTTGCTCTTCTTTCTCTCCCTCTTTCCCTTCCTTCCTTTGCCTTCTATCCCTCCGTCCCCCTTTCTCTTCTTTCCTCCCTCCCTCCCTATCTCTTTGCATTCTTTCCCTTCCTTCCTACCCATCTCTTTGCATTCTTCCCCTCCCTCTTTCCCCCTCTTTGTCTTCCTCCCTCCCTCCTTCCCTATCTCTTTGCATTCTCTTCCTCCCTCCCTCTTTCTCCCTTCCTTCCACCCCATCTCTTTGACTTCTTTCCCTCCCTCTTTCATCCTCTTCCCCTCTTCCTTCCTTCCTTCCTTCCTTCCTTCCTTCCTTCCTTCCTTCCTTCCTTCTAGATTTTGTTGTATTGAGGCTACAACAGGCCTTATTCCTAGTTAATAATAAATGACAATGGAAAGTTCTATCAGTTTGCAGCCAAAGTACAGCTATCCTCTAGGGTTTTCAAGGCAAGAGACATTCAGAGGTGGTTTGCCATTATCTGGCTCTGTGTAACTACTCTGGATTTCCTTAGCTTCTGAGATTGGGCTAGTCTAGGCCATCCTTTTCTGTTTAATTTGCTGTCAAGTCACAGCTGACTTATGGTGACCCCATGGGGTTAACAAGAAAAGACATTCATGCCCGTGTTTCTCAGTCTCAGACAATCCAGGAAGCTGCATTTAAAGTTTTGTACAGGTGTACAGGTACAGCCCGACCTCGCCCCATCAGACTATCAAAGATCTACCCTCAAACCTCCCCACTTTGCTGGAAGCAGTGTGGAAACAGAGCGACGTTCTATCACAATTGGTGGGAGTGTCCAACTATACAGCAATTCTGGAAACAGGCTTTACATCAAATAGAACTCTTAACAGGGTATAGCCTATCCCTAGATCCAGCTTTGATCCTACTGCATCTATGGCCTGGAGACAGTCCACCTATTAAAAGAAGGCAGCTGATCAATTTGCTAATAATAGCAGCTAAAGTAGTGATTGTGCAGTCTTGGAAAGCCCAGACTCCCCCCACACTACAGCAGTGGTTACATAAAACTTGGAATTTCTACTTATTAGAAAAAAATTCAATGATTACTAACAGGGAGGTTGATGATAGTGAACTTTTAAACCCATTTGACAAATGGTACCTGATATTAGACAAATTGGAAGTTGACAAGCTTGACTGGGAAAACTTGAAAGAAATTAAATTTAAGCTTTTAACATATGGTTAGGATAAGTCAGTCAACAATAGCTAGGGCAATAGTATGCCTATTAAGATTATATAGTTGGAATTGTAAGTCAGGTGCCTTATGGATACATCTGTCTGATGTTACTTAAGGATAGTTTGTATATCAGAGGTCAAATATATATATGATGAGACCTTATTGTTGTATGGCACAGTGAAATAATCTATATTGCAAGAGGACGTTCTTTCTTCTTGTATTTGCCTACTGTACTGTATTGCATTTGAGCAGGTATTAAATTTATATTAAAATGTAAAAAAAAAAAATTGCCTGCTGGCATCTCACAAAGGATGCCTGTAGGACTAGACCTTAAGACCAAGGCCTCCAAATTCTCCATTCTATCCTTCTAAGTTTTGTACCATTTATCTGATGATCAGCTCTGGTGAGATCAAGACCTTGCAATGTTTTGGACCAGTTTGATTGATCCTAATAAAAGGTATTATTAAAGGAAATAAAAGGTATTATTAAAGGAAAAGACATTCAGAGGTGGTCTGCCATTGCCTGCCTCTGCATAGCAACCATTGGCTTCCTTGGTGGTCTCCCATCCAAGTTCTAGCCAGGCCTGACCCTGATTAGCTTCCGAGATCTTCTGAGATCGGGCTAGCCTGGGCTATCCAGGTGAGGTCAGGCCATCTATTAAACTGGCAGCCATCCAGGAAAAGAGCAGACCAGCCACAATGGGGTGATGGTGATTTTACTCCCCTTTCTGTGACCAGCTTGCTCTCTCCTGGGCCCCTTGGCAATCTTACTCTCTGACTTGAGCTGCCATGCCTTCCACTGGCGAGAGAGTGAGAAGACAGTGGGGGAAATAAGTGGCACAAGGGTTCAACAGTGGTGGGGAGAGACAGCCCTACATGCTCAGGGGGGAAAAAGTACCTCCGAGCATGTTGTTGTTGGAGAGGATGGGCCTTTTACTTCCATTCCCGGCACCTCAGGGAAGTTCATGGTTTACCCACTCTCTAGTTCCTCTGGCTCGGCTGTTTCAGTTTGAGAGCCACCTGACAACCACAATCCTCACTGGGCAATGGCCTTGCCCACTTTCCCGAAGTGTGGGCCAAGTGCCACATTGGGGAACAGAGCTCACAAGAGCCATGGTGGGCATGTCGAAGAGTCGCACGTGGCTCCTGTGCCACTGAGTATCCCCGCTCTAAAGGTACCTTCAGTCTTCAAGTGGCGAACATTTTTCCATCATGAGAAATAGAGAACAAACAGGAATAGATAAATAAAATACGTTATGTTGGGGGAAGTTCCTGCGGCCTAAGGAAGCTCCCCTTATCTTAAGCGGCTCTTCCTTTGTTGAAGGAAGGCTCTTCAGGTGGGAGGAAGGCTTCAGACTGAGTGGAGTGGCAGAGTGCAGGCTGTTAGCTTGGAGCCAGAGATGCACAACATAGTGCAGTTCTGCTTTAGCGTTGCCAGGGGCGTAGACTTTCCAATTTCCCAGGGGGGGCTGCGGCTGGGCCAGAGGCATTGCTGTGCTAGGTCCTTAAAAGAACTGAGGCCCAGTGACATCACAAGCCATTGTCACTATTTATGGAGGTGGAGATATGTGGGATTTAGGAAGGGGCCCTCCAGAAATTTAGGGCGTCCTGGGAACCCTTGAGAACTCCCCTAGCCAGACCCCAATGACTCAGAAACAAAGCACAGCATGGGCAAAATCCTCTACATCCTCTCCTACTGGAGAGAGCAGACCATGCTGAAGTAGATGGACCAATGGCATAACGACCAGGGGGGACTGAGGAGACCCATGTTCAGATCTACATTTTGCATGATGCTTACTCGGTGATACTGGGACAGTTAGATTTGAGTCCAGTAGCAGATTAGAGACCAACAAGAGTTTCAGAGAATAAGCTTCCAAGAGTCAAAGCTCCCTGCATCGAGCTGGGTGATATTGCCATTGTTGTGAGGTCAATATAAGGGAAGAGAGACTGGAGGAAGGGTGGGATAAAGAGGTGATTGACAGACAACATGTGACTAGCAGAGTCCATTGGGATGGAAGAGGAGTTTACAGGGGAAAAATAGTACCAATTAATGTGACCAAGAAAACAGATCTTCTCAAACTAAAACATCATAAATTATAGCCTGAACATGAACCTATTTTGTAATGCATTAAGTGATGTAGCAGTGGTGACAAAACCTCTAGTGGCATTTAGTTGAACTTCCTGGACAGATAGATGTATTTTGGGTTGCCACTGGCCAAACTGGTCTGACTTTAGAGAGTTGGGACAAGGAGCAAGGCTTGAGGAAGGGGATGTAGATCCATAGTTATAGAAAAGGAGGAGGCTAGGACCTGAGAAAGCAAAGCAGTCCAAATGAAGCACGACATAGAAAGCTGTACATAGGCCCCAGTCATACGGGCCAGAAAATGCAGGGGGAGGTGTGGCAGTTCGCCCCGGAGCAAAATAAGGCGCGGTAGCCCAATTGCAGGGGCCACCGGGTTGCCACGCTCCAGTGCTGAGCGCCAATCACACAGCACTGCTACAGTGCGGCAAAAAGCAGCGCAGCAGAGCAGCAAGCTGCGCTGCAGCAAAGGACACATGTGCCGCTGGAGGGGGGGGCAGGCCACTGTCGGTGTCTTGCATATGCACATGCCTCATTCAGCGTTGGTGCGCATCCCATGGAAACTTACAACATCCGGAAACCCTAGGACATGGGCTGGTGTCGGAAGCCGCGGAATACTGGCACTCCCGTGATCAGACGTCGGCCTTTGCCCCAGGGTTTCCGGAAACTAGTACCTCAACCCTAGTAGTTTTTTACTCTGCATTTTCCACGGGAAGCCGCGGGTTGGCCACGGGAGTGCTACACCTCCCAGATGTGCTGGTATGATCGTGCATGGAAAGTCCGCAGGGCTACTGTAGGGCAACTCAGTCACTGAGGGGAACTGAAGATTTGATGGGGGAAATCTGCTAGACAGTGAGGGAGATACAGGGGTTCATCATAACAGGTTAATAGAAATCACAGTCATAGAGTTGGAAGGGGCCTCCAAGGGCATCTAGTCCAACCCTCTGAACAATGCAGGAAATACACAAATACCTCCCCCTCCACACCCTCAGTGACCGCTGTTCCATACAAGAGATCCACCCCATAGATCTATACAGGGGCATTACAGTCTCAGCTGTTTCATTCTCAATCCCTTTCCTAATCATCCCTACCTTAAGAGTTTGACTTTTTTTCAATGCTGCAGCACACTGAGTTAGAACATAAGAGAAACCATGTTGGGTCAGGCCAGTGGCCCATCCAGTCCAACACTCTGTGTCACACATTGGCCAAAGCCAGGTGCCATCAGGAGGTCCACCAGCAGGACCGGAACTCCAGAAGCCCTCCCAGTGTTGCCCCCCCCAAGCACCAAGAATACAGAGCATCACCCTGGAGGAAATGACTACTTTGGAGAGCAGATTCCCTTGCATTAGACCTCCCCCCACCCAATCTCTGCACCTGACTGGGCTTGGAAATGTGGAGGAGGAGGAGGAAATGGGCTGGGGGGGGAGACTATAATTTTGGGATCCTTCTCTCCTGGAATGTCCATCCCCTCTTATAGCTCTCATTCTTGGAGTTTGCTCCAAGCAAAAACGCCTCAACCCAGAAGCATTCTGGAACTGGATTGACAGACTCCAGAATGGATTGACAGTCCCAGGGGGTAGCAAATTTTTCTGGGACTGAAATGACAGCCCACAGAGTGCAATGATAGCCCCTGGGAGTAGAAGAAGTGTTTTGGGACTAGGGGTCGAATATGTGTCTGGGACTGGAATGACAGACCCTTGAATGGAATGACAGCCCCTGGGAACGGAATCTATGTGCCAGAATATTCCTGCTACTCCCAGGAGCTGTCATTCCAAAGATCTTAATGGAAAATCCGTTCCACATTTTCTTTGCAACTCTTCTTGTGCTGTAACGTATTTTAAAGGAGTCCACAGAAGTCAATTGGCATTCCTGGCTCCCATTATTTCCAATAGGCCTTCAAACCTATCTCATTGTTTCCAATGGGCAATCCTGTCCTTCCTTTTAGTACATCCCCCTTCAGACAGCCTGGCCATACAGGCAGATGGACAGCAGACTGCTGGGCATTTTGGGGCGCTTTCTAAATCCAAAGGTTTTTTGCAACCTCCAGGGCATTTTGCAAAATAGCTTTTGTGTCACAAAGAATCATGAAGTGTTAGATCCATGATACCATCTAGGGTGTTCTTCACAAACCTTTCAATCAGATGGTGGCTGCATGTTGTTTCAGGGAGAGAATCAGGGCAAAACAGGAGGATCTGTTTCAGGTTGGGAGGAAGAAGAGCCTTTGCAGTTTGCAGCCATCCAGGCAGGGGCAGAAAGGTAGCCTTTCAGGGAGTGAGGCTGGCTCATAAGAAAATAAGAGAAGCCAATGTTGGATCAGGCCAATGGCCCATCTAGCCTAACACTCTGTGTCATCCAGTGGCCAAAAATACCAGGTTCCCTCAGGAGGTCCAGCAGTGGGGCCAGGACACTAGAAGCCCACCCACTGCTGACCCCCCCTTCCCCTACCTAAACCCCACCCTCCTCAGGCTCTACCCCCAAATCTCCCAAAATTTCCCAAACTGGAGCTGGCAACCCTGAGAGAAAATCAGGACACAAACAAACCAAATAAACACACATACTCAAACCCACTTTGAACGCTAGAACTGCTAAACAAACACCAATCACTTTTTACTTAAAAAAACAAACACCCAACTCCCTGCAAGTAGAAAGTCTGCAGGACAAGGGGAAACTGGCCCAACACGGAAGCTCCCTTCACGCAGAAGGCGAGTACAATAAGGGGAGAGCATTGGAGGGCCTTACTGCCTTCCTTCCTAACAGACGTGAGGATGCATATTTGCAGGGATGATTTAGATTTTACTGGGTGGACATTCAAGGGAGGCCTCCCCATTCCCCCTTCCACTCCAACCCGCCTTTTAAAAAGTTGTTTTATTTTCCCAGCCCCCCCCCTCCGTTTCCTCAAGGCTCCCTCTCCTCCTCCCACGTAGTATACCCCACAACCCCCCTCCGCAGCTGCCGCCGTTTACCTGCTGCCTCAGTCCCCTCGCTCCCCCTCCTCCCCTGGGCTCACGGAATCCTTCCTCTCGTGGAAACCGCGGGACCATACTCTCCCCGCTAGCCGCTCAGTCCCCGCCCCCAGCAAAGTGCCCGGATTACAAGGTCCAGCGACAGAGGGGACCAGGAGAAAGAGGAGGTGCTGAGCCGACCAGACAAGCACAGCCAGGGCGACTGCCCCCAAACTGGGGGGAGGAGAGGTTTTTAAAAGTTAAAAAAACCCTTCTGCTTTAAAAGGGGGTGGGGGGGTTGCAAGCATTGCAAGCCCCGGGGAGGCTGAGACCCCCCTGGGAAATTTCGGGGGTAGCCTTCGCCCCCAAGCCCCCCTGAACTCTACGCCTATGGCCAGGTCCCTCCTTAGCCACTGGCCGGAGGCAGGGGCTGTTGGTTTGCCAGCTCCAGGTTGGGAAGCTCCTGAAGATTTGGGGGGTGGAGCCAGAGGAGAGTAGGATTTGCAAATAGGAGGGATCTCAGTGGGCGAGTCCACCCTCAATGCGAACAATGCCACAGAGTCTACCCTCCAAAGCATCCATCTTCTCCAGGGGAAATAATCTCTGCAGCCTGGAGATGAGCTGTAATTCCAGAAGATCTCTAGGCCCCACCTGGAGGCTGGGATCCCAACTTGTGCAAGATCCTGTGGACCACCTAGTGCTTTTCTCCCTATATATTGCAGGACCCGGCAGCTGGTTGCATAAGATCTTAGGCAGGTGGAAATGCAAGTGAGGATACAAGGTTTTGCTCAGGGCAAGTGGCTACTGCCAACTTTTTCTTTCATTTTCGCATGCTCAGAAGCTTTAGCACTGGATCCAGTCCAGTGCCTTGAGGCACCTGGTACCTATGCTCTGAGAAACCATAGCTTAACATATGCCTCCCAAATTTCCTGGAGGTGTGTCTGCCCAACACGCCAGCTTGGTGTAGTGGTTAAGAGTGGCAGACTCTAATCTGGAGAACTGAGTTTGATTCCACACTCCTCCACATGAAGCCAGCTGGGTGACCTTGGGTCAGTCACAGTTCTCTCAGAACTCTCTCAGCCCCACCTGCGTCGCAGGGTGTCTGTTGTGGGGAGAGGAAGGGAAGGCGATTGTAAGACACTCCGAGACTCCTTCGGGGAGTGAAGAGCAGGGTATAAAACCAGCTCTTCTTCTTCAACATACTTTACAGATAGGAAAGGTTCTGAGGTGTAAACCACAGTTATCCTGTGAAGTTTGAAATAACCTCCATCGGGTAAATCCAAACCACACTGAAAATCAATGCAGTTTGCTCAGGTTTTCCAGTTAACCATTTAGCAGATAAAGCTAGAACTCAGGTCTAGACCAGACAAAATGTTAACATGTGGGGCCTTGGGAAGATGCTGAGGGACCTAGGTAGAGCTTTAGGTCTGGTAGTGCCCATATGGAGGTTCCATTTATTCAATTTTATTCTGCTGTCCTGCAAAATAATTATAACAGGGAAGGCGGGGGGGGGGGGGAGATCTGAAGTCTTGCCTACCTAGAATGAGTGATCCTTTTGAAATTTTGCTGCTGGAAAATAAAAGCCGAATGTTCTTTCTTTATGCTGACCTACTGCAGAGTGTGGAAATTATTGCTTGAACAGTAAGTAACCCCCGAGAAAGGCTTTCTTTCTTACTTTCTCTGTGCAATTGTTTGTGTCTCTGTTTGTGTGCGCTTCTCTATCAAGGTAGCTGCATGACTTGAACTGCTTTTGGTAGATAACCTACGGTACACAGTCTTACCCTAGATTGCCTTTTAATTTCACAGCATCATTATGATGTGGCTTGTAAACAGCTAGTTTGCCTTATCCCCAAAGATTGTTAAGAATTGCCTCTGGGTAAACTCAAACAACTAAGAGTCATCTGGCATCCCAAAGATTAACTTGTTAAGCGTGGCAATAAATTTGTTAATCTTTAAGGCTCTTTGTTGTTTTGGCTTCAGCAGAGTACCCTTCCCAAAATTCAAGTATATGTTGCCTGCAGGTTGGTGCATTGTGTGGATTTCTTGCACAGCTGATATTTTTTACCCTCAAAGCAAAAGAAGTCGGGGGGGGGGTCAGAAAAAGGAGGCTAGATGGATGACAGTTTGGAATGAAAAATGAAGCATTACCAGCTCTGTTCGTATTCCAGAAATCTATCAGATTGTCTTGGAAATACAGAATCCAAGTTTTGCTTATTGTGAGAGATTTCTAGCTTTTGTGATAGCAGATAAAAAGTCTGCAGCTGCCCGTCTTCATTTGATTCTGTCCAGACCTTTCAAAAGAAGAACTCAAAACCAAAATCTTGGAATTATATTAGAATCCAATGGAAAAACAAGAAAATATCAGCAAATGAGCTCAGTGTGTATCCTGTAGCTTACTCACAGAATTTGGGTTGCGTAGAATTCTCTGTTTAGTAGAATAGAGAAGTTGCTGATTTTGGTATTGGTTGCAGTCCAGCAAAAGTTAAGCACTTTTAACACCCACACATTTCAGTAATGAGAATGTGGTTGATTTTCCTGCTGGAAAGCAATGCAACATGGTGGTTTAGTTGAGACTATGTGTGACGGACTGCACTTTTAAGAAGCTTAGACATGCTATACAAACAGATAAAGGACTGTGAAGGGTTACTTCTTCATGGAGCCAGACTGCCATGAGTGACAGGCTGCTCCAAGGAATCTGATTGGTTAGCAGCAGCTGAGCAGAGAAAGACTTCTGAACTGGATGCTGAGGAGAGATACAGTCTGTTTCAGCCCTAGCTGAGAAGAGCTGAGTACTGACAGTTTTGGAATTCAGCATAGTGGACTATGTAACAAAGTTCCCAGAAGCAATACCTTTAAAGGACATTGAGGGAAAAACCATAGCAGAAGCCCTACTAACAGTGTTCACCGGGCTAGGTTTTCCGCAAGAGATGGTCACAGATTTGGGAACCACATTCATGTCTCAAGTGATGAAGGAATTGTTGCAGGCTTGTGGAATCAAACACCTTACCACCACAGTTTACCACCCACAAGTAAATGGTCGAAATGAAAGGTTCAATAGTATCTTGAACCACATGCTGAAAACCTGCTCTGTGAAGCATCCTAACGACTCGGATCAGGTGAAGACTCCTAGTTGGGCCAAGGAAAGGGGATAGATCTTCTAAAGAGAGAAGACAATTCCCTACCCATTCAAACAGGGAGTTAGCTCTGAAGAGTGAAGAGATCCCTTATCTGGTGTGGTTAGAAACTGCCTTTAGTCAGGGCTGAATGCTGAAGTTGTCAGTATTCAATTCTTCTCAGCTAGAGCTGAAATCAGACTGCATCTCTCCTTAGCATCCAGTTCAGAAGTCTTTCTCGTTTCAGCTGAGGCTAACCAATCAGATTCCTTGGAGCAGCCTATCACTCAAGGCTCTCTGGCTCTGTAAAGAATTAACCCTTCAGTCCTTTATCTGTTTGTACAGCATGTCTAAGCTCCCTAAAAGTGCTCTCTGTCACTCTGTCCTTCCCTGACTTCACTGGGACTTATTCTCTAGGAAGAGTCTGTTAAGAACTGCAACCTTCAAAGTGTTGAGCATTGACTGGATTGCATCCAAGGAGAATGAAAGTGTCCTATTCCTTCCTTCTGAATTACTCTGTGTGTCACAAAAAGTATTTTTCTGCCAGCTAAAAATCTTGAAGAAAGATTGTATCTTAGCCAGGTTGTGCTTTGTGGTCCTAAATCACCACTTTAAAGAATTCTCCTGCAGCTTGAAAATAGAAATACCCGTTTTTGCACTGCACTGGATTGTGGCATTTCCATACAGGAAAGATACACTGATTTCAGTGGAATATGGCTAGACTCTTGCAGCCTAGTTTCTTCTGCATAAAGCCCATTAAAATTCCATTCAGTGGAACTGAGTGTTATACAACTGCAGCAGCCATTGAATACAATCCCATTGGTGTGATTTGCTGAAAGTTAGCAGACTTAAGTGCTGGTCTGCAGGTTTCACAGAGAGCCAGTTTGGTGTAGTGGTTAAGAGCGGTGGACTCTAATCTGGAGAACCAGGTTTGATTCCCCATTCCTTCACATGAAGCCAGCTGGGTCAGTCAGTCACATTTCCCTCAGAGCTGTTCTCTCAAGAGCAGTTCTCTCAGAGCTCTCTCAGCCCCACCTACTTCACAGGGTGTCCGCTGTGGAGAGAAGAAGGGAAGGTGATCGTAAGCCGCTCAGAGACTCCAAGTGAAGGGCAGGGTATAAATCCAACTCTTCTTCCTCTTCTTCTGCGAGAAGGCAACTGACCGCACAATAGCAGCAATGTGTGGCATGGCTTTCTATATAGATCAGACACATTGTACAGCAAATGCCCATGTTCTCACCAGATGCTCTTGGTGATGACTAGTTGTGTGGAAACTCCATGCAGTAGGTGGGATCCACATGGTAACCCGTCCTATCACATGCAGCAGCCCTCCTGTGGAGAGCGTACTGTGTAATCTGGCCTTAGGTTTAAGCATTTAACCATGCACTCTAATTCTATTAATTTCAGTGAAGGACAGAGCTGAAACATGCATGATCAAAGCAGGCTCAGAGTACAGCTATTGTTTGACTGTACCGTTCCCCCTCTGCCTGATACATCAGTTTCCTGTCTACAGAGAGTTAGATTTCTGTGTCTCCCACATTCTGAAAATGGCACAACCCCAGCACTCCTCTTTCGTTGGATTCCATCCTAGGTGGTTAAGTTAGGGAAGTTGGGCTATGCAGTAAATAGTAAAAGTGAGCTGCAGAAGGCTAATAGTGGACAACCCATCGTCTTTGGTGCCTAAGGGAAGCCTATGGCTTCCTCCTGACCTCAACACGCAGGGACACAATACAACATAGAGTGTGGCATGCTTAAACCCATTGATTTTTGTGGGCTTCAACATGCCTCACTCTGATTGCCTGGTGGTTGCAGTGCTGAAGAAGAAAGGGATAGGTTGCACTTTTTTTCCACTTGCAATCCTAGGCAGAGTCAGTTTCAGTGGATGCAGAAGGTTGTGACCTTGTTCTGGGATTGCACTACTCGGCTATTATCAGCAAGAGCTTGGCTTCAAATGTTGCCCCTAATAAAAGCCTGGCTATGTGCATCCCAGGCCTGTGATGAGTTATGGGACACCTTAGGCCTGTGTTGTGGAGTGCATTGCATTGTGTCAGCATGGTGAAAGACTTGGTTGCTGCGGCTCAGTGGTAGAGCATCTGCTTAGCATGCAGAAGGTCCAAGGTTCAATCCCCGGCATCTCCAGTTAAAACGACCAGGCAGTAAGTGATGTGAAAGACCTCAGCTTGAGACTCTGAAGAGCTACTGCCAGTTCAAGTAGGCAGTACTGACCTTGATGGACCAAGGGTCTGGTTTGGTATAAGGCAGCTTCATGTCTGTTCATGTGTGTTTCTGCTTCGGCCACACTGGACATTTTCCCTAATTTCATTACAGAGGAAACGGCCATTTGCCTACCAGGTATTTTTTGATTGTTTGTTCGTTCATATTTTGTTACCGTACACCCCCCCTCCCCTTTTTCCATTTTAGCCATGCAGAGAAAAGCCCAAACGTGATAACTAAGGGAAGTGAGAAGAAACAGGGAGGGGCTGAAAAAGGAGAATGGAAACTCTAAACTCAGTTCTTCTTTGTAGTTCTCCTCCATTTTGTTTATTGTTTTGTTTTGAGGAGGGCCTGTGGCTCAGTGGTAAAGCCTCTGCTCGGCACGCAGGAGGTCACAAGATCAATCTCCGGCATCACAACTAAAAGGATCAGGTGGTAGATGATGTAAAAGACCTCTGCCTGAGACCCCGGAGGCTCTGCTGCCAGTCTGAGTAGACAGTACTGATGGTGATGGACCAAGGGGCTGATTCAGTATCAGGCAGCTTTGTGTGTGTTCACCACGACCTTTAATGAAAATTTACCTGGTCTTTTAGCTGAAAGTCAGAGACAAAATTAATGCCTCATCCTCAACGTGCCGCTAAGATCACAACCAGCTCCGGTCAGAGGAAACGGGTGGCCAGCAAAATGAGCCATAAAAAGTTACAGTCTCTCTTCAGAAGAAAAAGCTGCCTTAACACATTGGCTGCATTCAGATGTCATGAATGAACAATGGTTGTTTTGTGACGAGAATTAACCACTGAGGTCCTCTGATTCATGAATTCCTTCATTTCTCCTCTGACATGGCACACTGAGATGGAAGGTTTCCTGGTTTAGAATTATTTGTTTGTTTGTTTTAGAAAATTTATATTCTGCCTTTCTGCCCGCAAGGGCCATCAAGGCAGCTGACAAAACATAGATAATAAAATCATGTTTTTAAACCATTAACATTTCATCCAGATCAGGAACTTTAACAAACTGTGGTTTTGGCTTTCCCCCCCTCAAAGTAGGATTGTAATTTAGGGGTGTGCATTCAGATCTACCCAAGTCAATGTACCTGGAAGACACCGTATTAGTATTTCTGGAGTATATTTCAGCTTTTTAAATGTATCCAGGTTTTCTTGGGAAAACCGGAAAAATTCCCGAGAAAATCCTGGATATATTTGGGAGTTACGGGTAGATCTGAAAATCAGCTGTTTGTCAGGCTTCTACTGCAATTTAAAGGGACTGCAGAAGACAGCCCCAGGATCAGCTGTGCCAGGGGGAGCAGACTGTTCCTGACAACTCAGCTTGGGGCTGACTTTTTTTGCAGCCCAGTTTAAACCAGGCTGCATAAGAACCCAGCCCCAGAAGCACAGCAGATCCTGGGGCCAGCTTCTCCTGAAGCCATCCTAGCCAGGATCTGTGTGCAGGGGCGAGGGGGAGACCTCCTCGTGGCCTACAGATCCTTGGTCTGGCTTCTCCTGCAGTGCAATTTAACCTGCGTTGCAGGAGTTGCCAAGCCAAATATATAAAAAATATATTAAACATATTAGTTAACCAGTATTTTTCTTCTCAGATCTATTGGACCTGGAAAAAATTGGGATTTCCAAAAAATCCCAGATCTGAATAACATACCAGCATTAGGAACTGGGATTTTTTTTGGGGGGGAAATACCAATTTTTTTTCCGGGTCCAATAGACCCAAACTGAAAAATGCAGATTTTTTTAAAAAACCATGCACGCCTATTTAAGGCTAAACTGTAGTTTAGAATCCATTCTTATAGGGAAGGGAGGAAAAACACAGTTAAAGTACCTGATTTGGATGTTACAACAAATTATGGCTAATTTGTAAAAAGGAAGACTTCAAGCTTGACACGGTAGGAGAGAGGAAAAGACCTCAAGCGTGCAAGGTTTGTTTTCATCACAAAGAAACCATGGTTTGTTTTGTTTGTACATGATGACTGAATATATCCGTGGTGTTTGATAGTCCTACATTTAGCAGCAAATCAGTAGGGAAGGAGGGAAGTCAGCCAGTAGAGAGTTATTTACTTATAGAGAGGTGTCTTGGAGTTGTGAGGCTTCCCATGAAAGATCATGGGCTTTTCCAGGAAGGAAGGACTCTGCTTCAAGCAGCAAGCTGAAGTTCCCCCCCCCAACATACATACATACATACACACCACTGAGTGTCATAGGTGCCTCAGCCTGACGTTTCACATGGCACTCCAGGGTTTTGAGAGGAGGAGAGGCAAGCTGGAACAGCATGCATTCCTCCTCTTCCTGGAAAACTCCAAATTCACACACAGATTCACAAAACACAGATTCAGCCAATATAGGTGGTTTGTAGAGTGCCGCTAAACCTGTGGATTAGGTCCCAGGCTAGTGACTGACCTTAAAAGAAGGGAGAAAGTTTGGCCATTACCTGTAACTCTGAGTGCCACTATGATTGCTTTTAAAATTCTTCAACCAAAATACTTGCTCTTATGAGTATTTGGAGAATGGTTTTGTCTGGAATAATTCATTATAGGGGAGAGTTACACATTGGGTACATGAAAAATAAACCTGGTAAATACGATTCTGGATCACAACAATAAAGGTCAGTCCATGAACACTACTTTTTTGAGAGGCTATTTGCTTGCTCCCCTAGCCTCAGCCACATTTAAATAGGAACCATTTTCACATTAGGCTCTGTTTGATGATACTTCACAAAATAGGAGGGTGATCCCATATATATATATGATTGCTACCTGGTCCTGACAGGGTCTGCACGTTGTGCTAGAAATATCCTGGATTTTTATGTTCAGATCATTACAGTTAGCCCAGTATTCCAGTGGGGTATATACTTCCAACTGTGTGAAATAAAACCCACTTTCTCTCTCAAGGGATGAAGCAAATTAAATCAAATTGGGCTCTCACTAGTTCACTTAGTACCTTTAATTCCCATGGAGGAGAACCAAGAAGACTACATATGAACCCAGTGCTCATTCCTAATTACCCCCATTAAGTAGAATTTGAGCAGACCAGGACTTATCATTTCCCCCACCATGATTTTGGGGTTTGTTTTTATTTTGGGCCAAGATATATTCTTTTTGAGTCACACTTATCAAGACACCATTTTGTCTGGGTTCCATTGAGAGAGGGTTGTTGCCTGAATATGTTTTGTGGACTCACATTCATCGAGATTTCTTCATATTTATTGAGTCCTGTTACCATGTTAATAGAGCTGTTATCACAAGTAAAGCCTGTTTTTAATGTTTTTCCCTCTTAATCTTCTAGCTGTTATGGAAGCAATTGAAATTCCTCAGTTTATTGGTCGCAGTTACCTCACATATGATAGTCCAGATATTCTTAAAAGGTAAGATGACACAGAATCTAGGAAATTATTTCAGGAATATTCCAAGTATTCTTGTGAAGAAAAGCATGTTGAAGGGAGGATTGATACTTCACTTTGTAGAGGCAGATATTAAAACAATGACATTTAGAACTGCCTTTCTGGACCAAACCAAAGTCTAGTGTTTTGCTTCCAGATAGAGAAATGCTATCTCAGAAAACACGATACGTTGCTAATGGAAGTTTATAGACCAGATCTTGATCAGTTGCAGTAATGTCATAATTGGGGTTTTGGGGACTTGAACAAGGAGTTGGATTCTGAGACTAGTAGCTAAAGAAATGGTTTACCTACCACTTCTGGCTAAGTATGCAACATTATCATTAGATTATGTGAAAGCTGCAGCTAAAAGCGATATACTTAAAATATATGCGTAAGGTTAGGGTTGCCAGTTCCGAATTGGGAAATGCCTGGAGAATTTGAAGGTGGAGTCTTGGAATGGCAGGGTCTGGAAAGGGCCGGGGGGGGGGGGACTTTAATATGGTATAATGCTATAGAGTCCACCTTTCAAAGCGGCCATTCTCTCCATGTGAACTGATCTCTTGTTGCCTGGAGATCAGCTGTAATCCCAGAAGATCTCCAGCCACCACCTGGAGGTTGCCAACCCTACGTAAGGTACATAGACCTCAGAAATATGTTCAGTGAAATCCATATACGCAATGGTCATAAGCCAGCTCCTTAATGTTAGATTTGATTCCTGTTTGCTGTGTGCCGCTCCTGAAATGCCAGGATGAGAGGGACTCACAATCTGAGATTTCATCCTTCAGATTGGGAGAAGAATATGAAATAGATCTTCGTTTGCTGTGAGAAGCCATTGTAAGTGTGGGGAGTGGCTGCCTAAAACTCAGAATGCCCCCCTCCTTTAGCTCTCCAAGGTTCCACATGCCCCTCAAGATCTGTACTTCACACCCAGTTAAGAATCAGTGAGCTAAACTAATAATCTGTTGTTTTAAAAATCTGTGGTAATATGTTTATTGGCCTGGACACAGGTGCAAGCATTTTATATGAATGTCTGAAACAGGTGCTGCAGAGGCTCAGAGGTTAAGATGTGGAGCTGCAGACCAGAAGGTCTGTAGGTTGACAGTTTGAGACCCTAGTGCCGCGTGACAGAGTGAGCTCCCGTCTCTGGCCCCATTTCCTGCCAACCTAGCAGTTCGAAAGCAAGAAATTGCAAGTAGATAAATAGGTACCGCTTTGGTTGGAAGGTAACAGCGTTCCGTGCACCTCGATGTTTAGTCATGCTGGCCACATGACCACGGAAACGTCTTCGGACAGCGCTGGCCCTTAAGCTTCGAAACATAGATGAGCACTGCCCCCTAGAGTCAGATTCAACTGGCTTCCAAGCAAGGGAGACCTTTTACCTGAAACAGGTAATTCTGCCACAAAACTATGAACAGTGAAATGGATTCCAGAATTCTACAATTCACCTATTACACCAATCATCTATTTACTTACTTATTTAGGGAATTTATATGCTGCTTTTTGAGAGTCCTGTTTGAGGATGCTTAAAAGTAAAAATAATACCACAAAGTTATATAAAACATCATAAATTGTCAATACAGGAAACAAAACAAGCCATTCAAACAAGCCAGGGGCATAAAAAACCGCATAAAACAATCTTCAAGTACTGTAAAAAATATCCATAACTGCCCAAAAGCTGGGGTAAAAGGAATGTCTTGGCCTGTTGTCTGAAAGGCATACCAATTATAATTTTTCTTGCCGGTCAAATTCCTACCTGAAAGCTCACCTGGGAAACTAGCTTTTCTCCTTTTTTTCATAACTGGGAAGCCTCTGAACATCTATAGAGTTCAAATTAGTAATCCCCACCCCGAACTGTAAATATTTTGCAGGTTACCTATGGCATGAGGAGTCATTTTGCCACAGGCTCTTTCTCATAGTTCTTATTTAAAAAAAACAAAAAACCAGTAAAGTTTGTCATTTTAGAATCTAACGCAGCTTCATAGTTCCCAAAATTACAACAGCAAGGCCAGACTCATAGTGAGGGAAGATTCAATTAGACTTGAAGCAAAAAGATCTATTATTGAGTCAGACTTCATATGCTCACAGAACAATGACTGATTGCAAGGGTTGAGAGGAATAATAATTTCACTGTGCCTTCCAATTTTGTACACCTTAATAGTATTTTCCTGTCCACTAAACAGAGTGTCAGGATCAAGAACAAACGTGTTCATGAGGTTCAAGACATCGCTGATGGATGGTCTACTGATGTGGCGGGGAGACAGTCCTATGAGGCCCAACAGTGACTTCATCTCATTAGGTCTTCAAGATGGGGCCTTAGTCTTCAGGTAAGCTGCTTATAGTGGATCTGGTAATGGTAGGTTTGCCAGCCTCCAGGTGGGACCTGGAGACCTTCCAAATGTAGAACTGATCTTCAGACTACAGAGATCAGTTCCCTGGAGAAAATGGCTGTTTTGGAGGGTGGACTCTGCGGCATTATATACCTTGCTGAGGTTCCTCCCCTCCCCAGGCTCCACCCTCAAATCTCCAAGAATTTCCAAACTGGAAATAGAATGTAACTACCCAGGAAGTAAGGATACATTTCCTGTTTATTCAGATCTTCTACAAGGAGCACTACTGCTGCTAGATTTTCTTTCTCGGTATGAAATGATAAAGAGTTTTCACTGGAGGGACAGTGTGCAAGTTTGTTTAGTCCCGTAGGAATTTGCAGCAAGCTGAGATCTACCTTGTTACTTGGTTTTCTATTTTATTTAATCCCCTCACTGTCTCTGCGAAACATTTTTGATGCATTATTCTGAAAAGCAAATGTTCTTACTGCCAAAAGAAAGGAAATTTAAACTCAAGAACTGACAGACAGTGAAATTAACACTCTGTTCTTTGGGGGATTGTTTCCTGTCCTTCAGTTGTTCAAGAACTTTTTATGAGGTACTTATTATTATTTTTCGTTGGATTATTCGTTCATCAAAAGGCCTGCTGTTTTTTTTGTTAGTTTTCCTTTCTCAGATTAAGTAGCTGCGGAGTCTCTTGAGAAAACAGTTGTCCATCTTGGTGTTATTATGTAGAGACACAATGCAGTAAAATGCTATTTTCACAGTGCAGTAAAACACACTATACAAGACACCTGAGGCATCTTAACTTGTGCACCAAGATGTAATATGAGAAAGAGAAATTATACTGAAAAATTGTTGAGCTCTTTAAAGAATGTCCTTCATCAAAGATAAGTGCCTGGCAAGGACCAATACAGATGCTGAAATCTATCCTGAGATGAGCTCTCTCCTTGGTGGGGTTAGGTACCTTCCTGGCCTGTGAGGTCCTGTCATTCAGTAAGGAAAATGTTATGGCATATCATAGTGGAAGATTTGTGGTTAAAAATCTGATAGACGCAGAGGCACAAAGCCACTTCCTTGTGGTTTCCTGTGGTTAAACATTGCAAAACTCATAACTGCTCTGAAGAAGAACTGAAACCAAGGCTGAAATCAAGTTGTATAGTAAAATAGTAATTAGTTTCTTGTGGAATCTTGAGTGTGAAAATGTAGTCCGACTAAAAGCATGAGCAAAACGTGTAAGGGTGAATATTTCATCCTGGGTTTTTGGGGGATTCGAAAGATGTATAGATCATTGATCTTAGTTCTTTATCTGCTTAAAATTGGACAAAACTGGATCAGAAAGGGGAAAAATACAAAAATTCTTAATCAAATAGAATTTGTTAATTCTCTTAGAGGCTAAGAGGTGTTGGTCTACAGTAGAACGGTTAGAGTCAAACTGTATTTGGCAAAGGGAGCCTTGACTCTTGCAAGCTTATACTCTCACAATTCTTGGTCATCTCTCAGGTGGTACTCGACTTGAATCTATTTGTTCGTTCTGAATTTGAGCCCTTGGGAATGATAGTGAATTTATTTGTTTTGGGGTGAGAACTCCCGTTTTCTAGACTGACACCCTCAGATTTCTCTGTGTTGAGATGTCTTATCCTTTACTGTGAATATCAGGTAGAAGTAGAAGAAGTTGATTGAAGATTGCAGACTGAAGTATATCCACAGAGGAGGAGGAAGGTTTCTGTTATTATTCCACCTGATAGATATTTCTCTTGGCAGCTTCAGAAGATGTCCAAAACAATTCGACAGCCCAAACAAACTCCAGCTTCTTAAAAGAGCGCAGTTTGTAGGAAGTATAAGGGAGTTGTATAAATAAGGAAGTATAAGGGAGGAAGTATAAATGGGAAACTTTCTCAGTGGAGGGTGGTAAGCAGTGGGGTACCACAGGGATCAGTACTCGGTCCGATGCTTTTTAACTTGTTTATTAATAATTTGGAATTGGGAGTAAGCAGTGAAGTGGCTAAATTTGCAGATTACACGAAGTTGTTCCGGGTGGTGAAAACCAGGGAGGAGTGTGAGGCACTCCAAAGGGATCTGTTGAGGATGGGTGAGTGGGCGTCAACGTGGCAAATGGGGTTCAATGTGGCCAAGTGCAAAGTGATGCACATTGGAGCCAAAAATCCTAAATATAAATACACGTTGATGGGGTCTGAACTGGCAGAGACTGACCAAGAGAGAGATCTTGGAGTCGTAGTGGATAACTCAATGAAAATTTCTAGACAGTGTGTAGCTGCAATAAAGAAGGCCAACGCTATGCTGGGGGTTATTAGGAAGGGAATTGAAAACAAATCAGCCAGTATCATCATGCCCCTGTATAAATCATTGGTGCGACCTCATTTGGAATACTGTGTACAGTTCTGGTCACCACATCTCAAAAAGGATATTATAGCATTGGAAAAAGTGCAGAGAAGGGCAACTAGAATGATAAAAGGGGTGGAACACCTTCCCTATGAAGAAAGGTTAAAATGCTTGGGGCTCTTTAGCTTGGAGAAACGACGGCTGAGGGGTGACATGATTGAGGTTTATAAGATTATGAATGGGATTGAGCAGGTTGAGAAAGAAGTACTTTTCTCCCTTTCTCACAATACCAGAACTCGTGGGCACTCCATGAAATTGCTGAGCAGTTGGGTTAGAACAGATAAAAGGAAATACTTCTTCACCCAAAGAGTGATTAACATATGGAATTCACTGCCACAGGAGGTGGTGGCAGCTACAAGCATGGACAGTTTCAAGTGGGAATTAGATAAACATATGGAGCAGAAGTCTATCAGTGGCTATTTGCCACAGGGTATAGATGGGAATTCTCAGTCTGGGGCAGGTGATGCACTCTATTCTTGGTGCTGGAGGGGGCAGCAGTGGGAGGGCTTCTAGTGTCCTGGCCCCACTGCTGGACCTCCTGATGGCACCTGGTATATTTTGGCCGCTGTGTGACAGAGTGTTGGACTAGATGGGCCATTGGCCTGATTCAACATTGGCTTCTCTTATGTTCTTATGTTAGTTGCTGTGAGATGCTGCTGCTGCTTCCACTGCCCGACTGCACAATTTTAACAAAAATTTGTGATCCACCTTGAATCTCAATGAGAAAGGTGGGCTCTAAATGAATGAATGAAGTGAATACATACATGTGAACCAAAACAGCTACATTTGAAGCCTCTGTTGGATTCAGTGGTAATTTCCTGCTGAAGGGATTTCTGTCAGCAGAATGGTATTCTTTCATTGCCTGTATTCCACTACACCTCAAAATGCTGCTCATAGGGGACACCCCCCCCCGAAAAGTAGGAAGGGGCTTTCGAGATCTGCAGTGAAAGTGGCAACAATCAACCTCTGTCCTGTTAGCAGCAAACTGTAACTGGATTTTAATTTACTTATTCATTTGTTAAATTTATGTCCTGCCCTTCCCTAATGGACTCAGGGCAGGTAACAACAAGTGCATAAACAATTCAAACCAAGTAATATAATTAATTCTTAAAACAACTAAAACATCAGACAACTAAAAGATGGTGAATTAAACAGTTCAGACCCTTTATAAGCCAGACTGATGGTAACTGGAGTCAACCAGTATTACTCATATAATACCTGGACTCCACATAGAGCAAACAGTCAGGGCAACTTCTATGCAGGGAGGCCAATGAATTGGGTGTCCACCACCTCAACTGAAAGCCTGGTGGAACAGCTCCATTCTACAGGACCTGTGAAACTGTAATAAGTCCCACAAGGCCCTGATCTCAAGTGGGAGCATGTTTCACCAGATAGGGGCCAGGACAGAAAAAGCCCTGGCCCTGGTTGAAACTGAGTGGAGATACTTTGGGGCAGGGATAACCAATATCCAACCCAATACCTACATCATATCAGTTACATAATCCTGTTAAGATTTGATTATTTAAAAATGTAGCCTAACTAAATGTTGTGGAATCTGAGCATGCTTCCTTTCATTCCAGCTATAATCTGGGCAGCGGTATTGCTTCCATAATGGTGAATGGCTCTTTCAATGATGGCCGATGGCACAGAGTAAAGGCAGTTCGGTAATTTTTTTCTCTATTTTATGTTTCTATCAATGTACTTGGTTCAGTCACTTGAGGAACAAAAGCCAAAGGGTGGGTTTCTGATTGAAAGAGACCTGCTCCAAAGAGTGTAATCTAAATTTCAATTTGGAAAGATCACGGAGGGAGAAATAATGATAGACAGAGAGGGGATGGATTCAAGGCAAGGTTTTCACAAGATTGCTGTCAACATAGATGGCTACATATCCTTAGGCTTCCATTTAATTAGGGACGTAGACCAACCTTCACAGAAAACATGAACTTTGAGCAGCTGCCTGAAGAGATTTTCAGGATTTTGAATGTGAGTCAGATCAGGAATGCTTTAAAAGACTTCAAGTGGTCCTCAAGTAAGGGAACACTAAAAACAGTCCTCTGTTATTGTCATACATTTGGTGTGGCAACAGGAAATAGATTATATTGGCTTCACCTGTGTTAAATCAGTTGTGGTACAAAGCCATCTGAAAAGTCTGTGAGAGTATATATATGTCTTTTTCAATTTAAGAGATGGACAGTCTGGGAAAGTCACAGTGGATGATTATGGTGCTAGAACGGGCAAATCACCAGGAATGATGAGACAACTGAACATCAACGGGGACCTATATGTTGGTAAGATCCTCCTAACTTAATTTGTCTCCCTCGAGAATTTGGCAGAGTGAGTCATGCATGGTTACCGTTCGCTGGTCAAACGCTACAAATAAACCAAGACAAACAGATAATTCCTGTCACTTTCCATTACATCAAGCACAGGTATGCCTTACCTACCCTACCATAAGTGGGTACTTTCAGGGCATCCACAGTTTCCACCGGTTCCCCAGTTGTTCTGCAGTTTCTGGACTACATTCCTGAGTGTCCCTCAACCACAGAAGCATATTTTGGGTTGGCTGAGCTTGAGGGTACATGAGGCACAGAAGTTCTGATCCATAAAACCAGGGCTATTTTTGGGCAGGAACGCACAGGAACAGAGTTCTGGCTGGCTTCAGAGTTGGCCACGCCCACTACAGGCAAAACCTCTCCATGTGTGGCTACAGAGGGAAGGCCTGAAGAGTGACACCCCCCCCCCAGCGACTCCGAGGTAGGCAGGCCAGGGAGCCCCCTGGAAGGATCAGGGAGGCTTTTAAATGCTTCCCTGTGCCTTCTCTTCCCTTTGGGGGGGCTTGCCTGGGCACCCCGCAGCCACGGGGCGCCCAGGCAAGCCACGGGAAGTTATGGGGTATGGCCTATTATGCTAATGAATTCCTGCTGGGTTTTTTCTACAAAAAAGCCCTGCATAAAACAATTCAAGTTTGAAGTTCTTTACATTCAGTCCAACATTCACACATTCAGCTGTGAGTAATCTTTTGAGAGATCAACACAAGCATAAACATGGTGCCATATCCTCCGTTAAAGCTGATTTTTTCTGGCTTTGACTCTTTTAGGCATGATTTTAAGGAAACTTGCACACAGGCATTGGCTTTCAGAGGAGTGTTGTCTTGGAACAATGCCCACAGAGAAACTGGTTAAGTTGGAACTGATTGTTTTGCTTGGACAATTAATTCCTGTGTAACCGTTTTACACTGTTTCTCATAAAAGGTGCAGGATGCATTTCTATAGAGGTGCTTGTGGTTGTGTCACAAAAAGGCCAAGTCAAACAAACAGCCCCCAGGATAAAATTGTACAATCTTAGTAACAAAATGTTTGGCTTGGCTTTGAGTGTCTAAAGCCGTTCACAATAGGACTTTGATTTAATGTGCTTATTTATGTTCTGTCATGCTCATAATGATTCAGTGCTTTGCCTTTTTTTTTTTACAGCAGTGCTCTAAAGGAGAGAGCAGCTGTTCTCATTTAGCAGGCTGAGGTACATGCTTGCCAAAGGCTACACCACAAGCCCATAGAGGGGCTGTGGCTCAATGGTAGAATATCTGCTTGACATACAGAAGGTCCCAGGTTCAGTCCCTGGCATCTCCAGTTAAAAGGTCCAGGCAGTAGGTGATGTGAAAGACCTCAGACTGAGACGCTGGAGAGCTGCTGCCAGTCTGAGTAGACAGTATTGATGTTGATTGACCAATGGTCTGATTCCATATAAGGCAACTTTATGTGCTCATAGAAGAACTAGGACTTGCACCTAGGGTTTCCAGCTCTGGCCTTGTATGAAGTGATCCACATAAACATCACATAAAAAAAGCAATCCCATGTATAAAATTCATCATAATCAGGAGCGTGATAAATAATGGCCCAGTGTATTGGCATTAGGGCCAAATTAGAGAATATTAACAGTATCTATCCACACCAGGGAGTCCCAATTGGGTTAGGGTTTCACCATGTGTCACTTTTTGTGATCTCAATGTCCTCCCCCTTTTAGAATTGCTGTTTGCACCCACCAACACCTTTCCTGGTGCCCACCAAGTGTTTTTAGAAAGTGGGCCAGGCCATATGGGACTTTAGCCCAGCGAGGCTCCTTATTGGTCACTGGAGATTTGATTGTCTGTGCAGATTTTTAAAAATATTGCTTCACAGTACAAGGATGTCTGCCTGCTGTGGCGGCCATTTTGTGGCTGTGCCCACCAAGCCCTGGCAGAATTCAAAAAGTGCCTACAGGCTCAAAAACATTGGGGATCCCTGCTCTATGGTAACAATACATTTTCTGCACTGCAACCACCAGGGGCTATTAAGACTTTGAAAACTTCAAGGAAAGATCTAAGCATACTGTCTTCTTACACACAAACATGAAACCAAAGTGGGCTTCCTCCTGTAGCTGTTTTAATGTCAAAAAATGACAAGATTTAAATATTTATTTCGATATTTTATACCCTGCCCTTCTCCCCCAGTGGGGACCCAACATCATTTCCCGCTCTTCCATTTTATTCTCGTAGCAACAATCCAGTGAGGCAGGTTTGACTGAACTAGTGTAACTAACCCCGAGATCACCCCGTGCGCTTCCATGGTGGAGTGGGGATTCAACCTGGCTCTCCTAGATCCTAGACTGCTGCTCTGACCACTATAGCATGCTGGCTCAAACAAACACGAATGGATTCCCTGTAGCATAGGCTTATAAAAGTTTGTGTTGCAATTCGCTGATACGGCTCCCCTGCTGGGGTGCCGCATTTACTAATTTCTCTCTCTCTTCGCTAGGTGGAATGAAGGAAATTGCACTACATACAAACAGACAATACATGAGGGGACTGGTGGGCTGCATTTCTCACTTCACCCTCTCTACCGATTATCATATTTCGCTGGTCGAAGACGCGGCTGATGGGAAGAACATTAACACTTGTGGGACCAAGTGAGAGCCGGAGAATCTTCGCATGGAAGAGCCTGCCTGACACGCGCTGCCAACCACAATCCAAATGACCGATTGTGCACACTGAGGACTCTTTTGAATGGGCCTGGAGGCAAACCCCGTCCCCCCCAACTGAAGCAAAATAATTAAAAGGGGACCATTTCATACTCTCCTTTTAAAAAAAAAAAAAAAATATGATGGGATGCTGTGCTATCTCAGTCAAAATGCTTTGGGCCAGCACTGTCCTACTTCACCACTACAGATTTAGAATATCATTCAGTGAGTCCCAATGGACTTGGGATAGAGCTGGTGCTTTTTTCCCAGTAGGTCCCTGCACAAGCTTCCATCTTGGCCAGACCTACAGCCAGGCGCACCTCATCAATCGCTTGCACATGCAACCGGCAAGCACAAGAGTGAGAAGTAGGCAGGCGAGCAACAAAAATTCTCTGGTTTTGGAGAAATGGCTTCTGTGACCATGAGCGGCACCTGCTTGGCTTCAGCTCTAGGCAAGCTGTAAGGGCTTTGATTGTCTTGTACTACTGCCTTGACTCCCACCAGGTATCCCGCGCTCCTCCTTAAGTAAATATTGTGTTCTCTGCAAAGATACTGGGCTGGAACAATGGTAGCGGTGTCAAATGCGACATCCTTGACTGCATAACCTCATGATAAGGCAGATGCTCTCAGCGACCGTGATGGTGCGACAGCACAATCTCTTCTGTTTGGAAGGAGAATAGCCCCTCCCCCAGTGTGAACTAAAACCATAGTCTCTGCATCAACTGCTGCTCCAGCCTCATTTTGAGCCTCAGTGGAGAAAAGAAGCCAAGGATCAAAGAGTTTTTGGGCTACTCCACTTCCTGTTGCATGTTTGAATAATTTCCCAGGAGCACTACAGCAAAATCTCCGCACGTTGAAAACTAACAAGTCGTGGAGAAGTCTTCACATCTAGTTTTGTTCTAATAGAGGGAGCATCTATTCATGCAATGACACTTCCTGTCAAAATGGTAGAACGTTATGGACGGTTTTAACCAGGTGCCCTGCTGGTCTTGCCTCATCTTCTGTCCTTGCACAGCAAACACCACTGAAGAGAGTACTCTTACTGCCTTTTACTGCTCCATACAGACAGAAGTGAGCAAAAGGAGAAGGACTGATACTCTGCAATAGTGTTGAGGCTTTGAAGACCCCCCCCATTGGTCAGTAAAGGCTGTGCGTCAGTCTAGTATCCTAAGGACCATATATAACAAGTCAGTATCTGCATGTCTGCAAAATGATGCACTGACAACATCTTTGGGACCACGAGAGCAGTATTCAGAACACTTGGACCTTTTCTAGCATGCAGTGTCATGACGACGTTCATTGGGCAATCTTAGTGGCGTATTTTGAAAGCGCTGTATTTATGCATCCATTTTCCTGTTCCAGACTCATCATTTGCATTTTCCGAGGGGGGGAATATTCTGCCCAATGTAAATAATCATCAAAAGTTAACTCTTTTGCAAATTCTGCTATGTGCTGAAGAGGACCATACTTACTATTTACAAAGTTTACTTTTTTATGCAATGAAAATCAACAACCACATTTTGTAGCAGTAATTTTGTACCTGTCTATTTTTATATAGCAACAGCTGCAGAGCTGATCGGCTAGCATAATTTTGTAAATGGATTAGGTGTCTTGCGTTTAGCGTGCTTCACAGCTAAAAGGAACAAAGGCTGAGGTGTTCATTCGACTGTGGGACAAAAAAGTTTCATGTGTACTCATGATACAGTTTCAGTGGAAACGTCTGTGAAATAGAACTGGTTTTACCTTTTTTTTTTTTGTAAATCTAGACAATTGAATATGTACATTAACAAGGCCTTCTGCTTTAAAAGTATTGTAAAGATGTTAAAATTGTGTTCTACTACAAAATTTTGGCATCCTTTTATTTTAAAGAACAGGGGTCCAAAAGAGACATTATGGAGGTCACAGATTTCCATCAATCTGTTAAAAGTATATAAGTGAGGGACATCATGGAAGGAGGTCTCATTTCCACATTCCCATAATTTTACAAGATCTCTGTGACATTCTTTTCTTAAGAAGCAAATATTGCTTTTATCATTTAATCACCCATCGGTTTTTAATTCCATATTTTATGCAAACCTGGAGTCCCCCCACCCCAGTCTTGTGTGGATTTTTTGATCCATGCACTGAGGAGGTTGTTCAGAAATACTGACTAGGCATGAAGCAAGATTGGATTAAGACCTTTTCTAGGAAAGGGAAGAGGGGATTTGAACCCTTTGCACCCCCACTCATTGACACTGGGACATTGTTGTTACCACTTCTAAAGGGGAAAAAATACATGTGCTCTGAAACCCCTTTTTTTGCTTTTAAAACTGCTAATGGCAGCACAATTTTGATTAGAAAAGCCAAGCAGAGGGTTGAATCCCCTTCCCACATTGCTCTGGTCTATAATCTCCATCATGGCTTCCATCATGTTTATTAGAGACCTACTCCTCAGCAATGAACTGTAGGTTTATGGTTGAAGTCAAAACCTATGACTTGTCAAGTAGTGCCTAAATTACAGAATTATTGTTGCCATATATGTAGTACAGGAAAGCAGTTACAATTAAGAGCAGTAGTTAGACTCCATGCCAGAGAAACAAGAGCTCTGAAAGCATACGAAACTCCAGAAAATTCTACAGGCCTCTTATATTCTGCACTGGGAGAACATGAAGTCATAAAGCAAGGGTCTCGGTATATGGCTATGAGCCAGAGAACTCGACTGCCAAAAATGAAAAGTTAAAACTGGGGAAGGGGTTGTGAGCAGGAGGATACCAAAAAAAAAAAAAAAACCTCTGAGAATGTATAAGAAAATACATTTATTAAATTTCATGGCAATATTCTGGCAAACTCTTAAATACATGCATATTTGTAAAACGGATAAGCAGTACATTGCCAATACGATAACCAGGCAAGCTTGCTGTATGTTCATGCTAAATTTAGTAATATTAGTACTGACCACCTCTTCTTCCCCAACGTCATATTCCATTCCAAAAGTGTACTTGGATAGTTTTTATATGGCAACATATGGCTACTTTATGGCTGATTTTGCAGCACAGCTATTTATTAAGCATCAGCTCTTCTCCACTGATTTCTTAGCTCAGTTAAACTGGCAGTGCCAGCATTTCACCACTTAGCAGGAGACATTTAATCCTTTCCCTAGTGCTAAACATGTTACTGGCATGGGGATCAAAAGATTACTTCAGCTGAACACTGGAAGTTACTAATACCTACATTTCTAGTTTTGCAACTGAATATCTAACAGGGACCCTATAAAGAGTTCAGATGGGGTTTCCTTCGCTGGTGTACGGTACAGCGACAAGATTCTCAACGCCAAGGACACCAGGGGTGAGATTGAAAAACAGTCTCAAAAGCCATCCCAGAGATTTCAAACATATACAGTAGAATAAAAAATACATTCATTTGCATACATCATATAGGTTTGCTTAAGAGACAAACAACACCTGAGTCATTTGGCGCCCCACTGCCAAATGCAGCAGCTCTGTGTATCCAGACTAAAAGGGAAGATAGGTGACAGTTTAATTGTTTGCAGAGAAAGCACCCCCAAAAAATCTTCAGCAACTGTAAGTATTCCAGTTGGATTAATATTATAATGCTTATTCAATATTTCAAAAAGCTTTGGAATTATCTTCATATCCATGAATACAGAATATTTAATATGCTATCTACATTTTAATAAAACCCATTAGCATTTTATTGAGCTATAAAATACAGCATTTATCATACAAGTAACATTTAGCAGTCCCCCCCCCAACCCCTTTCTTTCTTCCCATTCTCACTCACCACCCCAATTCAACTTTCCCATCTCTACTTCCTTCAATTTTTTTCATTTCAGAGGATTTCACATTCATATTGAAGGCCTCAGGCAAATGATCACTCAGAAAGAAGGCAAAAAAAAAAATCTAACCCCCCCCCCCAAAAAAAAAAAAAAAAGTTTATCTAGCATCTCTGGGTTAGTGTCTATAATTCACAAATCACTCAGTGGGGAAGATCCCCTGGAAATTGGTAAGAGTAAATTCCTTACCTTCAGAGAATGCTTAACACACTGAACCACGCAAAGGATTCTGGGACATATTTTAGTGGCCTGGGTGCACTTTCAGTTCATATGGAACACAGGCCTCACCCTTCAGGACTTAAGGGGTGAACTCTTAACACACACAACACCATTGTACCTTGCAGAGGAGGACCAGAAGTAGATGGTTTAAAAAGTGCATCTGCCATTACTAATCTTTTAATTAAGGAACCAGTGATAAGCTTGTGAGAAAGCCCAGTTTGAAAAAACACATGTTCAATCAATGTCTATAAATTGTCCTAACTATTCTTTTTCTGATATCACTGTTTGAGTGCACCACTGGCCTTGGTCCACATAAAACCAGGACCAATGGGAACGCATACTGTTCAAGAATTTGATGCTCTAGAAGGGATGCATATTCTCACTGCCTTTTCACGATGCAATGCTGCAAGCCCTACTGGAGTGAATGAATCACATCCCAACTTTGGTGGATGAAAACTTGCATTCACTGTTTTGAAAATGGGCAACGATCCTCTGCATCTCCTTTTTTTGAACTCAACACCATTCAAGAAAATCCTCTCTAAGATGAGCTGCAAGGACTCTTTAGCTGTATCTGTTCGGCAGCCTTGGTCTAAGCCCTTCAGTGGTCATCCTGAAATTTACGACCCATCGTAGAAGAAAGATGGATTTTTGCAGGCACTCTTTCCCAACCTGTTAACATCTAGAAGTCTGCCATGGAAGTGGATGGGCCTGTGCAGATCTCCTCCCACAATGCCTCCTGCTTGGTCTTAGGGGCAGGCTTGAAGAGCTTCCATGCATTGTGACGGCCAACCCCAGCAACACATTGGTTGCACTTCTGGATCATCCTGAGCTGATTTTGCAGGTGGGCCCCAAAAGGCAATAATGGGCACTTTGTCTGAAGCATAATAATGCACAATAGTGACTCCTGCTACGTATAAGAGTAATGATAGCTGATCTTGATTGCAGGCATTTGGGTGCATAACCACCCCACACACCTGCTGGTCTTGCATAGTGTTCACTGAGCTGTTGGAACCAATAAGTAATGCAATGAGCGATTTTCTATATGACCCAAAATGACCACAATGTCCTACTTTGCTTTTAAACTTAGCTTACAACATGGTGGTAATGTTTACGTGAGGTATATAATTCGCAGGTTATTCAAAATGTACATTCTTAAAACAGTTCAAAAATGCCATTTCAAAAACAGGATTCACAGTTCCTTTTCCTCTACATCGGCTAACACAAAAGTAACACACAGATAATGAATTAAAAGGCCATCATGCTTTTTTCAAAAATAAATTCATTCTCTCTTCCTTTTAACAAAATGATTTCAAAAACATACATAAAACCACATATGGCTCAAAACAGAAGCAACGCACTTCAAAATTTTCTGCAAGGCATTTAACATGAAGGAAACCATGTGTTTTTTTTAAAAAGTCAAATGCTACCAACTGAAGTGCCAGAATTTTATCCTCCTGTTCTCCCCCCACCCCAAAAGAGGTACAAAGAACAGACTGACTACATGGTCCCTTCTAAAAACTCCCTTTTAAGAGAGATGTTTCACAAAAGTGCCCTTGGCAGATACAAACAATTTCAATTCAGCCTTTAAGGACATCATGTAAATTCTTTGCTACTAAAGATGCTCTTTTGAAACTAGAGAACCATCCAGTCTGACTGTTACATTCACTTTGAAAAATCAAGGGCAAGCACTGGTCTTACACCTTTTGTAAGCACAGATGATTTCAGAATTTACTTCAGATTCTTACCAAGAGTATTATATAGCACCACAGAAAGAATAAAAAACTTGCATGGAAGATCAGTTTGCTTTTCCCACTCACAGACATCATCCCTCTCTAAGATGTTTCTTAGGCTTCAATCTGGCCTAGAGGGAATGAGGTGGAAGAACGGTTGCACTCACTACAGCCTTCCCCCCTGATGATCCCCAGCTTTGACTAGCTCTTCACATTTTAAAAAAAAAAGCCTCTAAAAAAATCAAAAACTAGCATAGCACAAGAAGATGGTTCCCCCCCCAAAAAAAATTATCTTTGCTTGCTGTGTTGGAATTTTGTTTACAGGAAGTCTGAAACATTAGGAAGGCATTTCAAAATGTGATATATTCTTTTCATGATCTTTGCCCCCTACTGTCTGAAGTGGTGCAGTCCATTCTATCATCTCCTTCTCCAGCCTTTACTTTGAGCCACAACTTTAAAAAAAGTCAGAGAAGTCGGAGTTAGTTCCACAGACCCTGGGCTGTAATGACTTCAACAGAACTTGGGTCACTGAAATTAGAGACGAACCATCTTGAGGAGCTATAGTTTGTACATTGTTTGAAGTCCCTGGAAAAGTAGCTCCCCTTTTTTTGTTGTCGCCCCCCCCCCCCAAGGGGATATGAACAAAATGTGTGTTGAGAGATGTGGGAGATTTATGTGGCCATGGAAGCTACACTGAACTCCTTGGAGGAAAGGTTACGATATAAACGGATGGATAGGATCAATAGACATTGAGGGGGAGCTCTCCTTTGCTGGAGGCCTTCACACAGATACTGTCCAGCCATCTGTTGGGGATGGTTTTGGGCTTCCTACACTGAGCAGAAGGCTGGACTACATTAGCCCTTCCAAATCTAAGGCTTGGTGACTGACAGGCAAGAATTGTCACCACATAAAACTGGGATACTGACAGTTGTCAAAAATTGTGGTCAACAAATTTTTTTTAAAAAGATTCACCCCTCACACTAAAGGCACAACTATGACTGCATTTTAAAGTAGGGTTTTTTTGCCAAGAAAATCAGAAATTTCCCCCCTCAGATCTGCCAAATCGTGTTATCAAACAGCCATTCAAAATGTGGTAGACCTGAATACAACTAGGATATGAGTTGCATTTCAGACTGCAGCTAGAAATGCAACAGCCATTCCATAGTTCAGTTGAAAATCTCCAATATACAGCTGAGTTCACATGTGGGGGTGCACTGGGACTGAAATTAAGCTCAGAACGGAAGATCAATGCACTGGTCCCTTGATTTGACTTCTTTGGAGTCTGCAATGCATGAAAGCATTCAGTACCCAGTTGCCAATGAAGAAATCTGAAAAAGTTATATGCCTCAAATATATAAAGCAGCAGCTCTACAAGTAGTGTATAATTACAGAAGTGCAAATGCCAGAAATATAATGTAGACGTTAAAATCTGGTTTTGCTTCACTGAAAATGGAAGCCAATCTATTTGTACCCCAAGTCTGAAAAGTTCTTTTTTTCTGCCAGTGGTAGATTTAAAGACATCCAGGATGTCTTGTATACAATTGTATACTTGTATATACAAACAAAACACCTGCTCTCCACTTCTGGTTTGGGCAAATATTAGCAAGGAAATTCAGGGAAAGAAGCTCCACTTCTGATACTTAACACGTGGAAAATATTCACAGATGGCAAAAGTATTTACAGGAATAATGAGTTTCCATGGAAACTAAGGAGAGGAACAGTTCTCAAGCTTATCCTGCTTCCACTGGTGGCATTAGTGCCAGAAAAGTGCTATGGAAGACATTCTCACTGTCTTGCTTGGGACAACCTGCCTGTGGCATTCTCATATAAACACAAGTGACAAAGTGGTTTCCATGGATGCACAAACAAAACTGTGGCCTGAGATGGAAAGCCGGTGTCTCGGCTATACCACTGCAGACTTGGGGGGGGGTGTCATGTGACTGAACAGGACTGTAGAAAAAAAAAATAAACCAAGCCACATAAAAGTGAAGCATGTCACAAAAAATGATGCCAACCCGGCATGACTATGTGATTTCAGTCAACTTACAGTCATTCAATTAAACAAAATGGAAAAGGTAAGCATTATTTAAAATGCTGGAAGCGAAAACTTTAATCTATTCCTGACTGAGATTTTAAAATCAGTGTTACACTCGTTTTTGCACCCCTGAGTCAACTTTTGCATATACATTTATACAGCAGGTACAGAAACAAGCATCCAGGCTTGTCGAAACGAACACAGATATCCCAAGCTGAGGTTGTGATGGACAAGCTATGTCCCCTGGATTTCTTCAGCTCAAAAACTGGTTTGGTGGAAAGCACTGTCAAATCACAGTTGACTTATGGCTAACCCCGTAGGGCTTCCAAGGCAAGAGACTAACAGAGGTGGTTTGCCTTCACTTGCCTCTGCGTAGTAATTCTGGACTTCCTTGGTTGTTTCCCATCCAAGTACTAACCGGGACCAACCCTGCTTAGCTTCTGAGATCTGATGAGACTGGGCTAGCCTAGGCCTTCCTGGTCAGGGCAAAACCTGGTTTAGCCACACAGATATTAAACAGAACTAAAAACAGACCGCTTTTACGTGTCAGGTGCTCTGCAGATCAGTTCAAGGACTAATGCCTCCCAATGATCGTCAGTGCAGTATTATAGTGTTGGACAATGTCGCCCAGAATCCTAAAACTGTTTAAAAATGCCTCTGATTGGACAACAACTGGGTGGGTGAACAAGGAGCCCAGCCGGAACGTGCTCTTTACATGACCCAAATTTTTACTACCCACATAACTGTGTCCAGGCCAAAGGCCAAGCTTATAATGACTAATCATTTCTTCCATCTACATTTTTGAAAGTGGCTTCTATTCATTTAAAATATTTATTTGTTTATTTAAAACATTTATATGCCACCTTTCCACTCAGACAGCGTCCCCCAAGGGGGTGCTTCTATCAATTTCCCTATTCTATCAATGCAGAATGAGGCACCAGAAAGAGAGTCCCAAAAAGAACGTTGTGCCCATCGGACAGCGGGAGGAAATTGCCTGGAAGCAGATGCAGGACTGTGGCTGCTCTTTGGCTTCAGTTGTAAGAAAAGGTTACCACGGAGTGCCCCTCCCTAACTGAGATACTACAAATCAGCACCTCAGCTAGCCGTAATAGTGAAACCTTGCCGATTTATACACTGCAACTTATACAAAGTTAACGTTCAATTTCACTGAAATGAAATTATAAAACCCGCTGCGCAGCACCTCTGGGTGCTACTCTTACAACAAGTCCCAGCATATGGAAGTGTTCAAGGCAAGATTTACCATCGTAAATGCTAATCATTTGGTTTGTTGTGAAAGAAATTTGTGAAGGACCACCCTGTGTTGATGACTTTGGGGGAGTCTTCATCCTCCTCTTTGGGTGGGATCAAAAACTGTCGAGAATTAATTGAACAAGGGCTCCCGAATGAGGCATTTTCGTTGTTGCTCTCGGTGGATCCAGGAGAATCTGGGCAGCCCGTGTTCCATGTGGGTGGATTCACTTGAGGTCTATAGCCCGCAGCCTTGTCCATATACCCTTCCGCAGATGGCGTATCCTCCATTTTTATTAAGCTATTTACAGGCAGTTGCATTTGGGGCTTATAGCCTGCAGCAGCTGCACAGTCCACCCCTGATCCTTCCTTCAGTTTTACTTGAGGGGGATACATTGTCTGAATGTCAATATAAACGACCTGGGAAGACCCCGTGGATTCGTCTCCTGGTGGGTTGGAGATCTCCTCTTCTATGATTGGTGGACAGTAGGAGACAACAATATGGCTCTCTGTTTCAGAGTCAAAACCGTCTTCCGGAAGCTCATCTGCCACCGGTGATGTAATTGCTGTGTCCTCTATTTTGAGGCATGGGGATTGTGTTTCCACCACTTCAATGTTGTTGGGGGTACATGGATTCATCTCCAAGGTTTTAGGGTTAGCCTTCCCCTACAAAGATAAAATGCAATAACTAAGAGGGGCACTCAAACATTTCTAGCATTTAAATTCCATAAGACTAAAAAACAGATCCACCATTACCACCTGGCAACAATCGCTACCTTGGTATGCTGCCTCTCCGATACTCCCTGACCCTGTGACTGAAGCTAGAAAGAGTGGATTCTGTGGTAGGATTCACAAATATTGGCATTATTGGTATGAATGAGTAAAACACATGTTCTAAAAAATACCCAAGTGGAACAAACAGGGCTCTAAAGTCTTTAATAAAATAAAATTAATTCCTGACACGTTTTGAGCTAACAGTGAATATCAAGATCATTTTTTAAACATGTGTAACCATTTTTAAAAAATAACTGAATGCAGTTTATTTCAGAGACAGGTATGTGATGAAGGACAATCTCTCTCCTTGTACTTCAGGCACCTACTGGAAGACCCCTGAATTTTGAAGAATCAAACTCACTGCAAAGAGATTTTTCACTAACATTCAAATCTCTACCAGTTTCCTTCAGGCCTTGTTCCTGTACCTTGTTCCATACAAGCATCCTTGGTCATCAGCCTACCTCTGTTTCTCCAAGAGCTAAGGCCACCTTTTCTATGTCAAGAGGCTCAATAAATTCAATAATGATAACTCCAAAACACATAACATCCTTCCACCTTAAAAAGGAAACAGGAAGATACCTTTCTTCACTTCCTGCCCCCATTATCATCATCTTCTAACTATCTGCTAACAAGAGAACAGATTGATAAAATGAGAACAATTACCTCACATGGACCCTTCTGGAACTCCAAAGCTTTGCAGTTCATAGGGTTTGGAATGTCAGGATAGAAGGTTTCTTTAATCCTATGGAAGAAAGAACACATATTATTGTCAGGAATTTCCAACAAACTGCCCCACAAATAGTGATTAAAGAATACAACCTATTTAAACACACACTAACTACAGTTTGTATTGAAGTTTCGACTCCAGCAGTCTCTTGTGGGAATCTAGAAATGAAGAGTCTTCCAAATGGAGGTTTCCCAGAAGATTCAGTGTACTTTCCATGTGCACACAGAGCTCCTTCCATTGAAATGAATAGGAAAATCCATGCACATAATCATGTCATATATGCGCCTCAGTGCACATACTGAACTCTAGATCAGGAGGCCTCTCTAAAGCCACCTTCCCCCCTTTAATCTGCCATGTTGAACATATTTTAATTTCATGAAAAAGCTACATTTAGACTTCAACATCATCATGCTGGAAAAGCATTTGTCCCAGTGTTTTTAGAAAGTGGGTGGAACTTTGCCCAGCAAAGCTTCTGATTGGCTGCTGGAGATTTGATTGGCTATTGAGATTATAAAATGTTGCTTTGGCAGCAGCTGCCACCACAGCACAAGGATCTTTTCTGTGTGACTGAAGGTAAGCTGCAGCAGCCATTTTCTGGCTGGTTCCGCCTTCACTGGCAGCCATTTTTTGGCTGCGCCAACCACACTGTGTCAGAATTCAGGCACAGGCTGAAAAGGGTTGCCTTAAGGTATATGCATGTCTAAATGCACGGCTTTGTTGTTCAAAACGCTTACAAGCAAAGACCTTGAGAGGACTGGGGCCCGCTGATAAGTATTTTGGAGGAAAAGTCACAAGTTATATGTGTATGCGCTCTTCCTAACTGATACGTGTGTATTTTGTAGACAAAAAGCAGCTCAGGAAGCAGCCTTTAAAAAGTATTGAAACAGTGAACAAAAGGAATGAGGATGAAAAAAGTCCAAGTCAGGACAGACCTGACTGCACAAGTACTCCAAGTGGTCCCTTGTGGTGGCAATGGAGCATATGAAATTTGAGAGGCAAACCTGAAATTGGTTATATACGAACATGTACGCTGCCTCATGCTACATCAGACCACTGGTTCATGTAGCCCCGTATTGCCTACTGTGAGTGATAGCAGCTCATCAGGGAAAGTTCCCTTGCTGCCCTAGATTCTTTAACAGGAAATGGCCTCCCTGGTGTGATGACGTCACTTCTGCATGACATCATCATGTTGGAGATGTCATGCGCAACATCACCCTGACCACCCCCCACTCCCGGAAAGCTCCCTCCCACCCCTCACTGGTGCAAGGTAAGGACCTGGCAACCCTATCGACCACTGAGCCACTGTTCTTAGGCCCCCTCACAGGGGCCACAGCTCAGTGGTAGAGCATTTGCTTGACATGCAGAAGGTTCCATCCTTGTCCTCTCCAGTTTAAGGGATCAGGTAGTAGGTGATGTGGAAGACCTCTACCCAAGACTCTGGACAGCTGCGGCCAGTCTGAGTAGACAGGACTGATGGAGTAATACCAATTATGAAGCTCTGATTCAGTATAAGGCAGCTTCATGTGTTCATGTGCCCATGTGGCACGCTTGCTACTTCAGTCCTCAGATTGGGATGGCACAGAAAAGATCGGCAACAGCTCTTGGATATTTTTTTTTGCCAATGCAAGGGATTCAGAGCACACCTCTCACGTTGCAGCTGCCTTAGGCGGGAAAATGTTTAGAGCCTATCCTATGGTGAAATCACACACACAAATGGCTCTTCCACTGCCATGTATCACTGAAGTTCCATCTATTTAAAAATCGTTCCATCTGAGCTCCCATGTATTTAAAAAGACACCAACAACTTTTGCTCCTCTCCCTTTTTCACACTTAGGTGGGTACCAGTTATGTACCGGACACAGTGGTACCAGACAATAACAAGAACTGTTGTCTACCTCTCACTGTTTCTCCCCCTTGTTGGCAAGACAACAAATGTTTGTGGCGTGCAAGTATTTACCATTCCCTCTTCCGGTAGCAAAGGATGGTGGTCACCAATGCAAGCACAACAACAATGGCCACTGGGATGATGATGGCAATGATTAATCCCACTGCTGAAAAATATAAGAGAAAAAATGAGTTAGACAGCAAAGTCTGTCAGCTGCTCCTGACAAAGTTACAGGCCAAAAAAAGGACTGGGGCCTACTTGCGAGTATGTTGAAGCCACAAAATCACACAGTGTTTTGTAAGACTGCATCAAGTTTCCATAAAATAGCTAGTTACCCTTTACGTAGCTTGTCATAAATGGAATTTGAAATCTCTTGTAATCCACGTACTAAAACAGTACTAAATAACTATATTGCACAAAGGTTTTGATATTCTCCCTCAAGCTATGCACAGCTGTCACCCACACTCGATCTGCTGCCATATTCAAGAAATTATGTAAGCCACCTCGAGTTCCACATGCAAGATGGTAGACCATAACTACAATATGACAAAACGAACTGGTAAGCATTCTGTCAGCCCTATGTCCTCCACACCCAGCAGGCTGTAAAGGGGCCTCCAATCCCTGTTCAGTCCCCCTAGATCTCTCCTACTGTGTCTTGTCAAGGCTGTGATACTTATAGTACCTTTTCACAGCCAATATGGGATCATGATCACTACAGGTGCAAGCGGTAATTAGCTTCTCCATGCGCAGCCTCTACAGGATTTGGTATGTGGAAAATGCCTCTTGGGCTGCAGGGTAGGAAAGCCAATATTGGCCAAAGAGGCCTTTTGCAGAGGAAGAAAACTGCAGCTGGCTCGATCTGCTGGGCTGGTGCAGAAACGGAAAGGAGTTGCAGAGAAGCCTCTTGCTGATCATCCAAAGAGGCTGCCTATTCAGCCCTTCTAGGCTGGATTACTCCCGATAACCTTTTAAAGCCTGGGCTGTCCCAGGTGCCCACAGGTAGTAGCTTGGGGCCAGAAGCAAGATCTTCTGGCAGAGAGAAAGACTTGTCCTACAATGGGAAGACTTCCCCCGCCCATTTTCCTTGTTTGTTTCCACTGAATTTTTCTACCTTGCAAGCAGCTTTGGGTGTATATTTGGGGGGGGGGAACCAGCATAACATGCCTAAATAAAATTAGCTGCATAGTGATGCCTTATCAGCAGCTGGAGTAATGCAAATAAAATTAGCTACAGTCTCCCAATTTACTAGTTTCATGCACCCCAGAATAGCCAAAGGAAAGTGCCAGAATCCAATTTGGTGGCCAGAGGCACTGCAGAAGCTGGCCAGATCATGTAAACTGCCGAAGGCCCTGGTGCAGAATCCTACGAAATGACCCCTTGTATCACACAGGTGGCATGAACCAGCATGGTGTAGTGGTTTACAGCTGAAGAACTATTGTCATGAAACCACCACATCAGTGTGCATCCCTTCAGTTACCCCAAGGCAATGAGAGCGCCCCAAACCCTAGATGCCTGCCATAACCTCATTTTCAGCACCAAGCTAGATCTTATCTTCTGAGAAAAGTCTGTCGAATCATTGCACCTCTTTGAAGATTTCACACGCAGCGGAAAAGCCAATCATTTTATTTATTTATCAATAAACATATCAAACTGTTGTTTGATAGAGGCAGGGAGGAAAATTTCACACTATGGCGGTTATAGGAATGGGATTTTGTAGGTTTGTGTGTGTGGTGGGGGGAGAAACAGAGGGCAACACAATGATTTCTCAAGTGGCAGTTGTGACCTCTGTGATCACGCAGGCTATACACAGCGCACCCCCCCCCCATTATAGGTGTGAAACGGCAGATCTCATGTGCATTTCGCTCTGCCTTGGAAAGTGCCTTGGAAACTTGCTGGGTGACCCTGGGCCAGTCACACTTTCTCAGTTTGGTGTAGTGGTTAAGCACGTGGACTCTAATCTGGGAGAACCGGGTTTGATTCCCCACTCCTCCACTTGCACCTGCTGATGTCACAAGCTCTGGCACAGCTGTTCTTGAAAAAGCAGTCTCTGTCAGAGCTCTCTCAGACCCACCTACCTCACAGGAAGGGAAGGGAAAGGAGTTTGTAAGCCGCTCTGAAACTCCAATTGAGGACAGGGTATAAATCCAATCTCTCTCTCTCGCTCTCTCAGAGGATAAAATGGAGGAGAGGAGAACAATGTAAGCTGCTTTGGCTCCCCAGTGGGGAGAAAGACTAGATATAAATAAAGCAAAATAACTGTCTAATATGCCAGCACATTCAATAAATGCTTCGAATTAAAAACAAGTTCCTTGGTCATGTTGCTTTTAAACGTTTCCCTTAGGAGAGGCTTCAACTCCACAGTAATTCTGTGTGAGAGCGCCACTGTGGTGTGGTGACTAGAGTTTCAGGCTAGGATCTGGGAGACCCAGGCTCTACCACAGAATCTTGCTTGGGTGACCTTGGGCCAATCACATACTGTCAGCCTAACCCACCTCACAGGGCTGTTGTGAGGATTAAATGGAGGAGAGGGGAATGGTGCCGCTATTTGGGATCTCCATTGGGGAGAAAGGTGGGCTATAAACAAAGTAAGTAAGTGTGAGTTATTACCAGCAGAGAGGAGGGGGGCAGCATGAGAAAGTGCAGGCACGGTGGCCAGAAGTTGCCAGAACAGCCAAACTTTTGGGCTGCTCTATCCAGTCATCCTTATGGCTAAACAGCTGCAAGCGGTGCACTAATCAACAAACAAATCTATGAATTCAGGTGTTGCCACAAGTCATGGTTAATATAAACTGAAGGATAGTAAACCAATTACAAACCACAGTTTGAAATCCTAGACTAGCTCCAAGCAAGCAAGCATCGGCTGTTGGACCATCACACTGGAACATCACAACTCCATGGGGCTGGACTGTCACAACTCACTTGGGTTTTATCAAACTGCCAGCTTATAAACTGCAGTTTATTGTAATGCCTGAGGGCAACCACTGTCAGTTTCAGATTAGAACGCTGTTGGGGGGAGTGCACGGAATCATGTACTTCTGTGATTCGGCAAAATTCAATAATGATACTGAATATTCTAACCATCATTGGAAGATTTTTTTTTTGCAGGAATAGGGCATTTGCTATTTCAGTATTGTACACCAGACTGTCATTTTACTGTGAACAAGGTCACAGCAACCCCCGACCCGAAGCACAAAGCATGATGCCACTTACAGTTTTCCTTTGTGACCACGTACAAACTGCGCCCAGGTCCAATTCCTCCAGCTGTGTAGGCACTTAAATTCAGGTGGTAGCTGGTTTTCCCTTGAAGGTTTGATATTCTGAGTTTTGTTTGCTTAGGCTCCGAAATGTTAAACAACACTGGACGGCATGGGTTTAAAAAGAAGGGGGCGAGGTAAGAATATGTCAAATATCCAAACTCATCCCCCACTACCATCCTTCAATGCATCTCAGAAGCAAGATTTAGTAAAAACAAAGGTTTTGTAAGAGCAAGTGAGACAATGAGTAGTTGGTTAAAAGCACCGGAAGCACCATGAGCATCTGAGAAAAGTTGCTAACTTCCTACAGCCGAGGTTCACAAGCCTGTTGCATACAAACTAGTACAGCTTGGGTTCAGCCAAACATTTCCATGGGTCGAAAGGAAACTGTGGCAGAACACTCCTGCTCTGAGCTGCAGGCTCCATTCCACTGCACCGCCCAAGGTTTTCCCGACACCCGGAGGGGCTTTTCTCTCTCTTTCTCTGTTCACCCGTTGCCATCACCTGGCCTTTGTAGGGATTGCCCACTGGGAGGGCCAGGACTCCCAGCTTCCTTTCCAAGGTCTGAGGCTTTGCCTCTGTGTCTCCCACTGTCCAGTATCTGGTTATCATGCTTATTGTGTCTGGACAGCTTATTGCTTGTGCATCACTGGGGGAGTAGCCCCCTGCCAAGTGACTGCCCCTCCATTGCCCTCCTGGTGCTCCTTTTAACATAGCATGTCCAAGATGGTGGAGGTCTATGTGGTACAGGTAATCCCTATCAAAAGTAATGAAGTATTCATTAAAAAGAAAATGTTCACAAGCATGCAGAGCACCAGATCGAGCAAGAGATTCAAAACAAAAGGGCATAACGTAATTCCTCTACCTAATGCTCTCTCTAAACCAGGGGTCCTCAAACTACGGCCCGCGGGCCACATGCGGCCCGCCGAGGACATTTATGTGGCCCGCCGAGTGTTTATGCCCCCCCCGCCCGGAGCCGCCTCCTTCTCGAGGAGCGCAGCAGCAGCGCCCCCGCGGCCTCTTTCTTCCTCCAGCAGCCCTGGGCGGTAAGAGCACCCAGGAGCTGAGGAGGAGGAAGGGGCGAGCAGGCTGGTCGTGGGGGAGGGGGCGAACGCGGCAGCAGGGTGAGCAGGCTGGTGGGGAGGAGGGAGCGAACGCGGCGGCGGGGCGAGCAGGCTGGTGGGGGGAGGGAGCCAACGTGGCGGTGGGGCGAGCAGGCTGGTGGGGGGGAGGGGGCGAACGTGGCGGCGGGGCGAGCAGGCTGGTGGGGGGAGGGGTGAACGCGGCGGCCCGCCAACGGTTTGAGGGACAGTGAACTGGCCCCCTGTTTAAAAAGTTTGAGGACCCCTGCTCTAAACTGTAGAGTCTTGTGGGCAAAAATTCTACTTTGTGAGCTACTGGCATTAAAGTTGTGAGTGATCGATTTGGCTGTTGCATAATTAGTTTGCTCTGGAGCCAACCATTCTTGAGCTAAGTAAAAAATGTGTGAGTCAGAGGCTAAAACACTGTGAGCTAGCTCCCACTAACTCAGATTACAGGGAACACTGCCTCTGTCCCTCCACCTATACATGTGACTTTCTCATCCCTTCCTCTATATATGTGACTTTCTCATCGCCCTCCCCCTCTGCTGCAGCAGAAAGTGCCTCCCAATGACGTTCCTGGGGCCAGAAGCAGCATTTCCAGGGGCATCCAAGACTGTCAGAAAGTGCGGCTGTGATAAGTGAGAAAGTTGCACTCCATCTGTGGAAGCATTCTGCTGGATCTAATCCATAATCCGGATTACCAGAAAGTGTCATGAAGATTCCACTTTTTATTTGGACTGTCAATACCACACGGCACATCTGCTGTTTGAAGCACGATTTGTAACAAATCGCCTTTCACAAGCGACAGGCAGTCATGAGACACCATTTACCTGTGTCAAAACCGTTGGACTGTATTCTGCCTTCTTCCCCTTTGGCTAATTGAAGTAAATAGCCTCTTAAGAAGCCACCACGGTCACTGACAGGAAGCATCTCCCATGTGATCAAGATGGAATCTGAAGTGGTGTGTTCCACACTCACATTGGGTTTAACTCTTGGACCTGGGTAGAAAGCAAAAGGAGGGAGAGGGTTATGTTTTGATAGCACAAATTAGACACAAACACGGCCATTGGGCATTTTAGGTCACCCAGCCTAAAAGGCAGAGATCCATTATACAGGCAGCATCTTCCATACGACCAACTTCAACTGCAGAGAAGGAATAAATGCAAATGGAATACAGCCCAGGAACAACTCTAGGTAAGCACTATATACATGATTAAGTAGATGCATTCTTAAATGAAAGCAACCCCCGCTCAAACAAACACACCCATTTATCTAGGTCTTCACTGGTGTTCCATTGCTCATTGTTTCAAGAGCAAGTAGTACCTTACAGACCAACTATAATTCTAGCGTACAAGCTTTGAACAGTCAAAGCATTTTTTGTCAGGTACAGACTCTCAAAAGCTTATATCCTTCAAAGCTCATTGGTCTTTAAGGTGCTCCTGGACTCAAATCTTGACCTTCTACCTCAGGCCAACATGGCCACCCACCTGCAAACATTCTAAATTGTTTCTAGTTACTGTTTGATTTCACTGACTGGCACTAAGCTCCATACCACTCAAGAGGGAGACCAGGTAGCCCTGGCCTGGATAGCCCAAAAGCTAAGCAGGGCTGACCCTGGCAAGGACTTGGATGGGAGATCTCCAAAGAATACCAGGGCCGGGAGGCCAGTGGCAGGCTATCAAGCCGCTTTCCTGAACATCCTCCATGCCCCAGTAGGAGTCACCAGAGGTTGCCATGACTTCCAGGCACAGGTACACACACAAAATACAAAAATACCAAAAGGGGGGGGGGGCAGGCGCTACATTAGGATAGAATTTCACCTAGAAACAGCAGTGGGAGTCAAGAGCATCTAATGAGACAAAAGCTCATCTCCTCACTTTTGGCCTACTTCCGTGAATGATTGTGCACTCATTGGACCTGAAAAACGAATGGAGGAAAGCTATCATTGAAACAGCTTCCCAAGACCAGAGGACACCTTTAGCCCCCAACCTATAATGCAAGAACAGCTTCATTTTTTTACCTGTGCTATTTTCGATGTAGATGTATCCTCCTATGGACATAAGAAAAGCCATGCTGGTTCAGGCCAGAAGTCCTACAGCATCCAGTTTGCCACAAGGACTGGGCAGGTGCTTCTGAGAAGCCCACAAACAACTGTCTTTCCTGCTGCCTTTCCTGACAACAGTTGATCAGAGGGATTTCACTTAGCCAACATCAATAAGTGCCATTGATTGGATGGTCTGATATAAATGTGTCTAACGTCTTTCTATAGCTGATCCTGTTCTTTTTTTCCTTTCTTTTTTTCTCCCTCTGTCCTGGTGGCTTCCATCTCTTGCATGTACAGAATTGCACACCTGAAGACACACCTGCTTGGCTTTGAGTCTCTCCAGAAAAATGGTAGTGCCCCTGCTGTTGCCATCTTAAATGTACAGTTGGGGTGAAGAGCCAGCAACTGAAAACTGCAGGGTAACCCAATTGTTACACGTATCCATACAAAGTGCAAGGTAAATCCACTTCAAAGAAACCAGTAACTACTACTTTGCTCTCTCAGCATTAGTTCAATAAATCCCAGTCATATTCACGCATCTTTTCTCTTACATTTCACTATCTTTTAAGCAAAAGGCAAGTGTACTTACTCAGTTCTTTTGAGTAGCCATTTACGTATTTCATTAGCTGGTATCCATTGTCTTCGCAGGCAAGGACAGAAAAATTGTATCTCAATCCTGGCTGGAAAAGAGCTGTGAGAGGAGAATATCATTTTTTTAAAAAATATTTCTTCTGCTTTGTAATTTCTTCTGCTATGTAAATGGATGTTTTCATACAAGTAACAATAGTTCAATTGCATATTAGAACCAGGCTTCCATGAGTGTTAGAACAGAAGTTCTGCAACTAATTATTTTATTCTTTGTAAAAGATTAAGAAGGAATTGTTCCTAGATGGCTAAATTTTGCCATAATTAATCCTCACGAAGCCAGAAAATACCATGTTGCAGCACCCTCAAAGCATGAAAGATCCTCACTGTACTCTTACATTGATATTTGGTTTTTTTCTGTGTTTGTTCAAATTTTTACCCCATCTCCCACCAAACATGCCTGACTCAAGGAAGGAAGATCCTGTGTGCACCTCAAGGACTCACATCAGGATAGCTTTGGGTGCTTGCAAATCATGCAGCAGCTGCGTACTCAGTTAAACCCCTGTTGTCCAGACTTCTGTGCAGCTGCAGAGCGAAGACTGGGACAGTGGACCACAGCTACAAGCAGCCAGCTTCTCATGCAGTTACAAGCACCATGCAGTAAACTGGTAAGTAGGCTTCTCCCCATATGTGCCCTGGAGAGCCTTACACTTTGCAAATCAACATCTCCTGGTAGTCCCCAGCCCAAAAGACGTCCACTTAGCCTCAACCAGGGCCTGGGCTTTTTCTGCTCTGGCCCTGGCCTGGTGGAACATGCTCCCAGTTGAGTTCGGGGCCTTGCAGGACTTGTTACAGTTCCATATGGCCTATAAAACAAGAGCTGTTCTGCCAGGCGTTCAGTTGAGGTGGCAGACATCCAACGATCTCAGCCTCCCCTGTCTACAGCACCAGCTCCATTGCCAAGACTAACATCTTGCAGGAGGCATTATGGATTTTCTGAAGCTACTAGTAAGCTGCCATCTTGTGCTGTATTGTTTAAAATTTGGTTTTAGATTATAGGTTTTAATAATTGTTATGTTTTATATGCTGTGACTGCCCTCAGCCCACCTGTGGGGGTAGGGCGGGATATAAGCCCAATAAAATATAAATAAATAAATGCCAGGCACTCAGTTGCTTGATCCTATTAGAACTCTTGTATCCATTGTCAATATCATGCTATTTGCACTCCCCCTATTGGCTAAAATTTTCAGGTGGAAGGCTGTGATTATGATAAAATGGCAATTTGCAAGGCAATGGCAGATCTCCATCATCAACAATATGTTATCGGGAGCTTCTTCAAAGGAGAGATAGTTTAGCTGCTGGAGCCCTTGTTATTTTGTTACAGGCCCTAGACAGTCCAACAGGAAAAGCATTGTGGCCACTGGCCACTGACACCAAAGAGGCCCATTAAAACACAAGATGTTTTCCCACACTCGTTCTGTTCCCCAAACAAAACAAAACACAGATGGATGGGCACACAGCCCATGCAACTTGGCTACAATTAAGCAAACAATTGGTAGCACCGTGAAGGGACACACAAACAGAAATCTTGGAGGAATCCTGGAGGAACTCTCACTTTGGTGCTAGCAAAGGGGGGGGGAATCATTTCAGAAATACAGCACACCTGACAGGTACATTCAAAACCGCCTTATAAGTCAGATGCTGCACCATCATCTCCAGATGGCCCATCAAGTCCAGCAATTTTCTGCTACGTAAGATAGTTTGCTGAAAGTTTTGGGGCTTGTACATGCTGCACACATGCTCTACCACTGAGTTATAGCTTCTCCCATCATTGGCACTCTCATTTGCAAAGGCAGTTTTCCATGAAAACAACACAAAACACTTGCATCTACAGAGTGAAATACCCTTATTTTCTTACCAGATTTGATCACAGCAAGTGTCACATTGGAAGGAAACGTTTCCCAGTCGACAACACAGTGTTCAGGCCCAGCTGGATAACACCATCTCACTGTGTAGCCACAGGTGACTTCAGGATTCGGGCGCCAATCAATGGAAACACCATCCCCTGTTGCAAAACCCTCTTCAGTCATGGGACTGTCTGAAACACGGAGAGTGCCTAAAGTTAGTCCTTGAGACTTTCTACATGTATTCAGTTATTTAGATCCTCCTTTTCCTACCTGTTCAATACAAATTGATAGAGAACCATCACAACAGCATACCTTTTGATGCCTAACGAGTCCCCCTTTCTAAAATTAAAGCTGCACAAAAACTACCCAGTTAGAGCATCACACAGTTTGGTGTAGAGGTTAAGAGTGTTGACTCTAATCAGGAGAACTGGGTCTGATTCCCCACTCCTCCACATGAAGCCAGCTGGGTGACCTTGGGTCAGTCACAGTTCTCTCAGAGTTCTCTTTAGCCCCACCAACCTCATAGGGTGTCTGTTGTGGGGAGAGGAAGGGAAGGAGATAGCAAGCCGTTCCAAAACTCCGAGTGAAGGGCAGGGTATTATACTCCTTCCTTCCTTCTTTCCTTCCTCCTAGAGCTTCCAATTGCAGTAAACATCAACCAGTCTCAAATGTTCCATTTTTGAGCCAGGTGACTGAACAGGTGGTGGTGGAACAACTTTTATTTATTTATTTATTTATTTATTTATTTATTATTTCGATTTATATCCCGCCCTTCCCGCGAATGGGCTCAGGGCAGCTCACAACAATAAATAGAAAACAATCTAAGATAATACAATAAAATAGTACAACAAAACCAATTTAAAATATTTAGACTGGGCAGTGCAATGCATTTAATTCCAGTTTCTACAGCCAGGAAAATAAGTGGGCCGATGCTGAACCATGATGGCCTCATGTAGTAGCAGCAGCAGCAGCAGCAGGGAGGCCAGCTGGTAGATGCCCACTGCCTCAGTCAAAGGCCTGATGGAACAGCTCTGTTTTACAGGCCCTGTGAAACCGCAACATGAATCTGGTTTCAGAGCTGGTTTTGGGACTGGTAAATGACCCACACTGGGAGTATACCACAGGGACCCACCACAGTACAGCTCTGTTGATTTTCCCGAACCTCTCAGAGATTTTTGAAACCATTGATAACGGTGTCCTTCTGGGCCATCTTTCCAGGCTGGGGTTGGGAGATATCTTCTGAGGCCCCCCTGCCTTCTGAGATTGTGTGGCACCAAAATTCTGGTACTTTCCACACAGAGGCCTTCCTGTCCCTTTTTGTTGCCTTCTGTCAGCACGTGAAGACTTCTTTGTTTCATCTGGTGTTCCCTCAGTGATCACCCCTTCATGTCATTTTAATTGTTTTTAAGTTTTCGTGTGCGGATCTTCACTTGGTTTTAATGACATGGGGGCTTAATGGTTTTTAAAATGTGTTTTTAATTATGCATGCCTTTAAACTATTAGCTGTCTTGGTGGCCCTGATGAGGGCAGAAAGACAAGGTATAAATTCGATAAATAAATATACTCTTAGCTGCTACTTTCATGTCCTTCCCCCAGGAAACCGAATGCCTTTTTAATTGAGAAGGGAAGAAGAGGCAGACCAATACAGCTAGAACAGAGGCGTTTAGTACAGCACCCATTTATTCTTCAGCCTGCAGCACCTCTATAATCATGATTCACCAGGTAGCCTGACATATAATTGTGGTGACTGGTCAGAAATTACAGATTTGCCCATTACCTGTCCTTATCCCAGGGCCAACACAGTCTGTTAACGGAACATTTCATATCCACCCAATCCAAATCAAAGCTGTCAACACACACAATTTGCTTTTTACACATGGACAGAGACGCAAGATTTCTATTATGTCTGTCTAGGCCTTTCAAAACAATAAAGCCCCCCCCCACCCCCCAAAAAAAATCTATATAAGAAAATCTTATACTAGGGAACTACACTGTTAGAGCACATGCAAAGGTATTTTCATAACAAGATACTGGGCACACCAACCTAATATCTGCTTGCAGTGGAGCATCTTGCAAGTAAATCAGATTTCAGTCTATTAAAAGCTCATCAGGACTGTATTGGCTTAAATTCAGATTTTCCAGCTCTCCATTAGGAATCAGCCTGGATAAACCAGACTGTGGAGCAAGCTAAATGTCTTAACCAAAACAAACTGTATGAAAAGTAAACAAATATTACTTTATGTAATACCCTCAACAGTTCCTACAAGTAAATGCCTTTAGGATGGGCGTGCTAAATACATTTTCCAGCATACATTTTCCTTTCCTTCCCTATGATTTTGTCAGTAGCTAATGCAATACTTAGATTGCTGATCCATTAGTTGCTCAGCCTGGAACACCGACAAATACCAAATATAGACTTGAATTGGCATATGACAGAGAACCGGGGGCGGGGTGGAGGAGATCTGGTTAGTGCAGGAGCTTACTGCGATAATATTTATTTCTAGCTACCAGCAGCATATCGTAAGTGAACTTGGTGAGTTTATGGAAGCTAGCAAATTCCCCACCTCAAAGAGCCCAAATGACACAGGCAAGTCTCACTAGAACCTACTCACAAGAAATGCATCCGTTTGGTAAAAGACCCATAGTTGAAATGTTTATCACACACCTAAGCCAACAGAGAAAACTTTGGTCTTGTGTAACTTTACTCATGAGTAAGTGCCACTGATCTCTGTGGGCCTTACCTGCCTCGTCATATGCAGCTGTTAGACAGAAGTGAAAAATTTCTGTCCAACCTGCCTCTAAGCTCCTGTCTCCCTTTCAAAAGGCTCACAGAAACTCACGACACATCTCAAATGAAATCAAATGCATCATTCTCCCTTCTGAGCCTCCAAAGTATTTGTAGAATGAACAGAATGCAGTTCAAAAACAAGCTGTCGACTTATTCCTCGTGCAACTTTCTGGGTGAGTCACACTTCATGACTGCAATCCATGACTCACGGTGCTTCAGAAATGAGTTACAGCGTGGGGTGCCGCAGACAGGGACAGTCATTCAAACTTTGTTTCTAAGTAGTGTCTAACAAGGAGTAAGAATTGCCAGCTCTTCATTTAGCTCACAGCCACAGAAAACAGACACCTGGACCATCCTACAGTTCTGAAGGACAAAGTCCCTTCTTTGGTCCCCAGAGAGTTACTTTATTTTATTTAAATCCAAAATGTTTACCATTTTGCCCTGACCTGGATAGCACAGGCAAAGCTGATCTTATCAGATCTCAGAAACTAAGCAGGGTCGACTGTGGTTAGTACTTGGATGGGAGATTTCCTTGGACTACCATGTTGGGAGGACAGGGGCAGGCTTTATTCAGCCACCCCTCTGAATATCCTCCAGGCCCCCAGTAGGGGTCAAGTCACCAGAGGTCAATATGACTTCCAGCTGCAGACACACGCACGCACACACAAAATACAAAAAAAAAGTCTGCCATTTTGTTTAGCCAATAGGTTGGATCCCATCTGTTTTCCCGCTGGTGAAAAGGCTCTTCCTGGGATCATGGACTCATATAGACAAAAGCCAAAAAGGATAGTAGCTGCAGCAGGAAGGGGAATTTGATGAGAACAAGCAGAAATCCTGGTAAGATCCAACCCAATGTGAGCAAGGGCAAGTGAATTCATGATGAAGCTAGGGAGGACATCTAGCATATAGGGATCTTTAACGACACTAAGTTGTTCACTGTCATAGTTGTGGTTTTCGAGCTTCTACTCACAGGGAAATCTTTCTGTTTCCACCAGTCTGCCAGTACCTGGGCAGAAGATTATGAGATATGGTCTAAGGAACATCTTCATTTTGGGCCGAGCCCTAGCTAAGCCAGATGGGTTATCACCGCTGGTGTGCCTTGGCTGAGCAACCTAGAAAAAGAGTGTATTTCTTTGCAGGGAGTTTTGCATGGTGGCCCCCAGCTTGGGATGTTACTTGCCCCCCAGAAGGTTCACCCGACCATCCTTGTTTCTAGCCTTATAGAAATAAAGTGTCTTGTTCCAGAGGGCTTTGTCATCATTTTATTCCCTGAACTGTGGTGGATTTTTATTTCATTGTTTGCTTCTTTTATGGCTCTGCTTTGCTGCTATTAGACTAATTGTTTTCAGTAATAACTGGTTTTTAATAGTTCTTGTTTACTGTAGACAAGTTGTTTATAGCCATTTTGGCCCAAAAACTCAAAGCCAAAAAACTCAGAATCCATGTAATCGCTTTGATTAGGAGCAATCCAGTGACACACAATAATGTACTAGCTTTCGATAGTTTTCGGTGGGTAGCTTTGTTGGTCTGCAGTAGAACAACAAGACTGATTCCAGAAGCAGAAGAAAAGAGCAAGAATCCGGTAGCACCTTAACGGCTAACAAAATTTGTGGCAGGATGTGAGCTCAGTTCTGCTCCCTTCTTCAGGTATCTTGGTTTTTTTCAATTAATGTCTGGACTGATGTACAGTTCTGGAGAACTCAATAACTTGTAGAAGAACAAGATCAAGTCCAGTTGCACCTTAAAGACCAACAAGATTTCCAGGGTATATATCAGCTGTCGAGAATCAAAGCTCCTCTTATTAGCAAAGCTTATACCCTGGAAATCCTGTTGGTCTTTAAGGTGCTACTGGACTCGATCTTGCACTTCTACAAGTTACTGAGTTCTTCAGAACTCTCGATCAAGCCAGATTTTAATTTTAAAAACCCAGATTTTCTTAGATCATGGTTTTAAGATCATGCGTATCAGCTGGGCATGGTGGCACAAACCTGTAATCCCAGCTGCCAAGGAGGCTGAGGCCGGCAAATTGCTTGAACTCAGGAGTTCTGGGCTGCAGTGAGCTATGCCAATTGGGTGTTTGCACTAAGTTCAGCATCGGTATTGGGAGGTGTGGCCCACCAGGTTGACCAAGGACGGGTGAACCAGCCCAGGTCAGAGACTATGCATATATTGGCATAAAAAGGTTTTAATATCATAAAAGGGAAGGGGAGGAGATTTTTCTAAAAAATAACATCTGGACTGATATAACAGCCCTGGGAAACTCAAAAGCTTGCATACTGGTATGTGTCACTGGGTTGATTCTAATAAAAAGTGTTACAAGTTTACTGTAGCCACAGTTTTAGCATGATTTGTTTTGTTTGCTTCTGTCCAGTTGTTATCCATTCTGCATATTATTTTAACCACTGGAACACTGGAGAGAAATTCCCTAAAATAATTCTTCACTAACAGATAGGCAAGCGTTTTTCTTCCATAAAAGCCTGTCAGCCATTACAGATCTTCTCGGTGAGGAAATCCTGAGAAGGTTCCAGGGTTCCCTGGGACACAAGTTGAAAACCTCAAGTTATAGACATGTGGAAAATCTGTAATGAATGATAATTGCCTTCATAGTGTATCAGACTGAAAGTGTGAATCATGTCCCATGGGGGATTGTGGCACGGGAATTGGATTCCAGAGGTCTCACGTACGGGTCACAGCTGGTGTGGAGGCGAGATGTTTCCTACATCCCTTCCTCCTTCTGGGATGTAAGAAAAACCCTTGAGGGCATAAAAGTCAATGCAGCTGAGTGGTAGAGTTGCCAGGTCAAAACTGCAAAACTAAGCCAACAACTGAGTGGTATCACTGTTTTCCTGTCCACATCTGGCTTTCAAGCAGTACTTATTTTGTCTGTGGCCTGGGAACTACAGAAGGAAGGCCAGCAGCGCAGATACTGTTTTCAGAACAAAATTCCACCATTGTCTGTGAAGAGGCAATGCTCAAGAACACTACAGCATTTAATATCTGCGCTAAGAAAGTAGTCTCTCATCCTTTAGAAAGGACAGGTACTACTGATGATGCTAATTCTTCTGCTAATTCTCCTGCTGTTATTTGCAGTGCTAATAAGAGACCTGATGAATTCTCACAGGCTGTTTCAGAAAGACCACAGTCAGTTAACCCCTCAGGGACTGGCTTTTTGGAAGAACAGAGAATAATCTCTTCAACACCTGACAATTTAAAGATATCTTTATAGATGTTACGATCTACTGCTGAGCCTCTCAGCATCTTCCGTCATAAGGAGATAGGGGACAGACCTTTGAAAACAACAGTGTGTCAGGATTGGAAGGACTCTAACTCTTTAAGCACTCTAGATGGAGATATTCATATGGGAAAGAGTAACAAAACACACACTTGTTCTTCACTGTTACTGCTTCATTCTCCATACCGACCCGCATGCCTCACTGCTGTTTTTAATCATGCTGCTGGCAGCCTGTTCTTCCTTCTTCCTAGAGATTTAGATAGACAATGGTCCTTTCATAGATTTCTGGTGAAAGTCACCGAAAGCCAAAAACCTGTCATCTCCTTTCTTTTCACAAGTGCAGCCTTGACACATTAAGCAGACCAACTAGGTCCTACATCAACTGAACTATCCAAACTAGACATCCTCGTTCATTCAGACCAGTCCCAGGACTCTCAAGAACTCTTCTACTCATTCAGTTTCCATGAATCCTTCCTTCTATTGCAATCAACTCCTTCTCTAGTTTGGTTTGGTTTCTCTCCCGTGCCATTTCCTGCAAGAAGGACTCAGGGCAGTGTACAATAGATAAACTAATAATAAAATATATACAGTACAGTTAAAATTGGATGGCATCATATGTCTATCCCACAATTACCTGAGGTGGCTGGCGCACAATCTATATTCCACTCATGGGGGTCTTAAACAGGAGAGAGTAGAAAATAAAGGAGGGGGGAACCTGGGAGGCCACTGATCTCTCTAATCGTCCCTGCCCTCAGTCATATGACCAGTGGAACACCTCAGTCTTATCGGCCCTGTGGAATTGAGCCAAGGCCTACAGGGCCTGGATCTCACTAGGGAGAGAGTTCCATCAGGCTGGGTTGAGGATAGCCAGACCATTCTGGGACCAGGGACTACCAGCAAGTTAGTACCAGTTGAGCGTAATGCTCTCTGAGCAGCATATATGAAGAGGCGGTCCCACAGATCCAAGGCTTTTTTAGGCCTTATTGCTAAAGAGCATGAGCCAAGGGAGAAAATCACCTGTGCAAACATTCCAGGCACACCTGCAAAAAGAAACAGCAGCAGTGGCACCTTCACACTCAGCAGCAGGACCTTCCAACAGGCAACTCTGGAGGGGCTCACAGTTCAGCAGATGTGACTGCAATCTACCTGAGGGTCCCAGCCCATAGGCTGAAGGCTACCATCCTACGATATATGTGATTTCCTGCAAGTTCTACATTTCTATCTATCCCATGATGACCAGTGGTGGAAACTGGCAGAGATATACCCAAATGCCTCTAGACTCAGGCTTTCAAAACTTAGTGTAACCTCTTGGTTGTATTTGTTGTTTTCTAGAAGACCACACAGAATGGCACACAGCAGGATTTCCATTCATTTAGCAGTTGTGTAAAAGAAGAACAAGAGGAGGAGTTCATTTTTATACCTCACTTTTCTCTTACAATCGCCTTCCCTTCCTCCCTTATTTTGCTACAACAGTCTAACTTCTTTGTAACCCTTCTCCTCAGACAGAAGCACAACAGGCATCTTATGAGGTAGGTGGAGCTGAAAGAGTTCTGAGAGAACTGTGACTTCCCTTCCTCTCCCCACAATAGTCACCCTGTGAGGTTGGTGGGGATGAGAGAGAACTTTGACTGGCCCAAGGTCACCCAACAGGTTTCATGTGGAGGACCGGGGAATCAAACCCGGTTCTCCAGATTAGAATCCACCACTCTTAGGCACTATATCACATTGGCTTTCTGCAGAAGTTTTCTGCAGGGGCAGATTGCGGTGAAAGATGAGAATAGCTATACCTGCTCAAATTCCATTTTTCATAATGTTTAGATACACATTCCAAGTTCTTACAGCTCTGAAAAGCTGCTCACACCACATTCCCAGATTCTCTGCTTGCCGTTGTACTTACCAGTTGGAACTTCTGCACTCTTTATCTGAGAAGGAGGAGAGGAGCCCGCTTTGTTCTTTGCCATGACTTGAAATACATAATCTTTTCCCTCAAGATTTATTGTAGTGCTGTTGTGGTATGCAGGAACCGTTGTGTTATGCCTCCAACCCTTATCTGGTTCAGACCAATACACTTCGTAATTCTGTATCAATCCATTCGTTTCAGAAACAGGTAGTGGCTATTGAGAAAGACATTGTGAAGGAAACAAAAATAGTTGAAGGGAATAAGGGGGAAAGGCAGTATGAGACAACAACAATAAAGAAACTTTTGAGCAGAAGTCCATCAGTGGCTATTAGCCACAGGGTATAGATGGGAATTCTCAGTCTGGGGCAGGTGATGCACTCTATTCTTGGTGCTGGAGGGGGCAGCAGTGGGAGGGCTTCTAGTGTCCTGGCCCCACTGCTGGACCTCCTGATGGCACCTGGTATATTTTGGCCGCTGTATGACAGAGTGTTGGACTAGATGGGGCATTGGCCTGATTCAACATTGGCTTCTCTTATGTTCTTATGTTCTTATGAGGGCCTTAAGAAACCCTATGAGCTCAGTCTTGCTTGCTTCAGGTCATTTTATGAACTCTGGGTAAGGCCCTACCATGTTGCAAACAAAATGTCTGTCATGACAAAGAAAAGGGTTTGGTGGCAGAGAGATCTGTGAGGGTCTCTCTGTATGGGCTCTGCATCCAGATGACTTATGAGGAATTCTAGCAAGGCAGGTCGGGTTTAATTATGGGGATCAGAGGAGGTACAAGTCCCTAGTCTAAAGGACTTTTAATTGAACATAATTTTTTTTTAAAAAAATTGATGATGTTCTATTTATGCAATATACTTTACTGATCCATATATATATGGAGAATGGTTAAGAGTAGTGGATGCTAATCTGGAGAGCCAGGTTTGATTCCCTGCTCCTCCACATGAAGCCTGCTAGGTGACCTTGGGCCAGTCACCATTCTCTCTCAGCCCCACCTACCTCACAAGGTGACTATTGTGGGGAGAGGAAGGGAAAGCAGTTGTATACTGCTTTGAGACTCCTTAAGGTACAGAAAAGCAGGGTATATAAAAAAGCTCTTCTTCTGCCTCTTGCACTTTGAGGGCTCAGGGCCCCTACTTCGGGGGCAGTGATTTTCATTTACATTAGAAAAGTATTACAAATACTTATTTACAGGGCTTTTTTGGTAGAAAAAGCCCAGCAGGAACTTATTAGCATATTAGGCCACACCCCCTGACAGCACAACTCATTAGCATATTAGGCCACACCCCATGCTACCAGGAGCGTGGTCATCCAGCCACACCCGCCTTTTGCTTCTTATTCTGTTTACCTTGTTTGTTGTCAAAACCCAGGGCTTTTTTTGGGAGCAGAAACTCCTTTGCATGTTAGGCCACACTTACCCTAACACGGCCAATCCTAATGAGTTTCTGCTGTTGGGTGTAGCCTATTATGCTAATGAGTTCCTGCTGGGTGTGACCAACTTGGGAGCCAGCTAGAACTCCGTTCCTGTGCGTTCCTGCCCAAGAATAGCCCTGCTTATTTACGTGGGAGGAATTAAGGGGGTACCCTTAGGAAAATGATGGGGATGGGGGATCCTGGCAGCCAGTGAAGGTCTTTCATTGCAGGAGTGATATGATGCCCCAGACACATATAACAAACTGGTCTTGGAAAAGAGCTACCATATGGCAGTGGCTATTGCAGACTGAAATTTGTCAGATATTTCATTCAGAACATGGTAACCTTTCATGTTATCACAAAACTGTTTACGCACCCATCCTGAGGGGAGGAATGTCTCCTCATTGGAGACAACTGTGTAAATTGGCTCAGTGGTTTACAGATGACCAGCACTACATCTGGAAACAACAAAAATTTAACAAACGACTAAACAAATAGATGGGTACCTTCCAAAAGATGTTTACAGTTTTTCCATCAGGACTTCTCTCTCGCCAAACATCTGGTCCTCTTGCCGGAGCTAGGAAAGGACAGTTTTAATTACACAAAATAAACTATGACTTGTTATCAGCTGACACCAAGTCCTTCTCTTGGGGGCCAGACCATCTGCTTGTAACAATGGCCAGTACTCAACATCAAAGAAATCATTCCTGCCGACTGCTTCCCACAGCCTCACATTTCTCAAAAGGAGGTATATCTACTGAGCATCAAAGCCAGCTTTGGGTGATCTTTTGCAAACAAAGGAGAGAGATCACAGGAAGGAACACTGTGATGTGTTATGTCACAAAAGTCTCCACAGACTGAAAGTCTCTTGTTCCAAAATTCAGTTTACTCAATGTAATTCAAATGCCACCACACAATGGATTATGCATATTATCTCATTTCGTGTGCACCTTTGTCAAGCAGAATAGCATTGAAATATCAAAATATCAAGATTAATCCATTTAACTATCACAGCTAGTTCCTCCAGTTGAGACTCATTGTATCCATCAGTGTGAGCACCCAAAATTAAGCCTTCTATTGGCTCAGCTGTCAAGATATTATGGTATGTGTATGAACATTTCAAGTCACCCAACTTTCAAATATAATCAATACGCTATGAACTCATGTTTCCTTGGCAGGGATACAGTGGAACAGATCAAGTGTTCATCAGCTACTATTGTGTAAATAAAGTGTGTAAGACAGGGGTTTGCAAATGTATACATGTGTATGTATAATAAGAAACAGGTATTATGCAAAAGAAGAGGAGGAAGGAACAGCCAGAAAGTCATATGTATATAACTGAATATAAAGAGGTAAAATTCTGATTTGCATAAAACTGCAGATTTTTTCCCCAACAGAATATACCATTATCCCATGCTATGGCAACAAATCTAAACTACCAATTTTAATAGGGAAAAATTCCTTTAAAACTGCTTTATTAAACATGATGCATATCGATTTCAGTCTGTACCATGTGATATAAATTGAGGAAACAGATGCCCATTAGTTCCTTTTTAACAAATTGTGAATGATTTTAAAATACCACTAGGCTGCCATTTCGCTTTTCCAAATATTAAACATTTAAAACAGAACACATTTTCAATTTAAAAATGTCAGATTAACGATTCTATGAAACAATCTGATTTTTGACACTGCAAGCTTTATGTACGTCATCCATGATTAAAACTCCAAATGTGCTGCTTGATTCCAAGTCTTAGAATCCACTGATGACTTGACATGTTGAAATCACTGCAGAGGGAGAGCAGACACAAACGTGCTGAACCCACCTCCGCCCTATGGCGTATGGAAACTCTGTGTGAAGTAAGTGCATGCACGTAGGTTCCATCCCCATGAGCAGAACATTCCTGAGCCTGGGCTTATAAATCTATGCGCCAGAGTCAAGGATCATATAGACAGGAGACAGGGCCAGTTTGCTCATGTCTGCCCCGCCACACACACGCATGTAAACTGATTTCAGGACATATAGTGCCATCTGTGGAGGACGACTACAGTTTGAGTTTCAGACACGGGAATTTCAAAATTGGCACACAGAAGATTAAAATTCAAGTATTTCAAAATTTGAGAGGAAGATTTATAATCTGCAAATCCACACACTGCTCTGAATTGAGAGGAGTTTTCCCTAAGCAGGAATGTTTAAATTGCCTTCAAATTACACTACTTGTGTTTCCTGGCTCAACCACGACTTTTCCATGCCTGGATTTGAAAAACATCCCATTACTCATTAAACTTACGGGCTTCCAGAGTTGTGTGGTGTATACTCTCACTCCATTTGCTCCACTTCCAGAAGAAGGGCTCAGCAGCTGAGCAACGAACTTGGAAAGCATACTTTGTGTAGGGACGCAATTTCTCCATGGAGACCGAGTAATCCGAATTTTCGGTACCATTCAGCTGAACGTTCTGCAATTAAGAAAAAATATGATTAAACATTTTAGTATGTTTGTATGTCTTGTATGTCAGTAAACTGAAATAAAATTTATATAAATGACAAAAAAATAATTTACAATGGCAGTGCTGGATTGCTAGGAATAGAATTGCTGGCATCATATATTTGCACAGTACTAAAAATGTACAGGGAGCTGCGGTGGCTCAAGTTAAGACGCTGAACTGCAGACCAGAAGGTCAGTAGTTCAACAGTTCGAGACCTGAGTGCTGCACAATGGAGTGAGCTCCCATCTCTGGTCCCAGCTCCTGTCAACCTAGCAGTTTGAAAGCAAGAAATTGCAAGTAGGTAGATAGGTACCACTTCGGTGGGAAGGTAATAGCATTCTGTGCACCTCAGCATCTAGTCACGCCGGCCACATGGACACAGAAGTGTCTTCGGGCAGTGCTGGCTCTTTGGCTTGGAAACGGAGATGAGCACCGCATCCCTAGTCGGATTCGACTGGCTTTCGAGGTAACCTTTACCTTTCGAGGTTCGAGGGAAACCTTTACCTTTACCTTAAAATGTACATGGGTGCTTTACAGGATGGCAGGACCAAAAGCACCCCCCCCCCTCCTTCCAACCCCAAGGAGCTTACAATCAGAAGGGTCCTTTCACACACAGCCATAGCAGCGCAGAAGCTACTTCCTTGAGGTGATACTCATAGAGTTGCAAGCGTATGTATTGAATGGCAGAGCTACACAGGCAGGGCCAATTCAATCAGTCATTCCCACCTGACTATCAACAAAGCAAAAATCCAAACACAAGACCTAATGCTTATTAGCATTTTAGCAAGGGTCTGGTTTTGACCTTCAAGGCCTTAGTGGTCAGGGACCCACATATCTTTGGGATCACTTCTCTCAATGTGTCCTGGGAAGAGCACTATAATTTGGAAAAAAGAACGTCCTGGTAGTCCCCGGCCCAAGACTGGCTGCCCCCGACCAAGGCCAGGCCCTTTTCAGCCCGGGCTCCTACCTGGTAGAACTCTCTGCCTGAGGACATCTGTGCCCTATGGGATCTGTTACCATTTCGTAGGGCTTGCAAAGAAGAGGTGTTCTGCCAGGCATTTGGTTGAGGACAGCGACAGCCTGGCACTCCCACATCACGCCCCCCCTCCCACTGCTCTGCATTTTACTTAACCCAGGGGGCAAGCAGGTAATGGAAATTTATCTCCATCTTGGATTGTACTGTTTTACTGTGGTTGTTGAAACTTAATAATGCTTTAAGTCTAGTATTATTGTATTTTTATCAATGTAAGCCACCTGGAGCCCTTCTCGTAGGGAAGGGCAGCCTAATAAGTCTAAATAAATAAATAAATAAATAGTAGTAGGGCTACCAAAGTGACACAGCACAGTGTCCCAGTGTTCAAGCTCTAGAACTCTTCATTAGGCTGGATATTAACAAAAAATTAAAAGGGTGGGGAAGAAAAGATGCCTCAGGTCATGATCTTAAGACCTTATCTTGTCACAGCATCATCTGTAAAATGTTGAGTTTAACACCTACCCCCCCACACACTTTATAGGGGTTTTTGGAGGGGGGAACACCCAGCTTGATGAAGAGCTCTGGAGACTTCCAAAGCTTGCACACTGTATTGTGCCATTTTGGTTGGTCCTAATAAAAAGGTATTGCATGTTTTTGTTATTTATTTATTTATTTAGGCTATTTCTATGCTGCCCTCTTTGGAGTCCTGCTAGAGGCAGTTTACGATGGAAAACCTCAGTATATAAAAAAACAAACCATTAAAGTACACAAGCCATCAGACATAAGCAGTATAAAAGCCATCCATAAAACAGATCAGGTCATTAAAAAACTGGTAAGATTAAACCCCAGTATTTGAAACAGGAGGCAGGTGGATCGCACACACAAGCACACAAATTCAAAGCAAAAGGTACCTACCAAACCTTCTACGGCCTCACTGCTGTTAATTTGAACCAGACACTGAAGCATAATTGCTGTCAAATTGCCAGAGAGATGCCAGGACAGAGTGATGTGAGTTGCACTACTGTTAACCACGGTTAATGCTGTAGGGGTCTGCGGACAAACTAGAGGGAGGAAAAGATCAACAGATCAGAGGAGGAAATACAGCTAGGACATTGACACAGCTGACCATAATCCTTCTGCCTTTGGGAGACAGGGGAGCAAAAGGGCCAATTTAACATCTGTGGCAGATTTAATAGCTCTCTGATCTGCTGCCTTCCTCTTAGTCTGGGGACACTTGTTGAAGGGGGCCAACTAGGACTTCCTCCTGTGACAGCTGACTACTGGCATACAGCTGCCTCCTCAAAGTCCTCCTCTGTCTCCAGGCTGGACCATGTCACCCACCCAAACCTATTAATTACACAGGGATCAGCTTTATCCAAAGGAAAACACTGTTTTTGGTAAAACTGAAGGAGAATAACAGGTTCTGTGTCAGAGTACAAGTAAACTGATTTGATATGATTTGATTTATTTGATTTCTATCCCGCCCTCCCTGTAAGTGGGCTCAGGGCGGGTTACAGCATAAAACATAAGCAATACCGGCTTTAAAATATTAAAACATCATACTCAACCCATAAAAACACTGTACAAGGTGGTGTTTTTAAAATTTCCTGGTATCCCAGCTCTGTGCAATGTAAAGAATATAAGGTCTGAACTGTGAGCTCCCATGTTGTAAGAAACAGCCCAATCCAGAAATATGAGCAGCTCAATCCAGCAATATGAACAGGAGGGGCCCAATATTATGAGATGTCTGCTGCCTCAACTAAAAGCCTGGTGGAAGACCCATTTTGGAGGCCCAGCAGAACTGTAAAAGATCCATCAGGGCCCTGATCTCTATCCAGAGCTCATTTCATCAGGTTGGGGCCAGGGTGGAGAACTCCCTGGCCCTGGTTGAAGCTAGATGGAGGTCTTTGGGACGGGGACTACTAGTTACCTCAAGTTTTGTCCCTGGTATATTGCTACACTAAGTGCAAATGTAGAGAAGCATAACTTTGGATACGATACCACTGTCTAATGAATTAGAAAGCTAGCACAAAACTTATATTAGCCATAAGTGGGGGAACTGTAGAGAAAGCCTAAAGATATAAATGATGTGCTTATTTTTTTAACATTTCATGGCAGTTTGGAAGGGGAAAAACTGGTTTCTGAATGAATGTTTCTTCTTGTGTGCACCCAAAATGGACTAATTTTTTGGTGCTGACTAGAAAAAAAAAGTCTTACCTCTATAATTTATATCAATTAAAATAGAGGATTCTGATTGACCAAGAGGATTGGAGCCATGGACTGTAAAGTTATATATTGTCTGATTGTAGAGAACCGGAAAATTACAGTGATAGTATTCAGGATTTTCTTTTCCATTATATGTAACATTTTTCCCAGATATACTGCAAAAAAAACCAAAAAACAATAAGGTGAGAATTAACATTCAGTTCCCAACAATCCATTTGGTAACAACCTTCTGCTATTCGCTCAAAGAGCAACATAATTAGAATATATCAGAAATGGATTACGGAAAATAAACATGCGTTCATTCTAAAAAGTACAATTAACTGGATCTCTTGACCTGTCAAAAGACAACAGTGATGGCTGGCGGTCTTCCCAGCTTTTCTCCTTTCCCAGACCTGGACACTTTATTCCTGGGGTTGCAGGACCCAAGCAGGGTAAAAGCCACCCAGGCCAGAAGAACAAAACCCATCCCTCCTGCCTTCTTCCATGAGTGGTGTTCTCCCTTCCACTGCAACTTCCTGACCCACATGACTATGATACCAAGCAGGTTCCACAACCCTTGAAATAAACCTTCCTGGGGCTGGAAAAAACTGTTGGCGGGAAAGGGAAAGCCAGGAAAAATTGCAGTCCTTACACTGGATCCAACCCAGTGAACTGAAGAAGTGAGCAACGACTCATGAAAGCTCATACCCAGCCACAAACTTTTGTTAGTCTTTACAGTGCGACTGGACTCTTGCTCTTTTCTGCTGAATATAAAAGAACTAGAAACCCTAAGTCCAATGTAAAGAAAGCCCTTACTAGCACAGCATAAAGTTTTCCTCTTTTTTTTTTTTAAGGATCTGGTACGATCAGGTATTGTCCTGTTTTACATGCTTATCTCATTTATCCACATAGCATTCATATTCTAACCTTTGCTTCCTTTCTTGTTTTCCCCTCCTGTATTCCTCACACTTTCCATTCAGGCCAATGGCCCCCAATCCAGAGAAGGTTAATTTTATTTACTCGTCATTTATACCCTGTCTCTCTCCCCGTTAGGGACCCAAAGCAGCTTGCATCAGTCTCCATCTCGCCTCCATTTTAGTCTCACAACAACCCGGTGAGGTGGGTTAAATTAGTGTGCATGTGACTGGCCCAAGGTCATCCAGCAAGTTCCCATGGATGAGTGGGGATTCATACCTGGGTCTTCTAGATCCCCATATCCTAAGAACTGCACCATTTATGTCCCCTTGTAACTGATGAGACCTCGGAGGCAATGAGGGCTGTGTCACTGGTTTTGCTCAATTATTTTTAGCACTGCCTAGTGGCAGGGGCTTCCTTTTCAGCAACTTTATGGCATGATTTGGGAAATGCTTATATGTTCACTACAGTCCCCCTTCTTTGTCTTCATTCTCAGCAGCCCCCAATGTCATTATCATGATGCTAAATCTAATCGACCCTGCAATGTCATGGCATCATGCTGTTTACTAAGTGATCCCAGATTCACTAGGATCAGTCATGTGACTAGGAACAAACAGAGACTACAGCAGGGGGGCAGTGCTTAGAAAAGAGTCATACTATTGTACAAGCCGGGCCTGTAGCCAGGATTTTTTTTAATTCAGGGGGCCTTTAAATAAGTCAGGGGGCACCCCCCCACACCCCTGCACACACCCCAAGGGTGAATGGGAAGTTTGGGGGGCTTGGTGGTAAGTTGGGGGGGGCCCCCAAGATGCCCCACTGTAGCTACGGGCCTGGTACAAGTTTTTTTTTAAGTGAATATTTGAGCAGCCTATTGGTGGGGAGGAGACAGTATTACTCCAACAAACTCATCAGTTTGACCAGAAATTAAGAAGTGGGAAATGTTCAGCACTGATCTAGTTGTAACTCACAGTGCATTCCTGTATGGAGTTACTCTAGCTTAGGCTGGCTGAAATCAGTGAGCTCAGGCTGAGATAACTCTGTACAGGATTGAAAACTGCGCCAACAGTTTTAAGGGCAACTAACTCTCCACCCCAAGCTCACCCATTCTTCTTGCAAAATATTTATCAGTGGACAGCCTGAATACATGAAATATTCAGCCCCGTGAACAATAGAAATCACCCATAACTGGGGTTTAGATTTCATGTTTACAGCTGGGTTCCCTGATCTCAGCCCATTACACAAGTTTACCAAAAGAGAAAAACCGTGATAACCTTACTAATTAACAATTCTTACAAATTCATTTTATATTTAAATGAATAGTGCATTAGATATAACATGTGAAAAATTATAATAGAATCGCATGTAAAAGTTACAATCTTTGTTTCTTCATGTGTAAAGTTCAAAACCTTTAAAGGGTTCAGCAATAGGAACTCAGTACTTATGTGCAGAGAGTTCATCAAACCGGAAGAGTCTTTAGAGAGGAAAATATTTCACACCTCATTAGTGTATCCTAATTAAAGGAACATCAAGTCCTGCTGACACAGAAGTCAGCATAAAAGCTGCTTTCCAAGGATTTTTTCAAAGCAGGAAAAAGGCGTGTTCCAAAGGTTTTTCAAAGCAGGATGCAACACCTAATTTTGCAAATTAATAGCAGCAAATTAAACACGAAGACTGCTTTGACACAGCGTCCTTCCCAGGAGCACTTAATCCGACTGAATCCATGTCCTCCGGTCTTCCAGTGAGCCATCCAGCCAAGTTCTCCTCCCCCTCCCCAAGGCTTTGCAGAGGCATCAGAGAGCACTAGCCAAGATCATCTAATGTGATATTAAAATTATATTACATTAGAGAATCTTAAAATTCATCCTAAAAGTGTAATGATATCCTATGAATATCTTTTAATTCATATTAAAATTATATTACATTAGAGAATCTTACAATTCATACTAAACAATCTTGATTACCTTTCAAACAAAGTATAGTTCGTCCTTCGCGCCGTGGCATACAAATTAGTTTGTCTTCCCCCTTTCCATTCACAAGTGATTTCCTTAAAATTTGATGTTTCACAGTTTAGGTTCTGTGGAATATCAGGGGGGTCTGTAGCAGCAAGGGGAAAAAAAAGAAATTATGTGTACTATCCTACACATTGAACCTCAAGTCACAGAGATTTTTAATGCTTTCAGGTCAGTAATATAAGACATTCCATTTCAGTATGGTGGGGGTAGAAAATGTTGTCAAGTCACTCACAGCCAACTGATGGTGGCCCTGTAGGGTTTCCAAAAGCAAGAGACATTCAGAGGTGGTTTTGCCATTGGCCTGCCTCTGCATAGCAAACCTGGACTTCCTTGGTGGTCTCCCATCCAAATGCTGGCCAGGGCTGTCTCTGCTTAGCATCTGAGATCTGAGGAGAGCTAGCCTGGGCCATCCAGGTCGGTGATGGGCAAACTACCTCCCCACAATGAATAGTGTTACCAAATCAGGAGTGCAATCAGGAACGCAACAAAGAACCCTGAAAAGGACAGAGATATTCCACTGCCTCGCCTTGGCAATTATATATGGCAGTCTATATATAGTATGACTGCGAGCTTTCCTATATTAAATGCTCAACATATCCTTGGCAGGGGGAATCAGGGTTCAAGCTAAAAAAACAAACACACAGTCCAATTTCCGTCTCAGAGAAGAAACAATCCAATCATTTGCATTCCATCAAAGCAAAGAGTTAAGATGAAAGCATTTGCCCAGCTGCGTACTTACAGCCTACAAAGGCAAGACCTCCGTCGAAACCATAGGGATCCGTTATACACCACGCGTTTGTCCCAGCCACGATGCTCTTGTTAACATTTGGCACATAGATCAGACTACTCCAGTTGGAGAGACGGATAGGTGGGCTCTGGGCAGGTGAAGAGGAGCCATACTGAAATTCGACTACATGTTGTCCTGCCTTCCACACGCAGCAGAAAGTCAAGTTGGAACCTACTTGCAGCACTTCCTCTTTAGGAAACACTTTAATCGCATCTAGGTCCCCTGTATCCTGCCCTGCAAGGAACAAGAGGAAGGATCACGGTTGGTTTGGAGGGAAGGGAAACATCCACAGCTTATGATTATTCCCCTCAGTTACCCAGTTGAACAGCTGCACATTTCACCTTGACACAATATGCTAGGAATGAGTCTGAAGCAAATCCCAAATGGAAAGGAACCAGGATAAGAATTAGGGCTGCACATTACTATCCATCTTCGTCCCTGCAACTTATGAAGAGGGAAAAAAGACCACTTCTAAATTAGGGTAGCTTTCCATTTCCCTCCTTTCTCTCAGCTGATCAACAATAGACAATTTGATTTTATATCTATCACACCTATGTATGGAGTCGCATTTCCCATTCCTTTTGCCTCTATCCAAAAAGCCCCATTTGAACTTCCCTTCTCCCTTGCAAAAACAAACCCAACTCTTTATTTTCACAACTTTTTCCATTTTTTCCCAGTAATTTCCCCCCTGAACTGTACACGGTTCTCCTTATTATGTGTGCACTAGCAAAGCAGTATGGTATATTATAAATACAAATGGCACACATTCAGTACATATAAACATCACTTAAAATGCATATAAAAACCACACAGCAAGCAAATGTATCTATAATACTAACTGTAAAAAGTGAAGAAACTGAAAGAGGTGACAAAAATGTAAAAAATTTTCAAACCAACAAAACAGAAAAGAGTCACTTATTGCTAATCTTGCCCCTCATTTTAAATTACAGCTCCATTTCTTGTCTCCAAATATATAGAATGCAGCGAGACGGAGGAGATGAAGCATGGATACATATGTATATTCGGTGGGGGGATGATTACTAGAAACAGAGTGTGAGAAAATTGGAAATATGGAACTTTACCAACAATCCATGCTCAAAACACGCACCTCAATGGTTATCAGCCAGGTGACTGGTGTAATGAACACCACTGACCATGCGTACACAAGAGCAACATGAAACCCAAGTAACATCTCATTTTAAATTAGAAACATATTGGTAATTCAAGACTAACAGGGGATCAACTCAAGAGAAAAATTCACTCAAAGGAATTTTGACTTTTAAATGCATCATTGTTGAGGTCTCTGGCATCTCGAATAGCAAGCAAGTGAAATGAGGCTCACTGGCATCAAATCTCCTGGAATTTGAACAAATAGAAAAATTTAACAAAAGCCATGGAGAAGCAATAGCTATGCAAGCAATTTTTGTTCAGTCACTCTCAGGCACAAAGCCAGTGATGATTTAGGTGTTTCTCGCAGTGCCTGGTTCCAAAGCACAGGACTCAAGTGTGCTGCGTTCTGCCATCAATCACACGCGCAAACCTACTTCATACAACGGCATCACCTTACCTGGAATCTTGGCTAACGGACTCCACTCGCTCCACAACGTGGTCCCCGGAAAGTCTTCCAAGTGATGGTAAGAGCGAATCTGGACATAATGAGAGGTACACTCTAAAGGTATGACTGATGTCCAGCTCCAATGGAGGGTGTTATCTTTTTTACTGGTTAATTTTGAATGATAGGTTTCCTAAAAATGCAAAAGGAATATTACAGAAAACTTCATTAAAGGCTATACTTTTCGACTTCTTATTGATACAACAGAAAACACTTGGGGAGGGGGATCACACTCTCCTATGAATTATAATTGTATGGAATGAGAGCCTTTGGTAAGGATGGGCACACTTCTTCGCATACAACAAAGACTGATGGTCCAGCTCTGGGCTTCAGTTTGTCTGCTGCTTTCCTTGAAAGGCTCATCGATAAAAAAGGTAAGTAATCCAGCCACTGGAAATACCTGTGTGTTCAAAAGCCAGGACTGATCAGTCTGTGGGTTCACTGGGGTTGTAGGGGGGAGGTAGTTGTGAATTTCCTGTATTGTACAGGGGGGGTTGGACTAGATGACCCTGGAGCTCCCTTCCAACTCTATAATTCTATGCATGCTGTGGTTGCAACACTTTCCGATACAGTGGTAGTGTCATCCTTAGCAGGATTTATTTCTTTACCATTATTATTCATAGTGTGCCTTTCTGACAGACTAAAAGGTAGATTACAAAATATGATAAAGACCATTTAACAGGATGTGGGTTACAAAATATAGTAAAGCTGAACAGCAAAGATTTCAGATAAACAGAACAATGCAGTGGGGTTAGGACTGAAGAAATTGGAAAACAGTGTAAAACTGTCTAAAACAACAGAACTGCCTGAAGTCTGACATCCCATAAAGAAGACACGGTTACATAGGCAGGAGAGACTGAAAGGGTGTGATGGATATGCTAAACACTGCAATATACTATAATATTATCTTTTATAGAAGCAACCTCCCGAGCTGATCCATTATACTGTAGTTCTGATCTCTTTATGAGACTGTCTCCTACTGAACTTCTTCTGTTTAACAGATTCTGAGAAAGGACAGAAGCATTTGGGCCATCCTGATTGGCTCAGGTAGGCCGCTCCATAATATGAGGAGCTGTGATTAGTGGTAGGGCATCTGCTTGGCACACAGAAGGTCCTAGCTTCAGTTCCCAGTATCTCCAGTTTAAAAAAGACCAAGCAGTGGGTGATGTGAAAGACCTCAGCCCGAGACCTTGGAGAGCCACTGCTGGTCTGAACAGACAATACTGACCTTTATGGACTAAGGGTCTGATTCAGTCTAAGGCAGCTTCGTATGTTCATGACAGCCACCACAGAGAATGTGTGTGGGACTCAGAAGGATGTAACTCAGTTTAGGATAGGACTGTAGCCAGGATTTTTGCCTTCCGGGGGGGCATTTAAATAAGTTGGGGGGCACCCACACACACAGACCCAGGCTGTGTCAGGAGTGACAAGAGAGTAAAAGTTTTTTTAAAAAGTGATGAGAGAGAGGCGAGGATGACAGTAGGCAGGGCAATGGTGAGGTGTGGGTGTGGGGCATGAGAAAAGAAAAATAAACTCGTGGGATGGGAAGTCAGGAGGCCTGGGCAATAAATCGGGGGGACCCTGCCCCAAGATGCCCCACTGTACCTATGGGCCTGGTTTAGTATTGCACTCTAAGGATGCTACTCCATGCACTCCATCATGTAGGAATAACACTCCAAAAAAGACTAGAGAATTTACTTCCAATTACACACACAGATAGAATGCATCTGACCCATAATGATGGACACACTTCAGAATAGTTATAAAAAATGTCTGACTTTGGGGGCCTTTGTTGTTCAAGAACAGCAATGAGGTCTCCCGGTCTTGCAAGACTGACAAATGCACACATCCTCCTGGATTGCAGATGCCATCACTGGATGCAGGTCCGCTATCATTTTGCCCTCTGTTGCCTTTTCATATTCTACAACCAGATAATGTGCTTACTCCTTTTTAGAAGTGCGGTGTCTTTCTTTTTAAAAGCAGCTTGATAAAACGTGCAGCTTATAAATCAAACCTGCCAACCACATTTGACCTACCCAGCCTGTGTTATACCAACAAAAATGAGACAAGCAGAAATACTATAACTTGGCCCATGTTCTTTAAGACCCAAATGTACATCTTCCTTCTTCTAGAAACTTAGGCATCTATTTTTGACAGCTTCTCCAGACTCCCAATCCCCTCATCGCAATGATGCCGATGTAGAAGAACAACAACAAAGAAGGTTGGCTATCAAGTATTGCTTTCTTCTAGACTGAGAACGGGCACAGTGATGGCTTCACAACGTCCTCGAGCCTGCTGATCTCATTTGGCTTCACCGACCTTCAAGTTTACGCTGGGATTACATCAACCACCGTCTGCTGACATTTCTGTCATCTCCTTCTGTCTCATAACATTTAATCATGGTTTTATTCTTGCTTCCCAAGAATCATTTTTAGGCATAGCCTAATCTTACTACAAAATCTTCTAATAAAATAAAATATAAATAATTGCATGCTGTCAAGTTGCAACTGACTCACAGCAACCCCCAGGAGTGTGGGGTTTTCAAAGCAAGAGGTGGTTTCACCACTGCCTCCTTCTGCATAGCAACCCTGGGCTTTCTTGGTGGCCTTCCATCCAAGCACTAACCCATGGCCATAAGAACATAAGAGAAGCCAATGTTGAATCAGGCCAATGGCCCGTCTAGTCCAACACTCTGTCACACAGTGGCCAAAAATGCCAGGTGCCATCAGGAGGTCCAGCAGTGGGGCCAGGACACTAGAAACCCTCCCACTACTGCCCCCCCCCAGCACCAAGAATACAGATCATCCCTTGCCCCAGACTGAGAGTTCCCATCTATACCTTGTGGCTAATAGCCACTGATGGACTTCTGCTCCATATGTTTATCTAGATAAACAGGATGGCCAATCCTGTATCTTCCAAGATCTGATGAGACTGGGTTGGCCTGGGCTTTTAGGCTGCTACCAAAAGGTCCTGCCCCCCCCCCCCAAAAAAAAAAAAGCATGAAGAAAGCATGTTCATTTCTGGCTTCTTTACGAAATCACATGAGTAGAAAAGTTTGGTTCAATTATCCTGTTCTAAGGATGCATCCTCCATATTGGGGATACAGTGAGATACTCAAGGGCTATCTGCTAAGCATGCTCCCCTCTGGAGGCACAGGAAATGGGACAATCTCCCAAGTGCTGTTCACAGGCATCCAGCAGTTGAACCTGTATGTGTCACGGACAATTCCAACAAGAACAAATTTTACTCCCTGCTAATGGAGGACATCTGGCCATTTCCAGACAAAGCCAATACATGCTTGGCCTTCTTCCAATATTATCCCTTATCTTCTTAGCTCTTCCTCCACACAGAAACAGTGTCCTGTAGAGGACAGGTGAGAGTGTTGTTCTTTTCAGCCATAAAGAAGCAGCAGACTGGGTGATCTTGGACCAGGCTCTGTCTCTCAGCCTAAACCAGTTCTCAGGGTTCTTCTGAGCGCAAACATAGGAGCAACCATGCCATTCTCAACAGAGCTGCACCATTCTAAGCCCAATGTGCTTCAACTGATCTAGAAGGAGACAGCATTGCCCAGGATGGCACTGTTGACTTTCTGCATTTACTATAAACTCCTTGGTAGGGATACAAGCACCATATACAACAATTCAAGTGATACAATTTTTATTCAGTGGGTTGGATCCAACCAACTTTCCCACAAGCACTAAAGGAAGGAGGGGACCTCCCCTGACTACCAGATCAGGTATGGTGGCGACCACTGACACAAGCCATGTGGGACAGGGGATAAAGGAAGGAAAACTGGGAAACAGTGAGTGAAAAACCTGGCTGAATCCCACCCCATATCTTCAAAGGCATTCTCATATTTAGAAAGTGATCTATCTTATTCAAAGCTTGGGTTGGAAAAGCAAATGATGACTGGAACAGAAAGGTGAAGTCATAACTCACCAGTGCCACAATCTCCATGGGGTCTTTATACAAAATCCGAATTTCCCAGGTAGCGTCCATAGCAAATGGGACAGTTGAGCTGCCATCATTCCACACCAAATTCAACGTGCGGGTTGGGAAGTCAGCAGTCAAGTTACGAATACGTGGAGTGAGGGGAACATATGCTAGGAGGAAAAAGAAAAGGGAAAACCGGATTCAGAACCTTCAGGTACCAGTTCTAGCAACACACAACGGAATCACTGAATTGCTCTGCCCTGAATATTCACATTCACACAGGATTTTTAAAGTCTGTATTTTTCTACATCAGGGAAAGCTTTTTCCACTGCTCTCCCAGCATAAAGAGAATTCCAGACAGGCAGCCATTTTGCTGCTACAGATTTCCAGACAACTGGAGCCCAGCGGCATAACAAGTTTTTGTGAGCCAAGAGCTCATTTTATCAAACGCACAGTGGTGCAAACTTCTGGCAGTGTGAAGTGCCATTCAGATACAGTTGACTTATGGCAACCCTGTGGGGGTTTGAAGGCAAGAGACAAACAGTTTGCCACTGCCTGTCTTCTCTGTAGCAACCCTGGACTCCCACCAACTGGGGCCAGCCGTGCTGAGCTTCAGAGATCTGATGAACACAGGCTAGCCTGGGCCATCCAGGTCAGGGTGTCTTACGTTTTTAGGAAATACAAAAGAAAATACAAAGTACACATCTATTCTTATGAATGTATAGCCCACACTTCTGATGGAGTGAGTGAGCTCTGACTCACAAAAAGCACATGCTGGCATACATTTTGTTAGTCTTTAAAATGCCGCTGGACTCCTGTTTTCCTCTTATTGCCTGGGTGGGAACAACCATATGGAAGCAGGTTTTGCAAAAAGCTATGCTGACCAGAACGCATATGATGTGAGCCTAAGGCTAACTCAAGCCATTTTGTTTCAGCAAGCAGCCTCTGGCCAGGTCCAAGGTGGGCTGCAGCAGCAGAACCTGGCATCCAGGTGACAGCGGCATGGGCCTGGGAGACAGCAACAGGCACAAGCCATGTCCATCGCTGCCTCCCCCACGCCAACCTCGACTTACCTCAACCTTAATTCCAGGTGCTGATATTGACCTTTAAAGCCCTATGTGGCTTGGGCTCAACATGCCTTTTCCCACACGAACCTTCCCACCCAGACCTGATCTGGATAACCCAGGCAAGCCTTATCTCGTAAGATCTCGGAAGCTAAGCAGGGTCAACTCTGGCAAGTACTTGGATGGGAGACTTTCTTGGAATATCAGAGGCAGGAGGTAGGGGCAGGCCTTATTCAGCCACCTCTCCCAATATCTTCCAGGCCCCCAGTAGGGATCAGTCACCAGAGGTCGCCATGGCTTCCAGGTGCACACATTCTCTCTCTCTCTCTCTCTCTCACACACACACACACACACACACACACACACGAAAAGTAAGAACCTACCTACAAACTCAGGTCAACCTTAAAGATCCTATTGCAGTTGCCCCTGCCAACTGCGGCTAGACTCAAAAAAGGCCTTCCCCATGGTGGCACCGGAGCTTTGGAGCTCCCTCCCCAGGGAAAGATCTCCCCCATTAGCATCTTTCATCAGCAGATGGAGACCTTTTTATTTTGCCTCATATGCTCACAGTAACAGCTTTTGGCCTTCCTTCTAGTGCAGTGTGTTTACATGTTTTTAATTGATCTTTTAAAAATAATTTTAACTGTAATTAATTGTTTCAATGTTTCTTAGGTCCATCGCCTTGTAGACCCTGATTTGGCAGAAAGGCAGCACAAAAATGTTTTCGATAAATACCTATTGCTTTCTGTGGCCACTGGGATGGCGAATCGGCCCTGCTTGAGGAGACCTCACGCACCTGTCCAATAGAGGCGTATATTTGGATAGAATAAAAGCACTACAGCAGTTGAAGAGAATTCCAGCTGGGTGGCCCCAATCGGCCAGAGCAGTAAACTAACAGCAGTAATTGAGGAACAAAAAATACTGGATACAAGGAACATACCGAAGCCCTTTACAGTGCGGGGTTCCAATTCTGTGACCCAAAGCTTAAGGCTATACAGCACATGCATTCCGTGCCTTGCAACAGGCATGCTCAGTGTTGCAGGTATTTATATAAAGCTATATAAATAACATAGAATTTTATAGAGTACAAGGCAGACCCTGCAAGCACAAGCTTGAGACAGCAAAGATAAGAATCACGGAATCATAAAGTGGGAAGGGACCTCCAGGATCATCTAGGCATTGGGCGAGGGGGGGAGAGATGAAGGCTGAAGCGGGGATAAATGGGAAGAATTTGCATTCATTTTAGCTAGTAATACTTGGGCCTAGTTTCAGTGGAGGGGGAGACCTACGGGGCTCTCCCGAAAGATTCACACTACAGGAAAGTATAATGCAATGGCTGATTTTGCTGAGGGTTTTCCCCCGCAAGCAGAATTTGTTTCAGAAAAAGAGGCAGCACGTAAAGGTCTATGTATTTTAATGCAAAAGTTAATGAGAGAGAACAAGTAGGAAACAAACATTCCACTTACATAGGACTGAAAATTGACAAGACTCACCATATTCAGGTTAACAAAATTTGTGGTAGGGTATGAGCTTTTGTGCATCCGAAGAAGTGAGCAGTGACTCACGAAAGCTCACACACCCTGCCACAAATCTGGATAGTCTTTAAGGAGCTACTGGACTCTCTTCTCCTGCTACAGACAGACTAATACGACTACCCATCCTGATCCATATTCAGGTGTTCTGCAAACATGAAAGGCACAATCTGACCCAAGCTAAGTGCTTTATTAAGTCCAACAGATTTCAGCGGAGGGGGGACAGAGCCAAAGACACACGTGAAATCGATGGGACGTGCAAGTGTTCAGCTTTGATCTCAGGGTGTCCAAAAATGACATATTGGCCTATTTTACACACCTGCTCAGAATGCCTCAAGGCAGAAAACAGTGCTTGAATCATACAATTACAGCAACACTTTGAAAACGTCCACTGCTGAATGCTTCCAGAGCTAGCTAGAGAATGCCTGATGATCACTCAGCTTTGGGCAACTTCCAGGCGTCAGAGCCAGTGACCAAACTGTTAAAAAAAAGATGCAACACTATTGTGGGAAATTCCTACCTGGCCAACTCCCAAGGCAGCAGCTTACTTATAATTCACTTCCAACACCCTGACCCTCAAAACAGATTGCTCTCCTTTGAAGATCTCCAACGAAACACTTTTTGTACAGAAGAGCCTAGCAACAAAGTTGGCTGCATTTCTCCTCTTTGATGATAGATAGATATATCACACACACCTCACCATGGAATGAAGTCATACACAATAAAATGTAAACACATTACAAATCATTTCTCTCCCACGTCACCCCAGTTTCTTTCTGCTCTGGGTATGCAAGATCAGAAACGGTAAAAGAAGAATTACTGAGGGAGAACTAGTAGTGCTGAACCAAGTAAACATTGCACAATAATGTCCGTGCAGTATATGATGTACCATCCCTTTTCCTGGGCCATGCAATGAAAGCCTCAAAGGAGATGGAATTATTTGCGCTCTGCACATTCACATAAACAGGGTAGAAAAACACAGTTCACGTAAATACCCCCATGGCCCAGGGAAACAAAAAGGATTTTCTTTCTAGCTGCTGAAGGCTGCAGTCCCAAAGACATTTTCCTGGGAGTGAGACACCAAAATAACATGGGACTTGCCTACAAACACGCCAGCTCAGAATTAGAACTGCTTTTTATACCGTCCTTTTCTCTACCTTAAGGAGTCTCAGAGAGGCTTACCATCGCCTTCCCTTCCTCTCCCCACAACAGACACCTTGTGAGGTAGGTGGGGCTGAGAGAGCTCTGGGAGAACCGTGACTGGCCCAAGGTCACCCATCCGGAGGAGTGGGGAAATCAAAAACAGTTCTCCAGATAGGAGTCCACCGCTCTTAACCACTGCACCACACTCTTAACCACTACACCATATGTGACTTGCTTATGAGTAGGCCAGCTTAAGATTGCCCCCTAATAGTTTCAGGCAACATTTCCTAGTGGGCTCCTAAGATTGGAATTCTGATGGAATAGGGACTAGTCTACACATCCAAGATTACCCTGCTTAGATGCTTTAATTATGTGGGTGATATATATATATTTATATATATATATATATATAAAAAACTGATTTTACTCTGTACTCCTATTCTTGTGCTTTATTTATATTTTAAAATATTTAATACATACACACACCCTCATGCAACGAATGTATTACCAGGAGTTTACAAGATACTTCATTTATACGCAATCTTTCTCCCCAATGGGGAGCCAAAGCTGATTATCTTGTTCGCCTCGCCTCCATTTCATCCTAACAACAGCTCAGCGAGGCAGGTCAGGCCAAGTGTGTGTGTGACTGGCCCAAGGCCACCCAGCAGGCTTTCACAGCAGAACCTGGGCCTCCCACACTGAGAGCCGGTGTAGTGTAGTGGCTACGAGTGGTGGGTTTGATTCCCCACTCCTCCTCCACATGAAGCCAGCTGGGTGACCTTGGGCCAGTCACAGTTCTCGAAAGAGCTCTCTCAGCTCCACCTACCCCACAAGGTGTCTGTTGTGAGGAGAGGAAGGGAAAGGTGATTGTAAGCTGCTCTGAGACTCCTTAAGGTAGAGAAAGGTAAAGGTAAAGGTTCCCTTGCTCGAAAGCCAGTCGAATCCGACTCTAGGGTTGCGGTGCTCATCTCCGTTTCAAAGCTGAAGAGCCAGCGCTGTCCGAAGACATTTCTGTGGTCATGTGGCCGGCATGACTAAACACCAAGGCACACGGAACGCTGTTACATTCCCACTGAAGTGGTACCTATTTATCTACTTGCAATTTCTTGCTTTTGAACTGCTAGGTTGGCAGGAGCTGGAACTAGAGACGGGAGCTCACCCCGTCATGTGGCACTCACGGGTCTTGAACTGCTGAACTACTGACCTTCCACAGCCTGCAGTTCAGCATCTTAACCACTTGAGCCACCGCAGCTCCTTAAGGTAGAGAAAAGGAGGGTATAAAAAGCACTTCTTCTGAGCTGGCATGTTTTTAGGGAAGTAGTGAAAGGTGGGGTATAGAAACCTTCTTCCCAGCTCCTAGTTCAGCACTCTAAACACTACTACACCACGTTGGCTTAATACTTAAGTCTTCATGCACTTGTCAGAAAGTTGAAAATAAGGAAGGAAACTGAAGGAAATAAAAAAGCAATACTTGTTTAAATATAAGGCAAGACAATGTATAAGTGGACCAGCATACAATACTGCAGCTGGGATCCTACGACCTTTTTCCTTATGTACTTCTCTTCATCCACTGCAGAGGCTGTCCTCTATGGTGAAGTGTGCTTCCTCGGCCACTGCAGTCACATTCTACTTCAACAAGATCGATTTTTTTAAAGGGAGACCCCAAAAGGCCTACCATGAGAGAAATGCACACTGCAGAAAATTGCCTCTGCGACGGACAAAGGCTATACCTACTTTAGATTGATTCCAGATTGATTCTCTGTATTACGTTTGAGTGCTGCCTGACATAAGAATACATACAGCAGCTTCCGGTCTGGGATTCATGGCGTCCTGACGTGCTCTGGCTTGCTCGTAGAGCTCCCAGAGCAAACGGAGGGTCTTGACGACAGGGTGGGCTTCCAATAGCCCACCGCAGATCCCCCCAGGCAGGGGGGTGACTGGCAGAGAGCCTGGCCCGAGAGAGGAGTTGAGATCGGCTGATAGCAGGGCTTTAAAGAGCGCCGCGACCAGCCTTGATCCCCTCCCCCAGAGAAGGCACTTCGGAAAATCTCTACAAGACCCCACCGAGTTGGATTCTCAACATAAGAACGCATGACCCAGACCTCCAAGACATTCTACGGAAACTGATATCAAGGAAACACTGCTATAACAAGACACTGACTTTGAAGGTAACTTTTTAAAATTGCTCACCGGAGACGCGTTTCGGCCGAAAATAAACAACATCCGATGAAGCGCATGATCGTGCACTATCTGTTGTACTAACATTGGAGCGGAAAAAGTGCAGTTAAACAGCTAAAAAAGGCCAAAAAGCCGAATTGTTGATCATTCCTGCGGTTAAATTATTGACTTTAAAATAGAAACTAACAGTAACTCCGCGAGAATTGCAGTGGAAAAGTACTGGAGCTGCTGCAGCAGAAATCGGCAAAACAGGAAGTGACTTCAGAACAGACAAGTAATCATCCTAGAGAAGACCAAGGAGGCCGGAAGAAGGGAAGAAATCAGGAACAAGGGGGACCATTAAGATTGCCGGACAGGAAGTGAGTACCCGGAAGAACCATTTACCATAGAGAAATTGCGCCCGCCATTTTGGGAAGGTCAGAAAAATTTTCTTTGATTTTAAACGAAAGACTTAATATAAAAAAGTGAAACCAGTGCGATTTAGGTGGGCACAAGAAGGACTTTGATTTAGAGTGTGTTGGAGGGAAGATTGTGAACAACGGCTTACGACCTGCGGCAACGACAGAGGGCAAATACCTGGTCCTCCCCGAAAATGGCTGGAAAAGAGGAAAAAAGCTACAGGGCATGATGGAAGCTATGGAAAAACGAGTGATGGACGCGATTCTGAAGCTTGAAAAGACCGTTATATCAGAGGTAACAGAGCTGAAAAAAGAAATGTCTGGAATTACAAAAGAGATACAGACGCTGACCAAAAGAGCAGATGAGATGGATGTAAGGGTGAAGGGAGTAGCATCCAATATAGCTGAGGTCACTTTAGAAACAGATAAAGTGAATGTGATGGTCCAATACAATGCAATGATTAATCATATGAGATTCAGGGGGATCCCTGAAGATAAGAATGAGGACATCCATTCAGTCATGGTAGATGCTGTTGCAGATTTTTTGAAAATGGAAGAGGAGAGAGTGGCGGCACAGATTGATGTGGTATACAGAGTCAACTCTGCGATTGCGCAAAGGAAAAAATTACCTAGAGATGTAATTGTCCAGTTTATATCTAAGAAGTTGAAGGAGGATTTGTTTAAGCAACAATTTCAGGACGACTTCACAATTGGCAACAAGAAAATCATGGTCCTAAAGGAACTACCCAGAGCGATGCTTCAGGACAGACGACTTTTTAAAGACCTGATTGACAAGCTGAAATCAGAGGGCATAAGATATAGATGGGAAATTCCTAAAGGTGTCAGTTTTTCGTTCAAACAGAAGAGAGTCACCATCAAGTCAGTTGACCAAATGACCAGATTCATCAATGATAATTTTATAGACTCTGATAAATAATTACAGAATCAACATGGAGAGTCAAATAATTTCATGGAATGTTAATGGACTGAACTCACCCCAAAAAAGGAAAATGTCAGACTCTGGTTGGAAAAACAGAAATGTGATATTGTTTGCTTGCAAGAAACACATATTAAAAAATCAGATGCCAAATTTTTGATTCAAAAAAGATTAGGAGAGGAATTTTATTCACTCTCCTCTCAAAAGAAAAAAGGAGTAGTTACATATATTAAAAAAGAGTTGGAACCAAAAGAAATTTTCAAAGACAATGAAGGGAAATTTTTGACGGTAGAAGTTGTGCTGCAGAATAAAAAGACATTAATTGTTAATCTCTATGCTCCCAATGGGGCAAAAGAAAACTTTTTTCAGAATTTGTGGGAACAACTACGACAGTTGACCTATGAGCAAATGATTTTAATGGGCGATTTTAATGGTACTGTTGACAATGTTGTTGATAGAAAATCAAAAAAAGGAATTGAGGCCATGGGCAAACTTCCTAAAGTCTTTTTCCAATTGATTAAACATGAACATTTGGCAGACGTTTGGAGAACTAAACATCCCAGAGACAGTGAGTACTCTTTTTATTCATCAAGACACGAGTCTTTTTCCAGGATAGATATGATGTGGATGACAGAGAACCTAATCTTGCAAACACGCAAAATTGAGATACTACCTAGGACTCTTTCTGACCACAGTCCGATAAAATGGTCAACGTATGTTAAGAGAAAAAAATTTCGATGGCGACTCAACGAAGATTTGCTGGACAAGCAAAATATTGTGGATAAAATAAGGACAGAAACCCAAACATACTTTCAACTGAACTTAAATAAAAGTGTACAGACGCAAACGGTATGGGAAGCCTACAAGGCTGTGATGAGAGGACATCTGATTGCAATTAATAATAATGAAAGGAAACAACAAATGAAAATAGACAAAGAAATTATGGAAAATATTCGGAAAAAAGAAACAGAACTTAAGAAAAGGCCTGGTAAAAAGAAGATTTTGAGAGAATTGAGGATCCTAAGGGAGCAATATGCGGCAAGGTTGAACAAAGAAGTATTTTGGAACTTGAAAAAATTGCAACAGAAATCCTTTGAAGGTGCAAATAAACCTGGCAAATATTTAGCATGGCAATTAAAGAAAAGAAGAGAGAATAAAACAATCACTTGTTTGAAAGATGGAAATAAAGAGATTTTGGACCCAGGAGGAATTAAAAGGGAATTTTTCAAATACTATGCGACTCTCTTTCAATCGAAACAAGCAGATCCTCAAAAAATGTTGGATTACCTATCCAAAGTTAATTTGATACAACCAAATCCAGAAATGAAAACACTCCTAAATGCTGCAATAACTAAGGACGAAATTAGTAAAGCAATAGCCGAGGCAAAAATCTCCAAAGTCCCAGGCCCGGATGGCTTTTCAGCTAAATTTTATAAAAAATTTCATGAAGATTTGGTTCCGGTGCTGGAGATTCTTTTAAATGAAATTAGAAAGACAGGAAAGATCCCTGACTCCTGGAATGAAGCTGCAATCACCTTAATTCCTAAAGAAATGCAAGATTTAACAAATGTTAAAAACTATCGGCCCATTTCATTATTGAACAACGATTATAAAATATTTGCAAAAATATTGGCAGAGCGCCTTAAAAAGTTTTTGAAAGATACTATTGTGGAAGATCAAGCTGGTTTTTTACCAAATAGACAAATTAAAGACAATATGAGGGTTGTATTGGACGCAATTGAGTATTATGACAAACATCCTGAAAAAGAAGTCGCTTTTTTATTTTTGGACGCAGAGAAGGCCTTTGATAATTTAAATTGGGAATTTATGTTTAAAGTGCTTGAGAAATCTATGATGGGCGTAGAATTTACAAGAATGATCCAATCGATATATAAAGAACAAAAAGCTTCGGTGATTGTTAATGCAGAATCAACAGATATGTTCCGGGTAAGAAAAGGTACTAGACAAGGTTGTCCCCTGTCACCATTGTTATTTATCTGGATTTTGGAGATTTTGCTACAAGCGGTCAGAGATGATGTTAATATAAAAGGGTTGAATATTGGAGGTTTTTCATTTAAATTAAGAGCATTTGCGGATGATATCATGTTTATTGTTGAAGATCCTGTTAATAATATGCCTAAGGTATTTGAAAAAGTAAGAGAGTTTGGTGATCTTGCAGGGTTTTATGTCAACAAAAATAAATCTAAGATACTGTGTAAAAATATGATTGGTACAAAGCAACAAATGTTACAAAATGTGACAGAATGTGAAGTGGTTAAAAGGGTTAAGTATCTGGGAGTTGAAATTACAATGAAAAATATAGATTTGTTCAAGAATAATTATGAAAAATTGTGGGGTTCGATAAAGAGTGATTTAGAAAAATGGGAAAAACTAAGGTTATCTCTTCTTGGAAAAATTGCCGTTATTAAAATGAATGTACTGCCCAGGTTAATGTTTTTGTTTCAGACAATACCAATTGTGAAAGATGGAAAAGTGTTGGTAAAATGGCAAAGAGAAATCTTTAAGTTTATCTGGGCAGGGAAGAAGCCAAGAATTAAAATGAAGATAATGTATGATACTAAGGACAGAGGTGGCTTCCAAGTCCCGAATTTGCGTTTGTATCATGAAGCAGTATGTATGTCTTGGTTATCTGAATGGGTAAATTTGGAAAATAGAAAACTTTTAGCTCTTGAGGGGCACGATTGCAGATTTGGCTGGCATGCCTATCTTTGGTATGGGAAAAACAAAGCTGACTCTATGTTTAAGCATCATTATGTAAGGAGGACATTGTTTGATGCATGGACCAGGTATAAGGATACAATATCGGATGAAAGGCCTCTGTGGATTGTTCCAGCTGCAGTTATACATTTGTTTTCAGAATATAGAGGCAATGATTGGTTGAAGTATCAGGAATTGTTGCAAAGAGAAGGGAAAAATATGTTTTAAAACCAAATAATGAATTAGAATTTGAGTATGGTTGGCTACAATATTGTCAAATAAGGGACATTTATAAAAAAGATTGTAAAGAGTTTGGTTTTAGGGCTATGAATGATGATTTTGAGAATATATGGTTGAAAAAAGAACGGAAAATGATATCAAAAATGTATAAAACTTTGTTGACTGTATATACTTTGGATGAAACCGTTAAAGAACAAATGATAAAGTGGGCCATAAATATGAACAAAGAAATTTCTATGGAATCATGGGAATTTTTGTGGAAAAGATCTTTTAAAATGTCCACTTGTATTAACGTAAAAGAAAATTGCTATAAGATGATGTATAGATGGTATATGACACCAAAAAAGATTGCTAATATTAGCATGGATAAGAACTTGAGTAATAAATGTTGGAAATGTAAAAAAGTAGAGGGTTCTTTTTACCATATGTGGTGGTCATGTGATAAAGCGAAAGCATACTGGTCTAATATACATTGTGTGATGCAGAAAATATTGAAAACCCCAATTGAGAGAAAGCCTGAACTTTTTCTCCTCGGTTTGACAATGGAAAAAATTCCACAAGAGAAAAGGACACTGTTATGGTACATGATTACGTCGGCGAGAATGGCCTTTGCTCAGCATTGGAAAATGGAGAAGGTACCAGATATACATGACTGGTTGAGAAAATTGTTATTTTTAGCAGAAATGGACAAAATGACAAAGAAATTAAATGGACAAATGGCAGAACAGTACTTAAAAGACTGGGAAGGATTGAAACTGTATCTAGAAACTGAATATAGAATGAAGGGGAAAATATATAATTTGGATACGTACGGATATTGAATGAGAAGTGAAATGAATTTTGAACTGTATGTACTGTTATACATAATATGCTGAAATTGTAGAGGTTATATATAATTTAAATGTGTTACCTGGTTTGTCGAGGTATTTAAGTCTAAACTTGATTGCCTTATAATTTTTTCTGTTTGTTATTAGCAGTGTTGGAAGCCTATTAGGGGGGTGGGGGGATTGGGATCTTACTTTTTGGAAACTGTATTGGTAACGTGATTGGAAATGTTGAATATATCCCAATAAAAATTTTGTTTCAAAAAAAAAAAAAAGAATACATACAGCGAAGTTTCTGGAATGATCGTCATCTTTAATGACTCAGACTTATGTAACAGCCATTAAATGATTGATGTACTGTGAATAGTTCCACTGATGGAAGTATGCTGAAATGAGGCTTACATATCCAGAATCCTCATGTGATTTCTGACCTTGACTTTTGACTTCTTTGATCCTTTTGGACTGATTTCCTGGGACTCCTCTGGATCCATCCTGTTTGACTATTTCTTTATATTAATTGTATTAATATATTCTGTTATGTCAAACTATGTTTCACATATTTTCACGACCTTTATTGATACATACCTATGTTGAGATATTTTGTGTTCTATTACAGTGTATTGTTGTTATTGTGTCTGCATACACACTGTAATCCTTCAAAAATGTGGTGGCGAGCAGAAAAGAAGCTGAGGAGAAGGTACAGAGGGCGTGGAGAGACAAAGGGCAACCTGGAGTCAGCAAGAAAGGAACTTGCAGATCCTCCTTTGTGAACTTATACAGTGGTTACTTATATCAGGAAAGGGAGGATAGAGCTGGCTACTAGGAAATTTGGAAGCCTCACCATCACCCCGCCATAGGAAGCATTGCATCTAGTTCTTCAGTGCTGAGATAAGGGATAACAAATGGATAATGGATAATAAGCAAAGTCAAGGTTGAAGTAAGGCTGCTCTCAATATATACTTACGGATATTTTCATCGTGCAGCTGAAATGAGTTTGTAGAGACTGGCTCTGCAGATGAATTAAAAGCCTTTATCTCTATGAAAGTAGAGCCAAATGAGAACAATGGCATCTGTGCTCGGTTATCTTGAGTTGCTACACATTTCAGGGAAGAGGAAGAAGAGGCAGGGGAAGATCTGAAAAAATATGAACAGAAAATGAAATTAGTCATATTTCAAATATATTATGGAAGAAAGGCACTTCCATAAAGTCCTTTGAAGTGTTTTTTTAGAAATCAATTATCGTAGAAAAGCAGTTGAGTTATCAGCAAAGATGTTAACCAACCTTGTATTACTAGTGCAAAGTTTGTGACGGGTCTACTGTCACCAACTTCCACGAATTTTTAAGGCAGTTCATGGGGTCTGTGGCCAGAACAGAAAGCAAGGATTTAAAGGGACTCCGAGTCCTTTTAAACCCCTACTTTCTGCTCCAGCAGAAAGCTGCAAAAACAGCTGAGCAGCTGGAAGGGCTTGCAGCTGCTCAGCTTTTTCAGGCTTTCTTATTCAGTCCCTTTAAACTTTAAAGGGACTGCATACGAAAGCTGGAAAACAGGGAGCAGGATGTCCGGGGTCAGGGCTGGACGCTGCTTCAACAGGGGATGCCCCAATCCATCGCCTGGCAATCCAGGAGAGTTTGGGCACTCACCCACCTTCACCCCATCACCTGAGGATGCCCTTGACAACCAGACCTCCCAGCAGAAACTCACCCAGGAGGTTAGTGGTAGAGAAGAGGCTGGTGGGGGACAAAAAGCCAGTGGTGGTGAAGGGGTGGACGGTTGAGGCAGTCAGCGGGGCTGCAGTGACAGTATAGCAACCCAGGGCAGGGGAGGGGAGGAGGACACTCCAGCCCAGGGGACCATGTGGGTTGGGCATCTCCTATGGACGGCCTGCTTTTTGCTGTGCCTGGCTTTGCCAGTGCTGGAGAATGTCCAACCAATATGGTCCACAGGCTGGAGCAGCCTCTTCCCTGCCAGTGCCAACTCCTACACCCTGGGCTCCTAGGGCAGGCCTGACCACGGTACTGCCACCGTGGCCTACCACCACAGCCCTGCTGCCGCTATGCAGCTCACCATAACCAACTCTTCCACCTTCCTATTGACCACCTCAGCTGGCTGCCCCTTCTCTGTCGCTGGGGTCTTCTCTTCCACTGGCTTCTTTGCTTCTGGCCTCCTAGGTGAGTTCCCACTGGGAGGTCCAGATGTCAGGGACATCCTCAGGTGATGGGTGAGTGCTTGGGCTCTCCTGGATCTCCAGACAACAGACGGGGGTTTCCCCTGATGAAGTGGTGCCCAGCCCCAACCCTGGACAAGCTGCTCCATTTTCTGGCTGAGTGGTTGGGAGCACTTCTGCGACTCAGCTGTTTTTGTGGCTTTCTGAAAACTCAGTTTAAATGAACTGTGGTACCTTTAAACAAGGTTTGCTGGGCTCACAAATCACAAACCGGTTTGTCAGAGAGGGAACTGGTTCAGTTCATGGTCTGGCCACAAACCGAACTGCATTTTTTGCAGGGCATGCCCATCCCTAGTGACCGTTATTGTCACAAGTTCTTCTCTGGCTCAGATTCTATAGCCACATGAAAGAACATTCCTCTGTCTTTCTTCCCATTCCCTCCAAGCTTCGAGTAACAACAGCTGTGGATACAGCTGGCTTTAAAGTTCACCTGGGAAAGGTATTCTCAAAACAAGACACCACCAATGAAGTGAAGGTGACAGCAGAGAAGTTCCTCTAAAGCAGACCTGAAAGGCTAGGCAGGTTCATATAGGAGAAATAGGTCTCATATGAACAGGCCAAGTTGGTAACACTGCTACCACCCCCACAGATCTCCAGAATGAGACGTTCCCCTTCTGATTGACATGGTTATCTGAGCACCCCTCCACTGGCTAGATACCATTCAGTTCCTTAGTATAACAAACCAGTGGGGAGTATAACAAACAGCTGGAGCACAAAAACTGGGACCAAATTGTGGGGTGGGGCACCAACTAGAATATGCATAAGGACAGAAAGAATGCCTTGACCGCCCCACTGATCTGTTTAGCACAGAAATGTAGATTTTAATTGTTGTCTATAGAGATATTATACACTTTATTTGCTATTTTCTGAGAACTTTAGCTACAGAATTGCTCAGGAGGGCATTTTTGTAAAAGTTAATCAGGTTGTAGTGGATTACTCTGTTTACTGTATGTGTTCTTCCATTTTTAATGTATTGTCTTCTACTGTCCCTCATTTCTGGTTTTGGTGTTGTGTGTTTATGCATTATTATCAAACTATTTTATACATTACTTAAAATGCTGTTTTAATGTCCAAACGTTTTCCTGACCCCGAAGTGGTGATCAGCAGTTCTGGAGGCCTCACTTAAAAAAGGATGTGGACAGAATGGAGTGGGTGCAGAGGAGAGTGACGAGGATGATCGGGGGCCCGGAGACCAAACCCTGCGAGGAACGGCTGAGGGACCTGGGAATGTTTAGTCTGGAGAAGAGGAGGTTGAGGGGGGACATGATTGCTCTCTTTAATTATTTGAAGGGCTGTCACTTAGAGGGCAGGGAGCCATTCCTGTTGGCAGCAGAGGATAGGACTTGCAATAATGGATTTAAATTAAGGGTGGGAAGGTACCGGCTGGATCTTAGGGAAAACTTTTTTACAGTAAGAGTTGTGCAACAGTGGAATCAGCTGCCCGGGGAGGTGGTGAGCTCCCCCTCACTGGCCGTCTTTAAGCAGCAGCTGGACAAACACTTGTCAGGGATGCTCTAGGCTGATCCTGCATTGAGCAGGGGGTCGGACTAGATGGCCTGTATGGCCCCCTCCAACTCTGTGATTCTATTATTCTACCCTGGGCATGTAAGAAAGGTCCATGAGAGCCGAGCACTGGCTCATGCCTTCCTCATTTATGGTTGTGTCTTAACACTTGGGGTTTTTTTATTGCATTTTTTTCTAATTTTGTAATCTAAATTGACCCTCAGTAAGATGTAAGTAATGTAAATAAGTAAATAAACAGAGCCGTATAGTGCTTTCCATAAACAAGTACATGAATAAATTCTTTCCAATAACAACTGAGAGACAGAAAAGAGAGGATGGTGTGGAATGGACAATATTAAAACAATACTACAAAGCAATGGGGCATCTTTCACAGGAAGTGCCAAGAAATCTTCAGTTATTACCTGTCAGAGTAACAGAATATGTAACTGAGTCCAAGGCTCATAGCTGTCCAGGAGCAGGTAACATTTTTTAAATCATGTGTGACGCATGTCAAATTCAGAGGCTCACGTGAAGAATCTGGAATTGCAGGTAATATCGTTAAGCAACAGTATAAAGCTTGCTTTGAAACCTGCCCCCTCCAAACCCATAAGAATATTAATAATCCCTTCACCACCTCAATAAATTCTGAAACTGGATTTGAAGTACACTGTGAAATACGAAGTCTTGTATCTGTTTAGTGGCCTAGCCATAAATACTCAAATTTGACAGAAATGTTGTAGTCATATCTGTATCATACATTAAACTAGCTTAATAGCCTATTTCATATAGCCCAAAGAGTGATTAACACATGGAATTCACTGCCACAGGAGGTGGTGGCAGCTACAAGCATGGACAGTTTCAAGAGGGAATTAGATAAACATATGGAGCAGAAGTCCATCAGTGGCTATTAGCCACAGGGTATAGATGGGAATTCTCAGTCTGGGGCAGGTGATGCACTCTATTCTTGGTGCTTGGGGGGGCAGCAGTGTCCTGGCCCCACTGCTGGACCTCCTGATGGCACGTGGTATATTTTGGTCGCTGTGTGACAGAGTGTTGGACTAGATGGGCCATTGGCCTGATTCAACATTGGCTTCTTTTATGTTCTTATGTTCATCATTTTAGGGAATCCTGGGAGAACAATTCCCAGTCCTCCCTAAGAAGAAGAAATAAGCTACTAAACTACTTTGGGAGAAATCAATCATACTTCCCAGGATTCCTTGGGAGAGATTGCAAAAGGTAGATCAGCATAGGGAAAAAAAAGGTAAACTGGGTTTTGAAGTTTGAGGCATATATTTTTTCTGGTCTGTTTCCAATATGGGACAGAAGTTATGTGCCATTAATGTGAAACTTACACCCTCCAACCCCCACCTTGAGAATCCCAGAAAAGGAGGGTAAATTCACATGGCAGTTCAGGACATTGTGTGCTTGCCCCCCAAGTGAGAATTTTACCGTGCAACTCTATGGAAGGTTACTCACTTCTAAACCCACTGACTTCAATGGCTTTAGAGTAACTCTGGATTGCATGGTTAACTGCCTATAAAACAGGGACATTTCCTTCTGTCTCTTCGTAATTTTACTCTTTTTGGACCAGACACTCCCTTTTAGTCAAACCTGCCTCACACGGGTGACATTAAGAGGATAAAATGAAGGAAGGGAGAACGAAGTTGTAAGTCACTTTGGATCCCCACTGGGGAGGAAAGTGGGGTATAAATATCTAAATAAATAATGTTCACAAGGTAACAGTTTTAACAAACAAGCAAACCCTGAACAGAATCCTTTGCAGAAGTTGAATCCAGTATTCCAAAATGAGAAAGTTTCTGAAAGCTGTTTTATTTTTGGCACTTGGTTGCCCCAATGTAAGCCGCCCTGAGCCCGTTCGCGGGGAGGGCGGGGTAAAAATGTAATAAATAAATAAATAAATAAATAAAATAAAACGCTTGCACAAGATCCCAAATAATTTAATTTGGCTGTACAGAATGAGCTACTTGTATGAAGGGCCTAATTTACAGTTCATTAGCAAAATCCTAAGCAGGGAGTTACATCATTTTAAGCCAAATAACTTCAATGGACTTAGCAGGAGGCAACTCTGGTTGCCCTGACCTGGAAAGCCCAGGCTAGCCCGATCTCATGAGATCTTGGAAGCTAAGCAGGGTCAGTTCTGCTTAGTACTTGGATGGGAGACCACCAAGGAAGTCCAGAGTCACTACACAGAGCAGGCAAGGGCAAACCACTTCTGAACATCTCTTGCCTTGAAAACCTTGTGGGGATGCTATAAGTCAGCTGTGACCTGACAGCAGAAAACAACCAGGACACCCTATGTTTAGGACAGCACTGGCAAAAAGATTCAGTTCAAAAGTCACCGATTGGACTCAGTCATGGCTTGCCACAAAGCAATGGTGTTGCCTGCAAAACCAAGGGAATTCACCAGTACAGTGGTAGAGCCCTTTGTTGCAACTCTGGCAACTGCTCTTTACAGTAGCTGTGGTGCAGTGGAAATGTGTGTGTGTGTGTGTCTTACTAATTAACTGAATGGTTCAAAAGCAAGGCTTATCTGTCCAACATGAAGATTTCTACATTGGCAGGATAGGAGCACATCAGCTCAGCCTCACAAATACGAACACGACAGAATCTTGCCTGAGATCTGGGTTCAGAATCTTCTATTAAAAGACCTGCCGTACTTTGACAGAGTTTAGGGATACAGAGATGATCAGGACTATTCAAGCTCTATCTGGCACTGATATGCAATGCTTAGAAAACTCCTCATCTTGCTATGTGACAGAAGGAACCGAAAAACCACTGAAGAAACCAAAAACCACTGAACCACAAACCACCAAGTGTTAATACATAGGAACTGCTTTATGACCTGTTTCATGTGGGCTGTTATCTGACTAAAGGGTGTCAGTTTCGTTTTTAAGCACAGCCTAAACTATTCAAAATTAGCCAGCAACAACAGCACTGTGCACAAGTTATAGTGGATCCATGCACAATCCATGCACAGCACGCACATGATTTTTCAAATGCGAGTTGAATAATGTTTACATTACATTCAACATCAGTGTGACTGAACATGATTTACCCCTGAAGTTTTTCCAGGGACTTGGCTCCAGTTTTACCTTTTAAGTGAATGGACACCTTTTCACTATGACGTCACTACGATCTGTTAGCACTGGCATGGCACAAGGGCAACGCTCTAGCCCTTGTGTTAGTGCTACAGTTTCATCCCGGCACCACCACACCAGCATTTCTAAGTCACACTGGAAGTGATGTCATCATGTAGCTATGAAGATTGCTCCTCCCCAACACTGCAGTAAATACCCACCTCCCACCCATCTCTCACCAGTTGCCAGGTCACATCCTAGCTTTAGCACAGGCAGCATACAGGGCTTCACCACATACAGGGCTCATGCTGCATGACAATCCAATGATGCCATTTTTTTTGTGACAGGTGTCACGTCCACTCAGGACGTACCTGTGGCAGCAGCAGACACCATTCTGCTTGCTCTATGACAACTAAAGCAGCATCCCAGACAAAGAAGGAAAGATCAACTCTTCTGCCCTGCATACCTCATAAACTGTTATTCCATAGTTTAAACCTATGTGGCGTAACTGAATGCAGCTGTTATAAATGGCCTTTCAGATGCCTCATAAGGGCCCACAGGCAGACAAAAGTGTTTCTGTCATGGAAGCTCACTGGCTGATCTTGGGCCAGTCAGACACTCTCAGCCTAACCTACCATGCAGGACTTGATTTGAAAAACCACACTGGGTCCCCCATTGCAGGGAGAGGTCAGTTATAAATGAAGTAAACTAACAAATTTCTTCTTCAGAGGGCAGGAAAAGTCTGAAAATACGTGGCCTTGTAAAGGCCGAATGATTGCTGAGGCAAAGCCAGAGGAACTGTTTTGTTTTTAAAAGAGGGAATCTCTTCTCTTATCATCTCAAAGGCAGCTGCACTGATATGTTCTTGCCACTCCATGTGATATCCATGCCTTAGCCCTGGGAAAACAGCTGAGCGAGAGACTTCTGCCCTCTCAACGCTTCATAAAACATTTCTTTCTTTCCAACAGAGAAAGAAGGACTGGTTACGGTTTCAGCCGCTCCTCCTTGCTCGTGTTAGATGAAATTCCTTCATTCAAAAGGGGTGGATCCAAGGCTAAAACCAAACTAAAGGAGGTAATAAAACCGATTCCAGTGATATAGACATGTCAGCCTGTGCTAAGAAACACAAATAAAAGAGTCTTGTGACACTTGGAAGACTGAAGAATTTATTGCATTTATTAGAATGGGTTCTGTCTAGCTCAGGAAAGCAAGAGAGGGGCTGTGTGCTAGAGCATCTGCTTGGCATGCAGAAGGTCCCAGGTTCAATCCCTGCCATCTCCAGTTTAAAAAATCTGGCAGTAGGTGATGTGAAAGAGAGCCACTGCCAGTCTAAGCAGACAATACTGATTTTGATAGACCAAGGGTCTGATTCAGTATAGTTTCACGTGTTCATGTGTATCACCAAAAATCTGATAGTTTTGAAGCTCACACACTGCTCCTTTTCAGTACTACTACTACTAGTAATAATGAGAGACTGGATTTATACTCCGCCCTTCACTACCCAAAGGATTCTCAGAGCGGCTTACAATCTCCTTTCCCTTCCCCTTCCCACAACAGGCACCCTGTGAGGCAGGTGGGGCTGAGAGAGCTCTTTCAAGAATTGCTTTTGAGAGAACAGCTCTGAAAGAACTTGTAACTGACCCAATGTCACACCAACAGCTGCATGTGGAGGAGTGAGGAATCAAGCCAGGTTCTCCCAGATTAGAGTCACCACCCCTAACCACTACATCAAACTGGCTCTCAAATAAATCAGCTTTTTAAAACTTTATATTTATTTCCATTTTAAATGGTTTAATCAACTATTTAAATACCTAAAATAACTGCTTATAATATTTTACCTTAAATTAATTCCCCAGCTATGTTCCACTTCACGCTGTAGTTATGCTGACAGACTTATCAGACTATTAGCAATGACTGCTAAACTGAACCTCCATGTTCAGAAGAAGCATGCCTGTAAATACTAGATCTTAGGGATAAAGCACTGCTGCTTTCAAGCTTCCCATCTGGCTGGCCACTGTGGAAACAGAATGGTGGACTAGCAGGGCCTATATGGGACCTGCCCTTGAAGACTATTCAGGAGCTTCAACTGGCTCAAACCGCAATAGCAGGTTGCTGTCTGGCATAACTTACAAAGCGACTATATCACCAAGTCTGGGAGGAGGGCACTCAAAGGACCAACTGCTCCCACATAAACCTGCCTGGTTGCTAAGGCCACGTTTACAGCTCTTGTTCCATCACGACCTGCAATAAGGTGGGTGGTCCCTCGGGACTGGACTTTTCTGTGGTAGCACCTTACTTCCGGAACAGGCTCTCCATAAATATTCGGCTGGCACTGAGTAAAGGTTGCCTGATTCTATTAAGCTTCCTGCACTAGCTAAGCATATCTATCTATATCATCGTTAATGGTATTTTATTGGCCCACCGTTTTGACATCCCTTATTATTTTATTTACAAGATGGGTAGTCATGTTAGTCTGCCTGTAGCAGCAGAAAACAGCAAGAGTGCAGGAGCACCTTAAAGACTAACCCTGCCACGTATTTCGTTAGTCTTTAAGGTGCTACTGGACTCTTGCTCTTTTCTACTATTTTATTTACATTATTTACAGTCCCCTTTTCTCACTGGGACTCAAGACAGATTTCACAGAGTGTCAATAAAATCAACAGGATGGGACGTTCAATAAACAGTGAAACAGGATGTGGGTTCTAGAACCAACCAGCACTATAAAAACAGAACTGAAGCAAAGTAGTCTGTTAGCATGACATATTAAACGAAGCAAAATCACATAATAGGATCCAACTTGCAGCAAACAACACACAGTCGTATAGATCACAGCCCGTAGTAATGTATCCAAGTAATTTCGTGAATAATTCTCTACAGTGCTACCCTATTATCTGCATTAACAAGCCCTCTTTTATACCTTTCCCACCTTTATTATTTTTTTTAAATTCCCTCGTCTGTTTTGCAACTGGGAATACTGATATTGTTTTATTGCTAGTAAATATTTTATTGTCGTTTTTTGGTGCTGGTAGGTCTTTTTATCCTTGCCATCTTATGCCATTTCGGGTTCACAGGTATTTGTTTTAATGGCTGGTTTACTCTGCTGTTATTTACTGCTGGCAACAATTAAGTTTTATACTGGAATTTATATTGTTTTAAAGTGCGTTTTAAGCCACCTCAAAGGCCTTTGCCAAAGAAAGCAGAAAAACAAAACATAAACAACAAATACATTCCAGGGTTGAAGAATCTTTCAGGATGCCACTTTTTATCACATACTTTGAACCAACTCTGAAAAGCTCACAAACTGCTGCTTTCATCATAGCCCTTAAAGAGACTGCTGAGTTCCCAAAGGAAGCGGCTAAAGGGAAAGTAAGATGTTCCCTCTAATTTACCGCTGACCACATCAGTGGATCTTAAGAATAATCCCTGGCACCACAATGAGTCACTAGCAATTATACGGCCTCTCCACCAGGACTTTGATGTGTAAGGTGCGGCCTACCCAGCTTTCAACTAGGAAATCTGATCCCCCTAATACAGACTGAACAGCTTTCCCTCCTGGAATTTAGATGCCCTCAAAACCGCTAGAGGCACAGCCACGCTGGCCGTTGTGGTACTCAACTAAACATACCAAAGATGCATTCAAAGGGCCCTGCAATACAGAGCCAGCTCTACAAAGAAGCAAGGTCTTCAGGCAGTATATGGGGAAGCAGATTGCCCCCTATCAGAGCTGATGGTGCCATCTCTGCTAGCCTCCCTCCACCGCCCTCACTGTGCTCTCCCAGTACTCCCAGTCATGCCATTCCGCTCCTCTGCCCATTCTCAAACCTACTGTCTTCTGCCTCCTTAGCTAACACGTCCTCTCACCCTGTCTGGCCACTGTTTTCCTGACACTTGTGGTCTTTCTCTCATCTCAAAGACTGGTGGCATGCTTTTAGTGGATGTTTGTATACTGTTTTTCTCCCCAACAGGCTTATCAAATTGCCCTGGTGGCAAGAAATCTCCTACCTCCCGTTTCTACTGCTGTTCTTCACTCCAACCGGAGCTAGGATTGCCAGGTCCTGCCTCCTGCCCAGTGGGGGACTTTGGGAGATGTTCCTGGAGGGGGAGGGGATGTCCCCAATGTGATGACATCATCACACTGGGACACGCCTGAATCCCAAACAGTCAATTTGCCACTCAGAATTCAAGTGCCCGCCTCCCTCTCTGCTTGGAATGCAGGCATGTGGCCGGCAGCCACCCCTCTTCCTCCCCTCCTGCCAGATTTAAATGGCCCTCCAGCTGATCGGCAGGCCATGTACTCCTCCAATCAGCTGGAGGGCCCTTTAAATCTGGCAGGAGGGGAGAGAGAGGGCGGCAGCAGGTGGCTGCTGCTGAGGGCAGGGCTTTCCCCTGCTGCCAGCTTGCTGGCGATGGGCAGGAGCACCTGAAGTCGGGTGATCCCTTGCCCCCACCTGGGGACTGGCATCCCTAACTGAAGCAAAAATGGGGACTGGGCAGCAGCTTGTGACAACGTTGCAGGTTATACTCAGAAGTCACATCACAAGCTCTAGGAATTCCCTAAATCTCTAGATTTTAACCACAGAAACTGAGGAACTCCTAGAGAGTTACGACATCACTCCACCCCTCATTTTTGCTCCTGCTGGGCTGAAGAGGCCAGTTGGCAATCCTACCTCCGACCCAGAGCACCGTATAGCTTAATTCTCCCTTCTACCAGGCTAAAAGGAAAGTTATTTATTTAAATATTTATATCCTGCCTTTTCCTTGTGGCTCAAAGCAGCTTGGAAATCACAATTTAAAACATAGCAATTTACAGCATACAAAGTGGAATATAAGGTCAGGCTGAAAGAGCGCCTGGTCTGCAGCGTCTCAGTGACCTCCAACAGCAGACTGAGGAGTCAAACCGAGGTCACCCAGATCCCAGCCCCTGTAGAAAGGCTGTTCAGTAGAAACCTGTATCTAGAAACTCTGAAATCTGCAACTTGTATGAATTTTACCAATTATACAACTTGTCACGCTTCATTATTTTTGCAGTCTTCTGCTCACAGAGATAATTCACTGTGGAATCAATTTACTCAACCAGCTCTGACCGAATTATTTCCCAGAATCTCAGAACATGCAACTGAGAGAAATCTGTTTCCCCTCCTTTCCATCTCTTTGAATTAATTCAAGGAGGACAACCTCTTCAGTGTACCAACTACGGTCCTCAGGTTGCCTTCGACAGACTGCTGCCCTGTTTAAGGCACCCACACCCCCAGTGCTTCCCTCTTGTACTTTCTACTAGTGTGGAACTTGCACTTTTCCCAGGAAGCTCCCACCCTGTGGAACCAGCTCCCTGTACCATCTCTAGAAGGTTTCAGGAGGCACTGCAAGTCAAATGGGTTTGCTATGGTTTGCAATGGATTCTTCAGGGTTTTATTGTACTTTGCATATTTTTTCACTTGGGTTTGTAAACTGCCTTACGCACCACAGGAAAACATGGGGTAAAAATATTTTAATAAATAATTTTTTTTAACAAGAATTCTTTTGCTGTCAGAGGCTTTACATGCTAAGCCAGTGATAGTTTAGATACTTCTCCTTGGTTCCAATATGAAGTTTCAAATGCACAGGTAGATATTGAGCTGCATTTACTAGATTAGCAAATTAAAGAAGAGCAGCATCAGATTAATAATGCATGTTTTATTCATTGTATCACTATCTACAACATCTCCCTAAAGGCTTCAGGGCACATACATTTCATTCAAAACAAAAACCAAACCACACCTTGCCTTTGGGTGTTCATGTTCAACATGTTCTGTATCAAATAGCAAAGCAAACATTATAGAGTACATAATGCAAAAACACCTGCATTTAGAAGAAGAAGAGGAGATTGGATATATACCGCACCCTTCACTACCTGAAGGAGTCTCAGAGTGGCTTATAAACTACTTTCCCTTCCCCTCCCCACAGCAGATACCCCGTGAGGTAGGGCTGGGGCTGAGAGAGCTCTTTCGAGAACTGCTCTTGAGAGAGCAGCTTTGAGAGAACTTGTGACTGACCCAAGGTCACACCAGCAGCTGCATGTGGAGGGAATCAAACCCCGTTCTTCCAGATTAGAGTCAGCATTCTTAACCACTACTCCAAACTGGCTCTCTTTAACATCTCCCACCTCCGTTGCACATGGTGAAACAGATGGGTTTCCCCCCCTCTTTGGTGGCAAATGATAAGTTTTCTTGCAGTCAGAGCCTGCATTCCACACACAGGTGCACTATGGTTGCATAGTCAAAATCAGTTGCAATGGGATTGTTGAGTTCAGTTGTGAAGGATTCCTACAGCGCAACAGTGCACTATCCAAACCTCATCCAGATGCAGCACAGAGCAAACACCAACCATAGATTGCCAGTTCAGTTATAACAGCAAAAAGATTTGCAGCAGAAGTGGAACAAACATTTTACCTTGCCATTCATGCATCAAGCCACAGTGCTGTCTGAACTAAGCCAGAAAACATGCCAAGAAATCACAACTGCAAATACAGTGAGTAAGTTGAATCCAGTGGCACCAACCTGTCTCTTGACTGTGGACTGAGCTCAGGAAATAGAGATGTGCTGCTGCCAACAGACAGCAGAGACTTGGGCTCCTCCACATTCTTTTACAATTCACAGTGAAGAACTGGTCACCTTAAGCAGGAAAGAGCATCATCCTTTACACAGCCAGGCTCTAAAAAAAAGAAGGAAAAAAATATGTATATTTTCACACAGTAACATTCTATTTGTTTAAAAATGTATCTTCCTTGCTTTCTCCTACCCAGGATTTAACATTGCCAGCTCACATTTTTCAAGAGGCACACCAAAATACCAGAATCAACACTTGCATATTTGTGGATAGGATGACCCAATGGATGTATATTCTAGGTCAGAGATAGACAAAGCTTTGGTCCCAAGTGCCAAAAATAAATGGATCTGTGAAGGTACTGATGTGCCAGCACACAAAACATCTGCAAACTTATGTAAAATACAAAACGCAAAGACACTGAACAGTACAAAAAAAAAAGATCAGAAATCAAATGCCAAGACCTCAGCCTGAGACCCTGGAGAGCAGCTGCCAGTCTGAGTAGACAATACTGACTTGGATGGACCAAGGGTCCGATTCAGTATAAGGCAGCTTCATGTGTTCACATCACACCCTCCCCGGTAGATAGCTATATCAGACATACATTTGGCCATAGCCAGACCCATAACCAGGATTTTGTGGCTTGTGGGGCAATTTTTTTCCTGGTGGGGCTGAAATTCTCAGTGCAGAAAGATAAGCCATTTAGCCAATAGAAAGCTGTTACTGGGACAGATCTCCACATTGCAAGCTGTCAGCCACTTTAGATGACAGTTCTCAGCTGCTGCAAGTGAATAACTTCTGCCAGCCTAAGCAACAATTCTGATAACAAGTCCGCACCTGGGGGTGATGACTCCTATAATCAAGAAAGCTAACACTTAGGCAGAAAAACTCCCTTAAAGGAGAGCAGTTTCTTGACACACAGTCAGAAGGGATCCTAGATGTCACCTACTCCAACCCCCATGCTTAGTGCAGGAATTAGTCAATTACAGCACCCTACTCTGCTTAGAGGAGTGTACGCCTTTAAAAAAGGTTTTAAAATGATTGAAAAAAACATTTACTGGAGAAATTCTTGTGGGGCTGTGACTTTTAAGAAAGGGGTGGAGCCCACCATAGCTACGGGCCTGGCTATGGCTCACACTACACATGTGACAAAAACATGTCCATGTTGAATAGGCATGAAACTAAAGGAATCCTGAAGGAATCCATCTGCAGAATAGCAACCACAAATACTTGGGGGAGGGAGAGGAAAGGCGAGGGCTCTCTTGAGGATATGAACAGCAGGCAGCACAGATGTCTCCAAGAAACCCACCTAGTTTTCCTGAACAATGTCAAAGCATTCTTTGTTCAGATTCATTTTTCCCCCACAACAAAAGTTCTTCTGCTAGGGAAACTCCAAAATTGCATGCAAGGACCAATGGATTATAGTTGGCCTGTTGCCACGCAAGAGTTCAAACCAAGATATGGACTGGTTTATATCTTTTTTTTCTTTTAACCTCCTGTATCTTTCTACTCCACAGTCAGCCTTCTGCAGTTCGACTCTTCTTTTTCAATCACAGCACAGGCCACAAAACTCACCCAACCAGACTGTCAAGTTTCTGCAGCCATCACCATTACCTCAGCATTTTTCAACTGCTGCTTTAGGGTAATAATGATAATCATCACATGGCAGTGTGTGTAGTATAAATTTGATAAACAAATAAATAGTATAGCCAGGAGATCTGTGTATCAACAGAGGCATAACATCCAAAACTGCAAGATGTCATAGTCCCGCTGTACATTGCATTGGTTAGGCTGCACCTGGAGTATGGTGTGCAGTTCTGGAGGCCTCATTTCAAAAAGGATGTGGACAGAATGGAGCAGGTGCAGAGGAGAGCGACAAGGATGGCCGGGGACCTGGAGACCAAGAAGCCCTGAGGAAAGGCTGAGGGACTTGGAAATGTTCAGTCTGGAGAAGAGGAGACTGAGGGGGGACATGACTGCTCTCTTGAAGTATTTGAAGGGCTGTCCCTTAGAGGAGGGCAGGGAACTGTTCCTGTTGGCAGCAGAGGACAGGACTCACAATTATGTGTTTAAATTAAGGGCGGGAAAGTACCAGATGGACATTAGGAAAAAACTTTTTTATGGTAAGAGTCGTGCGACAGTGGAATCAGCTGCCTATGGAGGTGGTGCGCCCCTCCTCCCTGGCAGTCTTCAAGCAGTGGCTAGACAAACACTTGTCAGGGATGCTCTAGGCTGAACCTGCATTGAGCAGGGGGGGTTGGACTAGATGGCCTAATGGCTCCTTTCAACTCTGTGATTCTATGATTCTAGATCCTAAGATTGTCTGGCAACCAGACATTCTAACTCTTTTAGAGTAATACACCACTAGGTGGTGAGCTAAACCTGTTTTTAAGGCAAGAGACATTTCAGAGGTGGTTTGCCACCGTCTGCCTCTGCATCACACCCCTGATATTCCTTGGAGGTCACCCATCCAAGCACTAGCCAGGGCAAACCCTGTTTAGCTTCCAAGATCCAGGTCAGGGCTGATTTAGGGTGCAGCGCCACCGAGAGAGGAGGGCCTCCTCCTCATTGCATCCCGCCCCAACAAGACCCCAGGAATACTTTCCAGGCTCCAAAGGGTCGGGGGGGGAATCAGCATTCCATTCATGTTTAGTTGGGTATAAGCCACTGTAATGCTGCAGATGAAGAGAAGCCTCTCAAACACCACGATCTACTCATTTAAAAATTTCCCCATAGAATCAATGGATTTTTAACTATTTTAGGGATGTAAGAGGTGACCTGCTGTGCCAGACCAGTGGCCTATCCAGCCCAGCATCCTGTGGCACACACTGGCCTAAAGCCAGTTATTCTTTGAGTTGCCAACAGGTGGCACCATAGATCTCCAGCCGACCAACATCAGTTCCCCTGGACAAAATGGCTGCTTTGGAGGGTGGACTCTATGGCATTATACCCTGCTGAGGTCCCTTGCCTCTTCAAATCCTGCCCTCTCTGGGCTCCACCCCCCAAAAAAATCTCCAGATATTTTCCCACCCAGAGCTGGCAAGCCTAGTTATTCTGAAGGGCCTACAACAGGACATAGAGGTCAGTGCCTTCTCTGACATTTCTTCCTAGCACTGGAATGTGTCTGTCTGGACCAAAGACAATCCCTCTCCCGTTCTCAGGCACTGAACTCACAGCCACCCAGGGCCCTTGAGGGCCTCATCAGGTCCTGGTCCTTTCAGGAGGCTTTTTAGCTTCTGGGTTCCCTTTGAGGATGTAAGCAGGCGTTCAGCCAATACTCCTGACACAGCAGATTAAAAGCCACCTCTGCATTTATTTTATTTATTATTATTTTATTTGTTTAATTTGTATCCTGCCCTCCCCGCTGTGGCTTACAGAATATATATAAATATTAAAACTCAGAAGTTAGATTAAGACCACAGCATATAAAATTTAGGTTTTAAGGAACATAAATATTAATAAAAGATGGTGGCATTCTCTCAAGTACTATAATAACGAGTGTTTGCTAAGCAGAAATCACTCTCAAAATCACAACAATAGCAAAAAACCCCACAACTACTTGTGCTGGGCAGAAGCTAAGTCTCTGAAACATTAAATACTTGCAGGCCTCCCTCTCTGAGACTAGGGACTAGCATCAGCCAGAAGCAGCCTAGCTTCAGAAAACAATAGGGACTAGGCTCCTGAATTCTCAGTACACAGCCAATAGGAACCTTGACGGGAAATTCAAACCCGCCAATAGAGCAACGGGGCGTTCCCCCCCATTTTGTATATAGTTGGCCACCCGCTGTTGTTTGCTGTTCAATATGTAAAGTACCAATAAATGCGTCTTCGCTTATGTCATGGTCCGAGTCCTGATGTATGGAACCCAGTACTTTACAGTAATCTCACAACCTGACTTTCTCACCCAGAGGCTTAAGAAAGAGGGTCCATTCGACTGGAACAGTCCTTGGTATTCCGGCTTGAAGTCACCGAGGCCCCAGCCTGTGTCTTCTCTGTTATCACCGCCATCTTAATAGCCAGCCCTCCAGACTGTCCCAGCATCTCCTTTTTGTCAGCCCCCATGGCCCCATTAGCCAATCAGGGCATAGTTTGTTAATCCCTGTTGCGGACAGATAAAAGCGTCTTGTGCCAACTGGTCAAGGCTACCAGGTGCTTTTAATTAATGTTTGACCCAAACAGGGGCAGCTAACCTATAAAACCTTACAGCTTGATCACACTCAATGAGAGCCTCGAGATCTGTAAATTCTGACCCTTACAGTGTCTCTGAATGTCAAGTTCCCTTTCGTTATCATGGCTAAGAGCCAGTGATGGGACCTATCCTCCCTGAATCCTTTTAAAACCATCTATGCCAGCAGCCATCACCATATCCACTGACAGTGGATTCCAAAATATAATTTTTTTTTCTGCCATCAAGTTGCAACTGACTTATAGTGACCCTGAAAGGTTTTTGAAGCAAGAGACTAATAGAGGTGGTTTGCTGTTGCCTGCCTCTGCACAGAGACCCTGGTATTCCTTGGTGGTCTCCCATCCAAATACTGACCAGGGCCGACCCTCTTTAGCGTCCAAGATCTGATGAGATCGAGCTAGCCTGGGCTATCCAGGTCGGGGCTATGTAATTATTCATTAAATAAAGAAAAAAATACTTCATTTTGTCTATTTTGAATATGTTAAAAATACAGGCATAATGCCCTGAGCTGGATAGCCCAGGCAAGCCTGATCTCGTCAGATTTTGGAAGCTAATCAGGGTTGACTCAGGCAAGTACTTGGATGGGAGACCTCCTTGGAATACCAGCAGTCAGGAGGCGGGGGCAGGCTATATTCAACCACCTCTCTGAATATCCTCCAGGCCCCCTAGTAGAGGTCAGTCACCAGAGGTTTGCCATGGCTTCCAGGTGCATGTGCACTCGCACTCACACACACATACAAAAAAGATGGAAACATAACAATAAAACTATGCACTTAAATTTTTATCCCCCACCTTTCCTTTGTGGCTCAATGCAGCAAACAATTTCAACATTAAAACATACTAAATACCAACACCCCTTCATTAACCCCCCCGAAGAAAAATGCCTACTGCTTAAACCTCATTAAAAACCCTCATAAATAAAACAAGCTTAAAGATACCCTGAACACTTAGAAAGACTAACCTCTCAAGGAGCCCATTCCACAAAGCAGGAGCAGTAGTAGAAAAGGAATGGGTTCTGGTAGAGGCTGAGCAGGTAACCTTAAGAAGAGGAACTTCTGGCAGGTGGCAACCAGAAGAACATAGTTCATGCATGCGAACATGGAGGAAAGGTCCTTCAATATGTGGGTTTCAAGGCGATGAAGAGCTTTAAAGGTTATAACAAGCACCCTGAGGTGAAGTCAGAAACAAATCGGCACCCGATGTTGCTGTTGTTTAGGATATTGCCTTACACTGAATCAGACCCTGGGTCTACAAAGGTCAGCATGGTCTTCTTTGACTTGCTCTCCAGGGTCTGAGGAAGAGCTTTGCCACATCCCCTGGTACATGATCCTTTAAAGTAGAAAGTCCAGGGATTGAACCCAGGACCTTCTGCATGAAAGGCAGATGTTCTACCAGTGGCCCCACCCAAAGTCTTCTTCTACAAGATTCATCAACAGACTTCCCAGCCAACCGGATCCTTTAAAAAAAGACTCACTAATATGTCACCAGCAACAAGCGCCCTGTTCCATACACCCAGCACAGAAACACTTCAGTTCTCCAAACACTGCAGAGGACTAACAGGACGGCACTGTGAAGGGAGACAAAACATCGGTATTTTCACCTTCCTGCTGTTCAGAAGAGAGCTCGGGTCCCACTTCTGCCCTCTGCTCAGGCCCATAGCCAGGATTTTTTGGTTTGTGGGGCAATTTTTTGTGGGTGGGGCAGGCATTATGTGTCTGTCCGTACACAACTGCTTGCTGCTTTTCAAAAAATAATGATTTTTTTGTTCTTCACCCCCACCCCCAAGATGAGCTGCTGCAGCAAAAAAAACCCCAACCCACCCCCAACCCAGGATTGTTCCTATCCTCGTGTGAATGGAGAAATGGAGGCGGGGGGGGAGCTGCTCCGGGTTTCAGAAGGCAGGGAATCTCATTTTACCAGCGTTCACTCAAGAACTGAGAGCACCCACAGAGCATCCGAACCTGCCAGGAGGTGTTGTGCTAAGTTTTCGAAGCAGCAAAAAAAAACCCCAACCCCGTGCCCACCCCACCACCCCAGCCCTGACAAGAATGACGGTTCAGGTGCCTACCAGGGTTGTGGTCAGGAAGGATCCACGCTTAGAGAAGAGAGCAGAGGGAGAAGATATTTGGAGTTGGCTGCACTGCTGCTCCCGGCATGGAAATGTAAGAAGCAAGAAACAGCTCTGGAGCTGGAGGGCAGGGCTAGCATGGTCACAGGGTGCCGGCAAGGCTAATCATCATTAGAGAGACAGCAGGACAGGGGCATGGCACCGGCGCGGTGCGCTGCAGCACAATTTAAAGTGATCTGAAGTTGAAAAGGCTTTTAAAAATTGCAACAAATTAAGATATCTGTGCATTTGAAGTTGTGAGGCATGGAGGGAGAGTCGGGGGCACGGCCACGAGATCCCCACCATGTGGAGGGAGGGAGGGAGGAACTTGATATTTGGAGTTTTGTGGCAGTCACACTCCACGCATGGCTCACCAAAACCTCAAGCTGCATCCTGACTCCAGTGATATTCTTGTCACAGTAAATTTAGCTGCACTGGGGGTGAAAAGCTGGGTCAAAAGTGACAACTAGTCAACAATAGATTCAGGTGGGCAGCCGGGTTGCTCTGAATCCAATGGCACCTTTGAGACCAACAAAGTTTCAGTCAAGATATAAGCTTTCATGTGCATGCACACTTATCTAGAAGTGTATCTGAAGAAGTGCGCATGCACATGAAAGCTTATACTTTGAATGAAACTCTGTTGGTCTCAAAGATGCCACTGGGTTCAACCAGTCAAAGAGAATGACTGGTCTCCATTTGGACAGTTCCCACAAGAGGCTTAAGGAACACGGCAGTCATGCTACTAAAGTGTTTCCTGATGGTTTGTCTCATCTTCTGGTGACCAGGCTTTAGAAACTTCAGAGAAGTGGACTGACTTGAGCTTGAAATGGCCAGTACTTATCTGTGTGGACAAGCAGCTTCCTTTGAAGTCTCTAATACATGGTGAGGCCTGGTAATTTACACAGACTAGCTTGCAAGATTGTGCTACAGTGCATCACATCTGGTTTATTCTAAACAGAATCTATATTCTTTTCGACCACGTGGCCAGCAAAGACAGTGCGCTGCGACTCTCTCTTTTGAACCAACATTTCTTTGCAATTAGCTAAGCCAACCCTTGGCTTTCTGAAGTCAACTCAGCAAAGGAGAAACATGCTATTTTAAGAACCACAGCCATAAAATTTGGCAATCGCTCTGGAATAAGAATTCCCACTTTGGCAGCATTCAATTTCTAACCTGCTGTAAATCTTCCAAAAGGAAACGACTCCGATGAATTTTCTTTCTTTCTTTAGACAACATCATCTTTCCTCACTTAGGCTGGAGAAAGTTTTGGGGAAACTAGCAGGGTTTGATATCAATCACCACTATCTTTATCATATATTATTGTAGAACAGGTAAAGCTACCTTCTACTGAATCAGACCACTGGTCTCTCAAGGCCAGTACTGTCTACTCTGACTGACGACAGTAATGCAGGGTTGACGTTTTTCACATCACCTAACACTTTTAACAGGAGATGTTGGGGACTGAACTTGGGACCTTCTGCATGCAAAACAGATGCTCTGTCCCTGAGCCATGACTCTTCCCCAAAAACGAAAGAAGAAACGCAATGCAAGAAAGCACGTACTCAGCTGCATACTGCAGGAGATCTCTGTGGCACTCACCCACTATAACTGTGGCCCTGCCTAATAACTTTCTAGATAATGCAGCAACACTCCTATCAAAAGGATGCTTAATAGAGACAGTTGTTGGCATCAGTATGCATAATAATGATCCACAACATACTATATTTTAAGATGCTGTGCTAAATGGACCCTTAATGCAATCTGGCAGGACTCTATTTAAGACAATTATACATTAATGAGAACAGGCTACTGCTTTAACATACACAATTCACAACCACAGACACAAGACACAGCTGGATCTCATAATTTTTTCCCCAGCCAACAGGCCCCCTCCAAAAGTGGCAAACAAATGACATTCTAGATTTCCCCTAAAATGGTACAGTGCTTTAATACAAAGTGCCAGGAAATACAGTGCACAAAATCTGACTTTTGGCTTCCTTACTAGAGCAGAGTTTTAGTATTTCTATATTCAGTAGCCCCTTGAAGATTAATCAGACACACATACACAATCAGCATTGCGGTATAAGCCTTTTGGGGGCCCAGCGTCTGCTTTGTAAGACACACGCGTAAAGGCTTAGAGTTGGATTCCATCAGCTCTTCTGCTCAATCTCATCCGGCTCTCCTCCTCATCGTAGCCACTACGTGGCTTTTTTATTCATGTGGCTCCCATGATCTCTGGCACAGCCTTTCTGCTGTTTAAAGCCCCCCACCCCACCCCACCCTCTTTTGCAGATGGAAAAGCAGGTTAGGACCCAGTCTTTAAGGTGCCACAGGACTCTTGTTTTCGCTGTGCCAGCTTAACTCAGCTAAGAGATTTCACACCTATGTGCCTAGACCAAACCAACTGCCTACATAAATTCTTTATCTATTTGAACAAGTAGGTTTCTGCATATAAGAGTCTGTTTCCCAGCCAAAATCTGTGTATCGAAGGTCATCCGTATTCCTACATGTTTAGTGCATTTTATGCCGCCATTCATCTAAGGAGCTCAGAGCAATGGGCCCATCCCCCCTCCACCATTTTAGCCCCACAATCTTGTGAGGTAGGTAAGGTTAAAGGTGCGTGACTAGACCAAGCTCATCCGTCAAGCTTCGTGCCAGAGTGAGGATGTGAACTCAGATCTCCCAGGCCCGAATCCAGCACCCTAACACCACACCACACTGGCTACCTTTTCTTTTCTTTTTTTGAGGGAGAGCCAAGAGGAAAAGAGACGATTCATATGGGGCAGCAGTACATGAATACAATCCTATCAACTTACCTTAAATCAGTCTCTCAGAGTCAGAAGAATTAGGTTTTGAAAATGCTGTGCTGCCACAGAGCTTTGCTGCCAAGTCCTCCCCAAAAGGCCAGTCCCAGAGGACTCTCCTACCTCACTCAACAATGTCAAGACAGGTAGCTATGTTAGCACAGTGATGACAGACAGGACAGGCAAAAGGAGAGGCAGGTACGTTTGGCCAATCATCTGTTTTCCTAGAAACAACAAAGGCTTGCCCCCAGGCAGCAGAACAGCCCATTTACAGTCAGGAACAGGAGAGTATTTTAATTTCTAACTCTCTGCATAGATAGAATAACCCTTCAGCTTGGCGCCTAAAATGATATCACACCTTCTGGTGATTTTTATAGCCAGTGGGGGGCGGAGGGCGGGTAATTAAAAAAACAAGGTTCTTTATCTCCCCTTGCCCCATGGCCATGACTAATAGCGTGCAATTACAATCCACCATCCCTCCAAGCAGTACATTTTACAGTTTGCTGAGATACGGACAAGATTAGGCAAGAGAGAAAACAAATCTCTTTATGCATGTGTCTGTAACAGGTTGTACGAGGCATAATTCAATCAGATTTAAGTCAAATGGCCCCAGTACGAGGACATGTTAGAGCAAGAGCCCAGCTCAGCTAGAAATGGAAACCGGGGTATGGAAAAATTGTTAAAAAAACCCAAAAAAACAGCAATCAGTGTTACCGCTTGTTTGTAAAAGCACTTGCCTACACAAAACTTTTGCATTAATAGCTAGAGAGAGAAGCTACAGCTTCACCAGTAGCCTGGCATGAAATTCAACTTGTTTGCTTGGCCACCTTTTAACTATTCACGCTCGTAAGATTTATCTTTTTTTATACCCTCCTTGTCTCCCCAACAGGGACCCGAAGGGGCTTGTGAAATCATTGTCCCGTCCTCCATTTCATCCTCACAACAGCCCTGTGAAGTATGTTACGCTGAGGGGGGGGTGACTGGCTTGTCACTCAGCAAGCTTCCATGGCAGAACGGGGATTCGAATGTGGGCCTCCCAGGTCCTATTCAGACACAACATGTTTCCCTTTGCCCTCCATTTTGGTGAAGGCTCTTTATAACCTCCTAGCGGATGACACCTATGTATGTTGGTTGTGTCCCATGTGGGTCATACATGAAACATAACAAGATCATAGAATAGACCACACTACTTCAGGCTGCGAGGTCTTTGGGGACTGGGGTTCATCGTGCTTTTAAATATTGTCACACACTTTTTAAAAAAACACACACCAGTCAAAAAGGAGCATACAAGGAATGAGCTCATCTCAACCTTTTCCTCTGATACATTAAGGCTGGCTTGGTTTTTACTCTACTACAGAATTTTTGTTAATGTGAAAGCTGAAGTCAGAAGTGCCTTGGTCCAGGCTACTACTTTGCTCTCCTGCATGTTTGTCCACTATTTTAAAAAGCATCTAAATGAATAAAGGCATAGCTCAGACTCAAAGGCTGTTTTTGGGTACACACATGAAGCTGCCTTGTACTGAATCAGACCCCTGGTCCACAAAGGTCAATGCTGTCTACTCAGACTGGTAGCAGGGTCTTTCGCATCACCTACCGCTTGGTCTTTTTCAACTGGAGATACCTGGGACTGAACCAGGGACTGAACCCGGGACCTTCTGCATGCAAAGCAGAGGCCCTTGTCTCCTCCTCCTCCTCCTGGTTTCCCCCTGCCTTTTGTCTCTCTTTGGTCTTGGGTTCATGCTCTATTTCCTTTACCTTTTCAGTCTGGCAGCTGAAGCTCAATCCAGACAAGACTGAGGTGCTGTTGGCCAATGGAGAAGTAGCTCAGGGATGCCAAACCCTGCCTGTCTTGGACAGGGCTGCACTCCCCCTGAAGGGACAGCTCCTTACTTGGGAGAGCTATTAGATCATAGTCTATGGTTGATGGTGGCTCAAGTCTCCCCAGAGCACCTTTAATTGGCTTAGACTGATATGCTTGCTGCTACAGCCATTCCTCAAAATGGAGGAATGTGCATTACTTTGTACTTGCCTGCATTGAACCTCATTTGCCACGTTGATGCCCACTTGCCCGACCTCAACAGATTCCTCTGTGCCAGATAACAGACAGAATATTAGATCCTGCATCCCCTAACTAGAAACTAGGGTGGCACAAGAATTTCCCAACTGCAATGCTGTTGGTTCAAGTGTGTTCTTTTAAGCTAAGTGACAAAATCATGGCTGTCAAAACATGTTCAACTTATGGATGAACTTTGACAGGAAAAAACAGATGTCAAGCATCAACATCTAAGGCTCCCCCCTCCCCCCGGTTTGGAGATTAAATAGGAATTTTGCTGCCACCCACCCACCCATCCTTCACCCCTGCTGAGCCAATGACCATTCTTTCATCACACTGAGGAATCAAAGACTGGCCAATATTTAGGTAAGGGTTGGAAATGAGGAGACAAATAAGAGCTGCCAGCTACATCCCATGATTTGGAAATGTCAGGTTTAAAGGGAAGCACTTTGTAGTATGTTTTGGATTTTCATCACTCCTTTTTCTCCTGTCCCCAAAATTGGCATTATGATCCATTGGAAAAAGGCTTAATATCAAAAATGACAGGAGTAAAAAAGGGCATCTGAAATATGGTAGATCAGTCAAACATAGATTGGGGGGGCTTAGGGAGGGTAACATGGGGCTCCTCAAAACATTAAAGAACCCCTAAACAGACCTGAACATAGACTGAAAATCCTGTAAACTCTGGAGATCACACATCATTAAGCTACCTTATACTGAATTAGACCCTTGGTCCATCAAGATTAATATTGTCTACTATGACTGGCAGTGGCTCTCCAGATAAAAGTCTTTCATCTACTGCCTGGTCCTTTTAACTGGAGATGCTGGGGATTGAACCTGGGACCTTCTGTATGTCAAGCAGACACTCTACCATGGAGCCACAGCCCCTCCTCTCACCTGGCATGTGAAATTTCAACGGATATTGCCAAGTAACATCCAGCCATAAGATTATTTATGAAAATCATACCAGGCTGCTAGATGTTTTAAGGCTGTTTTTATGGTCTGGCTGGATTTTTAAATATGCTGTTTTAATGATTTATTATCATGTTTTACATCATAAGCTGCCTGGAGGTGGTTCTCCAGAGAGCCAGCATATCCGTTTTCTAAATAAACATTTAAGTCTCTCTTTATAGCTGAAAGGAACAGAAGCTAGCTTTTATAAAACAGAACAGAATCCCAAGATCTAAGGTTTCCCATATTGTTAAACCTGTGATTGTTGTGGTATGAGTGTGAAATCCACAGAGTTTACAGTCTTCACCAAGGACATGAGATTGGACCAGAAACACATACGCAGAAAATATGCAAACTCTGGTAAGACTGTGATGCAGCAGTTGCCACCACAATATCTCTCAGCATGTTCAGCTTCATAGGGAGGGGCTGTGGCTCAGTGGTAGAGTGTCTGCTTGGCATGCAGAAGGTCCCAGGTTCAATCCCTGGCATAGCCAGTTAAAAGGACCAGGCAGGAGGTGACGTGAAAGACCTAAATTTAAGATTCAGTCTCAGTAGACAATTCTTATTCAGCATAAAACAGTTTGATGTGTTCAAAATGTATTATAACCTTATTTTGGAGGAGATGTCACAATTCTAAGGAAAGTGTGTGATATTTTCCCCCTTTAGATCTTACGTATGCATTTTTTTGAATCCTACTATCAGGGTAAAACGGGGAAAGGAGAATGGGGTAGAGGAAGAGGTAACAAGAAGCTATACAAAACCGAAAATTCCAGGGGAAAAACACACACAAAAAAACCCTTATGTTTTTGCAAAGCCTCTGCAAACCCAGATGAATTAGGCAACAGAAGTTCCATTTTTGAGTATCCTTGTTTTCTTCTTGGGATCACTAGCATGTTGCATTCCACAGTGAGATAATTAGGAAGTTGTGTACAATAATATTTATAAAAGGCCGTAGCAGACAGAGCCCCTAAGAGGAAAAAGGGAGATATGCACAAAAACCCACTTCTTGAAGAAGAGAGGAACATGAACAGCTCTGTTTAAATGGGGCAAACCGTCTGTCTGGTTCACCTACCACGACCCAAAGCCACCAATTTCTCTCACCACTGCACAATGGAAGAATCTGCTTGCAGTAAACCCATCAAAGAGAACTTGTTCTGAGAGTGGCTCTGAGCAGAATGATTGGTGCCTCAGCCCCGGTACACCACTGGCCTTCCTCTGCCAAAGAGTTCAGCTGCAAACAGCCAAGTACATCCTGCCTGCCAAAATGTATATTAAAAATCTGCAGTCCATCATGAAGGAACTATTATTGGCTTTCCCCAAAGGGCCTAACAAAAGGCAGAAATAGCAGAAGGCAATCTGGGAGAGTGGGGCCCAAGAGGATTTGAGGAGGCCTCCATTGGCTATTGGGAACAATACAGTTAGGGCCACAGAAATATCATCATCATCAGGCATTGTGTGTAGAATAGCCAGGAGATCCTAAGTGTCTGGCAGGCAGAAGTTCTAGCTCTTTGGTTTGCCACTGCCTGCCTCTGTGCCACGTCCCTGGTATTCCTTGGAGGTCTCTCTTCCAAATACTAGCCAAGGCCGACCCTGCTTAGCTTCCAAGATCTGATGAGAGTGGGCTAGCCCAGACTATCCAGGTCAGGGCTGCTGAAATAACTTTTCAATGAGAATGTGAACACGCATAAGTGCACATGAAACTGCTTTCTACTGAAGTAGACCACTTCAGTAATGTCTAAGGTCAGTAATGTCTAAGATGACTGGCAGCAGCTCTCCAAGATCTCAGGCAGAAGTAGAGGAGGAGGGTGGGGTTTGGGGAGCAGAGGGCATACTGTCATAGATCCCACCCTCCAGATCAGCCATTTTCTCCAGGGGAGCTGATCTTGGTCATTTGGAGCTCAGTTGTAATAACAGGAGAGCTCCAGATGCTACCTGAAGGTTGGCAACCCAACGTAGAGGTCTTTCACATCACTAGCTACCTGTTTTCAGTTGCAACCAATGCTCCCTCTAAGCGGTGGAGTCTTGTGGGCAAAAATTCTACTTTGTGAGCTACTGGCATTAAAGTTGTGAGCAAGCGATTTGACTACTGAATAAATTAGTCTGCTCTGGAGCCATCCTTCCTGAGCTAAGATAAAAATGTATGAGCCGGAAGCTAAAAAACTGTGAGCTAGCTCACACTAACTCAGCTTAGAGGGAGCACTGGTTGCAACTCATATGTTTTATTTGTTATGACAATTAGGTGTTGGTAATAAACTGTGGGCTTCCCAAGGGCGGCCATTTGCCACAGACGGCAATTCATAAGCTTGCCCTGCCCTCCCATCAGCTTCTTCTACACATAAGAAGAGTTCATTGTATTTGCTTGGGGAACAACAGGTGAAGACAAGAAAAACATTTCAGGTTTGGTGAAAATTATTTTAATGTATAGAGAAAGAAGAGCACACACACACACACATCCCTCTAAGAAAAGGCTGTTCAGCACAACTCACACAGAATCTGGAAAACAATGGCTTTGGTCAGCTCCTATTGGCTAGTATTCAGAGAATCAACAATGCCATCCTCATAACAGCTTCAAAAAATTATAAAATTTCCCTTTAAAAAACAACTGACAGCATGCCCAGTGCATGAGGGATAAAGCAAGGCCAAGGGGTATGATAACCTCCTTGCCAACACAGTATTAGTGTGGTGTATATACGTTTAGAACCCAAGATGTAAAGTAGGGCTCATACCATAGGCAAACAGTTCTTACAAGTACAATTCTGAACACAGCTACACCACTGAAGCTGATGCACTTAGAACAGCAGAATTCTCCTTGGAATAGCACTGTTAGGAATAGCACATCTGCCTTAGGTCCAAAAGACAAAACTATGTAATACTTTTTATTTAAGGCCAACCAAAATAACACAACATATTAGGTTGGATGTTAAAAACAAAACAGAAACTTGTGCATGTGGGGATGATCTTTCCAGACATGATCTTAAAACCTCTGTCAGCATCCTATGCAGACTGCTTTGCCAGCTTCATCAGGCACCAGGTGTGGTTGGCTGGTACCAAGACATACCCTTGGAATACATGTGGAACAAGAAGCAAAAAAATGAAAGCCATCCAGCTGAAAATAAACCCACCCATAGCTGTTCAAATGTCAATCTGATGCCACATGGATTGCAGAAGTCCCTTAAAAGGCTGTCAGCAAAGGGAAAAGACAGCAGTCCTTATATTAACAATACTGGACAAAATAAGCTGGCAGCCATGTTGGTCCGCAGCAAAATCCAAAAAAGCAAAGCCATGTACTACCTTTTTATTAAGACCAGCTACAATAACTCAACACAGCTTTCAAGCAGGGTGGATAAAAATCAATGTGTTTTTTTTAAAAAATAAAAATTGGATTTTTAAAATTTAAATTGGAATTTTTTAATTTAAATTGGATTTTTAAAATAAAATGCTTTTTGAGGAAAAATTTATCTAGTTTTCTATTTGAGATAGTCCCAAGATTACTGATGATGAAATAAGGATTAGTTTTTAATCAGGTCACAAGAGGTATATTCGTGCAATGCTTAAATGTTTTGGTAAATGAATTCCATTAATCCATTCACAATGTCATGCTCTTCCAGAAGATTCTGTAACATTACTAGGCAACTTCTCTATCTAGAAAATATTATCAGAGATGCTTGGTTTTACAGTTCTCAAAACTGTGAATGTGTGTCTGCGGAGATCACATGCCTCTTCTTCACAGCAAAAAAGTTATAAAATAAACATACAGAGTTAAAAGACCTCAGTCCTATTGGTCCTTTGCAAATCCATGCATACAGAATCAATCCCTTATTTCTTAAATGCTTATTTCTTAAAAGAAGTTCAATGAATATGAGACTCTTTTGGGTAGAATATAAGACTCTTTGGGCTAAAATGGATCTGGTGAAGAAGATGCTAAGAGCTAAGCTGAAAAGTGAAACTTTTTGAGTAGAATACTCCAGAAATCTTGAGATCTTTGTGTGTGTACTCTCATGGATGTTTAAGCAAATACAATAATACACATGCTGTATGTTATTGTTTTAGTCAAATAAAACAATTCAGATGGTTATTGTTAATGATTATTTTTCTCTTTCCAGTAAAGTGCCACAGAAAAGTTGTCCAAATATGAATGATTAACCTATTAAACTGGAGATGGTTCACCTTGCAATGATTTCATAATTATCTATTTCAAGTGGTAAATAACCTATCATTAATTTTCTGATATAACTAGAACAAACCTGAAAAGTCATTATACTAGAACGAAACCTTCATCTGGGATGTAAATATGAAAGCCAGCAGGAATAAGCCTTCATGTAAAAAAACCTCCCATGATTTAAATCAAGTCTTACTGACTAGTGATTTAAATCGAATCCACTCTGCTTTCAAGTTCTCAAAGAAATCTTTATCGGAAGGTTTCTCCTCTGAATTCTGGTTCTTGTCATCAGCCTGAATTCACTAACAAAGCAGCCTTTCCTATAACCCTCCATGACATTTAACTTTCAGATTTCACCAACAAAACACACGGAATAATAGAGCATGACCAAGACTGGGAGACCTGAGATGTAAACAAGCGCATAAACATTTAAAATTCAAAACAAAGGTGTGTGATCCTGAAAGGCTCACCAGATATGCATCACTATTACCATTATCTTAGACGGAGATGAACACTTAAGAGCAGTAAAGATAAGGAGAAATTGGGTGGTTAAGTGTTTGGGACCCAGGAAACTATGGGACCCTTTCACAAAACACCAAGCCCAATATAAAAGAGGAGAATGGTTGGGGAAGGTAAATTATTATATTAATACATGTGCAGGCGTGTGAGTGTATAAATATCTATAATGCCTATTGCTTCAATGGGAAGAGAAAAGCACTCAGGAGATGCAAGTATCATATTACACATTCTGTTATTATTGCCAATGTAAAAAGCTTCCAAAAAAATTCCCCTTAATTACATGCCAGAAGAAGTGTACATTTCTGGGAAACAGCAGCAAATTGCCAATTTGGCTGACAGTAAAGATAAAAGATGAAGAAAGGGAAGATGAACTTATTTTCTTAAGAGCAAGCTCTGCTGACCTACAGCTCTCAGCCCCCGACTTTTCTTCTTTATCACATCAATTTTGTTCTTGCTCTAAATTATCATAGGGACAAGACAATTACTTTATCTTGTATTCAAGAGAGACTGTGTTATTTCAAAACAAATGCCAGTGTTAAGGAGGTGGAGAGAGAGTAGAAATGTGCCTTTCCATCCAAATTTAGGACTTGCTTCCCCTCTTTTGCAATAAGATGGAATTCAAGAGACAGACGTCCAGTGGGAGGTACTCTGGACAATCAAAGAAGCAGACAAAGTTGTCCACTGGCAATCCAACCCTATCAGAAACTCTGAAATGGAGCTGAATTGTTGGCACTAGGCTGGGGACCCCCCAAGAAGCTCACTTAAGAGATGGTCAGCCCCTTTCCCTGATATCTGTCTTGCATGTCACACTTTCAAAACACCTAGACTAGCTGTTAACAATCCTCAATGCTGAAGAGTTTTTGTGCCCATTTGGAATTTTGAGAACAGAAAGTTGGCAACACAACAAAATGGCCACCACAGGGCTGGGGCCAAACCAAAACATTGGAAGGTTCCAGGACAAGTTTCTTCCTACAACAGCGATAGTCTTCAAATGGGTTCTCCCTGCATGCAGACCTGAAAGTGATACTTCCTGGGCTTTTCTGAAGCATCTCCTGCTCCAGTGAGGTGAAAGAAAGTCAAAGTCGGCTCTTTAGGGAAGAAGAAAGTGAGAAGCAGAGAACATATTGGCAGTTACCATGTTGGACTTCACGGGGTTTGAGTAAGTACAATTCTAATGGACAGGTTAGAACATTCCTGCAGCTGGTCCAATACTCTCTATTCCAATCTGCAGTGTCCCGCTAAGATCTCATGGCCCAGGTTAGCTTGATCTCAACAGATCTCAGAAGCTAAGCAGGGTCGGCCCTAGTTCATACTTGGATGGAAGACCACCAAGGAAGTCCAGGGTACGTATGCAGAGGCAGGCAATGGCAAACCACCTCTGAACATCTCTTGCCTTGAAAACCTTACAGGGTTGCCTAACCCTAACCCTCAGCTGTGACTTGACAGCACTTTCCACCACCACTAAGATCTCAAGCAGAGGTCATGTTTTAAGCCTCACTCACGCATCTGTTGACTGGAGACCCATGTGATCTGGGACCTTCACATATGTTGTGTCCTGAACTACTGAGCAAAAGGTACTTCTCTACACCTTGTACCCTCAAAAAAAATCCAGGAGATACCCAAGCATAACAGGGCATTTTACTATAATGCAATATAAACACAAGATTGTATCACACTACTTTGGCATTAATTAAGCCGAAAAATCCCCAACCACACCTGACTACAAACTCTCAATTGCTCTGAGTGCAGGCACTGAGAAGGAAGATGATACACATCTGTCCACACCCCTGCTAGTAATTAAACAGCTCATGACCAATATGCTCTTGTGCAATTCTGCTGGGTGGCCTCAGCGTCGCAACAGATGGTATTTCTGATTGTGTTTCATTTGTGCCCCATTTTACTTCACAACACTGAAGTTGTCACTGGTCCTCTACAGAAGGGGAACTGTTTTATTTTGTATCCATGTTTTGAAAGCAAAAACTTCAGTTTCTTTTCACCTCTTAACTTAGAGGAATATTTGCAAAAATCAAAACTGCTGGGATGCAATTCTCGCTTCCTACGTGTATAGCTGGTGGTGGCGAGTGCCATCAAGTTGCAGCCGACTTATGGCAACCCTGCAGGACTTCCAAAGCAAGTGATGATCAGCGGTGGTTTGCCATTGCCTCCCTCTGCATCATGACCCTGGTATTCCTTGATGGTGTCCCATCGAAGTTCTCATCAGGACTGACCCTGATTAGCTTCCGAGATCTGATGAGATCAGGTTAGCCTGGCTGTCCAAGTCAAGGCATGTATGTATTTACCTATACTATAAATCTTGAGTTTGTGCAGGTCAGTACAAATAATGGTATACACAATGATGGCATGGGGATTACTGGCTTTACATACCTACCTCCTACCTATCTAGTATTTTCTTGGCCTACCCAAATGTGCATATCCTTGGATATCAAAATCTAGCTGCTGGACAGCACAGCCCAGTTTCTTCAGCCAGCATGGAATGAGGCAGTGGACGCCAAGCTATTTAAATAGCTTCCTGGCCACTGGAAGGAGTAGGTTTGAACAAATCCATAGCACACTTGGCAAATGCTCTTGCAAATGTAAAATGAAAGTACACTCCAATCCTGGCTTCACCCAGAGATCTCTGCCAAACCAACAGCAGAGGGAAAGGACTTGCGTACTATTCCCACTTGGCACTCCCAGCACAGAATGAGAAGATGTTCTAGATGCCTCTAGTGATGCTGAAGCATCTGTGATTTCTTTGCAAACCCTCTTCACGTGTTACAGTGAATGCACGTACATCCTGCCAGTACATGCATACATGTGTTTGTAAGAAAGAGTCAATGAGAGTTCACTTTACCAGTACCTGAATAAACATGGGGTTTGTATCACGTGTTCTACTGTAACTTGAAAACTGGTCAATGCACACACAAAGCGCATGGTACACAGATCGTACGTGTGTTCCCTGTGACCTGAGAACAGGGCTTCACTGTGCACCGGGAAAGTCACTTGGCAGGTTGGAAGCACATGAGTCTCTGACACATTAGTTTTCTCTTGGAAAAAAGTTGCGTTACCACTGGCAGCCACTGTGCCCTGAACAAAAAAAGGTACATTCCAGGAGATCATTCACTGCTTAGCGGGAACCAACTGACCACTCCTGCTTCTGAGCTTCCTAGCTGGCTCAGGCTGTTGTCAGCCACTTTTGCAAATGAACTCTGAACCTATTCATCAAAATCCACCCTTAAAGAATGTCTGTCAACCCAAAGCAGATGGCAACAGGAATGCATTCTGAACAAAGACTAGAAAACTAACAACACTGCTTTCTAAACATACAAATCAGTGCCATGGCTACAGCTGCATATTTTCTCACATAGTTTCTGCACACATGGGCTGCTTCGTTGGTTTCAGTGGAGTGCATTTCTAGGCGCCTTTCCTTTTGCATATGCAACCTCCTTGTTCTGTAGGAAAAAACAGCAGAGCTCTTAGAAGGAAAGGAAAGGACCCACATTCTCACATAAGAATCCCTGGGCCTACAAGATGTTGCTGAAAAGGACAGACCAATAGAAGCACAACTAGAGCAAGAGCATTCTGTACATATACTGGAAAAACTGAACTCTCTTGGTAGTGCTTATTCAGTGGCACCAGATTTTGGTGTAGTGGCGCCAGTTTGGTGTAATGGTTAAGTGCACGGACTCTAATCTGGGAGAATCGAGTTTGATTCCCCACTCCTCCACTTGCACCTGCTGGATGATCTTGGGCAAGCCATAGTTCTGGCACAGGTGTCCTTGAAAAAGAGCAGTTTCTTTCAGAGCTCTCTCAGCCCCAGAGCTCTCTTAGGGTGTCTATTGTGGGAAGGGGAAGGGGAAGGAGTTTGTAAGCTGCTCTGAGACTCCCTTGGGTAGTGAAGGGTGGCATATAAATCCAATCTCTTCTTCTTCTTCTTCAACACACAAATTCTCCAGTGAATTCTGTGAAATTTTATTTTTATGGAACCACATTTCCAAACTTGAATACAGACACAGAGCAACTGAGCAATTCCAGAGCAGAACAGCAGATACAAGGCTACAATAAGCATAGGCATGGTTTACAGTAAGACATAACAGAGAGTAAGTCCCATTCAATAAAAGAGGACTTATTTCTGAGTGGTTTCAGAGGATAGCTGTGTTGATCTGCTTGAGAAGAGCTAGATTCAAGTCCAGTAGCACCTTAGAGACCAACAAGATTTTGGGGAGAACACAGTTTGAGTCTAGTGGCACCTTTAGGGCCAACTAAGTTTTATTCAAGGTCTGAGCTTTCGTGTGCATGCACACGTCACACATGCACACGAAAGCTCATACCTTGAATAAAACTTTGTTGGTCTTAAAAGTACCACTGGACCCAAACTTTGTTCTACTGCCTCAGGAGGTGGTGGCGGCTACAAGCATGGACAGCTTCAAGAGGGAACTGGATAAACATATGGAGCAGAGGTCCCTCAGTGGCTATTAGCAACAAGGTACGATGGATCTCGTGGTCTGGAGCCAGTGATGCTCTGTATTCTTGGTGCTTGGGGAGGAGCAATAGTGGGAGGGCTTCTAGTGTCCTGGCCCCACCGGTGGACCTCCCGATGCACCTGGTATTTTTGGCCTCCGTGTGACAGACTGTTGGACTGGATGGGCCTGATCCAGCATTGGCTTCTCTTATGTTCTTACGTTCTTATGCCTCAGATCAACATGGCTGCCCACCCGGATCTATCTTTATGGAAGATTTTGGGGGATAAGCTTTCGAGAGTCAAACAAAGGGAGCTTTGACTCTCAAAAGCTCATCCTCGAAAATCTTGATGGTCTCTAAGGTGATCCTGGACTCGGCTGTAGCTTATTTCTGAGATGACCTGCTTTTGCTCCCACAGTATTGGACCTGGAGAACCAGGTTCAGATACTGGTCTAGCCGTGGCTTCAGGCAACCTTAGAGAGTACTTGCTCAACCAATGGGTGGTGCAATCCTATGCTGAATTAATCCAGTGTAAACCCACTGAAGTAATGCTGCAAAATGGCAATCCTAAACCGAGTCACACACCCTTCTAAATCAACTGAAGTTAACTGGCTTTGAAGGATGTACACCTGTACTGTAAACTGGGGAGCAGAAAGAATACAAGGCTGCCGCAAGCTCCCTGGAGGAAGGATAACTCTTTAAGGAAGAAAAATTCCAAAAATTAGTGAGATAGAATGAGCTTGCTCATTACCATATTATAAGATGGCAACATCTGTTATAAGACTGGCACTAGCATAATTCGACAGAGAGTTTCTGGAAGAAACTACAAGGAGCCTTCTATCTGATAACATGGATTCTAGCCAACCAAAACTTTGCTTCTATAAATATGTTGGCCATGACTCCACTTCCCTCACCCACCCACACTTCAATAGTTTCATAGAACTGCCCGCCTTGACTTCTGTGTAATCTATTTTTTTGCTGTGAAGTCACCGACAACTTATGGTGACCCCATATAGTTTTCAAGACAAGAAGAAGAGTTGGATTTATACCCCACCCTTCACTCGGAATCTCAGAACAGCTTGCAACCTCTTACCCTTCCTCTCCCCACAACAGACACCCTGTGAGGCAAGTGGGGCTCTGAGAGAACTGTGAGTGACCCAAAGTCACCCAGCTGACTTCATGTAGAGGAGTGGGGAATCAAACCCTGTTCTCCGGATTAGAGTCCGCTGCTCTTAGCCACTACACCAAACTGGGTCTCAGAGGTGGCTTGCCACTACCTGCCTCTGCGTCACAACCCTGAACTCCCTTGGTGGTGTCTCATCCAAATACTGACCAGGGCTGTCCCTACCTTCCTTCCGAGAGCTGACGGAATTGGGCTAGCTTGGGCTGTCCAAATCAAGGCTCTGAATAAACTAACTTCAGCTAATTAAAAAAAAAAAAAGACGAAGGCCACAGAAGTAGCAGACTTCACCAAAGCCATTCCCTTTGACAAGCTCTAAAAGGTAGCCACACACCAAAAAAAAAAATGACCCATTAATGTTTAGGGTTAAGTGAGGTTTAATATTTTACTCAATATTTTCTTGCCTTACCATTTTCCCATTTATCTTCCGCAAAAGCTTCCTGTGTGCTAAAATAAACTAATCCATCACAGGATTTCTGTTTGACAGAGGATCGATAAGAGCTAATTACAACAAACGATAAGGCAGTCTGCTTCAAGTCCCCAGCTGCGGGGCAACTGACACACATTCACACTGGGGGGGGGGAATCAATAGATTACCCCTCAAACCAGTTCCTGGCTTATTTCAGTAAGAGACCTGAGATAGCAGGGCAACACTAGGATCCTTATCTCATGAACCCAGAGGCTCAGGAAGATGAAAGAAAGGTGATGATTTAGCAACAGGCAACCCATAGGAGGGCACCTTCAGTCTGCGGTCTTCATTTCCTTCACCAGACTCTCAATAGAATAAGATCTTCCCCGCAAAGTCATTCCCAGCAAAGTCATTCTGTTCCTTTTTCTTCACACGTTTTGGAAACTACATAGCACTTCACAGGGGCTCGCAACACCAGCTCCACCATTGCTATTGCCTGATCCTCAATCATTGGATTTGAAGGAGGCTAACAAACAAAATTCATTTTTTAAAAAAAATGAAATAATGCTACGAAAAGTTGAAGGCAGCAGGAAAAGAGGAAGGCCCAACATATGATGGAAGCCATGGCCCTCCATCCACAAGACCTGAGCAAGGCTGTTAACTACAGAATGCTTAGGATTGCCATAAGTCGGACATGACTTGACAACGTTTACCACACAAACAAGCTGAAAAGAGCCACATCTGAAAACCAGACCCCCACACAAGAAGGAGATGGGACCGGTAAGAGCTGTCGTGGACCCTCTAGGCCACCCCTTACTCCACCCAGATCCAAAAGCAAACACCATATGGAAGTTAGGTTCAATTCTAGTAGCACCATGGAGACCAACAGGATATTCAGGGTATAACCCTTCAAGAGTCACAGCTCCCTGTATCAGATACCTGGGCTTCCACCCCACATGGGAGTAGATCACATGATTTGCCCAGTGCTGGGCCAACCAAAAGGGCCCCGGCCCCTGGAATTTGGTCTTTCTAGTCCCCTAATCTCAGCAACCCTGAGGATAGGGAATTCATGCTACCCATTTCCCCCTCAAGAAAGTCACACCAAATCCTTTACAGCAACACTGTATAATCCAAGGTATGAGCGAGGAACTTAACACCATTTACAAAGCCAGTCACCTATAGCAGTGTTAAAAACCTGAGACTCTCTTCCCCAGTAAGAAGTTTCCAGTTGCAGCACACAGCCAAACAGAGAGTGATAGCTGAAAGAGATATTATAATTTCAGACTTCGAGGCAAGGGAAAATGCCAGATCCACAGCAAGAATATACATGTCCTTTGCTGAGAAGTGTAGCTGCGGGTCAGTTCCAAATATGGCTGTGAGGAAGTGAAGCCAGCGGGATTTCTTTCTTAGTAAGCATGCATAGGATTACAGCCTAAACTCAAGTAAGCAAACACTACCCTGTGAAAATATTATAGCCCCCCACCCCGTGTTATTGGACTACTGCGAACATAAGGTGGATGGGACAAAGATCCATGGAGCCAGCAGAAGGATATCACAAAACAGAAAGGGAAGGTAGTTTGCACCAATTTCCCCCAGCTGCTGAAGACCTCCAACTCCTCTACCCCAAGCTGTTCCTCCCCAAAAACATCACTTGGAGGGCAGTTTGGACTGGAATAGGAAAGAGAAAGCAAGGACCCCTGCTCTGTAGACAGAAGTCTCTGGTGGGTCCAAGCCATAGAACAATATTCTGAACCATGATGTAAAGGCTAAAATAAAGGTTACACTCAGCACAGATTCTACAAGAAATGTCATGACGGAGATGTCCTATTAACATTTTTCCCTTGCAGCAGGAAAAAACCGAGCCAAGGCAAGAGAAATTCTACTGTCAATCGTGATCATATTTTGCACTCCAGACTAGTTTGTTGATTATATAACTAATACAATATTGCACTAATCTGCATGGTCATTTTGCCCATGAATTCAGAAAAAGGACAGATATTCTGAACTTGTTCCATCTGAGGTTTTTTGTTCTTTTTTAAACAGCATGATCTGGGGAAAGTTTTACAAAGGGCAGACAACCCAGAAGTGACAGGGAGGCTTGACTGATAACAGTGCTGAAAAATGCTAAGCCAGTGGCTCCAGGAGAGATTTGTTGCCAAACCACCATGTATTTTAAGGAAAACCGTGAATTTTTTCTCCGTCAGGCACTTTTCGGCAGTGTCTGAATTTCTTCAATAAGTGGTTTGTGAATTATATGTTTTTGTATCAATTTTTAGCTGCACTTCTGTTTTGCTCTATTTCACTGTTGCAAAGAATACAGCTCTCTTTAACGTTTTTGTATGTTTCTAATATTGGATGTCACCCCAAAGACTGACTCCAAACCATACTGTGAGATTTAAACAACAACAACAACACTTTACAACATACATACTTTAGAATTCAGGTATTAGACTGATCTACAGGATCTTAGTTAGCAAAATAAAAACTCTGTGAAAAAATAACACTGCAGACGCTTGCCAAATTGAGCTATAGCCTACAAAGGTTTATGGCAAGTTAAATCTGCCTGTCTACAAAATGCTGCTACAGTCTAGCACGATTCAGACTTATCGGCAAGCCACAGTTTGGCCACTGCAGCTTTGGAAACGTTGGTTTCGCCCACTTTTTCCCTGTCCAATGTGGCAGTTAAAAGACAGATTTCTGCATGCATATCAAACCATAGTTAGTTACATAGTTTGCCCTTTTCCCTGAAAACCTGGATTAAACCACAATTCGCATGTTGCCCATGGTTTGGCTGCAACGATAATTTGTAGTGGAAATCTTTAAATTATCTCTGAGCAACAGACTGATATGGTTACAACTCCGCCATAAACAAGTGATTTCTAGATTTCCCTGTGCTTTCCATACAGTTTTAATTTGCTATATTACGATCCCCTGGAAAGCTCTGAGCACTTACATGGGGCTCCCAGTGGTCCCCCCCCATTCAAGCGATGATGAGCTTCATATGTTCTTAGCTTCCCAGTCTATTTATATAAATTATCTCAAGGGAAACTATGCATAACAATTGAATTCTGCAAACAATGTTCTAATTGAATTCAATCTCCTTAGTACAGAGCAGATGGGCTTGTGGCATGGATTTGGAGCCATTAGAAAGAGAGAGAGAGAGAGAGAGAAAGAGAGAGAGAGAGAGAGAGAGAGAGAGAGAGAGAGAGAGAGAGAGAGAGAGAGATGGTACTCCTTTCCAGAATGTTGATTATTAGAAGAACTGCATTCCCAAGGCTTGGCTAATCAGCAAAAGCTGAACAGCTTGCTGCATCTTTTCACAACTGCAAAATGACTGAAAAAGTTCATCTACAACACAGTTAAACTGGCAAAGCCTGAATTAGATCGCTCTGTCTTTTCATACTGTTAACTGTAGTTTCTTCCAAAGAAGAAACTGTAAGTTTAAAATGTGTTGGAAAATCTGGGAACCCTAACAAATCTCTCTGGCATCTAGAGGGATGGATCCAGAACTTGTCTTTCACAAATGGAACTTACTTCCACTCTCATTGTGGGGAGAAATTTTCAATATTCTGTGTTCCCACCACAGGCCATCACGTTGCACCAGATGCTGTTTCTGAAAGGCTCCGAAAACCCTGGGAAGGGCTTTCCAAGAAGTGCAGCCCGCTGCAGCCAAAAGGAACAGGTGGGGCAAATCTAACCCACACTTCTGCCTTTCACATCATTCAACAGATTTCTGCATGCACATCAAGCCATAGCTGGTTACATAGTTCTGCTCATGGTGAGGAAGTCTTTTGCAGACACTTCACTGCATCTTTGCAAAGTCATCCCTGCAACCTTTGTAAAAATCTCACCAGATCTCGGAAGTTAAGCAGGGTCAGCCCTGGCCAGTATTTGGATGGGAGACCCCCAAGGAATACCAGGGCTGCGATGTGGAGGCAGGCAATAGGCAAACCACCTCTGAACATCTCCTGCCTTGAAAACCCCACGGGGTTGCCATAAGTCAGTTGTGGCTTGATGGCACTTTCTGCCACTACCTCCTCCCTTTAATATTTAGCTGTATTTTTAATATTGTTCGTAGAAAACACGCCCAGGGAAATGCTGATCGCCACCTTGGGGTTAGGAAGCAAATTTCTCCAGGCTAGTTTGGCTGGAGATCCTGGACGTTGTGTGTGTGGGGGGGGTTTGCCATCTTCTGGGCATGGGGCAGAGGTCACTGGGTGTGTGTGGGGGGGAGGTATTTGTGATTCTCCTGCATTGTGCAGGGGGTTGGACTAGATGACCCTGGAGGTCCCTTCCAACCCTATGATTCTGCACTTCTAAGTCATTTATACTTTAAAGTTTCATAAATATGCTACAATGTTTTATGCTAACTATACTCTAAATGATGCATTTTATGTTGTTAAAGCAATATATTAAGCTTAGGCTTGATAAGAAAGTATTGCACATATTTCATACCCCTCCTTTTCCCTTTTTTTTCCCCTGAAAACACACCATTTTCTTTCCATGGCTTTAAAATTTCCAGAAATTTTATGTTAGTAATTAGAACTCGCACCTGCACTCATCCTGTGCCTTCCAACCAGCTGCACTGGCACCAATGCTGGCATGAGCAAATGGCATAGGTAAGCAGCTACTTTTTGTTCCTCTAAAAAGTACAAACAAGACGAAAGACAGTTTGAAAGCGAGCATTATTCTATCAGCGTCAGGACAAAACTGTGTCTTACAAAGAGGAACAAAGGAAGCATCCTAACAAAAAAGAAACAGTGACACATCAAGAAAAATGCTTCCATAGTTTTACAAACAATGAACACATTGATTCCCAGCCCAGTCAACAGTCGCAAAAAAGAACTCCCTCTAAACTTAGTATACTTACCAAGCCACCCCCCCCAACCCACCTGCAACCATATATTTTGGCAGGCAAAACACAAAGGATCATCACACGCAGATACGTGAACTCATAAAAACTGCTTTATACCCTTGGTCTACCCAGGTCATTCATTACTACGTAGTTTGACTTACAAGAACTCTACCCAACAGCCTTCACATCACTGGAGATGCCAGGAGTTGAACCTGGGACCTTCCACACAAAAAACGGATGCTCTACCACTGATGCACGGCCCCTCCACCACAATCTACCTTCAAGTGCGTCAAGATGTACTGAGAAGGGTATCAACTCAACTGGCATTTGAAGAGTTCCTGGCATCTCAGTCTCCCTTCTAAACCTAACAAACTGAAGTAGTAAATGGGAAAGGAAGGAATTCTGGTATGTCCCCTCACTTCCTCCAGTTTCCATGGTTAGCAAAGCAAATTTGTAGAGAGGGTATTATTATTGGATTCATTTTATAGCCTCTCCCATGGGGACTCAAGGCAGACAACAAATATGATCAGAACTATCCAGTCAATCAGCAAGCAAATTACCAAGTACGATAAAAACATCTGAATCCAACAGCAAAGATTCCTGATAAAACAGAATAATGCAGTGAGGCTGGGCAGATTGACGGCAATGAGAAAGACTATTCAATCCATGAGCTGAACGGAGTAGAAAACATGACAAAACAAATCAGTCTAGCAGCAAAGATCTCTCCTTACTATAAAAGAGTTTTGGTGTCCCTCCTGCACACACTCCCTCAGCCTTTCGCTCTCACACCTGCCACTCTGAAGGATCCCCTGACTGCATTGGCTACCTCCCTTGCCTCCGTCCCACCCACAGAGGCGGCAAGCCAGCCGGCAGCATCTCTGCCTCACTGTGCTCTGAGCCAGCCGAGGGGATGGGCGCTCTGGCAGACAGAGGTTGAGCAGGCCCATGGGGAGAGACGGAGAAGATCCACGAGAGCCCACACAAGTCCGAAATGCACGACACAGGGGCAGGGCAGTGACTGCTGCTGCAGCAAGAGGCCGCCCCTCCACTGGCAGCCCTGTCGTCGTAGTCCAGGGCAGCTGAGACGGCTCTGATGCCGCTCCGCACTGCACCCTGCTGCCACCACACCGAGAGGCCTCCCTGATGCTCGCCTGCCACTGCGCCAAGACCCTCCTCCTCTCCGACCATGGTGGTGGGAGGTGGGACACACGCGCCGGTGGAGCAGCTCTGCTCTGCCCGCCACTGACCACCGCCACCACTTCTTCTCCCGAGGCGGGGGCTGCCGGGTGGTGGCCCAACTAGGGCCCGTTGCATTTGTCTCCGCAACAGGCCTTCTCCCTAGTTCTTAATAAAACAAAGCAATGCAATGAGACTTGGTCTGAGGAATTGGAAAGACAGCACATGTAAACAGCTTGAGAGCCGGGGTGACATAGTGGTTAAAGTGTTGGACTGGGATCTGGAAAAATCCAGGTTCAAATCCCTATGGAAGCTTGCTCGGTGACCTTGGGCCAGTCACACATACTCAGCCTACCCTACCACACAGGGTTGTTGTGAGGATAAAATGGAGGAGGGGAGAATGATATAAGTCACTTTGGGTCCCCATTGGGGAGCAAGGCAGGATAGAAATAAAACAAATAAGCAAAAGAATTAATGTAGGTAAATATTTTTCCTTCCATAAAACAACTGAAGGTAGCAGGAGAGATTCTTAATAACACAAAACAATGCAAACGGAGCTGAAGAACTGTTGTCGGGGGCAACAAAACTATCAACTGCTTAGGTCAGTGCTCAGTTCTTGTGCCCTTCTTAAATGCCCAGGGAAATGCTGATCACCGCTCTGAGGTCAGGAAGCAATTTTTCTCCAGGCCAGTTTGGCTGGCGACCCTGGAGGGGTTTTCTGCCCTCTTCAGGGCATGAAGCAGGGGTCACTGGGGGTGTGGGGGGTATTTGTGAATTTCCTGCCTTGTGCAGGGAGTTGGACTAGATGCCCCTGGAGGTCCCTTCCAACTCCATGATTCTAATTGGAAGGAAGTGCCTGGTGCTCTGCTACTGCAGGAATCTCTCCCTCCTAAGACCTTCTCAACTCTCCCATTCTACATGTCACGTTCCACCCAGGGGAAGGTGGGCCACCCATCATTTAAAAACCACTGCCCAAGTTACATAATCAAAATAGCCAGAAGAGAATGATAGTTTTTGGCATGATTGACTTTGCCAATTTTAAGCCACACACACAAACACGCACACACACGCACACACAAAAGCATAACATTTAAGCCTTGGGAGACGCTGAAAATATTAAGCCAACAGTAATTTATCAAGGAAGTATAGATCTGTGCTTTCAGGAATCCACTGAATACGAAGAAGAAATCAATTCAATTCCTGTAAGTGGCTCCATTCCTTAATAAGACTCTGAAACCCATTTTCATCTAGCAGGATATTCCATGACCGCAAGGTCCTACCTCTCAATAAATTATTTAGGTTTCTTTTTTACACACATGCAAAGACCTGGAATATTTGTGCCGTACTGTTCAAAGGCTGATTCCTCTTACCTCCCTTACTCTATGCAAGGGAACAGGGATGGCCACAATTTCCTTTCTCTCTACCGGGGGCGTGGGGGGAGCATGTAGAAACCCGAATAATTCAATTGCCACTGAACAGGCCAAATGATCGGTATACAAATGAGACTCATGATGAGAGGGGGCACTCTTATTGTTCAGAAAAGGCCAGTGCTTACCAGAAGTTTACAAATTATAGTCGATTTTGCCAGCCAGCCAAAATTCGCACTTGCTATAATCCTGCTGTGGAGCAGTGGGGTCTTCTCTCTGATGTTATGCTAAATTTCAGAAGAAAATCACAGCACCTCTACCCCCATGCGCATCTCTAAGTGCAAGCTCAGGAATACGCATGCCGTACTGGATGGGGGCTGCTTTCCAAAAACAGCATCACATGGAAGGTTCCTCCCTTCCTAGGCTGAATATGAGGAGGGGAACACACATTACTGCCTGCGCCTCCCCATCTCCCTCCAGTCACAATCCCTGTCTCACCACCATTTTGGTCACTCCTGTTTTACTTCATGCTGCTGGGCTTGGGGCATGGTTGTTTCAGCACTTGAAAAGGCAGGGGGAATAGAAGCACCGGGTTCTGCCACACTCTAGGCACGACCAGGATCAGGCCCTCATGACATTTTAAGATGGCCCATGTTCAGCTCTAAACTGAAAGCCATTTTGGTGCAGTGGTTAGGAGCGCAGACTCTAATTTAGGAGAACCAGGTTTGATTCCATAGTCCTCCATGTGCAGCTGCTGGTGTGGTCAGTCAGAAGTTCTTTCAGAGCTGATCTCTCAAGGGCAGTTCTCAAGAGAGTTCTCTCAGTCCCACCTACCTCACAGGGTGTCTGTTGTGGGGAGGGGAAGGGAAAGGAGATTGTAAGCCACTCTGAGACTCCTTCAGGTACTGAAGGATGAAGTATAAACCCAGTAAGAGGGGACAGGCTATTAGTATGTGGCCAGGATTAAGACCTGCCCCATCTTGGTTTTATATGTTGATGTCATACTGGATGATTTTATTTGTTTTATGCTGTTTTAAACCTGGCATTTATGCCCTATTGTTAGCCACCTGAGCCTTCCGGGAGGGCAGGATATAAATTGAAATAAATAAATAAATAAATCATGTCCACCTCCTCCTCCTCTAAAATGGCACCTGTGTCCCCAGGTGATCCCAGGGATGCTATAATGTCTAGTTGTGTCCTAAGGCTTATTCCCCAGGAGTGTTCTGGGACTCCTGGGAGATGGAATCTCATTTCTCCTCTCCCTCTTGCTTCTCTTCTTTGCCCTCCCCCCAACCTGGCAGTGCCTGCAGCCTGTCTCCTTTGCTTCTTTCCCACTAACTGACCTACCTGTTTCTCCCTACTCTTTTCAATTTTCCCTCCTACAAGAAGTTCCCCCCTTTCCTTTTCTCCCATCCACCCAACTTTTTCTGTTTCTCCCCCTGGAAGCTTTTGTCCCCTCAGTCACCCACACAACCTTTTCAGTTTTAGTTAGGATTGCCTAGCAACTCCCTAAACAGCCACTGAGATCTCATACTGCAAACTCATGAGATCTCAGGGTCAGTCTCTTCTAACAGAAGCAGACACTGCTTCCATGGATTTAGGGTTTTTAAGCACACATACTTTAGGGATTTTAAGCACTACATTTCATAATTTTCTGCAAAGCTGTGGCTTCCCCCACACTTGCAGACAGATACTCCCTACCTGTACCTGGCCCTTCTATGCCCTTTGGGGGGTGGGGTTGTGTGTGTGTGTGTTCACGCACTTGCATGCCTGGAAGTCATAGTGACTTCTAGTGACCCCTACTGGGGTTTGTATGTTTCAGAGAGGTGACTTGATTGCCTGCCTCTGTGTTCCGAGCCTGGCATTCCTTGGAGGTCTCCCTTCCAATTACTTACCAGGGACGGCCCTGTTTAGCTTCCAAGAGCTGATGAGATCGGGCTTGCCTGGGCTATCCAGGTCAGGCCCTCTATACCCATTTTTGATTCATGCTCTGGGGCCATTGATCAAAATTAGATATAACGAGTCAAATGGTTTAGGGAGGCTGGGAAATCTCCTTTCTTGGCTGGTTACAACAGGGTTTTGACCACACACTGACAGAAGAAGTTGCCATTACCCGACATATTTAAAAGTGAGAACAGATGGAATGATTTAAGAGACGTCATGGCAGGCTCCTCACCCACACCGCGATCCCTGCTCGGCAGTTTTCCTGCTAGACATCACTTCTACCAAATCAATGAGTCAGCCAGCCGTCTGCCCCTTCCCCCACATCAGGGTGGAATGTCTGCATTTTCAGAAAGCCAAGTGCCACGCGCAAATTTATTAATCCATATATTCACCCTTTTTCGTTATTACAGGATTCGTTCTTAAAACACAAGATCAGGCTTATGGTTGCTATTTTTACTGTGGCTGGTGAGGAGTTTAATAAATTGTTTTGTTTGGGATACAGCTGCTCATCTACCTCTTATAAGAGAAAGTACCTCTTATAATTTAAAAATAAATAAACCTGCTTGGGGGGGGGACCATGGGGAGGTGATCTTGACGCAACTGTGGCACGGCTCATAATAGTTTGTAACCCACCTCAGCCCCTGAGTTTAGCTACTAGTCTACTAATAAAATATCTGTCTTCAGCCACACAAAAGCCCTAACACTGACTGCGGTGAAGGCATGCCCTCCGCTTCCTTTCACTACTAAAAACATTGCTTAGCAAAATTCCTCTTTGCCACGCTTCTTTAATGCAGCACTAGGTGGCAATATTTAACATTCCAGGTACCCGTTAACAACACAAACACTCAAAAATCGGGAAAATTATCCCCAAGTCGTTCCAGCACAGATTCCACCACTTGCTAGTTGATCCAGAGCAGGCATTAACCCAGATCATGCCGAATCAAACATGACTGAACATTTTTCATCTATGCAGAAATATGCAGCTGTCAATAGGAGACTGCATATAAACTCACATTCTAGCTGTACCTGAAGAAGTGAGCAGTGGCTCTTGAAAGCTCCTCCCCTGCCACATATTTTGTTAGTCTTTAAGGTGCTGCTGGACTCTTACTCTTTTCTACTGCTGACAGACAGACTAACGTGGATGCCCATCATGATGTATAAACTTGATTCTTTATATTCAGATCTCTGTTTCAGAAAAAAAGACACTGTGCCATTAATTCCACAAGAAATAACTGCCCCACTGAAAAGGGGGAACGGACGGACTGCTATTTTCCTGAAGGCTGCAATGCCTGTTTAAATTTATTTTTTCAAACAGAATATAAATACACACAGACAATGAAATGCTCTTTACAGCTTTGCATGCTAAGTTATTTACAAAGAAAGCAAAGGTTCATGGCGGGGGGGGGGTTAAACAAACAGCTATTAGGTAACACTTTAAATTGTAAATAGAGGCAACTTCTTTTATGTACTTCATTTATATCATGCCTTTTCCCTCCCGGTCGGGACCCAAAGTCGCTTACATCATTCTTCTCTCCTCCATTTTATCCTGTAAAGTAAGCTGGCACAAGGTGATTCAGCAAGCTATGGTGATCTGAACCCGGGTCTTCCAGAACCCTGTCCAACACACTAACCAATACAGTACATTGGCTCTCTTTCTCAGGCTAAAGTTTAAATAATTTCAAAACCATGGATATGGTTTGAGACCATTACTGCCAAACTGGTTATAGATCCACTAGCCTGCTGTCAGTATTGTGAGTGGAAGAACACTGTGAACACAGAGGTCAAAGGTTAAGAGTACTCTCTTAATGGAATGCCTCCATCCTAGAATTGATGCTTCCCGTTATAAAATGCTGCACTTTAGGACACATTCATTTGACTAGTCTAGCCCTTACACAATTTCAATCCACCAATTATTTGAATCATTTCCTTCTGAAATGATTGTAAAGATGGGCCTTCACCAGGGGGGGGGAGTGTTTACACAAGTCAGTTAGTAGCTCTTTTTTACAATAAAAATTTTATTGCGTTTTTCCATAACAAAGACAAGTATTACATAATACAGAACTGTATTATGCCTTTTTTCCATTGGCTATAGACTCGGTTATGACATCCTGGCAAGAACCATACTTGGTTTAAAAAAGTTTGGTACCTTGAGATGGGTGGTAGTAATCGAGATCGGCTGAGTTAGTAGCTCTAACATGGTTATCTGCTTCTCTGCAGTGCTGATTTGGTCAGGGGCATGCAAAACGTCCCAGGTTCAATCCCCAGCACCTCCAGATAAAAAGGTGACATGAAAGACCTTTGCCGTAGACCATGAAGAGCTGCTGCCAGTCTGAGTAAACAATACTGACTCTGATGGCCCGATGCTCTTGTTTAATATAAATCGGCTTCATACGTGACTATGCTGCAACATCCAGCCATTGCACCAGAGTTCCATGTGCACACCATGTGCATACCAGCACTCCATGTCCTCCTTTCATGCAGAATCTGGCAAGCATACGCCTTGAAGCAGACCTTAGGATGCCTTTCCCATACAGCTCTTCTTGAGTACACTACACCCAAAACTTCTCATTATAAACACTGCACCTAATGTTGTTCCTATCATTCCACCAGCCAACGCCACTCCATCAAGCTGATCATTACAGAGGCTCTTCAGTACCAATGGTATGAGTGCCCCATCACCTTATTTTGTTTTTTTAGTGGCACCAGAGGCAAGGTAACATGGTTATAGAAATAACCTTACAAAACACTCTACAGAACACAGAAATAACCTTACAGAAGAAGAGACTGGACTTATACCGTGCCCTTCGCTACCTGAAGGACTCTCAGAACAGCTTACAATCTCCTTTCCATTCCCTTCCCTTCCCCTCCCCACCCCACAACAGACACCCTGTGAGGTAGGTGAGGCTGAGAGAGCTTCTTTCAAGAACTGCTCTGAGAGAGCCATGACTGACCCAAGATCACACCAGCAGCTGCATGTGGAAGAGTGGGGAATCAAACTCAGTTCTCCCAGATTAGAGTCCATGCCCCTAACCACTACACCACACTGGCTCTCTGGGAAGGGCTCAGAACACTGGGAAGGGCTCTGGCTCAGTGGAAGAGCCACCTGCTTTGCAAGAAGAAGGCCTCAGGTTCAATTCCCAGCATCTCCAGTTAAAAAGGACCAGGCAATAGGTGATGTGAAAGACCTCTACCCAAGATGCTGGAGAGCAGCTGCCAGTTTGAGCAGACGATATTGACTTAGACGGACCAATGGTCTGACAGTACAAGGCAATTTCATGCATGGCTTGGTGAATCAGAAATATGAACAGCTGGAAGGAGCTTGGAGAAGAGGTTGTGGTCCAGTGGGAAAGCATCTGCTTTGCATACCGATAGTCCCAGGCTCAATCCCCACACCTCCAATTAGAAAAGGATCAGGTTATCCACCCAGCAATGTAACATTGCTGTTCAAACCTTTTACATATTTTTAATTGGCTTCTGCAAAACTATGCTGTCACAACAGCTGGTTCAATGTTCAGCCACAGCATTAAATCTTTCACTCTTTTCTTTAAAATGCAGCTGTGCATATACTTTTCTGTCATTTATCAGACATCTGTCCTACCCTACCTTGATTCAAGACAAGGTGAATATTAAACTTGGGTCCCTGGTATGGAAGGCACAAGATGGGCTCTACAGGAGATCAGAACATGGGCTACAAAAGGCAAAGACTCTGTGATATTTTATTTATTTTGTGCCTCTTTATCTCACCTCTTCCTCCATAGAGCTCAGGAGGATGTGCAAATCACTTTCCTTTCATCCTCCACAACTTTGTGAGAAGCTGGGGGCAAGCAGAAGATCAGGTGAAATTAAAGATTTCTACCTGAGACATAGGAAAGCCACTGCCAGTGTGATTTTTCCCTCCATCTAGTTGCAGCTGTTTCATAGCAACCCTGTAATGTTTTCAAGGCAAGAGACATTCAGAGGTGGTTTGCCATTGCCTCCGCATAGTGACTGGTATTCCTTGGTGGTCTCCCATTCAAATACTAACCAGGGCCGACCCTACTTAGCTCCCAAGATCTGACTGGGCTATCCAAGTCACGGCCAGTCTGAGTAGCCAATACTAATTATGATGGACCCATTGTCTTACTCTGTATAACACAGATTTGTGTGTGTGTGTTATACTTGTGGCACAGTATAGTATACACAGTTTTAGTATACACAGAGCCTCACCTGCCCCAATTTCTGGGTCCTGGTGTAGTGGTTAAGTGCGCGGACTCTTATCTGAGAGAACCGGGTTTGATTCCCCACTCCTCCACTTGCACCTGCTGATGTGACCTTGGGTCAGTCACAAGTTCTGGCACAGCTGTTCTCTCAAGGACAGTTTCTGTCAGAAGTTCTCTCAGCCCCATCTACCTCACAGGGTAGCTGTTGTGGGGAGGGGAAGGGAAAGGAGTTTGTAAGCCGCTCTGAGACGCCTTTGGGCAGTGAAGGGCGGGATATAAATCCAAACTCTTCTTCTTCTTCATTTCTCCTACAAACCTGTTCCAGCCTGCACTTCACAGTCCCTGAGCACAATTTTTTTAAAAAACAAACAAATCAACAATCTGAAATGGGGGGAAGGGGTTACAGTCTCCCTCCCCAAACCATAATTAGCCCAAAAGACCATTAAAAATGACACAATAAAGCATACACTAACATATTAGAACTGAAGAACCCTAAAGGCTAAAAAGAAGGAATCCCAACAATATCTGAATACCACTGTTAGGCGACGACATCAAGGGAAAGCTGTGGCTCAGTGGTAGAGCAGCTGCCTGGCATGCAGAAGGTCCCAGGTTCAATCCCCAGGATCTCCAGTGAAAAGATCTGGCAGTAGATGATGTGAAAGACCTTTGCCTGAGACCCTGGAGAGCTGCTGTCAGTCTGAGTAGATAACACAGACCTTGATGGACCAAGGCCCTCTTGGGGGGGGGGGAGTTAGCCACTGGGAGAAACAGGATGCTGGATGAGATGGACTGCTCTGATCCAGCAGGGCTTTTATGTGAATAGCAAATACAGCCTTCCCTACAGTTATAGATATAACCTAAACCTATAGGTCCTATTAAATACTAAACAGGATTTAAGTTTTATTGGAGACACCGCAACAGTTTTAGCGGTTGTGAACCATCTTTGGCCTTTTCGTTCATTACACTTGTATTTTAACCAATTATAGCACACCTGGAACCTCCCGACACTCCAGGGCAATTTGTCCCTGCAGTTTACAACTTTTCTTTTTCATTCATATCAATTATGACTGGAGAGAAGTTACTGCATACATCTGACAGAGTGGGCTCACAAAGTCTGTCTCAGAGTAAGAGTTGTGGGGGTTTTTTTTGGGGGGGGGGGGTCTTGGCTGCAACAGACTAAAAAAAAAAGCAACTACTCTGCAATTAGTAAACATTTTCAGGTTTTTAAGATTTCAAGGCAGAGCTCCTGGAGGCAAGCTGCAGTCCTATGCACATTAGAAGTAAGTCCCACAGAATACACAGAGCCTGACTTCGAAGTAAACATGCAAAAGACTCAAAAAATAGTTGGCATATCTGAGGTTATCTGCCAAAATTAGATGCAAATTCAGTTAACAGTAGCAATGTGTGCACTAGCACTCCACACCTACTAAAATAGAAACACTCAACAATTTACGTCATACAAGCAAGTAAGATTATTCACCACCTGCCTGGGCTTCATATCTTTGTATATTTTGCAAGACAGGAAGGCTTTCACATAAAAACAACTGAATTCAATACCTGCAGACCCACATCACTGTAGCTGTGTGTGTCCTCCTTCTGTCCCAAATTCTATGCAATAAAATTGTCAAAGTACTGAACACCAAAAGAAAAAGACTCCTGGAGACTAAGGGCTTTCATTATCTTTCTGTTTCAAATCTAAAGTTATGTGCAAACCTCAAAGGCTAAACCTCTTTCCCCTGTCATTACAGAAGCTGTTCTCATTTAATTTTACACTATTATTATTATTACTGGCCTTTGCTCCAAAGCACTGAGAAACTTGAGAACCACCTTCCTGAAATGGAGCACAGAGTGATTATTTCTAAAAACAAAACAAACTTTGTGCAAACAAACTGCTCCCATTGTCCTTTCCCTCCCAAAGCTTTTTTTTATTATTATTATTATTTTAAATCAAACCAGCAAGTAAGCCTCAAAGCTTTTGGCCCACAGCAGTAACAAAAATCAATTATTCAGTAACATTTCAACTCCACCTCAAGCAGGATTACCAATGTGATCTGCAGCTTACACACCTCCACTCCACATGCTATGTCGTAACAGTATTAGAACTGCAGCAATCAAACTCAAAAGATGCTAAGAAAGTCAGATCTCTGGATAGATGTCAAATGACTGCTGGCAAGACAAGCTTTAAGCCTGACATTCAGTACAGAAAATACAGGCTGGCTCTTGAAATTATACCCACAGGGTTGAACAGTCTCTCTAGCACCATTGGCAGAACTTAAACAGAAGACAGAAGAGGTCTGTGATTGGTCTACTGGAGTAACTCTCAAAGCCTGTCTGTGATTGGGTAGAGTACGTCACATGATGCCATAAGCTCCTGAATGACCCCTTATTATTAAGTTTTTAGCCATTTTGCTGCCCCTCGAGATGAGACACGGAGAAGCCTAAATTGTACCCAGAAGTTCTCCAGGATGAATGGTTTGCTCTACTAGAACTGCAGTGAATTTTCCTCCATGTAAATTTTAAGGATGAAGAGGGGACCAGGTGAAGAGGAAGGAACATCCTGCAAACAAACAAACAAGTATAACATGCACCTTTTTAAAAATGCTTCCGTAGCTGGCTGCAGTCAAAGCATTCTCTTTCTCTGCTGCTTCTACGGCACATTTTCTCTCTTTTTTTGTATCATGGCCCAATCCCAGCCAATCAGGGATAATATTGAGAGCAAGACAATGTCATGTTACTATGGAGCCAATCAAACATCACTGTGTAACTCTTCTGCCAAAAACAAAGAAAGCAGCAGCACCACCTTCATCTTGCAAGGGATGGAGAATATACACCCACCGCACCTTAGAGGCAAACAGATAGCATTCCTGGTCTCTCTTATTGACTTGTTTCACAGTATAGCAAGACAGGGATCAATGCTCAGTTGCCTTGAAAATATTACAAGAGAGACACATAAAATGTGGACTCTTGGAAGAAGTTGGGTAACTGCACCTCAAGAGAAGAGGCATAGATACCAACTAGATAGCAGAATATAGTTGGGAGTATGGAAGAGTGTAGGTCACCCTTTTGAAACCTGTATTTTGTGCACAGCTTGGGTTGGAGATTCAGGCTGTTTTTTCCTCCCACCAACAAAAGGGAGGCAATTTTCCCTGATGCCTACTTCTTACAACAGAACCCAGTTTGCCCCACATGTTGCTCCACAAGGTCCCCCAAGAGGAGCATGGGAGGTGCGGTGTCCGTAGAAAGGTAGGAAAAGTTCCATTCTGCAAATGGCCAGCTCCTTCCCCTTGCCTGCCAGAAAGCTGTTGTCACACAATTAAAGAAACCTCAGTTTAGCTAATTTTTTAGCTGATCAACCGTGCCACCTTAAGAAGAGTTATAGGCTTCTAGATGTAGTGTGAAGGTAACAGACCCATGAAGCTGCTTTATTCTGAATCAGAGCCTTAGTCCACCAAGGTCAGTATTGTCTATTCACACGGCCAGCAGATGTCTCAGGCAGTGGTCTTTCTTATCACTGCCTGGTCCTTTTAACTGGAGAATGCCAGGGATGGATCCTGGGACCTTCTGCATGCCAAGCAGATGCTCTGCCACTGAGCCACAGCCCCTCCCCTAGGCTTAGAAGAATGTCGCTCTGCCTAAAATGCCACTCTGCCAGTTTGGTGTAGTGGTTAGGAACGCGGACTCTAATCTGGGAGAACCAGGTTTGATCCCCCACTCCTCCACAAGCACCTGCTGGTGTGACCTTGGGTCAGTCATAAGTTCTTTCAGAGCTGTTCTCTCAAGACCAGTTCTCAAAAGAGCTCTCTCAGCCCCACCTACCTCACAAGGTTGTCTGTTTTGGGGAGGGGAGGTGAGACTGTAAACCGCTCTGAGACTCCTTCAGATACTGAAGGACGGGGTATAAATCCAATCTCTTCTTCTCTTCTTAAAATTGTTCTGCAAACCTGTAGGTGTCAGGGAGAATGATCCTCCATTCTACATTTTTTGGAGCAACAGAAACCAGTATTAAAAAATTGCTCCCTAAAGGAGACACTCTAAGTAGGTCTACTCAGAAGTATGTGCTATGTAATACAGTGGGGCTTACTCCCAGGAAAAGGTCCTTTGGATCACAGCTTTAATTACCTTGGGAGACTGGCAGCCGACAGCAAATGGTGGATTTGGACTTCAGTCAAATGCCAACTCATCGACAGTCTCACTGGACAGCATGAAGAGAGCAGTCGTTCAGTTTGTGGCAGAGGCCAAATCTGTGGCAAAGGTGACATCTGAACCAAAGCCCTCCCAGGACACAGTTTGTATCTGCTCTGATGCAACAGCTCCCAGAATTACTATTACTGACAAAACATATGATCTAGGCACACATTCGGTTTGTGCAAAAACCATCACACGACTATGAATCTCGAAAAATTCAATTCATCTACTTTAGCAGTCTTTGCTAACTACTTCATCCTTTGCAGTAAGGGACAGCAATTCGGGGCTGCTGTAAGGATTGCAGCAAAATAACCGCTTGGAAGAACGAAAGTGCTGCATCACCATGCTGAATATTATTAAGTCATTAATTGTCTGGCATAGAACTGCAGTTCTGTGAACTGGCAGTTCCTGAGCTGCTATTTGCATTAACATAGTGTGATGTGTGTACTTGGTACCTTGCTTACTAGATTAAGCAGGGGCACCGTTTCTGCCAAGCTCTTACCTTTAAAAGGTTGTGTCAAACTGAATATGCTAACCTTTAGCTCTTTACAAAACTGATAGTCCTTTTAAAATGTATACCCAATAGACAACAGCGGTGAAAGTTAAAATCAGCCTGACCACAGGAAATGAGTCAAGGTGGAGAGAATTACAGGAGAACCACATAATTAGCAGAAATATTCAAGCCACTTGCATTAGAAAAACCTACTTCTGTGATTTTGTCCTTCTACACACAGGATTTTGTCCTTCTACACTCTTTCCATGTGCCATATCATTCATATCTGGACTACTCTCTGAACCTGGAAGCCAGCCTCAGCAATTGCAAATGCTGCATCTTTCAAGCATAGAAGCGACAGAACTTTTCCCATATGATTCTGTTCAATAAGAAAAGTCATTTATATAATTTTATGGAATTTAGGAGTGCGTGCAATGCATGAAGCTCTTCTTCATTTAGCTGTAGGAGAGATTACAAGCTTCCAAAGCTATTTTCTGCTGTTAAGTCACTACTTTTGACTTATGGTTGTAGCTTAAACCACTGAGGACAAAGATACAGATCTCCTTTTCATCTGGAAATGTTTTATTAACCTTTTACTAGTGAAGCTTTTTCAAGCTTTCCCACCCAATTTTATCCTTCCTAGAAGCTTGAGGGATATAGTTTGAAACCCAAAACCACTGAATAAGCTTCCTAAGCTTCCACACATGGTTTGATCCAGGCTTCTCTAGTTTAACTCCAAGGCCGTACACGCTATATCGCAATATTTTTTTTTCCTTGAAAGGGCTTAGGGACGACAGAAGAGACCGCTTGAAGGCAAAGTTTAAGGCCTTGTATTAAGAGAGCCCTGGAAATATGAACAGGAAAGCAGCATCCAAGCTTTATGCTGATGCACCACCAGAATCACGTTACATTTCTTTGCATAATGCCTCTCACAGTCTGTGAACCGTTATGCTAATTATATAACATTTGTGTTTCTGTTGTTGATCCAGCTATGCAGGATCCCACAAACAAAATTGCAGAGAGCTAGAAAGGAAAAAGCCGTAATCAAGACCAAACTCTTTGTCGAATTAAAGGGGGGGAAATTGAACGGTATGTATCACTTCTCTCCCCCCCCCTACATGCTCCAAATTTTCCATGCTTACTGCAACTGAGTGAAAGGCTAATAACAAACAGATTGGGAACATTCTTTGTTGTCCTAAATACTGTTGTCCTAAAGAATGCTGTATAAAGTGGTCATTTAATTTAATTTTATTTTGCATTTAGAGACACTTTTGCTAACAACAGCATAGTTGCTCCTAAAGTTTCTGAGCAAAGCCTGCTTTCCGGAGAGATGCAGGGTGGCCATCAACCTAGAGGAAAAAAATGCCTGCCACTTTCAAAGAGGGTTAATGGGATGGTATTTACCAGACGATGTTGTCTACCTCTATGCTTTGAAATGCTTCAACTGCCCATTTCCACACCTTATGCTTCTGTTACAGGGCAAGATGTCTTTTTTTCCTCCAGTGTGAGGACAGCCCTTGAGAGAGGGCACTCACAAAAGAGCAGGGATGGGTGGCCTCAAGGTAGCCCAGCGGAAAACTGACAGATGAACGGAGGGGAAATAAATGTTCAATAGAGGAAGAGAGATTAACACAGAGAGACTTGGATGAATAGATATTTGCATTTCCTGTATCCAAAACTTGAATGGACTACAAGTACATCCAGCTGAAAAACTGATTTCCTTCCCCTTTCTCCCCTGCAATAAAAAATTTCACTCAAGGGACAGAAGAAGAAGTTCCTAGGTGCTTTTCATATCATGGTAAAACATTCAGGCCTTTTGAAGAAAAGCAGGTCTCAGTTTTATGGCACGTTGTTGTCACCTTCCCAGCATTTGTGCTCAAAGAAACTTGTAACGCTATGCAGGCAAGACTTTTAAAAGATTTCTTCAGCCCTCCTGGATTTCAGTCTGAAAGCAAACATCTCTGAGAGGCACGGTCTACTCAGAATCCTAGTTCAACTACTCAATGGTGCTTCATCCAAGGAAAAGTGCTCTTATGACTAAACTGTAAATATTTTAACATAAATTTGGTAAAGAAATTCCACCCCCCCACACACACACATCAAGGCCATTCGGCTTTTAAACTAACAATCCAAACAACAAATTTAGAGTCTAGTGGTAACCGTGAGACCAACAAAGGTTTATTCAAGGTATCAGCTTTCGTGTGCATGCACACTTTGTATTTATTTGATAAAGTGTGCACGCACACGAAAGCTGATACCTTGAATAAACCTTTGTTGGCCTTAAAGGTGCCACTGAACTCTAAATTTGTTTTACTGCTTCAGACCAACACGGCTGACCAACTCAATCTAACTATCCAAACAGGCTAGATAACTTACACTTTCAACAAAAGGCTAATCACATTTTCCCATCTTTGAATTTAAATAAACCTGAAGCTAATTTAACCACGCTTACATTGTGCTTTTTAAAAACATAGCATTCAAAAGTTTTCCTGGAGGCCTTCCCTTCAAGCACCAGAGACTCCAATCTGCTTAAAACTACTGCATCATATGCCTGCAGACATACTTTTAAAAGCATAAATATAAAACTTAATAGGGCGAGAACGCACATGCTAAATTCCTTCTCCACACTGCGTCTCACTCAGGCCAAAATCACACCTTGCAAACTGAAGAGCAGCTGTTAACCAAGTTTCCCACAGGTCATCAATAGACTCGGATATCCGGTACAAGCTGTCCATTTTCCCACACATCAAAAACATAATAATTGCGCATGCAGAACTGCAGCTGGGAAATCAGCATCACCATACTCACAGGGGTGCAAGCACTGCACAAGAGGCCCAAAGAGGCTGCGACAGTTGCATCCTGCAGGTTTACTCAGAACTCTGTCCCATTCAGTCAGGAATTAAAGTATTAAAGCATCAGGCTCTGGGTTTCTCACCGGTCACTAAGGCCATTTTTCTCTCGTACCTGAACTATCAGACAGGTGACTGAAGAAACAATTCCCTGAAACAGAGCAAATACTTCCAGGTGCCTTGATCTGGATGGCCCCGGTTAGCCAGACCTCCTCAGACCTTGGAAGCTAAGCAGGGTCAGCCCTGGTTAGTATTTGGATGGGAGACCACCAAAGCAGTCCAGGGGTTGCCGCGAAGAAGCAGGCAATAGCAAACCACCTCTGAACCTCTCTTGCCTTGAAAACCCGATGGGGTTGCCATAAGTCACCTATGATGTGACATCACTTTCCACCACCCCGTCCTAGGGCCCACAGACCCAGCCGCATGCCCCGGCTATGACCCTACCGATTAGTGAGCCAAAGTTCTGCCAAGACCACCTCCACACGCTCCCTTGAGGAAAGCAAAAAACCCAGAGGAAAAGGGATGGTTCTGAGTCAGCCTTGTTCTCTCCGGGTCCTTCCTGCCTTCTCATCCTCACCAAAATGTCACACTCTTCGCTGTAATCCCGGAGTCAAAAACGCTGCCAACTTACTCAAGCTTGACACATGAGGAGACCAAGAACAAAACGTCCTAAACAATGCTCCCGCTAAGCTGTGGAGCCTTGTGAGCAAAAATTCTACTTTGTGAGCTATTGGCATTAAAGTTACGAGGAGCGATTTGGCTTCTTCTGCACAAATTAGTTTGCTCTGGAGCCATCCTTCCTGAGCGAAGACAGAAAAAAAAAATGTGTGAGCTGGAGGCTAAAAAACTGTGAGCTAGCTCACATTAACTCAGCTTAGAGGGAACACCGGCCCTAAAGCACCCGCTGCCATGGCGAGGAGATCAACCGCAACCTCTTGGCTGTTCACGCGACACCCCCTCCCCGCAAAAGATATCCCCGTAAAGCCCTACAGGTTTTCCACTGGGAAGCCCAGTCTCCACTAAGACAGAACTAGGAAACTGCCGTATAAACCACTTGGGAAAAGCAAGCAGAGCTGACCGGAGACTCGTATCGTCCCTGCGGAAGAAATCACTTGTCCGGCTCCAACAGCAAACTCCAAAAGCCAGACTTGGAATGATACCAACAATGGGCCACCGAGGATCGCCTGGGCTCCGCCTCGAGGGTCTTGGGGAGGTATTTCCACGGGGGAGAGTCGCTTACTCCTTTAGGGCAGGCACAGTCGGCGAGGAAACCGGGGCTCCGCTTACATTCGCTTCCAGCAGGCCAGCCCGCACTCTGAAACGGCTGCTCCAGAGAGGGGGCTCGATCGGGCAACGGAGGAAGGGGGCCGCGAGGAAGCGCAGCGTTCCTACGGGGCTCATTCCTGAGTCAGCCGACCCGCGCTGAGCTGCTCTCCTCGCCGTGTAAACCAACCCGAACCAGCCTCGCCGAGGAAATTCCTCCCCGCCCCCGAACCGACGCGACTCACTCCAGCGCGAGCAGGTTGAGGCTCGGCGGCCCGGCCCGGCCCCCTCCGCGCCGAGACCCCCCACTCGCTCGCCCGCCCGCCCGCCCGCCCCCCGGCTCACCTCGTAGCGCCGCTCCAGCTCCATCCCGCCGGCGCGCCTCTCCACCATAGCGCGCGGTGCGTGTGCCAGGCGGCCCGGCGCGGCGCGGCCAGCCCTGTCCAGCCTCTAGTGCCGGGACTGCGCAGCCCCAACAGGAAGCCGGGGAGGGGAGAGGCTGCTGCAGCCGGAGAGCCAGGCGCCTCCAGCCGGGGTGGCCGGGGCGGGCGCTTCGGCCACGGCCCACTCGAGCGACCCAGGCGAGGCGACCCCGCTCGGCTCTCCCCGCAGGGCTCTTGCCGCCGGGACAAAATCGCCGCCGCCCCCCCCGAGGCGTCCGGCGGCGGCTCCAAGCGAGGCCTGGCAGCCGGCGAGGGAACGGCGCTGCTGAGACTGGCAGCGGCAGCCTATGGAGAAGGTTCGGCTTCTGGCTACCGTGGGAGGAGGAGGTGGAGCCGGCGACGGAGCAGCAACAAGCGCGCCTTCTGTGCCGCCGCGCCTGGGAGCTGCCAAACTTTTGTGACTGGCCTGGCCGAGGGAGTCCTGGCGGGGCCGCGGGATGGGGGGGGGGGCTCTTCCCGCTCCGCCCACAGCCCGGCTTCCCCCCCACTCCACTCCGGATCAGGTCTGGTTAGCGACTTGTAAGCAACAAGCCTAGGCACGGCTACTTGCGAGTAAGCTCCTTTTCTTCCAAAACTAAACGTGCTTGGCTATTGCATTAGTGTAATGAGTTATGCACCTCTTTCTAGGAGCTGCAGGATTACAGTGGCGCAATACTGAGCCACCCCAGAAAACACTATTGATAGATAGATAGATATTTGCAGTCAAGTAGCAGCTGCCTGATGGCCATACCCTTGCGTTTACAAAGGAAGAGGCGAAGAGAGGCGGTTTGGCATTGCCTGCCTCTGCAGGACAACCTGGGACTTCCTTGGTGGTCACCCAACCACACAGTAACCAGAGCTGACCCTGCTTAGTTTCTGAGATCTGAAGAGATAAGGCAACCCTGGGCCATTCAGGTCAGGATGTTTGTCTGTCCTGCTTTTCTCTCCCATGGGGGCCCACAGTGGCTTACAATATTGTTCTTCTCTCTTCCTGCTAACTTCACTACAACCACCCGGCGAGGTAGGTTGAACTAAAAGAGAATGGCAGGCATCCAACAAGCTTTTGTCACAGATACTAATATAGCACTCTAAGCACTGCATTGCAGTGACTGTAAGCTTTGCACTTCCTGGTACACAGTCATTTCCAAGGCAGTGTATGGAACAGTTGTGGTGTAATGGTTAGACAGACTTGGAACGCACAGATCCAGGTTCGAATCCCCCATTACTGGGTGGCCTTTAGGGTTGCCAGCTCTGGGTTGGGAAATTATTGGAAACTTGGAGAAGGAGGATGGCATTTAGGGACAGGAGGGACCTCAGCAGGGTCTCATCTAGTCCATCCTCCAGAGCTGCCCTTTTCTGCAGGGGATCTTGTTAGCCAAATTGCCTTATATCTTAATGTGGGGGATATGAATATTAAATGGCAATAGGCATTAAATATAGGATCAGACCTGTGTATACGGGAGTCCAACTTTAGCCAGATTCCAGAAATAGATGCTGAGACTAGATCTTTAAAAAGCAGTGATTTCTTTAACTAAAAGGTTTCTCAAACGTCTGGGAAGGAATGTCCAGGTTCCCTTTGCAGAACATGGCTTCTCTTCGGTGAACTGCTGCTGGTCCTGTGTGTTTGCAGGGCCAGGGAGGCTAGCCTAGGCATCGGGTCTTTCACGGGTCCACATCTAGTAAGACACGTTGCTTCAGAACAAGGTTCCCCTTGTCTGGGCACATGCCAGCATTCCAGCAGGGTGGCACAGTCTCATGGTCACCATTCAGTCCATTTGCCTGGCGCACTGTTTGCACAGTCCAGCTTTATAGTCATAGTCCATAACCTTTATAGATGCTGTATAAGGTAGCGTGCAGCATGGCAACAATCTGATCTCTGCAGTCTGGAGATCAATTGTAATTCCAGGAGATTTCCAGGCCCCACTTGGCAACCTTAGTGGCCTCGGGGCCGTCATTCTCTTTCAGCCAACCCATCTTAAAGGTTGTTGCGAGGATAAAATGGAGGGCAGAGAATAATGTATGTAGCCCTGAGCTTGGAGGAAGGGCACCATAAGATTGCACTTAAAAAAGGGTTGTACAGAAATACAGTCCCCAACACTCATTCAGACAAGCCACAAACAAAAATAGCAGCAGGGAGATCTTCCACCTCTGTCCGTCATTTCCAGAATCCCAGTGGAAAGAAGCAGTTCTAATCTGCTTCCAGAAAGCAGTATATTTTTCTCAGGAAAGTTAGCATCCCTACTGAAGGACTATCTTAAAATATACAGCACTTTTAAGTGTGGTAGAACCGGTTCAGAAGCACATTTGTTGCCTGAAAACAAGTGATAGGTAATGGATTCAATGTGCGTTTATGACTGCAATTTTACATTCATTTATCCAAGAGTAATCATAATTGAGAATAGTGGCACTTACTTTTCTGTGATGTGACTGCACTGCACACCACTCCAAACACTGTTAAATGGGATGTGTGTTTTTGGAGAGGAAGACTCAGGTGAGTGGCCATGTTGGTCTGAAACATGAGAACTTTTGAGCCCAGTGGCGCCTCTAGGATCAACAAAGTTTTATTCACAGTATAAGTTTTCGTGTGCACACCCACTTCTTCAGATACACTGAAACAGACTTCCTCAAGGGGGTTAATTGCCAGGAAGGACTTGGTTAGAGTCAAGATGCGTAAGTAACTTGACTCTAACTAGCCCTTCTTGGCAACTAACCCCACCCACCCACCGTCTCTCTACCTATATGTAAGGTTTGAGAAAGTCTGTTTCAATGTATCTGAAGAAGTGGGCATGCACACGAAAGCTTATACCCAGAATTAAAACCTTGTTGGTCTTAAAGGTACTACTGAACTCACACTGTTCTTCTGCTTCAGACCAACACGGCTACCCACCAAATCTATACTTATGCTTTGTTTCAGTTCTGTTTTTAGACTTCTTGTTGGTCCTGCAGCCCTAATCCTATTATATTGTTTACTGAGTGTCCCATCCTGTTAATTTTAGTGACTCACGCTGTGTAATCCACCTTGAGTCCAGGTGAGAGAAGTGGACCATAAATAATGTAACTTAAAAAAATATTTTTAAAAAATTAAGTCTTCTAAAAAATACAATACCCAAACTTTTTATAATTTTATCTTTGGCTGGACCTTGCTTACTTTTCTTTGCCTTTGTTGTGGTTTTATATTATCTCAGCCATCATTCCCTTCTCAGATGCAGGCCTCTGAGATACTTTCATTTTTTTTTAATATAATGATAGTTTTCTGTGATGTAAATTTTCTTTAAACTTGTCTTAAACTTAAATAGAACTGGTGCAATGTTGTGATTCAAGAGTGTGACCTGGAAAAACACCCTGTTCAAATATCACCCCAGCCAGCAACTGATAAAAGTAGCCATATTCGCTCATTCTTACCTTTGTAATCGGAGAATAATGCTGACCCGGGATTATGGTAAGGACTGCTGAGGTAATATGCAAAGAGTCCTGTGGCGCTTTAAATATTTACAAATGTGTGGCAGTACAAACGTTCAGATGCAGATAACCCACAAAAAGTAAACACCTTAAAGGGTGTGATCTGAGTGCTAGTTTTTTAAAAAACATTTCTAAGCCTGTATTGGTGGGACGAAATTAAGAGAAATCTGAACCTTTTAAATTCTACCTTGGTAAGAAGGGAAATACCACAGGTTGTGGCTGCTTTAGCTAATGATAAGTATCTTCCCCAGTTGATATGCTGAGAAAATGTATTTCTGTGATAGAACAGAAGTCTGGCGGGCAACGCACATGGGGCTGATAGTGTAAAGAGCTTCTGACAGCAAAGCAGACCCTGTAAATGAAAGATCTCTACTTATCTCTACCACCCTGCATCTGCAGCAAATAAGCTTTCTCTTTATTCCTCCCCCACCCCGCGGCCTTTGTTATCATCCCACCTTTCCTATCATAAAAGACCACAGCTGTCTCTATGAATGCAAACTCATTCATATGTTTTGTTTTTAAAGATGACATTCAGAGTGTGGATGCATTATCTTAAGTCTTAGATAATTAAAGATTTTGCTGGTGCGAAGGGCCAGAATGATTGGGAAACATTCCCACTGTCCAAAAACAGTCTGATAATACCCAAGAATCATTGTGCCTTGAGGATATTCTTCTTAAATGTTTATTTAGTGCCAGGCAGCAGGCATGGTGCTGTATGGATCTGCAAAGGGAACTTGCTGTCTTTATCAGAAGGAGACAAAAACAGTCTTGCTTCTAAGGAGAATCCCAGCCACGCAATTAGTTATTTACTTACTTGATTTATACCCTGCTTTCTTTCCAGTGAGTTCCCAAAGCAGCTTATGCCACTTTACCTGCACAACAACCCTGTGAGGTAGCAGTAGAAAAGAGCAAGAGTCCAGTAGCACCTTAAAGACTAACAAAATTTGTGGCACAGTATGAGCTTTATTACTTTTACTTATTTCTTTATTATTTTGTTTATATTATTATTATTGTGGCAGTGTATGAGCTTTCGTGAGTCCTTGCTTACTTCTTCATTTTTTGTTTAAAATTTTCTTCATCTTTAAGGTGCCACTGGACTCTTACTTGTGAGGTAGGTTAGCGTGACTGGCCCAAGATCACCCAGCAAGCTTTCCATGGCAAAGTGGGGATTCGAACCTGTCATCCCCCACCCCCCCAGGTCCTAGTTTGGCATTCTAACCACTACAGCATATTCTGGCTCTCAAAATGAAGCCTTCCAGGGTGAAGTCACAGAGGAACCCAGGACGGCAGTGGCTTGCAGTGCCCAGTTGCCCTCACAGGATTGCTTGGATGGTGATAAAGACAGAAGGGAATTTCACAGTACTGAGACTCTGTCGGTTTGAAGCCGTTTCTGATTTGTCTTGAAGTAAACCGGTACAGGGCTGCCATTTCACACATGGCTTTCCCTGACCGGAAAAGAGCCGAATCAGAAGCGGTTTGGCAATTCAGATTGCACCACTTTGTTTTCCCGCCGGTTCCCGCCACGCCTTTTTTTAAAAAAAATGTTCGCTTTAGAGTGCTATAGTGCTATAAAACAACACTGCGGGCATTCCAATGGGGTTGCTATGATGCTATTGCGCTATAGCGCTATAGCGTTATAGCGCTCTAAAGCGAATGTTCAAAAAAAGCCAGAGATTGCCCGCACGGGCGAAAAAAGGCGGGAAAAAAGCGTATCGGATCTGGGAGAAGAAACTGACGACTACTTGGAAGCGGTTGACAGGTAAAACGCTTCAGCCCCGTTTCCTGAACGGGACAGAAGTGATTCTGTGTGAAATTACAAATATATTCCAGTAGGGAACCGGTTCTAAAACAGTTCTGTCTGAAATGCCAGACCAGAAACCGTTTGGGAACCGTTCCTCTTCCGGATTATATCATCTGTTTGAAATTCCCCAGAATAAAGCCCCAAAGAGTCTTGGAACGTCTTAAAGAGTAACAGATTAAGGTTTCATGGAACATAGCACACTTTGTCAAGTTCACAGTATCAGTCGTTGCATCCATCAGTTGTATCCCACACCGTTTTCATCGACGCAAGGGAGAAGGGGCAGTCTTTCCTGGCTTCCCCTCCTTTGAGACCTGTATCCTGCCTTGTGTAGCTGGGGGGGAGGGACTTATGCTAGCAGAAAAGTTGGTAAGAATCCCATTCTGTCTCTGCCACACTCTCTCCCTCACTCTCCCCCTCCCACACTTTTAAAAGTGCAAACCGCATTACAGTTTGGGGGGGCTTTTGCTGTTGCCGTTGTTTGTTTTGTTTGCCATCACGCCGTTTGGAGTTTTCAAGGCAAGAAGCATTCAGAAGTGGTTTGCCTTTGCCTACCTCTCCACAGGGACCCTGGACTTCCTTAGTGGCGTCCCATGATCCAAGAACTAACCAGGGCTGACTCTGCTTAGCTCCCAAGGTCTGGTGAGACCGTGCTAGCCTGGGCCATTCAGGTCAGGGCTATACAGGTCACAGCTGATACTTCCTGGCTTTCTTCCCAGAGCACACCACATTCTTTGCCTATCCGCTAGTAATGGCTGGAAAAGTGTTTCAGTAGTTTCAGCTGCTCTCAGTGTCTTGGATTTTAAGACTCTGCAGGACTGTTTGCTGGGTTTTTTGCCAGAAGAGACTGAAGTGGCTACCTTTCACTGCTAAATTAAGGACAGGGCATGAGGAGTGTTGCACAATGTGAAATGCACTAGTAATCCTTGTGTCAGATGTTTGATTAAAAATCCCCTTTGCACCCTGACCTGGGTAGCCCAGGCAAGCCTGATCTCATCAGATCTCGAAAGCTAAGCAGGGCCAACCCTGGCAAGTATGTGGATGGGAGACCTGCAAGGAATACCAGGGCTGGGACACAGAGGCAGGCAATAGTAAGCCACCTCTTTGAAACATCCAAGCCCCACTAGGGGTTACCAGAAGTCAACCATGACTTCCAAGCATACCCACACACACATCCAAAATACCTGCCCCCAAAAAATCCCCTTTGTGACCACTCCCCTGGCCACTGAAAAGGGATTACAAACCACGTGGGGAGGTTAATCCTGTTTGAAATGGGGTACCCGGAACACACACACACATGCTGAATTTCAATCCTTTTCTGGACTAGAAGGTTGCGTATTTATTTATACAATATATAAATTATGTAATCTCCCTCAGTTTTTTACCCCACCGGCCCTCCAAGTGATTCGTGGTTCTGCCCACTTCAACTACACTCTCCCAACAACCCTGTGAGGTAGGCCAGGCTGAGAGAGATGTTCGTATTCTTCTGTCAAGGCCGTATGCGTGGAGGCCTCTGGAAGTCTTCCTCCCAGGAAACTGCTTAGATATGATCTCTCTTGTGCTCTCTTGTTGTCTCTCATTACAGTCATTAGCTTTGACGCTGCTCCTGTTAACAGGGCGCTTCCAGGATGTTTTTGCTCCCTTTTGCCTCCTAATCTTCAGCATTCTCTCCCCCCCCCCACAGACATACACAACTTTTCTGTACCATCGTCTGCCTTCTTGTGGACCCCTGAATTTGCTTTGGTCCAGTCTTTCTAGAAAGATCGTGCTGAAATTAAGTTGGGTTCCCAACAGGAAAAGAAGTGCAGATTTTCAGACCCTCCACACACATTCTGGAGCCATTTCCCCTTCCTGTCCCCCTCCCACCAACATTTTCCTCACTAGCAGGTTTTTTGCCAGTTTTTGTAATTAATGCACAGTTGCTATATTGCTGTAAGGCCATAACTATAAAGCTACTACCGGTTTTAAAGATCTCGCTGGAGATCCCAGGGAATCACTGCTAGTCAGCGTAAGACGATGCTGCCCTTGATAGTCCAGTGGTCTGACTCAGGAGTTCACTTATTTCCTAAAACGAGGTGACTATTTTTTCCCCCTCTTGAATGGTGTGAAAAGAGACAGCCTCTTCCTGGGAATTTTAGCATGTCCTCAGCCCTACAGAAGATTTTGCCATTATCTCGATAGTGCACTGTTATCCCTCCCGAGAGGGTTAAAAGCTGGTCATATGACTCTCCATTCCCCATTTTATCCTCACAACAACAACCCTGTGGTTAGGTTAAGAGAGTGTGGCTGGCAAAAAGCTGTATGGCTGAGGAGGGATTTGAACTCAAGACTCCCAAGTCCTAGTATGACACGAGATTCCATAACACTTTTCTACCCACATATTATAGATTTGGGCAGGCTTTGAATCGGGTCACTCCCCTAGTCAGATGGGATTAAGTTATGGGAATTTCTAGAGAACAGAATGACCAACAAGCAAGCAATGCTACACCAACGTGATTTGGGAAGCTCTTTTCACTTCTTCTTATTTTGCATACAGAATATTGCAATAATATTATTAATTATCTAATAATCCTTTAGTATTAAACTTATTCTCATTTGCTGCTTGGGGACCAGGCGGTTTCCATCAGGGAGTGATTCTTTTTCTAGGACATCACTTCTCCCCCCCCCCCAATATTTAAAATGTGTCCCATGTTGCAGATGAGACTGAAAAATCTGAAAAGGCTGAAAAGGAATGCAGTGTAATCCTAAACTGAGTCTCAGTGAAGTCGATGGGCTTTGATTGAAGAGTGTAACTCTGTTTAGGACTGCGCTGTCAGCAGGCTAAAGGAAGTAAGGCGTGCGGATATTTCACGTTGCAAGAATTCTCCAGAGCTATTCTGTCTTGGTTTTTAAAGATGTGTGGACTTGGGAGTTTTATTTACAGCAGGGGTGAAAAAGCGGATGCCTTCATGCTAGAGGACTTTTTCCTGTCTACAATTGTTTCCCATTTCCGCAGATTTTCTTTGGGGCCGACTTTCTTCAAGATAATGAAGGATAGAGGAAACCCGTTTGTTGAGTAACAATTCTACTGAACAGTAATCCTGTGCATTCATTTTACCAAATACTTCGGGGGGGGGATCTCTCTTGCTAGCATCTGTTTGCGCTGGAGTTCTGTACATTCCCGGTTAATTTTGAAGAGTTTTAAGACATGTGGGGCAACTGGAAATTTCTCCTGTGGAAGAGCCGTTGAAATGAAGAAGTGTGCATATACACAAAAGCTTATTCCTTGAATAAAACTTTGTTGGTCAGCCAGTTTGGTGTAGTGGTTAAGTGCATGGGCTCTAATCTGCGAGAACCGGGTTTGATTCCCCACTCCTCCTCTTTCAGCTACCGGATGACCTTGGGCAAACCATAGTTCTGACAAGAGCTGTCCTTGAAAGGGCAGTTCTCCAAAGAGCTCTCTCAGCCCCACCTACCTCACAGGGTGTCTGTTGTGGGGAGGGGAAGGGAAAGGAGTTTGTAAGCCGCTCTGAGACTCCGAGTAAATCCAATCTCTTCTTCTTCTTAAAGGTGCCACTGGACTCAAGGTCTCGTAGAACAAATTTTATCAGTTAGATTCGAATTCAGCAGCACCTTAGGGACCAACAAGAGTTTCAGGGTCTAAGTTTTCAAGAGTCAAAGTTCTAAGGAGTCACAAACAGATGCTCCTAAGAGACAGATTATTTCTGAAACGCTTCATTTTAAAAAAAAAATCAGTTGTACAGCTTAAAAGCGCAAAAAGGATTCCTGATCCTATTCCTTCTTGCTCAAAGGAATGGTTGCCAACTTTTAAACTGGTTCCTCTAGTTGTCCTTTTAATATCACTTGTGATCTGCAGCAATTACCAGGTGATGTTATTTAGCTCCTTGCTATGTAAAATTTCTACTGCCCATTCCTGCATGTCAAAAGTCTATTAAAGGAACAGAACATTTGTTTTTTACTGGCTTGGTAACAACCTTAACCAGAAGTATGCCCCATAGGATTTACTTTGCTTTTTCATTCAGACTGCAGCCTTATTCATGGAAGATCCATGAAGCCAGGGAGTTTTCTCCATTTCTTATTTTGTTATCAGTTTCAATTTTTTTAAAAATCAGTTCTCCATCAAAGGTTTCCCGGTGGTCAGCAGTTGGGGGGGAAAGGAGACTTTATATATAAGTAATGCTATAATAATATTTGGGACTTTCTATCTATTTTCTAAAAGGCACATTATTGTAAAGGTGGGTTTTTTCCCCCTTTTAACAGTTAGAACATCTCCTCCAAATTGCTTTGGAGAAAGGAAGTACAAGTTAAATTTATCCTGGAGATAAGGAAATTTACAAACTAAAATCCACAATTTATTGCATGATGCATTCCAACCTGATTTTCAAAGCCATTGTTGAGAAAATGATTTTGAAGAGTGACTCACGATTCTGAAGGCTTCTGATTCTGAAAACGCTATGCTGGATTCTCCAAGTGTTGTGTTTCATTCACAAGGTAACAGCTTTTGCCCAAGGGGTGTACAAGTATTGGAAACAACCATGTGTTGTCAAGCTGGGACCAGAATGCCTCCTCGCAAGATTGTTCTTTTACCTCTAGGGGATTCTAGCATGAAAGCGAACATTTATAAAGGACGCAGAGCAGTTTCTTCCTCAGATATCATCACCTGACTTCACCGAGGATTGTGATCAGATAGCCAGTCTGATTAGAAGGGCCTTTCCAAATTCCTCCACCCCAGTATTTCCTCTGTACAAAACAACCTAAGTAAATAAAACAGTTTCCTTTGGAAAAATATGTGCATGTTCAAGAAAGCAGCAATAATTTCTTGCTTAGAAAAGTGCATTTTGGGAGGAGGGAGAGAAGGAGGACTCCTTTATAATTAATTTTTCTTTAGCCATTTATCTCTAGAGTTGATCACAGTAATTAATACTTCCTCTTGCCTCTCATGGATTTGTGTGTTACAAATTGAGCCTTTTCTGGCTATGTCCTTTGCCCTTCTGATCCAGGGGTTGTTTGCATGGAGGACTCACACCCAGGACATGAGATCCTATAGTTCAACATGATGAACTTCAATTTTTTGCACGGGCCCTTCCTGTGCAATGTCCTGTGGTCTGTATGTGCATGCCCAGGCAGTAGCCACAGGGTATGTGGTTGCTGTGTGGCATATGGGGTTTGACGCTTGTCTTTTAGGATTAATACTTATGTGATCTTGGAATCAGCCTAACCTACCTCAAAGGGTGTTTTTTTAGGATAAAACGGAGGAGAGGAGAACAATCTTGCTGCTTTGGGTCCCCATTGGGAGACGGGCAGGATATCAGTTTAGTAAGTAAAATAATATCAATAAAACCCCAAAACAATTAGATTTGACTAGGGATGGGCACGAACCAAAAAAATGTGGTTCAGTTTGTAGCATGCCTTGTTTACAAGCCACGAACCATCACCAACTTTTAGGGGCTAAACGAACCCATGAGGCTAGTGATGCTGTAGAATGCACAACCCCCCCCCCCAGCAGGCTAGGGCCACCAAACTCACAGGAGATCTCTGGCTCACTCTCCTCTACCTGCTCTCCAAGTTTGGTGAGGATTGGATTTACATGATCTGAGTTACAGCCCCTCCAAAGAAGTTGCCCCCAGGAAAGTGCTTTCTGGGGAAATGACAGGCACAGGTTCAAGAGTGTATAGAACAGACCCTGTGTAAGATAGACACATCAAACAATCAGAGCATCTCTAGCTGCCTGTCCTCTACATGCCTTTCAAGTTGTGTGCATATTGGACAGGAGATCCAAGTTATGGCACCCCAAAGACACCCCCAGGAAAGTGCTTTGGGGGGAAATGTCAGGCACAGGTTCAAAAGTGCATAGAATGGACCCCTTGCAAGCTACACACACCAAAATGAATAGGGAACCTCACCCTGCCACCCACTCCTCTACCATCTCTCCAAGCTGGGGGCAGATTCCATTTCTGGTGTCCCAGTTACGGACCCCCCAAAAAGGTCTCCCCAGTGCTCTCTCTGGAAAAGACAGCTGCAGTTATAGTCTGTGGAACAGCTATGGAGTCTATGGAACAGCTCAGGAACAAGTCAGTGGCACCAAACTTACAGGGAAACTTCACCTGGGCAGACCCTTCCCCTGACAGACACTGGAAGCAAGGCAAGCATCTCCTCTATGCTCACAGCCCTCCCCAAGCCTCCAAAGGCACATTCTGAAGGACAGAACAGCAGACATTCCCAGAGTTTCAACAGGGGCTTCCCAAAGTAACCCCATGGGAGCTTGGCAGGCATGCTAGTCACATAAGACAAGCAAGGAAAGTGTTCCCACGGTTCCCACAGCTGAAACACACAAGTCCAGAGCGCACTCATCAACTAAAGTGTATTCTACTCTGCTGGCTGGGCTACCCCCAAGTATCCAAAGGCAGATTTTGAACACCGGAAAGACATCCCCAGAATTTCGACAGGGGCTCCCCAAAGTAAACCCACGACAACTTGGCAGGCACCCTAGTCACAAGGGAATCACAACTTCCACAGCCCTCCCCCACAGCTGAAACACACAGGTCCTGAGCACACCCATCAACCAGGGTGTATTCTTCTACTCTGCAAAGAAATGGAAAAACACATGTCGAGCTGGCAGGGCCACCCCCAAGTCTCCAAAGACAAGTTCTGAAGGAAAAGAATAGGCAGACATCCTCAAGAGTTTCAACAGAGGCTCCCCAAAGTAACCCCATGGCAGTTTGGCAGAGACCCCTGACAAGCCCTGGCACCCAGTGAAACATGCCCACAGTGCTCTCAGCTCCCCCCCCCCTCAGGCCCAAACACATAGATCCTCTGCTGCTAGGGCCAGGCTCCAGTGGGCTGGCAAGATATGTTTGGTGCCTGGAAACGGGGGCCTGTGGTATGTGGTGGGTGGGGGATTTCTGCCCCCCCATAACGAGCATCCTTTACACCCACTTTCACCCCTATGGCACAGAGGTGTTCACAATCAGGAGGGTATAAAGGTGGGTCCTCAGCCAAGGCACCCAGTAGCTAAGCACCTCTGTTCAGTGTGAGCAGAGAGACAGGATGGGCGGCTCAGAGCCCTGAGTCTACCTAACACTCAAACCCCAGCAGGGGAGATAAGTTCACAAAAGAATAAATGAATGTGCTCTCCTTTCAACAAGTTCCCTGCCAACAGAGGAGAGGGTGCAGAACTGAGCTGGGGATATATATAGCATTCAGATCCTATAGAGCAGAATGGGAACTCTGTTATTGGCAGCCAGCAGCACCTGTTAAGCTTTGGAGGGCCCACGCCTGGAGAATTCCGCCCTCCTGTTGCTTTGAAGTTTTGTAAACATTTTAATTGAGTGGAGACAGTCTGTCTGGAAATGTATCCATTCATGAGCCACCATGAACAGCATGAAAGTTCATGGAATGTTCATGCCAGTTACCCTGCTACAAACTTCGCTTCGCAAACCACCAACTGCCCAAAATTCATGATGATCTTTAGTTCATAAACCAGCTCATGCTCATCCCTAGATTCGAGTTCAGTAGTGCCTTACAGACCAACAAGAGTTTCAGGGTATAAGCTTTAAGGAGCTTTGGATCTCAAAAGATTATACCCTGAAACAGGACTTAGATCTGTTTTACTACAGACCAACAGGGCTACCCTCTGAAGAAAACCTATCAGTTGTTGTTGTTCAGTAGCACAGTTGACTCCGACTCTTCGCAACCCCATGGACCACATCACTCTAGGCCCTCCTGTCTTCCGCTGTCCCCTAGAGCTTGCTCAATTTCCTGTTTGTTACATCAATAACACTGTCTAACCATCTCATCCTTTGCTGTCCCCTTCTTCTTTTACAATCTTTCCCAGCATCAGGGTCTTCTTCAGTGAGTGCTCCCTTCTCATTTGGTGGCCAAAGTATTTGAGTTTCAGCTTCAGTATCTGGCCTTCCAGGGAACAGTCAGGGTTGATTTCTTTCAAGATTGACTGATTTGATCTCTTTGCAGTCCAAGGGACTCTAAAGAGTCTTCTCCAGCACCATAATTTGAAAGCATCTGTTCTTCAGCTTGTGCTTGGGCCTGGGGGGGGGGAGCTGAGAGCACTGTGGGCCTTCCTTATGGTCCAACTCTTGCAGCAATGCATCACTACTGGGAATACCATTGCTTTGACCATACGGGCTTTTGTTGGCAGCAGACCCATAGCTACCATGGGGCCCACGGGGCCTGGCCCCCTAGTGGTCTTTCTGGGCCCCTCCCCAGGCCATGGCTCCCCCTCCTCCCCAGGCCACCTCACCCTGATTGCCTGTTGGCAGGGAGAATGATGGCAGCACAAGCAGTAGCAGTGGCAGCAGCAAGGTTGGGCTTAAGAGAGTGGCCCGGGCAGGCAGCGAGTGTGAATGGTACAAGGAGAAGCCTCTATCTTGGGCTTCCACTAGATGCTCGCTGTGCTGCCCGCCAGCAGCAGGTAAGCCCAGCCAGGCCAGGCAAGGAGGCAAGTCGCCTCCTCCTCTTGACCCTGGCAGGCACGCCTGGCTGCGCTCCATTGTACCAACAAGCCCACAAGCAGCAGCTCTGTGGCCAGCCTGACCACTGCACACCTCATATCTCCCAGTCCTGGGGGGGGAGCAGAGGGTGGACATCAGGCTGCCCCTTGAGCCGTGCTGCCAGAAGAGGAGCTGGGGCTCCTTTGAGGGAGGGAGCCAGATGCTCTGCCGGGAAGGCCTGCCCTTGCAGAGGGTGTGTGTGGAGTGTAGCTATGGCCGCTGGGCATTACCCCCCCTTGCCCTGGAGCCTGGGGGTTACAGGGCTGCCTTAGGAGTTCTAAGGAGTCCCACCAATTAAATCAAAGTTAATTTATTTAACTTTGTTTTAACTGGCTACTGGGGACCCCCAAGGCCCCCTCCCAAAAAAAACCCTAGCTAGGGGGCTGGTTGTCAGGGTGATGTCTCTACTTTTTATTATGCTGTCTAGGTTTGCCATCGCTTTCTTCCCAAGGAACAGCTCAATCACCAACTGTTGTTTTCCCTGTTGGGGAAATCTGCATGTAGCCCATTGGGATGTGTAATCCATCACTGCTTGCAAGCTTCCCCCAAATAACAACAGATCAGAAAAATGGCACGGGGGAGACTCTTAGGCCTCCTCTTCCTCTTTGCTGTGGCCCTGATCTGAATTGGCCTGTGAAGTTTGTTTGATCTCTGGAGGACATCAGCTTGACAGGACTGTGGCACGCCCAAGGACAGACCTGTGAACAGCATATTGTGTAGTGTTAAGACAATTGTGGTAAGTGTCATGCTATTGCATTGGGGGGGGGTTACCTCTCACCCCCTCCCCAGCAATTCCTTGGTGGCCATTAACCTGGGTTTCTTTGTTTAAGTTTTTTGTATGACTTCAGTGGCAAGAAAACAGTTTCAAGTAAGGTTATTTGTATACCCAGCCTTTCTCCCTGTCACAATCAGGATCCAAGACAGGTAACAATAATAAATCATGCAAGTATGAATATTAATAATTAATTAAAACACAGTTGAAAACAGGTAAATAAAAAAATAACTAAAACCAATAATTCAAATAGTTAAGTACAAGCATTCTGATTTTAGCAGTGTGGAAGGGTTAAAATGAGCTCTCCATCTTGTGGGAATGCAAATTTCACATTTCAGGAATCCAGGCCACTGCACTACGCTGGCCCCTTTCTCCCACTGTGCCACTGACGTGCCCATTTACTGGAGCCTGAGCTTGAGCTGCATTCTCTGATATCAGATGCTGAAGGGTAAGGCATATTCAAACTCTCCTGGCTGACTTGAGTTTGATTTATCACTTTAAGTTCAGTCCTTCACCTTTAAAGTTCTTTACAACTCCACCTCTCTTTGCTTATCTGTCCTTGTCTTTTATTGTATCCATCCTTCCCTGCCAATTTATTGGTGTCTGGCAAGACTGTTTCCCTCCCCGCCTTCTTCCTGAATATATGGAATGTCCACCAAGGCTTACATGTCTCTCCATTTGACATAAATAGGGCTTAAAATGACCAGATATCTCTTCAGAGCCAGGTTGGTGTAGTGGTTAAGAGCAGCGGACTCTAATCTGGAGAACTGGGTTTGATTCCCCACTCCTCCACATACAGCTAGGTGGGTGACCTCGGGTCAGTCAGAGTTCTGTCAGAGCTGTTCTCTCAGAGCTCTCTTGGCCCTACCTACCTCACAGGGTTTCTGTTGTGGGGAGGGGAAGGGAAAGGAGTTTGTAAGCTGCTCTGAGACTCCTTTGGGTAGTGAAGGGTGGGGTATAAATCCAACTCTCCTCCTGAAATAATCAAGCTGCATTTTTCTGCCCTTAAGAGTCATTTTCCCCCCACATGGTCCCAAAACTAATTCTGTCCATCACACTTTTATCCCATCCTTTCTCCAAGCAAAGTGTGGGTAGGTTTCCTCACAACAACCCTGAGAGGTATGCTAAATTGAGAGAGGATGTCTGCCCAAATGCCCACTAGTTTCTTTTCTGTCACAGTAGTGAATAGTTGCCAGTGACTTGAAGGGAGAAAGTATATACAGATCGACAGGCTGTAGGCACTTGAGGGGTGCTGCCCTGGGGTGCAGGTATCTTTCTGTCCCCTGTGGAAGAGGAGGGTGCACTGCACTAGAGAGCAAGCAGGACTGAGTGGGGAAACTAGGCCAAAATTGTCTATAGCTGTGTCAATCTGAGGGGGGAAATCCATAATTATCAGTAATATAATATCTTTTTATCAGGATCAATTTACGTATCACAAAACAGTGACCTTTATTAGGCAAGATGTTAAGAATGAACAGGAGGAGGGTGCCTCAAAGACTGCAGCATTCTTAAAATAGTGAAGTAAGGATGCCAACCACCAGGTGGGACCTGGGGATTCCCCAGAATTACAGTTCATCTCCAGACTACAGAGATCAGTTCCCCTAGGGAAAAATGGGTTCTCTGGAGGGTGGACTCTATGGCCTTGTACCCCACTGAGGTGCCTGTTCTCCCCAGGGTCCATCGCCAAATCTCCAGGAGTTTCCCAATCTGGATCTGGCAGCCCTCCCCCCCCCATCCCCCACTGGTATTTGTATTTCTGCTGGTTTCCTAGGAATTACCAACAAAGCAAAATGAAAAAAAATCATGATGGGTAGCTGCGTTAGTCTGTCTGTAGCAGTAGAAAAGAGTAAGAGTCCAGTAGTACCTTAAAGACTAACAACATTTGTGGGAGGGTGTGAGCTTTCGTGAGCCACTGCTCACTTCTTCAGATCTGGGACTGTTATTTTTATTTATTTCTTTGTTTGAACTTTTACCCCGCCCTCCCAGCCAAAGCTGGCTCAGGGCAGCTTACAAAAACAGATAATTACATTAAAAACATAAGTTACGAGTAAAACTTCTATCTTGTTTAACCTTCGACAGCCAACACAAAATCTTACTGTCTGATCGAGTTTGAGGACTAAAATAACAGGTGAGGCCCAAAAACGTTCTGAAGGTTTAACATTTCTTTAACCTTCCTCCCATACTGGTATCTCCACAGTATCGATCTTGTGCCGGGTGGATGAACTAGTAGAAACAACCGGGGCTGCACTTTTCATTTCCACTATAGATTTAACAAAAGGATATTGGCAGGTGGACATGGATCCTAAGAAACTGCATTGGTGACCAGAGAGAGACTCTTAGAATTCACTGTCTTAGCAATTGGTCATAGGAAAGTCCCAGCCATGTTCAAAAGACTGGTGGGTAAACTGTTAACAGAGTATTACTTATTCTTGTATTGATGATACTGTGCACCTAAAAGGGAATGGGAATGTCATTGCAGATGCATTTTCCCGAACCACGTATGGGTGGAGGTTGTCAAAAAACAGGTTGTTAGTGTATTTTGAATATTGCATGTGTATATATGTTGATATAAGAAGTTTAACTTTTGTTATTAAAGTAAACAGAAAAGTAAAACGTACACATTTGTTTCACTCATTACACAGGAGTGGCTTGTGAGAACCTCCCCTGAAGCAATGAACTCAAAGGGTGGGACACGTGACAGGCTGCACTTTTAAAAGCTTAGAAGTGCTGTATAAACAGGTGAAGAACTATGAAGGGTTAATTCTTCACAGAAACAGAGAGCCTTGAGTGACAGGTTCCTCCAAGCAATCTGATTGGTTAGCATCAGCAGAGCAGAGAAATACTTCTGAACTGGATACTGAGGAGAGATGCAGTCTGATTTCAGTCCTAGTTGAGAAGAGTCGAGTACTGACAGTTTCGGAACTCAGCCCTGACTGAGAGCAGTTTAACACAGATAGGAGAACTGCGAGAAAGTTGGCAAGGATGAGTGGGTAGTTAGAGACTCCTATTCAGGCCAAGGAAAGGGGATAGATCTTCTTGTGAGAAGAGAATTTCCTTACCCAGTCAAGAGTGCAGAGATCCCTGGTCTGGTGTGGTTAGAAACTGCCTTTAGAGAACTTAAGAGTCAGTTAAAAACTCAAGACTGGTACTGGTTTCAAGAGAAGGGATTTATTTGGGTACTGGAAAGAGTGTACCAGCCTCATGGAAACCAAAAGAGTCACAGAATACTCAACGAAAGTGGGTTGGAGTGTTTCAAAAGCACTGGAACAAAAGCCTCTCAACATAAAGATTTTTAGTAACTCTAAGTAGCTTAAGAAGCTCTCATTAGCCTGAAACACAAGAACTAAAGTCTGTGTATGTATTGGTTTTACCGCAGAAATGTCAGTCCCTGATTTCACCTGACCTTTCCCCTATGTTGAATAAAATATTTTGTTAATTTGGAACATAAAAGCCTCTTGAGTGCCATTAAAGTTAAAGGGGGCTCCCAATCTTTCCCTCAGGTTCCTGGGCTGAGCAAACAGCCAAAGTATTACACTGTGACAGGGCGGGACAGACAGAGCTCTTCAGCAAAGAAGAAAACATATTACTAGGGCAGCTCAGTCAGTAAAGGGAAAGAAAAAAGGAGGGAAAATCTTGCCTCACAGGGAGGAAAGTGGACAGCGCAATCATACCAGACAACCCGAATAAATATGAAGCAAGGTATAGCAACAACCTACCTGTTTCTCTGAAGAAAACCAAATCCAAAGTTTTCAGTTCTAAGAAAGATGCACTATACTTTAATATTATTTCTCCCTTTTGCATTTCATAGAATCATAGAATCAGAGTTGGAAGGGGCCATACAGGCCATCTAGTCCAACCCCTGCTCAACGAAGGATCAGCCTAGAGCAGGGGTGTCGAACTCACTTCTTATGAGGGCCAGATTTGACATAAATTGGACTTTGTCGGCCTGGGCCACGTGTGTCATAAAATGTAATGCCAGGTAGCAAAGATATAAACTTTATAAAGGAAACAGAAAAAACACTATTAAAGATATTATAGCAGCTATTCCATTGGAGCCCCACATTAGGGGCTAATATTTCTCTGCAAAACTGAAGTTCCTTGAGTTTGTTGAACTCTATATTTTAACTGTGGTTAGTCCCAAACCTTCCCCCACCTTAAAAATATAAACTACAAATGTAAATGGTCTGAGCCTAGGACCCAGGTGAAGAACATGAAATGGCTGAGCATTGCAAGCTTTTCCCTCCACCTCCAACCCCTCGCCCAGTCTACTCAGAGTGCCAGTGGCTCTCCAGGGGCTTGGGGGGAGGGGTGGTTACAGGGTAGTTTGAGATAATAATTTTGGGTGTCCTCTTCAGCACTTGTTCTGCTATTATTCCATTGGACCGTCACATCAGGATGGGGGGTTGTGTGTTTAGTATTTCTCTGCAAAACTGGAATCCATTGAGTTTGCAGAACTCTGTATTGGGACAGACTGGTCCCAAACCTTCTCTCCTCCCCGCTTTCAAACGTGCCTGCCTAAACTGGAAAGGTGAGGGAATTATGGGATTTTTGCAAAGCAGTTTTAAAATAAAAAGAAGCACAAGGATCACAGCAGAAGGACCCCCCCCCCAGCGTGCTACTTCTTGTGACAAGGACTATGGAGGCTTGGAGCAGCAGCTGGGAAGTTTGACAGCCCCACCCTCTGCTTCCTGCTCTGTGGCAGCCCCATCCTGAGCTCTCTGCTCAGAGACGGCCCCACCCTCTGCTTGCTGCTCTCAGAGGCAGCCCTACCCTCTGCTCTTTACACTCGCATGCCGCTCAAGCTGAGAACAGCGAGGTTAGGCAGGGAAGGGGGGGCAAGAAGAGAGCCCCACTCCCAGGCTGGATTAAAGGCTTAGGCGGGTTGGGGCCGGCCTGCAGGCCGCAGGTTTGGCAACCCTGGCCTAGAGCATCCCTGACAAGTGTTTGTCCAGCCACTGCTTAAAGACTGCTATACGTTACTATGTATGTGATGTGTGAATGTATGCATTTGTATGTTATGCATTGCCCAAGCACATATTCTCTATAATAATGAAGCAGCAAGTGTGTGCAGCAGCAGAAGAATGTATTTGCAGCCCCCAGGCACTGCTTGGAGAATTGCATGGCTCCCAAGTCTTTGTTTTATTTATTCATGTATTTAGATGTTTAAACCTTGCACTTCTCCCCAGTGGGGACCCAAAGTGGCTTACGACATGGTTTTGTCCTCCTCCATTTTATCTTCGTAACAAGAATCCTGTGGGGTTGGTTAAGAGGATATAGACCAGTTGACCCAACATCTCCCAGCAAGCTTCCATAGCAGAATGGAGATCTGAACCCAGGTCTTCCAAACCTCAGTCCATACCCCTTGCTGGCTCACATGTTATAAAGCCCAACTCTTTGCAGTGCACCAGTGGAAATTTTACAGCATAGGCATAATCTTGTAGGCACCAAATGAAGGGAGAAAGAACACATCCAAAATGATGTATACGGTATATCCTAGTATATTTTCACCCTTGGACTAAACAGAGAGGGGGTTACTAATTGGGATTTACAAGACCCGAACCAAGCCAAAGTTTCCTTTCTGTCTTCTACCCTTCATTTTGCTAAAAGATAAATGGGACTAAGACTGGGGAACGTGACGCTAGAAAAATGGGATTGTGCTCTTTACCACTCGGAGTCACGGCGCGCTCCTCTTGGAGTCTGCTCCACTGCTTTATTGCTGCTCAGCTAAATCCTAAAAGCCAATTAGTTTGCTTTACAGATGGTGCTTGAATGTCTGCTCTTGCAAACACAGTTAATTCATGTAATCCGACACAGACCAAGAGGTCCTGCAGCATACGGATGATGCATTAGCAATTAACACTCAGTTGAGACAGTCATTAGCTCGGATATTAATGGATCATTTTGCATTTATTATCATTTACCAAATCAGCAGAATGCAGGTTTCTCTTGAGAAGATATGAAGTCATTTGTTTCAGCAGGACTTTTTCTTACCCCACAGAGAAGGGGGAAGGTCAGCGCTAAGGAAGATAAATGTACTCAGGACACAGAGATGCGAAAAAGATCCTATTAGAGATATGAGTTCTTTAGGGTTCTGTTTGCCCTTTTCTGTAAAACAAAACAAAAAATGACAACTTTTCCTCCTGTACTCCAATGTTTCATCAACCCTGCACTTACGGTTGCCAACCTCCAGGTGGTGGATGGAGATCTCTTGGGACTACAGCTCATCTCCAAACAACAGAAATCAGTTCACCTGGAGAAAATGGCCGCTTTGGAAGGTGGACTCTATGGCATTATACCCCACTGAAGTCCTTCCTGTCTCCAAACCCCACCCTCCAGAGGCTCCATGCCCAAAATCTCTAGGTATTTCCCAACCCGGAGCTGGCGACCCTACCTGCACCATTCCCTGCTCTGTTCTCTTCATGGCCACAACACATATGCCAAGCCAAAAACATTTTTTGTAATGATTTAGTATGTATTTTGAAGATTTGTGTACTTCTTTATCAGTTGTTTTCTTATAGCAGTGTACAAAGGCATACAAACCAATCACAAGAGCAACCTGAAACAAAATCAAGAAAGAAAAAAGAGAAAATTGGTTCAGGACATCAAATTGATCCACAAAGTCAGAACTTAACCAAAAGCTCTTAACTTGCCTGCAAAGAGACTGTCACTAAGAATGAAAGTTACCGTCTTTAGAAAATGGCTTCCTACATAAGAAGGGTGGAGGTTCAAGCTTACCTGATTAGCAGGGCTTTTTTTGTAGAAAAAGCCCAGCAGGAACTCATTAGCATAATAGACCACCCCAACAGCACAAACTCATTAGTATATTAGGCCACACCCTGACAGCACAGCTCATTAGCATATTAGGCCACGTCTCCGTGTTACCAGAAGTGTGGTCACCCAGCTACACCCACCTTTTGTTTCTTATTCTGTTTACCTTGTTTCTTGTCAAAACCCAGGGCTTTTTTTTGTAGCAGGAACTCCGTTGCATGTTAGGCCGCATACCCATAATGTAGCCAGTCCTAATGAGTTTCTGCTGTTGGGTGTGGCCTGTTATGCTAATGAGTTCATGCTGGTCATGGCCAACTTGGTAGCCAGCCAGAACTCTGTTCCTGCCCAAAAATAGCCCTGCTGATTAGGCTGTGTGCAGTAATACTTAAGCAGGGCTGAAAGTAACTTACATTTTTAGTAGTACTTCCTTGGGGGCTTTGAAGGACCATCTCCTTCCATATGTCTCTGTGTGTCACCTATAGTCTTCAGGCAACCATCTGTTGGCTCTCCCACCACTTGGAGTGGCCCATTTGGCATTGACCAGAGCCCAGGCCTTTTCCATCATGGCTCCAGCTCTATGGGATGAGCTCCCTGAAGAGATGAGGGGAGCACCTTCCTTGGAAATCTTCAGGAGGCACTGCAAGTCCTGTTTGTTTGCCAGGGCTTTTGAGGGGGATTGAATAGCAGGCCTCTTTTAAGGGGGAAGGGAGGGAGAGATTTGGGGTTTGCTATTTCATTTTTTCTCCCTCATGGATCACTGCCTTGTCGTGGCGAGGGGGCTTGCGTGGTTCGATGAGGCTGTGGGCTATGCCGTGGAGGGCCACCCAGGACGGACAGGCCACAGCAGAGAACTCAGACCAAGCGTGATCCCCTGGAGAAGGAAATGGCAACCCACTCCAGTATCTTTGCCAAGAAAACCCCATGGACAGTAACAAAAGGCTAAAAGATATGACACCGGAAGATGAGCCCCTCAGGTCGGAAGGTGTCCAATATGCTACTGAGGAAGAGCAGAGGGCAAGTACGAGTAACCCCAGAAAGAGTGAAGCGGCTGGGCCAAAGCCGAAAGGACGCTCAGTTGTGGATGTGTCTGACGGTGAAAGGAAAGTTCGATGCTGCAAAGAACAATACTGCATAGGAACCTGGAATGTAAGATCTATGAATCAAGGTAAGCTTGACGTGGTCAAAAATGAGATGGCAAGAATGAACATCGACATCTTGGGAATCAGTGAACTAAAGTGGACAGGAATGGGCGAATTTAACTCAGAAGACCATTATATCTACTACTGTGGCCAGGAATCCCGTAGAAAAAATGGTGTGGCCTTTATAGTCAACAAGAGAGTGAGAAAGGCAGTATTGGGATACAATCTCAAAAATGACAGAATGATCTCGGTCCGAATCCAAGGCAAACCATTCAATATCACAGTAATCCAAGTCTATGCCCCAACCACTGCTGCAGAAGAGGCTGAAGTGGACCAGTTCTACGAAGACCTACAACAGCTCGTAAATCTAACACCAAAAAATGATGTCCTCATCATCATAGGGGACTGGAATGCTAAAGTAGGAAATCAAAAGGTAACCGGAATAACAGACAAGTTTGGCCTTGGAGAACAAAATGAAGCAGGGCAAAGGCTAACAGAGTTCTGTCAAGAGAACACGCTGGTCATAGCAAACACCCTTTTCCAACAACCTAAGAGGCATCTCTACACATGGACATCACCAGATGGGCAACACCGAAATCAGATTGACTATATAATTTGCAGTCAAAGATGGAGAAGCTCTATCCAGTCAGTAAAAACAAGACCTGGAGCTGACTGTGGCTCAGATCATGAGCTACTCATTGCAAAATTCAGACTTAAATTGAAGAAAGTTGGGAAAACCACAAGGCCATTCAGATTTGACCTAGATCGCATCCCCAATGAATATACAGTAGAGGTGAAGAATAGGTTTAAGGGACTAGATTTGATAGACAGAGTGCCTGAAGAACTATGGACAGAGGTCCGTGACATTGTAAAGGAGGCAGCACTCACCGCCATCCCAAAGAAAAAGAAATGCAAAAAAGAAAAGTGGCTGTCTGATGAGGCTTTACACATAGCAGAGGAAAGGAGGAAAGCTAAAGGCAATGGGGAAAAGGAAAGATTTGCCCAACTGAATGCAGATTTCCAGAGAACAGCAAGGAGAGATAAGGAGGCTTTCCTGAATGAACAATGCAAAGTAATAGAGGAAAACAATAGATTGGGAAGGACTAGAGATCTCTTCAAGAAAATTGGAGAAATAAAGGAAACGTTCCATGCAAAGCTGGCCATGATAAAGGACAAAAACGGTAGGGATCTAACAGAAGCAGAAGAGATTAGGAAAAGATGGCAAGAATACACAGAAGAACTATACAAGAAGGACCTCGATGTCCTTGACAACCACGATGGTATAATCACTGACCTTGAGCCAGACATCCTGGAAAGCGAAGTTAAATGGGCCTTAGAAAGCATTACTAACAACAAAGCTAGCGGAGGTGATGGTATCCCAGCTGAGTTATTCAAAGTCTTAAAAGAAGATGCTGTTAAAGTGCTGCACTCAATTTGCCAACAAATTTGGAAAACACAACAGTGGCCACAGGATTGGAAAAGGTCAGTTTACATTCCAATCCCAAAGAAGGGCAACGTCAAGGAATGTTCAAACTATCGCACAATTGCACTCATTTCACACGCTAGCAAGGTCATGCTCAAAATCCTACAAGCTAGGCTCCAACAGTACGTGGATAGAGAACTGCCAGAAGTACAAGCTGGGTTTAGAAGAGGTAGAGGAACTAGAGATCAAATTGCCAACATTCGCTGGATTATGGAGAAAGCAAGAGAATACCAGAAAAACATCTACTTCTGCTTCATTGACTATGCTAAAGCCTTTGATTGTGTGGATCACAATAAATTATGGCAGGTTCTTAAAGAGATGGGAGTACCAGACCACCTCATATGTCTCCTGAGAAACCTGTATAAGGGTCAAGAAGCAACAGTTAGAACCGGATATGGAACAACTGATTGGTTTAGCATAGGAAAAGGAGTACGACAAGGATGTATACTGTCACCTTGCTTATTTAATTTATATGCAGAGTACATCATGCAAAATGCTGGCCTGGATGAATCACAAGCTGGAGTTAAGATTGCTGGGGAAAAGATCAATAACCTCAGATATGCAGACGATACCACTCTGATGGCAGAAAGTGAAGAGGATCTAAAGAGCCTCTTGCTCAGGGTGAAAGAGGAGAGTGCAAAAGTTGGCTTGAAGCTCAACATCAAAAAACTAAGATCATGGCATCTGGCCCCATCACTCCTTGGCAAATAGAAGGGGAAGTCGTAGAAGTAGTGACAGACTTCACGTTCCTAGGATCCCAGATCACTGCAGATGGTGACTGCAGCCATGAAATTAAAAGACGCCTGCTCCTTGGGAGGAAAGCGATGGCAAACCTAAACAGCATGATAAAAAGCAGAGACATCACCTTGCCAACAAAAGTCCGCATGGTCAAAGCAATGGTATTCCCCGTAGTAATGTATGGCTGTGAGAGTTGGACTATAAGGAAGGCCGAGCGCCGAAGAATAGATTCTTTTGAACTATGGTGCTGGAGAAGACTTTTGAGAGTCCCTTGGACTGCAAGGAGATCAAATCAGTCAATCCTAAAAGAAATCAACCCTGACTGTTCCCTGGAAGGCCAGATCCTGAAGCTGAAGCTCAAATACTTTGGCCACCAAATGAGAAGGGAGCATTCACTGGAGAAGACCCTGATGCTGGGAAATATTGAAGGTCAAAGAAGAAGGGGACGGCAAAGAATGAGATGGTTAGACAGTGTCATCGATGCAACGAACATGAAATTGAGCAAACTTCAGCGGACAGCGGAAGACAGGAGGGCCTGGCGTAATCTGGTCCATGGGGTCGCGAAGAGTCGGACTCGACTGTGCGACTGAACAACAACAACATTTCATTTTTGTTTTTAACTGAACATGTTTTTTACTGTTACTGTTATTGTAATTGTTCCCTCTAAGCTGAGTTAGTGTGAGCTAGCTCACAGTTTTTAAACCTCTGGCTCACACATTTTTGTCTTAGCTCAGGAAGGATGTCTCCAGAGCAAACTAGTTTACGCAGTAGCCAAATTGCTCGCTCACAACTTTAATGCCGGTAGCTCACAAAGCAGAATTTTTGCTCACAAGACTCCACAGCTTAGAGGGAACATTTTGTAAGCCACTTTCAACCAGAAGGAAAGGCAGGATATAAATGTTTTAAATAAATAAATAAGATGGGAGGTACTCCTTTTGTCACTTCCTTATCAGTACTCCATGCTGGCCCATAGTTTTACTTCTGAAGTTAAGAGTGTAATTCCACAGCCAGGCCTACATAGGTTCAAATCCCCACTCAGCTATGGAATTGACAAAGTGACCTTTTGGGCCTCTCACTCTCGCTCAGCATACCCCTTCCTCACAGGGTTGTTTGTGAGGGAAACAGGGTGGGGGAGACTGTATACATTGCCAAGATCTCCTCGGAAGAAGTGTGGGATACCAATCTAATTAATTAAATCTACTTTAGTTAGCAAGCCCTTCCCTTTAATGTCAAATAGGTGTATATCTCCTAGGGGTTAATTGATGATAGGAAACATACAGAACACCATTGCAAGCCAGGTTTAGAACAAATGACTATATGGCACCTTAAGAAAACAATTTAATCAACACTTTATCCCGTTCTCAGGATGCACGCCTGAAAAACAGAAAGACTTTTTGAAGGTACTTGTGTTTAGTTTCAGACTATAGACCAGATCCTGTGCAAGCTAGAGACACCAAACTTGGCGGGCTTGTAGAGGAGCATCCAGGGAAGGTCCACTGCAAGTTTGGTGTCTTCAGCTTGCACCGGATCCGTTCTACACAATCATGAACCCCCTGAACCTGTGAGGTTCAAGGGTGTATAAAACTGATTCCATGCAAGCTAGAGACATCAAAGTTTCAGGGGACTTCTCCCATGCTTCTCTACATGCCCTCCAAGTTGTTGCTTTGAAGTTTTGTAAATATTTTGACTGAGCACAGACAATTTGTCTAGGAATGTATCTGTTCACGAACCAGCAGGAATCCCCAGAAACAACATGAAAATTCATAGAAAGTTTGTGCCAGTTGACTTACCATGAACTCGACTTCATGAACCACAAATAGGGCAAAATTCGTGATGAGTTTGTGCCCATCCCTAGTCAATACCCCTCATGAGATCAATCAGTAACCCCCATGGGAGGTGTTTTAGGTCCGGATTACACGTGGATATTTTTGATCATGAAATTCTGGGACCTCATGAAGTTTTGCCTGAACAGGTATGTATAGACCAATGTGTTACTCAAAATATTTGCAGACTAGTAACATTCGTATTTCAAGGCTCCCCTCGAATCTCCTGCAGCTTCCATGGTGGAACCTATGCTGTGGCATTCATCCTGTAGCCTTTAACAATTAATAGAACATCTGGTTCAAAGAGGGAAGATAGTCCTGAACTTGAAACTGTTAATAATTAGAGATGTCCAAGCAGTTCTCTGTGTAATATTAACTTGCACAACCACAAAATATTCCACTTGATAACCTGAGTCTCCATATCGCTGCAGAACAACCGTTACACGAGACAGGCCAATTTATTTATTAAGCAAGCACTTTTTTTGTTCATTAATAAGCAATTTTGCTGATGAGAGTTGGAGTTTCCAGTAAAGCCCACACAGGAACATTTGGCATTATGACAGTTTCCCCACCTCCATTTCATGGTGCAATACGTAGACCCAGTGCATAATGTTCTGAACCAATATGGGTAGCTGGATTTGTAACAACTCTAAAGTCAAAGGAAAAACAAAAAAGAAATAACAGACCCTGAACCGATGATGATTAATCCAAAGAATGGTTCAGATGGAATAGGAGAATGCTGTTTGGGCTGCATTTACACATTGTAAAAAAGTGTGCTATTGTTACACTATAGCAGAAGTTCCCAGTCTGTTAAGTCAGTGGGCACTTGAGAATGGGCAGTGTCCACCATCATAAAATGGCACCCATTGGGGCAATCACAAAATGGGGCTACTGGGCCAGTCACAAAATATGGGAAGGTTCCAAGCCAAACATCTTCCTGCAGTGGAGGCAGCTAGATCTTAAAGGATGCTCTCGAATTGATCCTTCCTGGGTTCTTGAGAAGCACCTACTGTTCCAATGAAGTGGAAGAAAGCCAGGAATTGATCTTTGTTTTGTCAGAGAAGAAAACAAATGCCAGGAAAGCCCATCAGTGCGTGCCATGGTGAACCATGTCAGGAATTACAGCACCACAGTGATCATTCCCAACTGGATTTTTTTGTGTGCACAAGTCAGTCCTGTTGTGAATTTTCACTATAACTCCACGATTGGTCTCTATCCAGTGATGTGTGGATGTAGCCTTGGTGTTAGGCCTGTGCTTCCACATACCCTGCATGTGGCTGGATCCAATCAATACCTTCTGCTTTAATGCAAGCCATAGTTTGGATGTTATGACATAACCATCAAACTATGTTTTGCACTGCCCCTTCAAACCTGGACTGAAAACCAGTTTCAAACCAAGGAGCTGTATAAACCATATATTCAGCTACACTTTGCACTAAAGCAGAAGTCATTAATAAGTTTTCAAGTGTGGAAGGGAAGGACAGAAAGTGAGGAAGGCAGTATAGAAGTATGGAGTTGGTTCATCTAGTTCCCCCATAAATGTACCCATCCACTCTGGTCATCTTATATTGGCCACCTTGGGTGGAAAGACAACACAGAAATGTTTTAAATAAGTTAAATAAATAAACAGGCCATGGTTAGATAGAACATCTGAAACATCCCCAACAGTAAGTTGTTGGAACTAATGAGAATTAACCTTGCCAATTATAGCTTTAAGGCAGCTATCCTCCATAAAAGGTTATTTCAGTGGAGTTTACAGGTGTTCAGCATCTGGAAGGAAGCCAGACGCAACTTTGCTGATTCTGGTAATAAAGCACAAAAAATTACAGGGGGCATACTGTGAAAATGTAGCATGTTGACAACCTTATAGAAGGTTCTTCTTTGAAGTATATTTCAGTGGATGCTTCTCCAGTGATGGGGCAGGCCCCTCTTGAGAGCCAGTGTGGTGTAGTAGTTAAGAATGGCAGACTGTAACCTAGAGAACCAAGTTTGATTCCCCACTCCTCCTCCACATGAAGCCTGCTGGGTGATCTTGGGGCCAGTCACATTTCTCTCAGAACCCTCTCAGACCCACCTTCCTCACAAGGTGACCGTTGTGGGGAGAGGAAGTGAAGGCGATTGTAAGCCCCTTTGAGACTCCTTAAGGTAGAGAAAAGCAAGCTATAAAAATCAACTCTTCTCTTCTCCTCGGAGGAACAGAGCTGGAGACACACAGCTCCAGAATGGGAAAAGATCCCATGGCTCACGGTACCTTCCTTTCACAGCCAGCTGAGACATAAGGATGTTAATGTATCCTGCCAAAAGTTCTTCCTTCATCCATGTTGGATTTGTGAGGGGGATGACATTTTTTTTTTTTTGCATGGGTGTCATGGATCCAGTCTGGTTTCCTAAGAGCTGCAGCTTTGATTTAATGCCTTTTCCCTGTCTGTGCCATCGAAGCACCCTGGATGACCTTAGACCAGTCACTCTCTCTTTCTTAGTCTGACTGACCTCAGAGGGTTGTTATGTGAGGATAAAATAGAGCAAAGGATCCCCCATTGAAGAGAAAAGTGAGATATTACTATCTACATAAATAGACTAACTATTTCTTTCTCTTTTAAAATCTAATCCAGGGGTGTCAAACATGTGGCCTGGGGGCTGGATTAGGCCCCCGGAGGGCTTCCATAAGGCCCTCAGTGGAACTGGGGATCTTCTGCTTCCAGTTCTGCTGCTGCTGCTGCATCAGAGCTTGCTTCGCCAGACTAGGGTTGCCAAGTCCCATCTTCACCCCCAGCGGGGGACTTGGGGGGTGTTCCTGGAGGGGGCGGGGCATCCCTGATGTGATGACACCACATTGAGGACATCCCCCACCCACCCGATCTTCCAGCGGCACTAGCTCCCTGCACTTAAAGGGGCCCCTTAGTGCAGAGAGCTGGTGTGCCCCCCCCCCGCGCACCCGATCTCCACGGAGATTGGGCATGTGGAAATGCTGACTCCCTGCACTTAAAGGGGCCCCTTTAATTGCACGGAACCAGCATTTCCCCCCTGCATGCCCGATCTCCACAGAGATTGGGAGCGTGGCCCACAGCCACTCCTCTCCCTCCTCTCTCTCAAGAGAGAAGGGAGAGGGGTGGCTGCGGGCGTTGGGGCTTGGGGGCGGGGCTTCCCCCAGCAGCCAGTTGGCTGGTGGCGGGTAGAAGCCCCCCAAAAGCGGGGGACCCCTGCCAAACTGGGGGGTTTGGCAACCCTATGCCAGACTCTCCTAATCACTCAGTCATTTCATGTTTTAACCTGGGTCCTAGACTCAGAACTCTGAGCATGAGATTTCTGTGATGAATGTCAATAAATCCAAAGTAGCTTTGCAGCTTACAGAGCTAATGTTTTAAGCATGTTTTTTATTTTAAGTAAAAAAAATCTTTGTGTTTGTGTCCTTTATAAAGTTTATATCTCCACTACCTGGCATTACATTTTATGACACTCATGGCCCAGCACAACAAGGTCTCATTTATGTCAGATTCAGCCCTCATAACAAATGAGTTCAACACCCCTGATCTAATCTATATTATCTTCCAGTCAGGCAAAACCATTTTTAAAACTGACAATAACTTTAGAGGTATTGTTGGGAATGACACAATAAGTTTGTAGGGTGTAATCCATCCAAAGCTAAGCACTTTTTAAAGCTCCATTTCATTGGGACAGCTAACCACATGCTTTTTTTAAGTAATATATTTATTTGACACAACATAAAGATATACTTAATAAAGAGTATACATAATAGGTACAACAGGTCTACCCAAATTAAGAACTCTGTTTCTCATATTTTGCTCCAAGTTCCATTCTCTGCACAATCATTGACTGTGATGAGTCTAATTTGGAAGTACCTCTATTTTGTTGGTAGGCCCTTAGTTCCACCAGTGTGTACATCTCTTTTACTTTCATCAACCAGTCATGCATTTGCGGAGGACAAAAGGAATGATTACTGGAATTACACAGCTTTAAGGATGACAATGAAGAAACTGAAATTATTCAAGATTTTCTATCCCTTGGCTCCGTCACCAACCAGTCGGGAGGCTGCAACCAAGAGATCAGAAGGAGACTGAGACTGGGAAGGGCAGCCATGAAGGAGCCAAGCCCACCCTCGAAAGCAGCCATTTTTTCTGGTGGAACTGATCCTGGTTGTCTGGAGATCAATTGTAAAAGTGGGAGATATCCAGGTGCCACCTGGAGGATGGCAACCAGTGTGAAAGGGGAATGTGCCACACACTGGTCCATTTTCAGTACTGGTTACCCCCACAAATGCCCCCAAATCCAGTCTCTGGTGGTTTCAAGGATATGGAGGGCAAACTTCCAGACATGCTGTGCAATGCTACAATTTGACTCCTGTTTCCTGTTATTAGTTATTTTATTTATTTAAAACATCCCTACCTTTCTCCCATGCCCGCAGTGGCTTACAAAATATAGCTAAAACATATAAAATAAAATCTATCAAGTCAGCTTCTACAATGTGTATCAGCTCCAGCTTCCAAGCAGGGACATTCATTAGTTATTTCTGCCAAAGGCGTATCAAAATAATTCCACTTTGCACTTTTTGCAGGAGAGAGGGAAAGATGGTGCTTTCACACACAATACACAATGCACTTTCAATCAACTTACAATGCACTTTAGTGATTGTTTCCAAGTGGATTTTGCTGTTTCACACAGTGGAATCCATGTGGGACCTTTCTGTACCATATCCAGCAGGCTGTTCTGAAGAGTGAGCACGGTCACTGAAAACAAGCGCACTCTTGATGAGCAAACCATCAAAATAAAGGGGACTGCCAAAACTGAGGTGCCCAATGACCTTAGGTGGTGCATGGAATCATACAAGGAAAGGCAGTCTACTAGATATGTTGGTTCCAGGCAGAGGGCATGAAGCCAAAACATTCCATTTTCTGATTGTTGCACCATATGTATCCGAGGGAGTCAACTTTCTTTCTGTTTTGAAAGTACTTTCCTGAATTGATATCCCTGTCAGTTGAACAAAATTCAGTGAAACCCGAGTGTATATCTTATCATGAGAGTGGAAACGGCACCAGTCAGCTTCCTGTTGCCTCCTAAGTCTTCCTCAGCTTTCCTCACCCTGCCAAACATACTTCTCCGACACATTTCTTGCTTCCCGTTCCCCATTGTCCTTGCTCCTCTGGGAGACCTAAATCCATGTCACCACTCAGCCGTAACACTCATTCAGTGACCCTGGGCCAGGCATTCGCTTCCAGCCTCATCTACCTCACAGGACAGTTGTGAGGATAAAAATAGGAAGATGGAACTATGTATGCTGCTCCTAGCTCCTTGGAGGAAAGTTGAGCCAAAAGCATGCGAGATATTATCTTCCCCCTATCCTCTCTGTTGTCTCTTCCCCTATTCTATTCTTTTTCTTTTCCCCTCACTCATGAAGCCAGTTTGGTGTAGTGGTTAAGTGCATGGACTCTAATCTGGGAGAACTGGTTTTGATTCCCCACTCCTTCACATGCACCTGGCTGGATGACCTTGGGCAAGCCATAGTTCTGTCAGAGTTGTTCTTGAAAGAACATAAGAACATAAGAGAAGCCAATGTTGAATCAGGCCAATGGCCCATCTAGTCCAACACTCTGTCACACAGCGACCAAAATATACCAGGAGCCATCAGGAGGGCCAGCAGTGGGGCCAGGGCACCAGAAGCCCCTCCCACTGCTGCCCCCTCCAGCACCAAGAATAGAGTGCATCACCTGCCCCAGACTGAGAGTTCCTATCTATGCCCTGTGGCTAATAGCCACTGATGGACTTCTGCTCCATATGTTTATCTAATTCCCTCTTGAAACTGTCCATGCTTGCAGCTGCCACCACCTCCTGTCCATGCTTGCAGCTGCCACCATGCTTGCAGCTGCCACCATCTCCTGAAAGAGCTGTTCTCTCAGAGCTGTCTCAGCCCCACCTACCTCACAGGGTGTCTGTTGTGGGGAGGGGAAGCGAAAGGTGCTCTGAGACTCCAAGTGATGGTGCAAGGCCAATACTCTTAACCACTACACCAAAACAGCACCAAATAATTTGATTCACTGTTGACCTTATAGCCTTAGCTTGTTATTTTAGTTTTGTCTTTGCATATCTTAAAACATCTTCATCATGTTGCATGTTAATTTGCTGTTCAGCCTCTGTCTATAACTCTGAGCTCTACCCTTCCATTCCAATGTATTTGAAAAAGTCTGCATGCGCTTGAAAGCTCATACCTTGAATAAACCTTTGTTGGTCCTAAAGGTGTCACTGGACTCTAATTTTTTTCTAATACTCTTTTTGGTCGTCAGTCTGAGTGATTATCCTGCAGTTTGCGAAGCCACACTTTATTATATCAAGTCACCCTTTATTATATGAAGCATCCTTCTCCTAGCTAGCACAGGGTATCCTGACTTTATTGACCTGTTCAGCTAGACTCCATATACACACACATCGCAGATCAGATTTTGTTCCTTTTTTCCTCCTGAATTTAATTCTAGACCTTCTCCTTTCTTCAGAGAATAATAAGCCTTCAGCAATTTCTACCTCTAAACTAGAAAGCTGGGAACCTTGCTATTAGCAGTATGCAACTTTAGACAACAGAACTCAGAGCGGGTTTCACAGAGACAAAACGATGCATGCAAATCCAAGGACTGTCCTAGGTCCAGAAAAGGTGATTTCTAGCCAGCTGACCTTTTGCACTTTGAACTGAGAGAAGATAAAACAACAGACCGTGAACAAAGCACAAAGTTCAATTGTTGCCGGCAATTTGTCATGTTTAGGCGTTCACCGCCACTGACCCTTTCATGTGTCAAATTTAAACTAGCCACTACAATCCCATTGAATTCTGCATTCATGTTGTACAAGTGCCATAATCGCTGGAGGACAGCTAATTCATCATCCTGAGAACCTGGCTTTCTTTTGTTTCCTTTTGAAACCAAGTTTCCAGCTCCTAATAGATAGCTTTGAAATGAATGCCTGATGAAATCTCAGAAAAGCAGCTGGATGAAAGGCTCCTGTGAGAGGTGTAAGTGTTTTGCTCCTTCCCACTCAAACAGAACAAATTCTGGAAAATATTGCCTAATTTGAACTGCATGTTCAACTTGCATCACTAGTTTTTCATAGTACAGAATCTGTAAAGCTTTTAGGGTTGCCAGGGCCAACTCCAGAAATATCTGAGACTTTGGGGGTGGAGCCTGGAGATTTGGGGGTGGAGCCTGGAGATTTTCCCGTTCCTTAAAAAAATTAAAATACAGCAGTGCAATTCCCCTGAATACAATCTTCATTTCCTCGTCCTCTTTTTTTGCCTTCAAAAGGCTCCCCACCAGCCACACTTCCGCTAAACGAAAGTGTAATCTGTCATACCCCACAAGTCCCTTGTCAGGCATTGGTTGCATTTCCAAGCATGGCTTTGTTAAGGTACACACACACTCACAAAGCAGCCAAAATAAACAATAAATCCTTTCCCAAACACAAACAGTTTGAGAGCCCATATTTTTGTGATCTCACTGGCTGCCTGCAGGGAGGAGCCTGCAAAAATTGGGGGATCCCCAGGGCTATTTTTGGGCAGGAATGCACAGGAACAGAGTTCCAGCTAGCTTCCAAGTTGGCCATGCCTACAGCCTCCCCCTCAGGTTCCCCAGGAACCTAGCAAGCTGTGGGGCACCTGGGGAAGCCGATCCTGGGAGGGAGCTGCACTGCCAGGGGTGTGGCCTAATATGCTAATGAGTTTCTGCTGTTGGGTGTGGCCTATTATGCTAATGAGTTCCTGCTGGGCTTTTTCTACAAATAGCCCTGGGTATCCCCTGTCTGGAGCTGGGTGCTGGCATGCCTAGAAGTTTTGGTGGAGAGAATTCAGAAGGCGATGGGCCACATGGTGTTGCCAACCTCCAGGTAGGGCCTGGAGGTCTCCCAGAAGCAGAACTGATCTCCAGACTATACAGATCAGTTCCCCCAGAGAAAATGGCTGCTTTGGAAGATGGATTCTGGCATTATAACCCACTGAGGTCCCTCCCCACCCCTCCCCACCCCAAACCCCATCCTTTACAGGATCCACCCCCAAATACCCAGGAATTCCCCAACTCAGAGCTGGCAGCCTTATGGCAGACATGATATTCCCTGAATACTAACCATAGTTCATCTTTTAGGAGCAGACCATTGGAGCATGGGTTTCCTTCCTTTTCATTCATGCTTAAATCCTTCCTACCTCCCATTACTCGTCATAACCGAATAGGCAGCACAACGCTAAGGAGATTTACACCCTTGTAAGTCCATTGAAGCCCTAGTTGACCCCTGGCCTGAAGAAAAAATGTCCTGTTCCTTTAATGGGGCTTAACAAGCTGTTATTTAGCAGGTGATGTTTTTTACCACCACGACATGAAAAGCTTCAGTTGCCCATTTCCACACATTAAACCTCTACCAGCTACCCTAAGCCCTGCTTGGTGGGGAAAGGAGAGGGATAAAAATTGAGTAAATAAATATTAGAGGGACAAAACGTTTTTCTCCAAGCCTGTCGGCAGCCCTGCCCTTGTTGTAACCAATTGAAAATATTGCCAGATGTGTTTGTGTTACAGATATTCCAGATGGTTTTTTTTTTAACCATCAAGTCACGGCTGACTTATGGCCACCCCATGGGGTTTACATGGCAAGAGATGTTCAGAGGTGGTTTGCTATTGCCTGCCTCTGGGTCATGACCCTGGGATTCCTTGATGGTCTCTCTTCCAAATACTTCCGAGATCTGACGAGATTGATCTAGCCTGGGTTATCTAGGTCAGGTAGAGTTACCGCTCTGGGCTAGAAATTTCCTGGAGACTTTAGGAGTGGATCCTGGCAGTGTTCCCTGTAAGCTGAGTTAGTATGAGCTAGCTCACAGTTTTTTAGCCTCCGGCTCACACATTTTGTCTCCGCTCAGGAAGGATGGCTCCAGAGCAAACTAATTTATGCAGTAGCGAAATCGCTCGCAACTTTAATGCCAGTAGCTCACAAAGTAGAATTTTTGCTCACAAGACTCCACAACTTAGAGGGAGCATTGGATCCTGGGCTTGGGGAGGGGGAAGGACTACATCAGAGTATAAAGCCATAGGGAATGACTTCCGAAACAGCCATTTTCTCCAGGGGAATTCATCTCTGTCGGCTGAAGACTACTTGTAATTCCAGGGGAAGCCAGCCACCACATGGAGACTGGCAACCCTAAGGTCAGGGCATAAGGTCAACCGTGCCCACTGCAAAACTAACAAAAGCTATCCCCTGCAGGGAGATTGGTGGATTTTGACTGATGTTAATCTTACGTGTGTTTGCACCGCAAAGATTTTGTGACGGTCATTTTACAAGCACAGCTAGTACAAGGCAGGGATAATACCTATCAAATGAATACCATCTACAGAAAGTGAGGATTGTAGCATTGTGTGGGGAGACTAAACATCTCAAATGAATCAGCGCTCTTGTCTACACATTAACTGGAACCGGTGACCTCCTTTCCTGTGGTTTTCAGTGTTTGTTGACGGAAGCAGATTACACCTGTTCAGACCATGTTTGTACAAGAGGCTCCTGGGTGCTTTGTAAGAAGAATCTTGTGCAAAATACACAATTGTTTTCCAACTAATATGGCTTGTCTGGTCATTGTGGTCACTGCGAATGACAAATGGATGCATAAATGCCACGCTTTTAAAAATAAAAGGAGATAAAGCAAATAGCTTACTGGGAGCAAGGGACGAGAAGACTTATGGCAGAACCAAATCAGCCTGCCTTTGTTGTTGATGTTGAAGAAGAAGAAGAAGCTGTTGAAGCTGAAGTTGTTGTTTTATATCCTGCCCTTCTCTACTCAAAGGAAACTTGGAACATGAAAAGTACTGAGACTTACTAGTGATTTCAGCTCTCACATACTTTATTAGATGAAGAACAAGACAACTGAGCCGGCTCGCAGGCCGGCTTTTATTCCCAAGTGACCCACACCCCAAACACACACACACCCGGTGATTCGCTATTTACATTGATTGGATTAACTCCTGCTCCTCCATTGGAGGGAGTCAGGATCCACTAGTCCATTGTCCTTCGGGGCGAAGCTCAGGCCCTTCGCCTGGCCACATGGTGGACCGGTTAGAACCAGTCCAAGCACATGGCTGTCCAGAGCCCATGTTCTCCTGTGGATACATTACACCCTCTCCCCTTGGTCCGATAAACACCCGCACACATAGTCTTTCAAATAGCTGGGGGCCGCCGCTCTCGCGTGGAGCGATGGGGCTCTGGCATGGGGGAACTGACAGCCTCCCGGGCGGCTGTGGGGACTGGTGGCCGCTCTGGTGTTGGCGGGGCTGGGCTCACCATCTCGGCCGGCGTGTCATTTGCGGTGGCTGTCAGTCCGGAGTTGAAGTCCACAGGGATTTCCTCAGGTGCGTCCGCCCCCGCGTCTGGTTGAGCTGGCTCGTCCCACTCCTCCCCCTCATCCGGCTCCAGGGGTAGCACCCGGCGACGTAGCTGATCGATGTGGCGATGCAGGATCTGGCCGTCTTCCACCGAGACTCGTAGGACCGGGGGCCACGGACCCGGACTACTCGGGCGGGAATCCACGGGGGCCCTCTCGCGTAGTTCCGTGCGTACACCGGGTCCTCTGGGAAGAACCCTCGCGCCGCCGCTGGCGTTTTCCGTGCAGGGCTCCCGCTCGGGCGCTCGATCGGGATGTAACCGGTCCAGCCTGGCGGTGAGGCGTCGGCCCATCAATAGTTCCGCCGGGCTCCGGCCGGTTGTCGCATGGGGCGTCGTTCTCTGGCCGAACAGGAAGTGCGCCAGCCTGAAGTCCCAGTCTGTTCCTTCGGTCCGACGGAGCACCTCTTTGGCCGTCCGCACCATGCGTTCGGCTTGGCCATTGGTGGCGGGGTGGAACGGGGCCGACCTGATGTGGCGAATCCCGTGCTGGCGGGTGAACTCCTGGAACTCCCCAGACGTGAAGGCCGTCCCGTTGTCGGTGACCAGGGTGTCGGGGAGTCCGTGCAAGCTGAAAATCCGCCACATCGCTCGGATGGCCGCCCGGGGAGGAGGTGGATGGTACCGGCTCTACTTCTAGCCACTTACTGTAGGCGTCTACAAGTATAAAAAACAGCTGCCCCTGGAACGGGCCCGCAAAGTCGAGGTGCAGGCGCGACCAGGGGCGGTGAGAGGATTCCCAGGCCCTGTCTGGGGCCGTCGGGGGTGCGGTTCGGGAGGCCTGGCAGGGTTGACACCTTTTACAATGTCCTCAATATCCCGGTCTAACCCTGGCCACCAGACATACCCCCGCGCCAGAGCCTTCATCCTGACTACCCCAGGGTGGTGTTCATGAAGGTCCCTCAGTACCCGTTCCTGTAGTGGTTTCGGAATGACCACCCTGCCTCCCCACATTAGGCACCCCTTATAGGTTGACAGCTCATCGCGCCTTGTGACAAAAGGTGCAAACTCCGGGTCTTGTCTAGCTGTCGGCCATCCCCTCCCCACCCAGTTCAAAACCCGACAGAGAACCCTGTCGCGGCCCGTGAGGCGGGCCACCTCCTTGACATGTACTGGGCGATCGGGCAGCGATTCTAGGAGTGCAATGACGTGGGCGGGGGCCGGGTCTGGGTCCGTTGTGGGCAGTGGGAGGCGGCTGAGCGCGTCCGCGTGACCCATGGCCTTTCCCAGGCGGTGGGTGAGGGTGTAAGAGTACCCCGCCAGGAATATGGACCAGCGGAAAACCCTGGGCGAGACCATCTGCGGCGTCTGTCGATCGGGCGCAAGGAGGCCCAGGAGAGGCTTGTGGTCTGTAAGGATCTCGAACGGGCGGCCATAGAGATAATGGTGGAATTTTTTAACCCCTGCCACTATCGCTAGTGCCTCCTTGTCTATCTGCACGTAATTACGCTCTGCAGAAGACAGGGTCCGAGAATAGTAGGCGACCGGAACCTCCCGGCCATCCGGCAACCGATGCCCCAACACCGCCCCCACCCCGTAGGGCGACGCATCACACGCCAGAACCACAGGTAAAGCCTCGCAGAAGTGGTGCAGCACCCCGTTGGAGACCAACAAGTCTTTTACCGCCTGGAAAGCTGCCGCATGCTCCGGCTTCCAGGCCCACGGCACCTCCTTGTCCAGCAGCCGGTGGAGGGGTTCAGCCACCGTTGCCTTTTGGGGCAGAAACGCGTGGTAAAAATTCAAGAGGCCTAGGAAGGCCTGGAGTTCCGGCTTGGACGTGGGGACCGGGGCTTGTGTGATCGCTTTAATTTTCTCGTCTGTGGGGTGGATGCCTTGTGCATCGACTGCGAACCCCAGGAATTCGATGCGGGGCACACCCAGGAGGCATTTCTCCTTCTTCACCTTGAGGCCAGCCTCGTTGAACCTCTGCAGGACCTGACGCAGCCGTTCGGTGAAGGCGGTGGAGTCCGGTGCCGCGATGATGACATCATCTAAAAAGGGCTGGACCCCTGGAATTCCTTTCAGGAGGGAATCCATGAAGGATTCAAAAATCCCTGGCACCACTGAAACCCCAAACTGCAGTCTATTGACCCGGAAAGCCCCCTTGTGGGTGGTGATGGTTTGCGCTTCCGCAGCGGCCGTGTCCACTGGCAGCTGCTGGTAAGCCTGCACCAGGTCCAATTTGCCGAAAACTTTGGCCCCCGTTAGGGAGGCCAGGACATGGCTCACTACCGGGACCGGATAGGCGTGGTCCTGCAGAGCCTTATTTATGGTGCATTTGTAATCTGCACAAATGCGTATAGCCCCATTCGGTTTAATTGGCGTTACAATGGGGGTTTCCCAGCGCGCTGACGCGACCGGTTCCAGCACGCCTTGGGCGACCAGGCGGTCGAGCTCGGCCTCTATTTTTTCCCCGCATGGCTAGGGGAGGGGGCCGTGCCTTTATGCGGATGGGTCGTACGTTAGGGTCCAGATCTAGCGAAATCGGGGTCCCATTGTACCTCCCCAGGGTCCCATCGAATACTTTGGGGAACTCCCGGCAAACTGCCTCCCAGTCAGCGGTCCCGAGGTGGTTTACTCCTGCTATTTGGAGTCCCAAAGGCCCAAACCATGACAGTCCCAGGAGGCTTGAGAGGCGCCCCTCCACAACCAACAGGTCCAGCAAGCCCGAGAACCCTTTAAATCGGACTTGAAACTTGCCCCAGCCACAGACTGCCACTGGGTTTTTGTTAAAGTCCGTCAGTTTCAACCCCCGTGGCTTGTGCAGTCGGGGTCCCCCTTGGGGCATAGCGTTTTAAGGGTCTCCGCGGAAATTATAGAGAACGAGGACCCTGAGTCTATTTCCATTTGGCAGGGGGACCCCTCTATTTGGACAGTCACATGCACCTTGTCCGGGCTTTCAGGGGGCAAGTTACATACCGTCTGCCGGCGCTGTGTCGTCACGGTGTGCAGGCTTGCCGCGTCCAGCTGGGCAGTGGATCCCAGGCGCTTGCCCTTGGAGCGGCAGACTCGGGCGAGGTGTCCGGCCTTGTTGCAGGTCCTGCAGATGGCGTCCCGGAAACGGCAGGTCCGGCGCTCGTGAGCGTCGCCACAGCTGGCACAGGCAGATGCGTTGGGCTGGTTTGGTGGTGCGGGGGATCCCCTGTTGCGTTGGGTGCGTGGCTGTGATCGGCGGTTCACCTGTAGGACCTCCTCATCGTTCGAGTCATCCGAGGGGCCGGAGTCCTGGAGGCGATGGACCGTCTTAGGCCGGCGATCTGCGTGGGACTTCTCGTAGGCGGCCGCTTCTTGGATGGCGGCCTCCAGAGTGAGGTCGTCCCGGCTGACGAGCCTGCGGCGCAGCTTCGCCTCCTTCAGCCCCACCAAGAACTGGTTTAGGAGGGTATCTGCGAGGTTGGGGAAGGCACACCTTGTGGCTGTGCGGCGTAGTCCGGCCAGGAATTCCGGAGATGTTTCGTCGGGGCCCTGCATTCTCGCGAAGAACTCCATTCGTTCCGCGAACTTGGTGGGCTTTGGTGCCAAGTGGTCAGTAAACGCCTTGACCAGCATGTCGTAGGTGGCGGCTGCGTCTTTCGGCAGGAGGGGGTTTACCAGGTCCTTCAGGAGGAGGTGTGCCTCGATGCCGCAGTAGCGCAGGAGATAGGCCTTCTTCGTACCCGCATCCGTGATGCCATGGATCTCGAAGTGACGCTCCAGCGTCTCGATCCAGGTCTCCCAGTGTGCGGGACGAGAGATGTCGAAGGCGGGGAAGCTCTCGTTGCTAGCGGCCATGGTGCTCACCCGTGGAGGTCGCGGTTCAGGCGTAGAGTTGGCGGCGTTGAAAGCGAGGCTGCTCTCGGGGTCAGCGGTGCTAGGGAGCGGTGCGGTGCCCAGGAACCGAAGAGGCGGACACGAAGCTCGGCGGCGGCGTTCGGTGCTTTCGGCGTTGGAGCGGTCAGCGGTGCTCGTCTCGTGGTCGTTGTTCATGGAGGGAGTTGGCATCCCATCCTCGTCGCCAGTGAAAAGTACTGAGACTTACTAGTGATTTCAGCTCTCACATACTTTATTAGATGAAGAACAAGACAACTGAGCCGGCTCGCAGGCCGGCTTTTATTCCCAAGTGACCCACACCCCAAACACACACACACCCGGTGATTCGCTATTTACATTGATTGGATTAACTCCTGCTCCTCCATTGGAGGGGAGTCAGGATCCACTAGTCCATTGTCCTTCGGGGCGAAGCTCAGGCCCTTCGCCTGGCCACATGGTGGACCGGTTAGAACCAGTCCAAGCACATGGCTGTCCAGAGCCCATGTTCTCCTGTGGATACATTACAGAACGGCTTACAATCACCTTCCCTTCCTCTCCCCTCAACAGACACTCTGTGTGGTAGGTGGGGCTGAGAGAGCTCTGAGAAAACTGTGACTGACCCAAGGTCACACAGCAGCTGCATGTAGAGGAGTGGGCACTCAAACCCAGTTCTCCAGGTTAGAGTCCTGCCACTTTTAACCACTACACCAAACTGGCTTGGAGTCAGCCCTTTGGCTTCCCAAGGTCAGTGTTGCTACTCTGACTGGCAGTGGATCTCTCAGGTACTCCTTTGCATCATCTGCTCCCGTAACCTTTTAGCTGGAGATGCTGGGAACTGAACTCAGGACCTTTTGCAGGCAAAGCAGATACTTTGGTTGGGATGTGGCTAAGAAGGTCCCAAGTGCAACCCCCAAATCTCCAGTTAAAAAAAAAACACAAACTGGTATCACTGGTGGTGGAAACTACCATCAAGTTGCAGATGACTTATTGTGACCCTGTGGGGTTTTGAAGGCAAGAGATGAGCAGAGGTGATTTGTCATTGCCTGCCTCTGTGCCATGACCCTGGTATTCCTTGGTGGTCTCCCAGCCAAGAACTAATCAGGGCTAATCTGCTTTGCTTCTTAGAACTGACAGGATCGGGCTAGCCTGGGCAATCCAGGTCAGATACCTCTAGAGCCAGTTTGGTGTAGTGATTAAGAGCAGCAGACTCTAATCTGAAGAACCGGGTTTGAGTTCCCACTCCTCCACATGCAGCCAGCTGAGTGACCTTCGATCAGTCCCAGTTCTCTCAGAGCTGTTCTCTCAAGAGCAGTTCTTGCAGAGCTTTCTCAGTCCCACCTACCTCAGAGGGTGTCAGGTTTAAAATCAAGTAGATCCAGTCATTCTTGCACAAAGAAAGGTTTATTGGATTATCTTGCTAAAACCCACAGTAGGAGGTCATTGTCAGGAATGGGGGCGAAGCAAAGCAAGCTAACTTATAGTGTGATGCAATGAAGCGCCTAGCAAATAAAACTTGAGCACTCGCGCGGGAACTCCCGGCGGGAGAAATACTTCATGAGCGGGAGACTACTCCCCCCTCCCCTTGCCTTCCCAGGACTGGAAAATTCTCAGCGAAACAAGAATAGTCCAAAGCCTACATTCAAGGCCACCGTGATAAGGAAAAGCGGCAGGGAAGAAGCTCCCACGTTTCTGCCTGCATAGCTACGCAAGCGCAAAGCGGGGTAGGAAACATACAACAATGGATTCAGTGAGAAACATCAAAGGCATTTTTTCTGACAGAGGGTGTCTGTTGTGGGGAGAGGAAGGGAAAGAGATTGTAAGCCACTCTGAGACTCCGAGTGAAAGGTGGGGTATCAGTCCAATTCTTCTCCTCCTCTTCCTCCTGAAAAACTTCTGTCTTGAATCCCAGAGAGCTGGTGCCCATCAAACTGAAAAGGACTGATGTTGATAGACCAATTCAGTATGAGGCAGTTTCATAGTGTTGCCAACAACTTGTAGGGGGAAATGCCCTGCTCCTTTAACAGAGGTTTCATATGTGGAAACGAGAGGATGAAGCAGAGGTCAGCAACATCTCCTGGCAAATGTGGATTTGTGCAAAGTACCTTCAAGTCACAGCCAACTTTTGGTGACCCCAGCGAGGGGCTTTCAAGGCAAGTGAGAGGCAGAGGTGGTCAGCCATTACCCCTGGGAAATAACATCCCTTTAAGCCTCCTTTGAAAGCATAGGACATTTTCCCCTTCAGGTTGTTGTCATGTGCTCTATCACTGAGCCACAGCCTCTCCCCAGCATTTGATTCACCGGCATGTATATCAGTCATTAACCCAGGAAGAAGCAAACTCATCCCTGTGGCTCAGAAACCTGCCGTGAATCTTTCTTTCGTTGACCACAGTTTGAGCCCAGTGGCACCTTTAAGACCAGCAGAGTCTTATTCAAGGTGAGCTTTCACGTGCCTTGAATAAAACTTCGTTGGTCTTAAAGGTGCCACTGGACTCAAACTTTCTTCTGTTACTCCAGACTAACACTACCCCCAGATTCCTATCTCTCTTTCGATGTTACCTGTATCTTCATCCCTAGTTAACCCTGATTTATTCATTAACCCAGAGGTGTTGAACTCATTTGTCACAAGGGCCAGATCTGACATAAATGTCTCTTTATCGGGCCAGGCCGGGTGCGCCATAAACTATAATGCCAAATACCAGAGGTATAAATGTTATAAAGGGCAGCAGCTGGTAAGGTCCCAGTTGGTGTGTCTACACTGCAAGGCCCCTTGGGGGGTTCAGAGGAAAATCCACATGGGTGGACTGGAGAGTTAGTCACTGCCAATGCTGTGAACCCAAGCCCAGGGTAAGAACATGAAGTGGCTGGGTGTTGTGAGGTCCCCTCTGCCCCTGAGCACCATAGAAGCATACTGGGAAGCCAAGTTGAACCAACCCCCTTCCTGCAGTACTGGAGGGAGCAGTAGCCCAGGTCTGAGGCCGTGTGTACAGCAGGACCCAGGCCAAGCAAAGTCAATAAGCACCCCCTACAGGGCAGCAGCCACCTTCAGCTAAAGGCCACCAGGTGGTCCAAGGGGGAGAGAGGCCCAGCTGCCAGGTCTCATGCTCAGTGGCAGGACTCGGTCCCCAATGTGTGGAAAGAACTGCCAAAGAATTCCCCCCGCAGGCCAAAGCATAGCCACCACATGGAGGGGGAACAATTATGGTTGTGGAATTGTTTACCAGCAGGCCTTAACAGAGGATAGTCTGCAACCCCTCCCACCCACACACATGCAAATGGTGACCTTGGCGGCCATCTGGGACAGCATTCCTGGAGTTTCAGGCAGAGCAGAGAGGCATAAATGAGGCTGCAGTGGCTTCCTGCCCCTGAAGTGATGGGGTTCCGCTTGACTGTTGCAAATGAGATTCTTCCGCTGTGCTGAGGCCACAATCAGAGGGGCTTCATCCACTCCTCCCTCCGAGCAGCCTCCTGTTCCCTTTCTTGCACCAGTTGCTCGCAGGCTGCATAAGAGCCCTGGACAAGCCATCCCTCCCCCCGTGTTATGTTTGACACCCTGGCATTAACCAATCACAACTCTGGTTGGTAAGTGGTTTTTTTTGAGAGAGATCATCCTTCAACTCTGTATAAGCCATTGTCATAGCCCAGCGGGTCTCACAGGCTCCAAGTACAGGTCCAGGTCACAAAGGCAGGGACAGGTCAAACGAAAGTTCACAGCATAGTCCAAACACTCCAAGGTCAGTTGTTACCATCAGAGAGAGTCCAAAAGCAGAGTCAAGCCCATCCAAAAGTCACAGGAGCAGAGTCAGGATTCACTGTGAGGTGACATGTTGCTTCCACAAGCTGGCAACACCTCACATCCAACTTTATGTAGCTTTTCCCTAATTAGTCTTATCTGCAGCTGGCAAGTTAGCAGGGCTCCTGCAATGACTCCTCTTGTACATGTCAGCGGGCCATTAATCTTTTACTCTGTCTGCGTTCTTGCAATTGCCTTCTGATCTTAGCCCTTCTTCTTTCTATGAGCAGGGATGGGGGAATCTGGGGGAGTCTCGGGTACCTCCGGAGGTGCTTGCTCCCTGACTTCAGCCAGCTCAGTATTATCTGACTGGAATTCCTGAGTGTCCTCTACTCTGAAGTCATCTTTCGCCACACTGGACTCAGGCTCGACTTCTGAGGAGTCCTTACTCACACTGGGCTCCAGTTGCCAATCAGACTGGTCAGGCTGCAAGTCAGACTGGTCCTCACCCAGGCTGGGTTCAGGCAGCAAGTCAAGAGTCTGGCTGCCCCTTAGGCTGAGGCTGGTCCACAACACCCGCGCTCCTTCTGATCCCCTCAGGTGAGCCAAGATACAGCCCAAAGGCACCTCTAACACTATCTTCTCCCCTCAATCTCCTCCTCAGGAGCACATTTTCCTACCAACGATTCTCTTCAGAATCCCACTTCCTAGAAATATGTACACAATAAACAGAGCCTCTGTTGCTGTTCACACTGGGAGGCATGCCTTGAGTATTTGTTTCAAACAGAAAGGCCGAGGTGTAAATACCCAAATAAATCAATAGCCCCTTGCCTGTGTCTTGGCTGAAAGGCAAGGAAGTGGAGAAAAAATGGCCGAGACAAGGATCTCCGTGTCTCTCTCTTTCTGTGTGTGTGTGTGTGTGTGTGAAGTGCTGTCAAGTCACTTCTGACTTCTAGTGGCCCTATGAACTGATGACCTCCCAAAGTCCTATTGTTAAGAGCCATGCTCAGGTCTTGCAAACTGGGGGCCTTGGTTTCCCTGACTGAGTAAAATCATCTCACGTTTGGTCTTCTTCTTTTTCTGCTGCCTTCAACTTTTCCTAGCATTGTTGTCTTCTCCAGTCACTCTTGTCTTCTCATAATGTGACCAAGGCACAATAGCCTCAGTTTTGTCATTTTGACTTCTAGGGAGAGGTCAGGCTTGATTTGATTGAGAAGCCACTTATTTGTCTTTCTGGGAGGTCCATGGGGATCTATAAAACTCTCCTAACAACACCTTTCAGATTGGGTGCAAAAGAGAGAGGGGCTGTTTAGCCCTTTCCCTTCATGCTGTTTGTCTACTACACTTTTGCCAATCTGTAAGTCTCCTTATGAGGAAAAGATGTGATAACCCAATGAAGAAGAAGAAGAAGAGACTGGATTTATACCCTGCCTTTCACTACCCAAAGGAGTCTCAGAGTGGCTTACAATCTCCTTTCCCTTGCTCTCTCCACAGCAGAGACCTTGTGAGGTTGGTGGGGCTGAGAGAGCTCTTTGGAGGACTGCTCTTGAGAGAACAGCTGTGAGAGAACCAGTCACTGACCCAAGGTCATGCCAACAGCTGCATGTGGAGGAGCGGGGAATTAAACCCGGTTCTCCCAGATTAGAGTCTACGCTCCTAACCACTACACCAAACTGTCTCTTTTTCCCCTGCGACTTTCCCCTGTGAGTAGGGAAGGTTAGGGAAGGATTTTGATCTGGAAAGTGACCACAGGGGAAAAGTTAAGTAGTCATCCTCTGCCATTTTTATGGTCTACTTACTGCACCCCAAAGTTGCTTTTCATTTGAAAAGAAAACCAATAAAACAGTCATCCTAAGAAGGTGTAACCAGAGATAAGCCCCACTGCAGCCTATGCTGCACTCCTTCCCATGCCCTCTTTGCGGAGTTGAAATCTGCAATGAACTGATGCCTTTGGATCTGAAGCCCATTCAGATTACATTGGACCTTGGGGTTCCCATTTGCCTATTAACTATTTCAGTCCATGGTTATGTTTGAAATGTATTAAAAATGTATGTATTATCCAGATGTGTGCCATATGGTTCACCAAAGATAATTCCTTTAGTAAGGACTGGGACCATATACGCTCATAGTATTTGGGCTGGTGATAGCCTGGAGACCACAAATGAAGAGCACTACCATCTTTTCTGTGGGACTAAATGGATCAGTTGTTAACTTGGGTGTATGAAATAATGTGGGTGTACATTTCTGGATGAAGACTGAACAGAGGAAGGCGGTGGCAAACCATCTCTGCTTCTCACTTGTCATGAAAGCCCCTCGCTGGGTTTGCCATGCCAGTTGCTACTGAACTGCATCCATGTACATACATTTCTGGCTCACTTGATGGGAATAATGGAAGGGGTTGACCTAGCATTGGAAGCAGAGTAAGTCTAGAGTGGTTCCAGGGAAACAACTGAGTCTTAAGGAAGGACATTAGAAAATTTCACACAATCAGCTCTTCCTTCCACTGGATTCATAATGCGACTGCAAAACCTACAATGTCTAGACTCTAGAGTGTTCAGGCACATTACGAAGGTATTGGAATTGTTAGAATTATTTGGAATTATTGAGGAGGGCAGTTCTGTAAAGGGAATGGGGCTGCGGTAGTATCTGTAAACATTTTGGGCAGTTCATTCCCTTGTTCATTGTATATTCTGTACTTCTTGGAGTGTGTTGTTCTTCACCTTGCTTATCTGGTCTTGTAACAATGTTTGCATAATATTGTCCTGGTTTGCTGTTTGCATCATGTTGTCTTTACTGGCGCCATTTTAATTGCATTATGCTATCGTTGCATGGTTTTTAAATTGCATGATCGGCCTTGAGACTTAGGGAGAAAGGCAGAATATGAGTTAAGTAAGCAAATAAATTCTGATTTTCTTCTGCAAAAAAACTGACTGTGGCCTATTACACATGCACATCTTATGGCAGATTTTCCAAGCAGTAAGCCTATAAGCTTGACTTTGGATTCTGTGCCTGCCTCATGCACCATTCTTTTTCCTCCAGTGTATTTATCCTAACTACATTTTTTTAAAATGCACTTTTCTAAATCAGGGTCAGAATGTAATTTGTGACATGTGGGGGGTGGCGTCCAAAGTTTTAAAAAAATTTACTCAATTGCCCTATCACAGCTGAGCAGTAGCTATCCAGCAAGCACCTTCCATTTAAATCCTCGTGGCTCAGTTTCTGCACATGCATTTTAGTGTTAGTTCGGTGAATGAAAAGGAACACAAAGGAACACAAGCAGAGGGGAAGGGAAAACAATCTTGAAACTGACAAAACTATTTTTGAAACTGAAAAGAGCAGCTGAGAAGCCCTCTTTTCCATACTGCCAAGCACTAGGGAATTCTCTGCTGTGTTATTGGCCACTGTGAAAAATGTGAAAGAGTCACACGATCCCATAATACATGGGAGAACACACTGAGTGTACAGAATGTATGATAGAACCCAATGACACTGGCATTGTAAGCTTTGATAATTGGCAAAGTGTCTGTGTCTGTGTGCATATGCCTCTGCAAAGTTGGCTGCAATTCCACCACACTTTGCACAAGGCTGCAATTTGTATGGGGGAGGAGTCCTCTGGCAGAAGCTCTGGAGAGCATTTTTAGTCTTGTGCCACTAAACTGAAAAAAAAAATGGAGAGTATTTTGGCTGATGCCCTAGCACAGCTGCACAGTAACGCTAATTTCCTGCTCTTCCTTGCAAATATGTGTGGTTTTCTCTTTGTGATTCTCTAATTTGATCCTGCACACTGGTCATGCAGTTTTTAAAAGCCTGTCCTCTGTGGATTGCACTCTTCCTCCAAATGGATCAATTCCAAGTGATTCTTAAGTTTCGTGGTTTGCAGAAGGTCTGTGTGGCTCAGCCACCATTATAATGTTAGGCTTCAAGAGACTGTCAAAATCCCCCCCCACAACTTTGTTCGCTAAAGCATGAAAGGGCAAAAAGTTTTCAAAGCTTTAGGCTTCCCATTCCAGTCTCTCTCTCTCTCTCTCTCTCTCTCTCTCTCTCCTCTCCATCTCATGTCAATTTCATTCCCTGCTGACAATCCCCTTCTTTATTTTGTTTGCATGCAGCACTGAAATCTTTTTTTTTTTTTTTGCTGCACCGGGGATGCTGCTGTTTTCCTCATCTCCAATCCCCCTTTCAAGTCACCAGCAGGAAACAAAATCTTGTGCTGCACCTTTCAAACTTTCCACCGTTTTAATTTTTTTTAATCCAGCGATCCAAGACTAGTCATTCCTGCCCATATATCTCCAGCACTGTGAACAGAAGCTCATAATGGAGCACATCCTCTCACATACAACTTTTTGATTTCCCCGTCATTTTATTTATTTATTTATTCATTCAGCGATCCAAGGCTAGCAATAATCTCACATTGCTAGATTCATACCATGTGTCCCAAAAAAATAAAATTAAATTAAAACAAGGAGGGGAAGTTTATAAATGGATCTTGCATGCCAATGAAGGGGGAGGATGGTGGAAAGTGTAGAGTGGGCAGAATGACCTCAATGTGGGTGGGGGAATGGGCTTCGAGGGGCAACAAAAGGGTGAGGGGAAATCCAGAGGGAATCTGTACACTTTTGAATAACCTTCATCTTGGAATTGAAACAAGGAAAAAATTGGCACAAAAGTGCTCTCAGAAGACCTGGGGGAACAGCAACCAGAAAGCAAACTGAGTGCTGAAGAAAGGAAAATCAATGCAGAACAAAAAAGAAAACCCGATGGACATGCATGGTGAAAATGAGGCCTATCAGAATGCAGGATGGGAGGCTCAAAGAATAAAGAAAACAATGTTGAGGAAGCAGCCCAACAAAGAAGGAAGTGCTAGAAAGAGACAAAAGGTCTGGGAGGAATGGAATTTTAAACAGGTTTTGCACATGCCACTGAAATCAGTTTTGAGCCCGCCTCCCACAGCTGGATTGCTGTGCATGTAGAAATGCAGCCTTAAAAGGGCCTATCAAGTTTTCCCATTGATTTGTAGCCACGTAGGAAGATGGATTGCAACCACATTGCAACCTTTGTGGACAGATGCATTCTATTTGAAACACATAGTTTGGTGTAGTGGTTAAATGTGAGGAATCTGGGAGAACCGGATTTGATTCTCCACTCCTCCACTTGCAGCTGCTGGATGACCTTGGGCAAGCCATAGTTCTGACAAGAACTGTCCTTGGAATGGCAGTCCTCGAAAGAGCTCCCTCAGCCCCACCTACCTCACAGGGTGTCTGTTGTGGGGAGGGGAAGGGAAAGGAGTTTGTAAGCTGTTCTGAGACTTGGAGTGAAGGGTGGGGTATAAATCCAATCTCTTCTCTTCTTCTTCTTCCCTATAATAGAAATGTCCCTTCTGTCACTGTTAACAGGCACAACTCCTTTACCTGATTTCACAGTCTTTTGCATTGTAGTAAACTGCAGCCGTTTCCTTCACTAGCTATACCAGTATTTATCTCTCTCTATTTAAAAAAAACGAACAGGCCTTAGTGAAACTGAATAATGCCTGATCTTGTCACTTTCACCAGTAGAGTGAAGCCAAGCTTCCTTAGGTGAAATTGACAAGCCTTTCCTAGCAGTCCATTTCATTGGTGTCCTAACCCAGAAAGGTGGGGGGGGAGGTGGCAATTGCAGTGAAATATTCCCAAGTGATTATTACAGTTCTTGAACATGCATATGTGATTCTGGCATTACAAAGCTTTGGCTCTGCAAGAGTCAGGAGTGCCGAATCAGCAAACCTGCCACTCACAAGCTACAGGAGAACTGTGATGGTCCCTGTGCTGATTGCTGCTAATGGCTTGCAGTACTCAAAGCAAATGAGCAGTGCTCTGCAGGGCCAGAGCCTGGGGGGTGGGGGGAAGGAGCTACAAGACAGAATGGTGCATTTGTAAGGCTAGAAAAAAAACAAAGCTGGTTTAGCGAGGCCACTTCCACCCAGTTTATCTGCTCTGGTTTCCATGCTTTTAGGAAGCACGTGTCTTCCCCTGCCTCCCCACAGCATCATAGTGCATTCGTGTACATCCTGGGTTTCCCCCAGCTTATCGCCAAACTTTCTCAAACCTGCTTTCTTCCAAAGTTTTGGAGAAGATCACAGTGAAGCCTGGCTGGCTACTGTGTGGGTGGGAAAATTCAGGGTTTCTTACCTCCTTGGCAGTCATTTTCCCTCACTCTGTCTCCACAGCTACCATTTCCTCCAGCGCCTTGGAGGGGGGTGTTATTTTATTTTTAAATCAGCATTAGAATAGCATTGTGTTGATATTTATTTATTATTATATTTCTTTCATTTATACCCAACCTTTCTCCCCAGTGGGGACTCAAAGAGGCTCACATCGTTCTCCCCTCCTTCATTTTATCCTCATAACAACCCTGTGAGGCCGGGCTGAGAGTGTGTGACTGGCCCAGGGTCTTCACCCAAAGAGTTGGTAACACTTGGAATTCACTGCCACAGGAGGTGGTGGCAGCTACAAGCATAGACGGCTTCAAGAGGGGATTAGATAAACATCTGGAGCAGAGGTCCATCAGTGGCTATTAGCCACAAGGTATAGATAGGAACTCTCTGTCTGGGGCAAGGGGAAAGCTAGAAATTTAGAGAACCTGATGCACGTACTGATATAATGTCAAAGCGATATAAAAATATTCAAGTGCCTTTTAAACGAAATTGCAAAGCCTCTGGTGGCCTGGGTGGGGGGACTGGGGCAGGGGAACTGTGGAAAAACCTGCCACACGGAAGCCCTGCCACGGCTGCCCTTTATCAGCAGCCACTCCCACAGTGGGGGAACCATGCAAGCCCCTCCCTGTGTGGAAGCTACCAGCATGTGTGCTCCATCTTCAGAACAGTGATTCTGTGAGGCGAGAAAAAAAAGTATGATACAAAGAGAAGGGAGTAACCAGGTCATGACAATGTTGTTATGCAACGAGAATAAACAGGATTAGCTGTAATGAGATTATCAGTTCGTTCTGGGCACAAAAGTAAAACAGGAAAACAGAAGGAAGCTAGAACGATCATTATTAGGTTTTTGGCATTCGAGTACCCTGACGGAGCAAAACGATACTCATAACTCATGTAACACCTCTAGCTGTTCACACGCTTCTCTGTCCCCGATTCAGAGGAGAGAAAGGAGTTCCCAGAGGGTGCTAAATCAGAACACTCCCCAGCTCCCATCCTTTCCTCTACCTCTGCTCAGAGTTCTTGACCGCCGAGGAAGCCCCCTTGAAAGGCTCATGCACTGCACCAAATGACGCTTGTACGATCCCGGGTTTATGATCTGTAAATACTCTGGTTGCAATTACCCTCTAACCATGCAGGTTAATTTACTGTGATAATTGTGCTGCTAGAGCCTTCTTGGCCCAGGGCTGTGTGTCTGTTGTGATTTTATGGGCGCACAGGAAACTGAGAACATTTTTTCCCCCTCACGTTAGGGTAATAGACTTTGTTCCCCCTACCTCTGTTTTGAGAAGTCACGTTGTTCAGTCCTCAGGGTCTAATCAGAGGTTTGCTTTTCTGTGGCTCCCAGTGCTTTTTTCAGATCTTGTCAATACATGCAAGTTGAACACACTTATCCTGAATCCGACCCTCTGGTCCATCAAAGTCAGTGCTGTCTACTCAGACTGGCAGTGGGTCTTTCATATCACCTGCTGCCTGGTCCTTCTTAAATGGAGATGCTGGGGATTGAACTTGGGACCTTCTGCATGCAAAGCAGATGCTCTCCCACTGAGCCACAGCCCAAGTGGGGCAAATTATTCAGGTAGGGGAAATGGCATGGAAGGAGTGAGACTTACGCCTCCCCCCCCATTGGTTTGATCTTGATTCAAACTGGACCTGGCATGCCTGATAAATTAAGTTATTACGACAGAGAGATTGTGACACTGGAGAGAGCAATGGCTCTTGGTGTATTAGCTTGTGTGGCATCTCTGCCCATCTCCCTCATGCACAGGGGTGCAAACAGGGGTACTGTCTCAGGCCTTGACAGTGGTAATTACGGAACGGTCTTCTGGACAGTGCTAGGAAGGCTTCTATTCTTTTGTCCTTTAGAAGGCTTTGCAAGGCTGAATTATTTGGAAGGGTGTTCACAGATGGCTAGTAGGATGAAAAAACGTACCCCCTTTTACCCTCCCCCCAACTTTTGTTTCATTGAATGCAATGATTGTTGTAGATGAGAGGTTTTTAACTTTTGCTGTAAGTAGCTTTGAATTCCTCTGGAGGGAAGAAAGGGAGCATTAAATGTTTTAAACAAACATATACATTTGTGCCATTTTCAGTGTTTTGCTCAATTTACACTATATCTAGGGACGGCAGCACAATGTAAATAGAGCAATCAATATGCGTATATATATTTGCTTAGCCCGTATTGTTTATTCTGCTTGCAGAATTTAGCCTTCCTTGTTGCAGAATTTGGATCTGATGCAGGTGGGGCTTCCAGAGTATGTACAGTCTAGTATATAAGACCCACAACAGATTTTCAGGGCAGACGTCAGAACAAGTTAGCTGCGTACAAAGACAGAGTGGGTGCTATAATGAGCACGGTAAAATCCTGGAGCGCAGCAAGCAACTCCGCCCACTGTGCCACTGTGTATCTGCCAGCTGTACACTTTGCCAGGTGCTGAGCCAACTCCCACTGGACTCCGCTTTCTTATTTGTATCAGAGGCTGTGTACTTTGGCCAATCCAGGAAGAGAGCACAAGGGCACGCCGTCATCTCCAGAAAGTCCTCATTGGCTCGTGAACATTCTGTTTCTCCTCATTCTGATTGCCAGTTGCATGAAAGAGAAAGGGCCAACGTGTGCTAAAGCTCTCTGCCATGACCTCCCAAAGAAGCTATGTCATTTGTGGATCACAGAGGATTTTCAACGGTTGGAACACACCAGCAATAATTCAGTGATGGTATTCTGATTTTTACAAGGATCTTGGATTTGAACCACTGTCAGTTTCCTCAGTGTGTATTGAGCAGCATCATCCAACACTGTAGGTTTAGCATACGGTAACTGAGTAAGACAGTCTGTTAGCCACAATTAAGTAACTGTTGCTATAGGTGTGTGTGGGGGGGAAATACAGGTAATTGCAACAAGCAGTGATAACAATTCCAGAGGGGTAGCTGTGTTAGCTTGTTGCAGCAAATCAAGCAGAAATCCAGGGATAGCTTAAAGACTATCAACACGTATCTTTCAGCATCAGCTTTAAAGCTTATGTTAAAATAAAAATTTGTTATGCTTAAAGGTGCCACAGGACTACTGTTAGATTTTGCTACAAGCAGCATGGCTGTAAGTTTGTAAAAGATTCCTAAAACTGACCATAGGAAAAAAATTGAAACTAATGACAAGTTAGTTCATGGTTGGGATTATTGCTTCAACTGGGTCCCACATCATTATCCCAAAACACCTGAGTCATCTGTTTTGGATAAACATATGGAGCAGAGGTCCCTCTGGGGCTACTAGCCACAAGGTATGTCTGGGGCAGTGATGCCCTGTATTCTTGGTGCTTGGGGGGCAACAATGGGAGGGCTTCTAGAGTTCTGGCCCCACTGGTAGACTTTCTGATGGCACCTGGGTTTTGGCCACAGTGTGACACAGAGTGTTGGACTGAATGGGTCAGTGGCCTGATTTGACATGGCTTCTCTTATGTTCTTTTATCTATATTAAAGGTAAAAGTTCCCTTGCTCGAAAGCCAGTCGAATCCGACTCTAGGGTTGTGGTGCTCATCTCCGTTTCAAACCCGAAGAGCCAGCGCTGTCCGAAGACATTTCCGTGGTCATGTGGCCGGCATGACTAAACACCAAGGCATGCTGTTACCTTCCCACCAAAGTGGTACCTATTTATCTACTTGCAATTTCTTGCTTTTGAACTACTAGGTTGGCAGGAGCTGGAACTAGAGACGGCTCCGTCATGTGGCACTCTCGGGTCTCAAACTGCTGAACTACTGACCTTCCACAGCCTGCAGTTCAGCATCTTAACCACTTGAGCCACTGCAGCTCCTTATCTATGTTAGAAGTGAGCAAATGTTCCTTATTTATTTTTCTTTTTAAAAACACATTCGTGTTTTTGCCAGAACCGTTTGCTTTTGATATTGTGGGTGTCTTTGTGTTGTGTCAGCATGTTGTACCGAATTTCTATGGATGTCTAAAAATAGTACACTATAATAATCTAATAGTATACGTATAGTGTATACTATTCATATAATGAATAATGCTGATTTATTAATCCCAAAATAATATTGAAGACTGCATACATTTTATGGAGAAAATGTGGTGCAAAGAAACAGAAAACCATGCAAAAATGAAAGATCACAGGTTCAATTTACTCAAGGGAGACGTAAAATCAAACCAAAGATTTGGGGGTTAAAAAAAAAATGAGACAGCCAACTCCAAACCATCCCTCAGCCACACTTGTTTCCTAGTGCTGAAGAGTGTGTAGAGAAGCCCGTCATAACTCGATTCTAATTAAGGACAAGGTCATTTAGGAGGGCAGGCAAAGCAGTTGCTCCTCTCTTACAAGCTTCTCACGCAAGCCTTTGAACATTGGTGTGAATTATGTTCCCCATTCCTCCCCCCCAGCTGAAATTTCTGCCCTTCCAAATGATGCATCTCATTGGAATGCAATGCTTTTCAAATGCTGGGCTCCATCAGCAATTCCCAGGGACTTTACGTGGGGATTGGAGGTAGGGTTACCAGGTCCACACACACACCCGGCCACAAGTGGGGGGCAGGGGGTTACATAAGAACATAAGAGAAGTCAATGTTGAATCAGGCCAATGGCCCATCTAGTCCAACACTCTGTCACACAGCGGCCAAAATATACCAGGTGCTATCAGGAGGTCCAGCAGTGGGGCCAGGACACTAGAAGCCCTCCCACTGCTGCCCCCTCCAGCACCAAGAATAGAGTGCATCACCTGCCCCAGACTGAGAGTTCCCATCTATGCCCTGTGGCTAATAGCCACTGATGGACTTCTGCTCCAGATGTTTATCTAATTCCCTCTTGAAACTGTCCATGCTTGTAGCTGCCACCACCTCCTGTGGCAGTGAATTCCATATGTTAATCACTCTTTGGGTGAAGAAGGACTTCCTTTTATCTGTTCTAACCCGGCTGCTCAGCAATTTCATGGAGTGCCCACGAGTTCTTGTATTGTGAGAAAGGGAGAAAAGTACTTCTTTCTCAACCTGTTAGGGTTGCCAGCTCCAGATTGGGAAACTCCTGGAGATTTGGGGGTAGACGCTGGGGAGAACAGGGACTTTCGTGGGGTACAGTGCCATAGATTCCACCCTCCAAAGCTGGCATTTTCCTACAGGGGAACTGATTTTTGTAGTCTGGAGATGAGCTTCAATTCTGGGAGACCCCTAAGCTCCACCTGGAGACTGGGATCCCTAGGGAGAGGGTCACCAAAGGGCCAGCCATTGATGGTGGAGAGATGCTGATGTGGCAGAAGGGGCTGATGGGAATCTCACTTCTCAGTCAGGTAGCAGAAGCAGGGTGCGGGCCCAGCACAGAAACCTGATCTAGTAAAATGCCTGGAAACTGTTTCCTTAATCAACTTAATGGTCTTTCCCTTGATATTACGAAGCTACATCTAGAATGGTGTTTTTGTTCCTGCACATTCTTAACTTCTAGTGACATTGACCTTTTAACAACAGCAGCAAAAGCCACCCTAGGCGGCTGGTTTCAAAGCAGCTGGCTGGCAGCCCTGGACATGGGCTGGCAGAAGGCCAAAAAGGGCTTAGAGGATGACTCTGTGCACTAAACACAGTTGGCAACTGAGCAGTTCTCCTTGGGGGATGCTCCAAGTCACCTGGCTGCATATAATACTTTCGGTGCCCTGCAAAGATGAGAATGCAGCTGCAGCTTAGGATGGGCCCTGCAAAGACAGAATGCAGCTGCAGCTTAGGATGGGCACAGGGTGTCTGCAGGGACCCGCCGTTTCCACTCTCTGCCCCCATTTATGGCTAATCCCCCCACCCATCGTGGCCCCTTCCCCTTCCCTAACTCATTCAGTTTTCCCCTACCTCTGCAATTATAGCTAATTGGGAAGGTAGAGTGTGTGTTTTTTCTTACGCTCCTTTTAGTCTCATCCATGTTGGCATGCCTAAAAGGAGCAAGATTGAGTCCCTGTGAGATTGCTGGAGCCGCTGGGCTAAGGGAGTGAAGGGCAGGGTTGCCACCTTCCAGGTGGGGCCTGGAGATCTGGAATTGATTTACAAGCTACAGAGATCAGCTCCCCTGGAGAATACAGGTGCTTTGGACGGTGGACTCTATGGCATTATACCCCACTGAGGTCCCACCCTTCCCCAAAACCCTTCCTCCCCAGGCTCCTCTCCCAAAATCTCCAGGTATTTCCTAACACAGAGTTGGCAACCCTAGTGAAGGGCCTAGAGGAAGCAGCGGTGTGTGAGTCTCTTGTGTTCTGTTTCCTTTATTTTTCCCAATCAGAAGCAGGTGATTTGACACCCCCAGTGTGTCTTCCATGGGACTGGCCTTTTGACAGGGGCCTTCCCATGCCAACTCTTAATATCAGCCTTAACTCCGACCAAGATGCAGAAGGACGAAATCCTGCCCTCTACTGTGAAAATGTATATATTTTGTCATGTTAGAATTCAGGTAAAAACTAACTGATACAGCTGTAGCGGGGAAAGGGTTGCTGAAAATACCTGATGCATGAATAGGGCTTTTCTCTTCAAGGGGCAAAAAGATAACTCAGGTTGCGGAAATTAAAGCTTGAAGTGGAGAAAGTGGGCACACAGAACTCCTCCCTTTTCCTTAGTACTGGAACTAGAGGGTATCCCATGAAGTTGCTGAGGAATAGATTTAGGATGAACAAAAGGAAATATTTCACTCAACGCACTAATTAATTTGTGGGATTTGCCGCCAACAGGCATAGCGATGGCCAGGAGCACAGATAGTTTTAAATGCGGGTTAAACAGAGTCTTGGAGGATAGATCCATCAAAGGCTGCTAGCCAAGATGGCAAAATGGAATCTCCATGTCGAGAGGCAGGAACATTTTTGAAGGACAGTGCTAGAAGGCAGCACCTCAAGGAGGTGAGCAGGGCATTTGGCTGGCCACTGTGGGAGATGAGATGCTGGACTAGATGGACCACTGGTTTGATCCAGCATGGTTGCTCTTAGGTTCTTATATCCTTATAAATGATCGACCTCACCTTGACTTGCAACCCCCAGTCTAAATGAAATACATATAATCAGGGGTTTTTTTTGGGGGGAGCGCACCGGAGCGCAGCTCTGGGAGCTCAGGAGCCAAGCCCCGCCCCCAGCCGGCGTCCCGGGGAGTCTTTCAGGCAGCCGAATGTCAATTTCAGTTCCATTATCTCCTATGGGCCATTGAAGTCAATGGTGAAAACATAGGGCATATTCTGGGGCTGGAGGGGAGGGGTTTGAGGGAGAGGCTCCAAACTCACAGTGTAGCTGATGGAGCCTCTTCCCAAGATACCCACCAAGTTTCAAGAACATTGGACCAGGGGGTCCAATTCTATGGGCCCCAAACAGGTTGCCCCCATTCCCTCCATTGTTCTCTATGATGGGAAAAAAGTTACTTTTTTCCCACCATAGAGAACAATGGAGGGAATGGGGCAACCTGTTTGGGGGCCCATAGAATTGGACCCCTTAATCCAATGTTCTTGAAACTTGGTGGGTATCTTGGGGAGAGGCTCCATCAGCTACCCTGTGAGTTTGAAGCCTCTCCTCAAACCCCCTCCCCTCCAGCCCCCAGAATATACCCTATATTTTCACCATTGACTTCAATGGCCCATAGGAGATAATGAGGCCGAATTGCCACCAAATTTCTTTCATTCCCTTCTTTCCTTCTCTCCTTTTCCTCTTTCCCTCCTTCTTCTCTTCTCTTCTCTCTTTATTTCTTTCCCACCTTCTTCTCTTCTGTTTTTTCCTCCTTTCCCTGTTTCCCTCCTTCTTCCCTCTCTTTCTTTCCCTCCCTTTCCTTCTCTTTCTTTCCCTCTTTCCTCCCTTCTTTCCTTCTCTCTACTGTCTCTCTTTCCTTCCCTCTTTCCTCCTTCTGTGGCCCAACTCTAGTGAGAAGGAGTTTAAACTTTAAACCCCTTCTCTCTTAGCTCTCCCTCCGAGGCCAGCTGGGGAAGGGAAGGGGAGGCTTTTGAAGATGCTTCCCCCCCTATTGCTTCCCCTTCTGACATCACTTCCGGTGATGTCAGGGGGCGTGGCATATGCTAATAGCCTAATAGCTCATTAGCATACCATATGCTAATGAGCTCCTGCAGCAGTTTTTCTACGAAAAGACCCCTGCATATAATTGTTCTGAAAGATGCATGGGTCTTTCATTCAGAGGGACTGTAGATTACACGACAACTAGTTTTCACTGCTGGCAGTTTAAAACCTACTTCTGGTTTTCAGACTTTGCTCATGTCTATTTGTAATCATCTCTTTTTCCCTTCTATATTCTGCTTTATGCTTCTATGTATTAAACTGAAACAGCTCTTCCTTTCTTTGAACATACTCACTGACAATTTTAACAAATTGGCGGGTTGGGGTTTTTAAGGCTTTTTCAAAGGCAGATAACAAGAAACAAGTTTTAGAACCACATTGCATATCCGTGCATACAGTATACAGCATGAAATAGGATTGGTCAATACTATGGGCAATGTTTTCCTCTAAGGACCACTTCTTGGCCGTGAGTTCACCAGTGAGAGATGGCTCATGTTCATGTTCATATGATCTCTTGCACAACATATAAGCCCAGAAGAGAGCTCTTTCAACTTTCTTTGCATCACAATGTGTTTTTTTTTCAAGAGAGTCAGCTGCAAGTAAGAGTAATGAGAAATCAATAACGTTTATGCCATGTGAATCAGTCCATGAAGAAATGGAAGTGTGAACCAGTCTGTATGAAGATGCATCTGGCGAGCATTTCCACTATCACAAAACAACCAAAAAACAAAAGAAAAGCAATGCTCATAATAATCTCAGAAATTTACCAGACAATGAAAGTATTCAAAGCATACATTTTATCATTTATTTTTTTGGATTTCTACCCCCGCCCTCCCCGCGAACGGGCTCAGGGCGGCTTACAAGGGGCAAACAAGATAAAACAATAAAAACATTGATAACAATTAATCACAACAACAATTGAACAATTGAAAGCAAGATGGTCCCCGAATATATGCAGGTCAACAGACAGTTCTCTGGGGATGATGTTATCCTATAGCTGATCCCGAAGAGGTAGGTCCAATGATATCAGTCACGCAGAGTCGTGGCAGATCTTCCCAGGCATCCTTAACCCTGATGCTGTCCATCTCATTGGTGGTAGTGGTAGTGGCGGTCCCTATGTGAAAGCCTGGCAGAAGAGCTCCATCCTGCAGGCCCTGTGGAACTGCATAAGGTCCCGCAGGGCCCTGATCTCCTCTGGGAGCTTGTTCCACCATCTGTTTATTTACTTTATACATGCCCCATCTTTTTTGCTTTGTGGGGACCCAAAGTGGCTTATGTTCTCCTCTCCTCCATTTCATCCTCTTAACAACTCTGTGAGGTAGGTCAGGCTCAGAGTGTGTGACTGGCTCAAGGTCACCCAAGAATCTGAACCTGGAACTCCTAGATCCTGGTCCAACACTCTTAACCACTACATCGCACTGGTGTAGTGTTATGTACCGTGAATCCTAATTAGAATGTAATATATACTAAAAATGCAATCGCTGAAAGAAATTAAATACATCTGTGACTATAACGAACATGAAATTATGAACTTCATGGCCTATGTGCATGAAGCTATAATGTGCAGTGGCAATAGGGTTCCTATTTGCACAGTTCAGGAGACCTCCAGGTAATTGTAGCCCTTGCCCACCGATGCTCACATGATCGTCAGGTGGAACCTGGGGCCAAACTGGGGCAGGGCATAATTGTCATATGGGGTGGGGGGGAACAAAAATAAAAATAACACCTTGTCTACTTACAGGAAATTCTGACCATATAGTTTCTGACAATTCCTAGAGCTACCTGGAAGTGAAAACAGTAGCTCTAGGGAAATTGTCAGAAACTCTATGGTAATTGGATCCCTCACCCTGGCCAGGAGCTTGGCAGCCCTTCAACCTCTCCTCTGCCTCACTGCATAAGAACCAACACTGCCTGGCCAACACTAGCTCCTCCATATCACCAAATGGACATTTTAAGGACCTACAGGCACCATTTGAGGCTAGGTCAACCAGCCAGGAGGTCAGGAAAACAAGGAACAAGTGCAAGAGTTCAGAGTGGGCTGCTGGGAGTGTGTGCAATTAAACTTGACCAATATAAGGGGCCTAATAGCAGACCAGAGAGGAAGTCCATTTAAGGGGCTGAATGGCAAGCCCCAGTAGGCTTGCCAGCTCCCAGGTCTGGATGGGCGATCTCCTGATTTCAGGGGCCTCTCCCTGCTGCAGACCAGCTGGCCAGTGGGGGAAACCCCACCCCTAAACAGGGATGTTGCCAGGTGATGTCCCTGACATGATGACATCACCCAGAAGTGATATCATCACATTGGGGGCTTCGTGCAGGGATGCTCTGGTATTTGGGCAAACTCTGTGGTTTTAAGGCAAAAAAAAAAAAAAATCATAGAGTTTCACCCAAATACCAGAGCATCCCCTGATGTGATGATGTCACTTCTGGGTGACATCCCCGCCCATCTCCGGAATGGCCTCCAAACCCCCCTGCCAAAGCGACGAGGAAACCTGGCAACCAAGGCCCCAGGTCTTCTCCAGGTTACAAAGAAGAGAAATGGGAATAGAGGAGAAGGAATAAGGTATGGTTTGCCTGTATCTGAGGCCTTTGCCTGACCTGGGATCTCAGCTGGAACCATGGATGTGGAGGCGGGGACCAAGCAGTCCTCCACTGGCATCTATGTGCTTAGGAAAGTGCTCAGCAGTTGCAGTTTTCCAGGATCCCCACACTGACAAAGTCCTTTCCCCACACAAACATTTTTTTTTAAATCCTAAAACTGAAAAGTTAGGATAGCACTCAGTGTGTCTGATCCCACAAAATCAGTCATATAGGCAAAGGCCCAGAGGCCCAGTCAGATCCGAGCACTTTCCTAAGCACATAGACGGCAGTGGAGGATGAGAACACAGATGTTAAGCAATGGCCATAACACACCTTGCTCAGTGAGTTAATTCTCATGCCCTGTCCAGAATAGACACTGGTAGTTACCGTTCTGACTCCGTAGGGCTGTGGTGCCTCCACTCCCCACAACCATCCTCTGTCGCATTACACTGGCTTCCTCTAATGTCCGCAGACACTGTGGCACCGTCGGTGTAATTGCTCGTGGTCTTTCTCGTTGCCAGCTAAGTGTTTATAATGTCAAAAGATGGTTAAACTTCCTGTTGTGTGTGCGTGTGTGTATTTTTTTTAAAACCAATCTAATTATCTGGCAAAATTAGTAGTTTATTACTACAGGGCAGCTATAATCCAGCTGCGCAAAAAAGGCCAATAAAGCCAAGACCTTAACAATGGTTGGCAAATCAGACTGTTTGTTATCACGCTATTAATTACTTTTGTTCCTTGGAAACAATCTGTGATTCCCCACCACACACACTCAAGGCAGGGACACATGAGCCAATTTCCAGCCATGCTTTTGAGGTTGAGGCTCTGAATTAGAGGCAAAATCCAAACAGATTTCTCATGGGAATGAGGGCGCAGAGGCCTGCTTGGGTCCTCTCCAGGGCTGGATGGCAAAAAAATAATGAACATTTGTTTTTGGTTAAGTAGACAAGTGGGTTCAGCAGAAGACTGAGAAAGTGATTTCAGCGCTGCCCAGCACTGCGCAAGAACCTGTCGAGTTGCCGACTAAACAAGATGCATTCCGTACGAGCCTGCCAACCAATTTTAAGATCTTGAAAGGAGAGGCTGGGCACGACTGTTTTGCAGGAATAAGAAATTTACAGGCCTGACCTGTAAAGCCAAGTTCTTATAAGGATCTGGAAAGACGGTATGGTCTCAGTTCTTCCAGGCTTCCTCAATGGCTTCACCAAGGGCCTGTGAGCTTGTTGTTTTGGTTCCACCCTGCCTCTCTAGGCTTCTCCCTAGCTCTGAATGTTCCAGTTCCCTAACCAAGCCCATCCCAAGAACCAGCACTATAAATAACAGCTGGCAGACCTTTGTGCCATCCACAGAATTTTGTGGTTCTTCCATCTATGTATTTCATGAAGATCATTTCAGGAGAGCAGCCTTATTGGTCTGCAGTAGATGAGCTACATTAGAGTCCAGCAAGATTTTTGGGGTATATATTTTTGGGAATCAAAGCTACCTCCTTCAGATACCCGAACTTTGATTCTTGAAAGCCATTACCACGAAAATCCTGTTAGTCTCTAAGGTGCTACTGGGTTCAAATCTAGCTCTTCTACGGCAGACCAACATGGCTGCCCTCTGAAACTAACAAGATTTTGTGGAGATGAGCTTCCCAGAGTCAAAGCTCAGAAGAGTTTTCGGCTAAACATTAGGAAGAACTTCCTGACAGAGCGGTTCCTCAGTGGAACAGGCTTCCTCGGAAGGTGGTGGCCTCTCCTTCTTTGGAGGTGTTCAAACAGAGGCTAGATGGCCATCTGACAGCAGTGCTGACTCTGTGAACTTAGGCATATCATGAGAGGGAGGGCAGGAAGGGTTGCATCTGTGCTTAGTTCTTGTGGCCCTTTCTTACATGCCCAGGGAAATGCTGATCACCACTTTGGGGTCAGGAAGCAATTTTTCTCCAGGCCAATTTGGCCAGGGATCCTGGTAGTTTTTTGTCATCTTCTGGGTGGGGAACAGCGGTCACTGAGGGTGTGGAGGGGAAGGTATATATGAATTTCCTGCATTGTGCAGGGGGTTGGACTAGATGACCCTGGAGGTCCCTTCCAACTCTATGATTCTGATATGCTGCACTTGATAGCCAGGAGGTCACTGGTTGAAAGAGATTACCCTAGAGCATTGGTTCCAATTTGAATTTTGATTTCCACAATGAAAGGGAGATATGACTTTGAAAAAGAGGACAGAAACATATTTACATGCCTAAGATACATGTTGCTACATAATTTCCAGTTGTTGATATGTTATATACATTTGTCATATTGAGAACTTTGGTACTAGTAGTGTTACCTTGTAACCTTGATTTATTGCTCATGATTGTTCTGTTTGAGAGTTTGGGAACTTTATGTGTTACACTGTAACTCTGGCTTGGAGCTTTTGACTTTGTATTCAGTACAGTTGGTTATAAGAAAACCTTGATAAGTGAATATTTATTAAGAATGTACACTCATTTGGTATTTCAAAATATTAATTTAAAGGCATTGATACTTGCCTGGATGTTGACAACCCTAGATTTGGGACTCTCTTGCATCTGTTTCCTTGTTGTCCAGGAGCACTGCAAACCAGAACAACCATTAGTGATGCTTAGTAGAAGACAGATTTCAGTAAAGTACAGGACCTGGAGTATATCCATGATTATTACAATGTGAACATAAAAACATAAGAGAAACCATGTTGGATGAGGCCAGTGGCCCATCCAGTCCAACACTCTGTGTCACAGAGTGGCCAAAACCCAGGAGCCATCAGGAGGTCCACCAGCGGGGCCAGAACTTCAGAAGCCCTCCCACTGTTGCCCTCCAAGTGGTGGACCTTTTCTCAAAACTCTCCCACAGCCTAATGTTAGAATGGCTTAATTTGCTGAAGAGCACTAACCCAAGGCTCATCAGCAATTGTGGGGAGGGGAGAGGCTGCTGTCCCTTTGTTTACAATATGTTTGATGTGCTGAAAGCCCTTAACAACCTCTGTGGTTTTCTGGGGACCATCCAGTCATTTCTGTGCAAGGAAATCTGGCTGGATCCAGATTCCCCCACCCCCCAGATATTGCTCATATAAATTTACAATATACTAGAAGTGCATTCCTAAACAGAGTTACACCATTCTAAGACCGTGGAAACCAGTGGGGTTAGGAGGCTGTCATTCTTTTTGGGACCATGCTAGAGATCATCTCAAATAGTCCAGTACCCCACTGTGCCTATGAGGCCAGTTTTTTAAAACAGAAGGGAAGAAAGACAATTTCAGAGCTGATACTCTGTATTAATACCTAGGGAAGACTAAGGCCCGGTCCATACATGTAGCAGCATGAGATGACAGAATGGGCTGTACCACTTTAGGCTGCAGATTAGGAAAGTCCCATTTTTAAAATGTTTCGCCATGGAAAAACTCCCTGGAGCAGATCCAAAGTTCCTCCAAGAAGCCTCCAGCTTAAGGGGCCTCTAACTTAAGCAGCTCTTCTGTCGGAGGAAGAGCCTCTTAAATTTGAAGAAGTCTCTTTAGGCTTGAGGAGGGCTTCAGGCTTTGCTCAGCAGTGTGGTAGGATCTGAGGGTTACATCTACAAGGAGCATGACAGCCTAGTCTGAAGAGCTAGTGGCAGCTGGAGGAACTGTGGGCACTGGGAAAAGTAGGAACAAGTACCTGGCAAGACAGTGTTAGTGCGGTGGATGAGGGCTGGGGAGACCAGTTCAAGTTCCTATTCCACCTCCAACCTCATTGAGTGGTGTAGTGATTAAGAGCAGTGGACTCTAATCCAGAGAACTGGGTTTGATTCCTGTTCCTCCTGCAGGATGATCTTGGGCCAGTCACAGTTTTCTCAAAACTCTCTCAGCTCCACCTGCCTCACAAATAGGGATGCCAGACCCCCCAGTTTTGGGCACTTCTCTCCCCCCCGGTTGGGGTGGGGAGCAGCTTGAAGTAGGGAAGTGGCTGGTGCAGAAAGCCTTTGTGGTGGTCAAAATGCCATCAAATTGCAGCCAATTTATGGTGACCCCATAGAGTTTTCAGGGCAAGAGACATTCAGAGATGGTTTGCCATTGCCTGCCTTTGTGTCATCATTATGCTGGACTTCTTTGATGGTCTCCCATCTAAGTACTAACCAGGGCTGATCTTGCTTAGCTTCTGAGATCTGACAAGGTCAGGCTGGCTTGGGCTATCCAGAGAGAGAGTTTTTAATCTTACAGTGGGACTCTTATGAGCACATGTATGTAAATACTGTAAAATGTGTGAGTGGTAGTCCAGTTCGTAACTTGTAGGATTATAGAACATGGTTTGTAGCAGGGCTTTTTTTGTAGAAAAAGCCCAGCAGGAACTCATTAGCATAACAGGCCACACCCAACAGCAGAAACTCATTAGCCTGTTAGGCCACATCCATGACAACACAGCTCATTAGCATATTAGGCCACACCCCCATGTTACCAGAAGTGTGGCCATCCAGCCACACCTATCTTTTGGTTCTTATTCTGTTTACCTTGTTTGTTGTCAAAACCCAGGGCTTTTTTGTAGCAGGAACTCCTTTGCATGTTAGGCCACACACCCCTAATGTAGCCAGTCCTAATGAGTTTCTGCTGTTGGGTGTGGCCTATTATGCTAATGAGTTCCTGCTGGGTGTGACCAACTTGGGAGCCAGCCGGAACTCCCTTCCTGTGCGTTCCTGCCTAAAAATAGCCCTGTTTTGTAGTTTACATTATCAGATAGTTCCAGAAATTAGTGCACCATTCATAAAGTCCAGTATTTTAAACATATACATGTATTGATGAACTGCTACTAGTATTTATATACATTACTGTATATGAGTATGGCGGGAGGAGGGGACTGTGGTTTTGTGCTACAGCATCTGCTTGAATCATAGAATCATAGAACCACAGAGTTGGAAGGGGCCATACATCCCTGACAAATGTTTGTCCAGCCGCCACTTAAAGACTGCCGGTGAGGGGGAGCTCACTACCTCTTGCTTGGCATGCAGAAGATCCCAGGTTCAATCCCTGGCTTCTCCAGTTGAAAGTAGCAGATAGTAGGGGATGTGAAACCTCTATCAAAGACCCTGCAGAGTCACAGTAAGTCAAAGAAGACAATATGGACCCTGTTAGACTAATACTCTGGCAGAGTATAAGGCAGCTTCATGTGAGTTTGTGATTGTTGGGTATTCTTTATGAATCCAGGCCATGCCTTTTGTTGCCTGTTCTTCTGAAGCCTAAAAAGCTACAACTGAACACACCTTACACTGAGCCAGACTACCCATCTGTCTAAGGCAATATTGTCTAGCAGGCAGCTGCCCCCCAGGAACGTTCCCATCACCTGCTACCTGCTCTTTAACCAGAGATGCTGGGGTCTGGACTCTTTCATCAAGCAAAGTGTGAGCGCGACTACTAAGCTCCGGCCCCTCCCCCAATTTGATGAACAATGGTTGATAAAATCTAAATCTCTTGTACAGAACAATTATAATGTGTATTAGCAATGAACTGCAAATTCAAATCTGTGCCATGGAACAAGTAAAGCAGAATTGAGAATAATGTGTTTTCAAAACAAGGGAATTACCATGCCAAGTACTTTTGTGATCAACTCAGCAAATTTATTCATGCTGAGCATAGAGGAAATACACATTTCTTAGTAGTCACGATAATTCACTTGGAATCAACATTATTTGTTGCTATAGAAGGTTTTCTCATGATTTGTGTGTGTGTGTGTGTGATTCACAGCAGCTGTTGAGACTGAATTCTTGGATCAATGTGTATGTTTCCAATCCACTGTTTCTAATTTACTGGAAAGGCAAATAGCCAAACCATGTCCCTTCTGCTTAAGATCATGGAGACTGACAGCCAAAAGCTGAGCTATTGATATATTTTCTAAACCAACAGGTAGACATTGAGTTTTACATTACCAGAAATGCTGTCTTGTGCACTCGAAAAGAATCCTCCCAATGGACACATTTTTAAAGAAACTGCCACCCAGATAGACGACTGATCATCCAGGCTCAGAAATTTACTCACCCTAAGGGGATATTCTGTGTTTTAAGACCAGCTTTACAGTTTGACAGACAGACAGACAGACTTTATTGAGAGACACAGAAGCACAGCGTCAGACAGTTTTCTTTGCAACCTGGATTTACCCATCTGTCAGCAGACCTCAGGAAAGTCACTCCTCTCTCTCTCTCTCTCTCTCTCTCTCTCTCTCTCTCTCTCTCTCTCTCTCTCTCTCTCTCTCTGCCTGCCTGCCTGCCTGCCTGTCTCTCTCTCTCTCACCCCCCCCCCATTGGAATGGCATAAAAAGTTTGCTATATTGTCTATTTATTTTATTTAGCTCATTTATACCCCGCTTTTCTCCCCAACAAGGGAACCAAAGCAGCTTACAACATTCTCTTCTCCTCCATTTTATCATCACCACAACCCTGTGAAACAGGTGAGGCTGGGAGCATGCAACTGGTCAAAGGTCACCCAGCAGTTTTCAATGGCAGAGTGGGGGTCTGAATTGGGGTCTTCTAGATCCTAGTACAACCCTCTAAACAGTACCCCATAGTGGCGTATGATCCCTGCTTTTTTGGTTATAGGTGAACAATTAAAATTGGAGCAACTGAGGAGACGGGATGGGGAATGGACTTTCCTGGTGACTTTGAAAGTTCTGCACAGACCGACAATAAACTCACTTTTCCTGTTTGGTGTAGTGGTTAAGTGTGCAGACTCTAATCTGGGACAACCGGGTTTGATTCCCCACTCCTCCACTTGCAGCTGCTGGATGACCTTGGGCAAGCCACAGTTCTGTCAGAGGTGTTCTTGAAAAAACATTATCTCTCAGAGCTCTCTCAATCCCACCTACCTCTCAGGGTGTCTGTTGTGGGGAGGGGAATTGAAAGGAGTTTGTAAGCAGCTCTGAGACTTTCCCACTAAGCTGCCGGCGCCGCCTCGAGATTTGACACCGAGGGCTGCATTTGACCCGCCGCTGCCCGCAGTTCGAATCCTCAAAAACAGGATTACGAAACTGCGGGGAATCGGCGAGCCGCGGGTCAAAATGCAGCCCCGCGTTCGGTGTGAAATTGACTAAAATCTCGGGCAACGGCGCAACCCGCGGCAAGCTCAGTGGGAAATCACCCTGAGTGAGGCGGGTATAAATCCAATCTCCTCATCTTCTTCTGTATTCAGCGTGCATCAGAATCCTTTCAAATCATTTGTGCTGACAACAAAGTACTCATGAAATGGACTGGCTGACCAGCCTCCAGAGCTACACAATTTATGTCAGTTGGGCTCCTGAACTGCTATTTGTGAACCTTTTCGAATATTTTATTATTGTGCAGATGTTCTCTCTACATCTTACTTTACTGGGCCTTTGAATGAACTTGTTTTAATGTACTTGGCCTTGCATTTGCAACTTCATTGTTAATGTCAGATTCGAATGTCATAGATTTTATTGGCCATCACAGATTAATGTAGGTTCCTTGTTTTACGCTTGTCTGAGACTCCTCCGTTGTTCTGCTTCCTGATGCACACAGCTTCCAGCACACCCGAAAGGCAAGCCAACACTGTGTCTGCAATATGAAACCTGGCTTTCATAAATGACTCTGCAATTTGGCCAATTAAAAGTTATTGAGAACATTTCAGCTTTTCTTTTGTTGATCATCAGCTTTGGGTTCCAAAAAAAAAAAAAAAAAAGCAGATATACATTACAATATTTGAACAATTTGCTTTTTTAAAAAGCAAAAATCATTTCCAAATGCTTTTCTTCTCCTTAAAAATCAGACATGAGCAATGTATTCTTAAAAAGTTTGCTTTTTATGGAATCTGTGCCAAGTGGGAGTTAGCAACTTCCTTTCAGAAAGTGTCATGCTGGACAAACAGGAAATTTTAGAGATCTGAATGAATAAGAAGGAATGTTTTCTTCTAAACATAGAAGCCAAGTTCTTGTTTCCTTGGGAGTAGTGCTGTTGTGTAACCCATATCCAGGGTAAGAGTTAGGGAGATGGAAAGGCCCTTGGAAGGTTGTATACAACAACACATTTTGGCCACATAAACATATTTATCACTTGGGTTTCACTCTCTGAACACTAAGAACTGGTTCACATGTGCAAGATTACCACTTGGTATTATAAAATGCTGGTGTGCACATGGGAAAGAATTATCGTAGCTCGAACACCATAGGCCAGTCTTCTCATAGTACTGTATGTACGATTGCCAGCTCCAGGTTGGAAAATTCCTGGAGATTTAGGGGGCAGAGCCTAGTTTGGGGAGGGGAGAGAGATTAGCAGGGTATAATCCCATGGAGTCCATCTCCCAAAGCAGCCATTTTGTCTAGGGAAACTGATCAGTTATTAATCTGGGAGATCTCCAGCCACCACCTGGAGGTTGGAAGCCCTAACTATATGGGATCTGAAACAAATGACTTGTAGAAGAGTCTATTTGCACATTCAATTATTCTCCCTCAACTGCTGAAGGAATCCATAGAATGCGCATTCAGGTATGAATTTGAGGACTCCCTTCTGAATTGGGAGTCATTGGGTTGGATACAGCCAGCTTTTTTACTCAATGTTGCCCCATTCCCCTTCCTACTAAAGCCACTGCCCCATGTGGGTTTTGTTTATCCAGGTCCCATGATTCTCAGCATTGCTTTTTATGGGTGCTCAAAGAGGACACCTCCTTCCTTTTTCATCGGCAGAAAAGCTGGTATATCCACCCCACTATGCTTGAGCTGGTAGTTGGTACTTTGGAAGCTGTATTTAAGCTGTGATGGCTCGTACAGATGTTAAAGCAACACTGCAGCCAATAAGTGATAAGCATGCATATAACCATACCTCTGTGTGTCTAATGTCTATAGATGCACCTATGTGATGACATTGCATGTAGAAAAACCATGTTCCCCTTGTACCAGAACTAAGGGTGGAAACAAATATAACACTCATGAAAAGTTCATACTCTACCACAAATTCTGTTAGTCTTTAAGGTGCTGCTGGACTCTTACTCTTTTCTTCACCACAAGGACATCATAATGATTGTAGCTGGCCTGGGAGGTTGTCTATTGGTTAGCATCCATGATATCCCACGCACCACTCTCAGGACACTTTTACAACCCCCCATTCCTTCCTTCCTTCCTTCCTTCCTTCCTTCCTTCCTTCCTTCCTTCCTTCCTTCCTTCCTTCCTTCCTTCCTTCCTTCCTTCCTTCTTTCCTCCCTCCCTCCCTCCCTCCCTCCCTCCCTTCCATTGACCTACAGATCTTGAGTTAGGGTTACCAGGCAGGCCTGTAGCCAGGATTTTTTTGTTTGGAGGCATTTAAATTTTTTAAGGGGGCAGTTAAATTAAAGTTAATTAAATTACCTGGTTAGCATCCAACGTCTTTAAAGGGGGGTCGAAGAAATGCAACAACTGGGGGGAAGACGCTTCTGGTGTGCTTGCTTATTTGCCTTGCCGCTTGTTCTCCCCCCGCCACAAGACTGCAGCTAAATTTAAAGAAAAAATATTCTAAGTTCAGGAAATAGTTTTGTGGGGCATGGCTGGTAATTAAGGGGGCATGGCCCTGAGATGTCCCACTGTGGCTACGGGCCTGTTGCTAGGGCTTACCTGGCTGCCAGTGTGTGTGTGTGGGGGGTCCCTCTTCATGTCCTGAGTTTTTTCTCAAACACTAGAGCATCCCCTGTGCAACATGCCCTGAGCGATGGCATCACCTCCAGATAATGTCTTTGCTCCGGACACATTGGCACAAATGGGGCTCTTTGGAGGTGAGGATCCCCCCACCAGCTGGCTGAGTGGCAGTGGATTGGGGACTCTGAAAATGGGTAAACCTCCACCCCTCTTGGCGGGAATGGCAACCCTATCTTGAGTAGTATCAATCTAGTCCAGCAATCCCAGAGGAAGAAAGGAAGAATTCAAGCCAGAGAGGCAGGCTGTACTATATTAGAGAAGATGTCTTGTCACAAGCTGCCCGATCTCTCACGGCCTGAAGAAGGAAGTTGGCTTTAAAAAAGGGTATTTCCTGGCCTAGGAGCTGTTAAAATTTTAGGAACTAAAGTATCTAGCCTTGTTTTGCTGGCATATAAGTGGCTTAATCCATTTCTCTGTAACCTCCTTATACCATGGACATTCAAATAAAACATGAATCACAGTTTGTATGATCCCTAAGCCACAACTGCAATATCTATCTGAAAACAGTATACCTCATGTATGGCCTTCGGAGATTGCAGGTGGTGGTGCATTTAATCTTGCAAGCATAATTGCTCGCCTGTATCTTGGAACAACCATATTAAAATGCTCATTGTATTTGTTTTTGATAAGGCGAAGGACTGAATGCATGTATGCATGAGGAATTTTCCTTCTTCATACACACACACATATATATCTTTTTAATTTTTTAAAAAGCCAATCACCAGTTTTTAAGAATTTTCCCTAGGAAAGGGGGGGGGAACCATTTAACAGAAACATTTTCAACGTATCCTCACTGCTTTAAAAACATTAGTCTGTCTTCAGCCTAAGACCTAGTGCTGATGCCATAAATTTGCTGTTTCAGTGAAGTTTCCATCTCCAGATGTTTATGCCATGACAAAAAATGTTTGATGGTAGTGTTTGCTCCTGAACACCCTTCAGACCTCCATTTTCACCCATAAGATCTGTAAAAGATACATTGAAGCTGCACCACAAATAAAAGAGCCCGGATTTATTCTGGGAAATGGTGCAGAGTTCTACTTTACTACCAAAACACCAGGGTTTAATTGTAGTGATACTGTCATGACTTGCGCCGCAATATAATTGGGTTGTGTTATTCTGCCTTGTGTTCTAGCACCTAGCTCTTGCACTACGTAAAATGATATGGTGCCTTGGAGCACACAGAATAAAGGAGGGGCATTGGTTGCATGTAAAAAGTCTCAGATTCAGTCTCTAGCACCTCTGATTAAAGGACAGAGGCTATTAGGGCCAGATCCTTCTCCACCTGAGAAGTCCACCACTGGTCAGAGAGCACAATATTTATCTATTATAGACAGACAGATTACCTGACTTGGTACAAGGCAACATCCAGAGTCCATGTGGCGGTGTTCCTCCAATCCACAAAAGGCCACTAACCAACTGGTCAGGGAAGCCAGGCCAGAGCAGAGCTGGCACACTGAGAGAGGCCAGGACGAAGGACCCCAATGCAGCCAACTCATTTGGGATGTGGGCAAACACCCTGATGGCAGTTCAGCTAACACAAGCAAAAGCAGTCCTGTCATAAGCATCAAGGGTTGCTATCTCTGGGCTCAGAAATCCCTGGAGATTTGAGGGTGGAGCCTGGGAGGGTGGGGTTTAGGGAGGGAAAGGGCCATGCAGTCCACCTTCCAAAAACAGCCATTCCCCCCCAAGAGAAGTGGGATCCATGTTTTCAATCAATCAATCAATAAAAATACTAATAAGAGTTTTATGTAGTCTAGAGATCAGTTGTAATTCTGGGAAATCTCTCGCCCCCACCTGGAGATTGGCAACCCTATAAACATCAGGCCCATTGTGGATTCCGCTTTTCAGAACACTTGGAAATGTTTCTATGATTGGTACAAACTAAATGGATGAGAGGGTAAAGAAAAGATAAAGTCAGATGAAACAGATGGTTTGTTATAAGAGATACTCATGTAAAGGGTAACATTATGTTGAATGATAAAGTGCTTTAAATATGATATACAAATGGAACTAAATAACCCCCATTTGTGTTTTATGTTTGTGGTTTAGTTTTTTGTTTTATGTTTTTAGTGTTGTGCTGTGATATTGTATTGTATTGTACTGTGTTGTATTATTCTGTTTAGTTGTAGTTTGTTATAAAAATAAATAAAAGTCTGCCTTTTGGGGCAGTTTTCAAAAAAAAAAAAAGCATCAGGCCCATTGTGGAGGTCATGGGAAGAAGAAGAAGAGGAGGAGGAGGAGGAGGAGGAGATTGGATTTATACCCCACCCTTCACTCAGAGTCTCAAAGTGGTTTACAAACTCCTTTCCCTTCCCCTCCTCACAACAGACACCCTGTGAGGTAGGTGGGGTTGAGAGAACTCTTTCAAGAACTTCTCTTTCAAGAACAGCTCTGACAGAACTATGGCTTGCCCAAGGTCATCCAGCAGCTGCAAGTGGAGGCGTGGGGAATCAAACCCGGTTCTCCCAGATTAGAGTCCATGCACTTAACCACTACACCAAATTGTCAAGGTGGGGGGAGGTAGGAGAACCTTGTGAAGGTATCCAAACCCAGCAGCCTCTGGCTGAGAAGGATACCCCCAGCTGGATCTTTGCAGTCAGAGAGAAAGGGAGACTAAGGCTACCAACCCCCTGGTGGGGCCTGGAGATTTTCCAGAATTACAATAGATCTCCAGACAACAGAGATCAATTCCTCTGGAGGAAGCAGGTGCTTTGGAGGGTGGTCTCTGTAGCATTATACCCCACAGAGGTCTCTCCCCTCCTGCAAATCCTGCCTTCTCCAGACTGCACCCTCCAAATTGCCAGGAATTTCCCAACCTGGAATTGGCAACCTTAACTCTGAGGCAGCCAGAAGCGAGAGAAGGAGGAAGAGGAGGATGAGTAGTGCTGAGTGAACCTGCTTCCATCTCAGACAGAGGCCCGGAGAGAAGAGGGCAACAAAAAGGTTTGGGTGGACAACAGTAACAACACTCCCCCCACCCGCCATACACACAAAGAGGCAACTTCATATGTTTCTGTCTCCACAGATATAAGAAATACCATTGGTTTTTCCCGAACTTCTGCTTTTCCTCTAAGTCCCTGGGTAAATTCTTCAGTGGGAACGGGAGCCAAGCCAGCTCCTCAAGATTTATGGCTGTTTGTTCATTTGTAGTGAAGAGGCTTTCTATTATAAACATTCTGAACAAGAACCCTCAGTGCCACATTCCACAGCCTGCAATTAAGAATCCTTTCATGGCCTAACTTACACTGTGCTGCGTACTGGATCTCTTGGCCTTTCTGCCGGATTCTGATTCCATCTCCCATGGCTTCTTCATTTTTAAAACAGTGGGCCCCTAGTTAACTTTTTGGAAGCATGGATGTTGTTGCCAAAGGCCAGTCCATTTTGCCGTGTAAGCATCAGAAGAGCAGTGGGGCATGTGGTGTGTGAGCAAAAGGGGGGGGTCAATCGGGGGGGAGTGGGGGAGGGGAAAGACCCTTGTCAGTTCTTCTTCTGGTAAACAGAGGAAGGGAAGGAAATGTATCTGGCTCTGAAACTAAACAAAGAGAGCGAAAAGGATGCTGGTACAGAAATAAATAAAAACAGCAGCAAGAGCAATTAGACGCAAGAAGAGCAGTATTGTGCAGAGGTTAGAGTGTCAGACTAGGATCTGGGAATCGATCCCAGGTTCGAATCTCTACTCTGCCATGGAAGCTTGCTGGGTGATCTCTACTCTGCCATGGAAACTTGCTAGGCGCACACTCTCGGCCTAACCAATGTGTAGCAGTGTGTAGCAGAACGGCCTCATTCACAACACTACCTCACAGGGTTGTTGTGAGGATAAAAGGAGGAGAACAATGTAACCTGCTTTGAGGCCCCATTGGAGAGAACGGAGGGATATAAATGAAATAGAAATTTTAAAAAGATGAGTTGTCCACAGCATTGTGGCATCTGCAATAGACTCATAATAACCGTAGCTTACAAACAACTCAGATGACGCAAAGGGAACAGAATTGTAATAGAAGGCTTGATGCCTGGGAAGAAAAATAAATGAAAGATAGTTCTATGATTCTACCAACAACAAGCCATTGGCCTGATCCAACATTGGCTTCTCTTATGTCCTTATGTTCTTAGGTAGACCCAGGTTCAAATCCCCATTCTGCCACGAATCTTGTCATGTGACCATGTAATACCTTTATTAGAAGCAACTCAATGACACAAAGGTGTGCATGCTGTTGAGTTTCCCAGAATGCTTTGTCAGCTCAGATGTTACTAAATAGAAAGAAGAAGGGGAAAGCAGATTTTTCAGCAGACCTCCTCATGCCATCTTAAGGCAGATTTTCTGACAGGCAAAAGCTCAAACACACAATATGCCCAACGCATGTCAAGTCACAGGTGTGTGACTGGACTCACAGTCAGATGCACATCCAAGGAACATACCTTAAACAGTGATTGTTTAGTTGGCACTGTGACGGAGCATTGCGGGGAGGGGAGAAAGGAGCTTCTGGTTTCCTTCCTGCCCTGTTTTTAACAAGCAAAAATAGTGAGGGAGGGGACTTTTCAGCCATTTTCTTTTCTTTGGCTCCATATGCCCTAGGAATTGAGCCAGCACTGTTTAAAGGAGGCATATCTGACTGAGAATCTAGTCACCTCCCAGTGACCTGACATGTGTTGGGTGTAGAGCTGCCAACCTCCAGGTAGTGGCTGCAGATCTACTGGGATTACAACTGATCACCAGGCGACAGAGATCAGTTCATCTGGAGAAAAAGGCCACTTTGGAACATGGATATTATCACATTATACTCCATTGAAGTCCCTCCCCTCCCCAAGCCACACCCTCCTCAGGCTCCATCCCCAAAATCTCCAGGTATTTTCCAAACTGGAGCTGGCAACCTATTATGTATTATGTTATATGGATAGCCTGAATTGTAGAGTGAGCCTGAACTTCAGTCACAAGCTCCATCGACTCAGTATCCTAAAATCAATAGCCTGATTGGCTATCGTGCAATGCCATTGTGCAATGGACCAATCAGGGAAGACTATGACTTTTGGCAGGAACAAACCCTACTGGTCCTAAGATCAAACTACCTTTTTTGTCCTGTTTTTATGGCCACTCTAGGATATTTCATGTGATAACTTTCCCTGCTGGGAGGAGGGGGGCATTGCAGAGTGACAGCGAAGCATGTGGGTGTGCTCAGGCTGCCGAAAGGATGGATAAATGTTCTGTCTCGGTGATAAGAAAATATTTCTGGGCAACGAGCTGAAAAAGCTGCTGGAGGGAGTAAGATCACTTGTTCACACCTGAATGTATTGGGGGGGGGAAGAATTAATAACAGGAAGAAAAGTTCAGCATCTCTGCAGTGCTTCTAAGTGCTTTCCCCTCATACAAACAGCCTTATATGGCAGGGCAGAATGACAGCTTTCCAGACTGAGGGTGCCTGTTGCCTTCTGACACACTTCCGGTGATGCCAGGGGGTGTGGCATATGCAAATAAGCTATGCTAATGAGTTAAGCTAATAAGCTCCAGCACCTTTTTTTCTACGAAATGACCCCTGCCCACAACAACCCTATAAGCAGGTTAGGTAAAGGTAAAGGTTCCCTTGTTCAAAAGCCAGTCGGATCCGACTCTAGGGTTGCGGTGCTCATCTCCGTTTCAAAGCCGAAGAGCCAGCGCTGTCCGAAGACGTTTCCATGGTCATGTGGCTGGCATGACTAAACACCAAGGCTCACGGAACGCTGTTACCTTCCCACCGAAGTGGTACCTATTTATTTATTAGCAATTTCTTGCTTTCGAACTGCTAGGTTGGCAGGAGCTGGAACCAGAGACGGGAGCTCACTCCGTCATGCAGCACTCTCGGGTCTCGAACTGCTGAACTACTGACCTTCCACAGCCTGCAGTTCAGCGTCTTAACCACTTGAGCCACCACAGTCCCTTATAAGTAGGTTAGGAGGAGAGAAAATAATCGGCCCAAGATCATCCTGGAAGTTTCATGGCTGAGTGGGGTTTGTATCCAGGTCTCCTAGATCTTCGTCTGACTCTTTCTGTGTCCACTACAGCTGTAGTCAATTATCAACTGTTACTTTGCAAAGGAGCCAATGTAATACAGTGGTTGGAGTGGGCAGACTAGGATTGGGGAGACCCAGGTTCCAATCCCTGCTCTGTCATGGAAGCTCACTGGGTGACCTTGGGCCAGTCACACACCCTCAGCCTAAACTACCTCACAGAAATATTGTTGTAAGGATAAAAGGGAGGGCAGGAGACAATGAAAGTCACAGTGAGGACAAATAAATAATCAATATTTTAGGGGCCACAGCTGATTTTAAAAATTAAAAAATTGAAATCCCTACAACAGTAACATCAATGTGGTCATCTTCTCTAGTCTCTACCCAAGCAAGTGGGATATGTCCTTCATCTAGTACCCATACCCACTGAAGCTCATTTAAGAAAGAATCTTCTAGCCCGCAGTGCCCATTGGAGGATCATCTTTAGCAAAACAAAACCCTGGATTTTCTTCATTTTTCCTCATTTGACAAATGAAGCTTTCAAAAGCTTTGATGGGAAGAGTCTAAAGGTGCTCATTAGGAAAGAGCACTCCAGAGCCTCAGTGACACCGGGCTATCTTAGCAACAGTTGCTAAGTGGACTGAGGCCTGCTGAGTTGTGCCACCATGACAGATAAATTCAGCATCTTCCTGCTTCTGGAAGACCTTCATACTAGCATTTCAGTGGCAGGGCAAGAACAAATTATTTAAACGGGACTTTCAGTACAGATTTTTTTTTCTCCCTCAGTCACCTGAACTTTTTAAAATCTGTGTTAAATCACTGTAACCCACCTCAGGTCCTTTACAGAAGGAAGACAGGCTAAAAATATCTTAAATGAACAGATTATGGGCCTATCATATGTGCATGCCTGATTGACCTTTAAGGGTAACAGGGCATGCAGAACATTGTTCCTACACTCTTCTCCAAATTTTAAGATGCAATTATGTTGCATTTCAAGGTATAATCAGTAAGGAGGAAACACTATAAAAATCATTGGGAACTAACATCTGAATAAACAGCATTGAATTGTGCTCATCTTCACTGGTTCTTTTCTGCCTTTAACGGCAGTTTGCAGCACAGAAGTTAAATGTATTGTTATGCAATTAATATCATCTTTTTTTTAAAAAAAAAAATGACAGATGTCTCCGGGACAACCCAGGGGATGAGAGGACGGTAGGTGTGGTGAACATGCATCACTGATGACACAAAATGGTGGCACACTGGGAAAATAAATTCGAATACAGGAATTCCTCACTGGAAAATGGCAAGTTAAGATCTGAAGGGAAAAAAAACATCATGGAAAAACAGGATTCTGAAAATGCGGGGTGGGGGGAAGCAACCTTTGGATCTACTCCTGGGGAGGCAAAATGTTTTATGGACTCTTTTGCATAGTTTGATTATTTAAGAATGCCGACACAGGGGATTGCTCTTTTGCAGAAATGGTCTGAGTGAAACTGTCACCTCTTTTATCTCTCCGTCCCCATGGAAGCCAAAGCTTCATCTGCCAGATTTCTGTATCTACCCAGCTATGTCCAAGCATACGAGCAGAACCAATTCCAGAGAGGTAACTGTTAAGATTGCCCACCTCCAGGTGTGGCCTGGGGACTCCAGGAATTACAGCGGATCTCCAGATGACAGTTCCCCCAGAGAAAATAGCTGCTTTGGAAGGTGGACTCATTATCCCTGCTGAGGTCCCTCCCCAAACCCTGCCCTCCCCAAGCTCCACCCCCAAATCTCTTGGAATCTCCCAAACCACATTAGTCGGTTACAACAAACATAGCTTAGGCTGGAATAAAAATGTATTAATATTTAAAACCCCACAAGACCTCTGTCTATATAAGCAGAACCAGTAATCTATCATATTTTTATTGTGCCCTGTTTTCCAGAACCTTGGGGCAGCATATATGGTTCTTCCTTCCTCTGCTGAAAAATGGCAATTCTAAAAACAAGAGATGTGGAATAGTATGTAGTTGTAAAAAGGGGAGTTGCATCATCAACAAAGTCCAGCAAAAACCTCCTCAGGAGTAAATGGCTAGTTTACATTAATAAGTTAACCAGAAGAGTGTCAGCTCATACGCAGCTCTGAATATTTAATTAGTCTGTTTTTCCTCCTGCCTCCTTCTCTCAGCAAAAAAAAAAATCATCCCATTCCTGCCCCCTTACCTCACTATATTATTAGAGCTTGAAATTGTCTTTTATCCAGTTTCAATGTATCAGAAACTTAAATGAGTAATCCCATGTCATTTTCACTGATGATTTTAGGGCAGTAACTATATCTGAAGGAGGAATTAAAAGTGTTCCACCAGCGGATGCTCAGAGAAGCAGTTCTGAGTGGCATTAGAACAGCCGCCACCTTCTTACATTCAGTGGTAGTAAAAGTTGCACAACATTCAGCAAAGTTTGCTTCAGTTTTCTGTTACATAATTGAACTACATTTTGAGAACTAAATATAGACCCAAGAGCTAAAAAAGTCAAATATTTTACCACACAGATTGTTTATTTCCAGTCCTCAGAAGTATTCTAGATCTGCAGAGTCAGAGGGCCTCTAAGTCCTCATAAAGAGGCAAAAATTCACCAAATGATTTCTCATTAACTAATATTATTGAGTACAATTTATGACTAGAGTACTCTTGGATCTCCTGAATCTTCAACAGAAGCCTGACACGCTGAAATTAAGCAAGTAGGCTCCTTCACAATAGGCATTGTTATGTATTGGAATGGACACATGTATTTGTGCATGAGCTCCTACCGCTCATGCGAATGGCCACATGTACTTGTGCACTAACTCCTACTGCTCATGCGAATAAGCACAGCTTTGGCTGCATAACAAAAGCTGGCTAGGATTCTGGAACGGACCTATAGGCTTGCCTGGATCCTAGAATTAACCAGTGGTTGAACCTTGCACTGTAAATAGCCTACCATGGGGAGTGGATGTGTGTTTGGGTGTGGTGTGTTGCAGGGATTTAAGCAGGCCTCTGACCCAGCTTGCCTGTCTTGAGTTTTGAAATTACAATAAACCATGATCTGATCATTCTACGTGTCTGAACCCAGTATATTTCAGGCATATATACATAAAAATGTAAGAGATGTCCTGCAGGATCCGTCCATCTGATCCTACATTCTGTTTCACACAGTGTCCAACCAGTTGCCCTGGAGGGTGGCCAGCAAACAGGGGATAAAGGACAAGGGCTTCTCCTCATTTTGCCTCCTCGCTCTGGTATGCGGAAGTTCCTTTTATTCATTGTTTTAAGTAGTTATTGATGGACCTATCCTTCATGGGAGATTTTGGAACCTAATTTCACTGTGGATGCCCTCCCCCCTCCTATTTTGGCGAGGTTTGTGTACATAGTATGCAAAATTCAACTAGTAGGGTAAAGCGCTGATACAGGGCACCTGTTGAATTTCTTCTTGAAACCTTTTTGAGGGAGAGGGAGAGAGAGAGACTACATTTACACAGAAGCAAACATTACATTGGGCTTGTATTTGCAGAAACTGAACCTGAATAAACCTAGGTGTACGTGTCTGGATCTGATGATATTCAACCTCCTGTGAACTTTATTAATGAGTGAATGATAACTTTATGGTTCTAGAAGTCAGCGGACAAAACTGAAAGGGATTTTAACATACTTTTATTGTCTGAATGAAGTCACGAAGGCTGTGCAAACATTGCAGAACTTGGCAGAACCAGGCACGATTCATGCGAAAAGAACTTTTATCAATATAATGATTTTTACAGTCTCTGGGATTTGTGCCCTAAAGACCTCAGATTTAACTTTAATGCATCCAGTTTACTCAGCCTGAAAAACTGTACAGACAGGTTCCAATCCAGTACGCTTGGAGCACAACTCTCTTCATGTTTACTTAGAAGTCATTCCAAAAGTTGCTTGAAGTTTGCACTATTGGACTGCAGGCTTAACCCTATTTATTTCAGTGGGCTTTAGTGCACTTAGGTCTGTCTTGGATTGTGGCCTCCACTCATTTTTTCCCCTCCAGGCTCCCGCTTGCTGAATAAGGTTCACCAGAAACAGTTGGGAAGAAAAGCTGTTTCCTGCCTTTATTTTGAAAGGTTGTTTCTGCTCATCTGTATGCCAGTTTGAATGAGTGTGTCTCATGTTCTGGAACGAGATGTTCTCTTGCCAACTGGGGGAGGCATAATTTCAAGGTCAGTCTAAAAATATAGCAGCAGTGTAAGAAAGGGTGTATTTTATTCACGCTCATGATGGCTTTACTAAAATCCACCCAAAGCCACGCTGTGAGTTCAGTCTCAGTCCTGCGGTTGCCAACTTGCATACTGTCGCTTATCCTTGAGAAAGAGAGAGAGAAAGATCCCCAAAATCTCATCTTCTCACCAGGAAACTTTCACTGGCAAAAAGTTATCATCATATCAGTTTACCTTTCGTCCCACCCTTTTTTCCAGGGAAGCTCAAAAATATATGATTAACTTCTAGAACCGCAGGATATAGTGATAAGATAGCCAATATTTTAGCAGACTTTGAAAAAGGGTTAGAGAAATTCATAGAAGATGGCTCTCCCCATTCATTTTATCATCACAGCAAACCTGTGAGGTAGCTTGGGTAGAGACGGACTGTTCAGCGGTCGCTTGCTCACTCAGAAGAAGGGTACGTTTTTATGCCCCACTTTTCTCTACTTTAAGAAGTCTCAAAGCAGCTTACAATCACCTTCCCTTCCTCTCCCCACAACAGGAACCTTGTGAGGTAGGCGGGGCTGAGAGAGTTCTGAGAGAACTGTGGTAACTGGCCCAAGGTCACCTAGCAGGTTTTGTGTGAAGGAGGAGTGGAGAATCAAACCAAGCTCTCCAGATTAGAGTTCACTGCTCAGTGAGCTTGGAGGTGGAATGGAAATTTTAACTGGTCTCTCCAGTCCTAATCCAACATACTAACGAAGTCCCGTCAGGTACTTTTTCCTGCTTTTCCCAGTGCCCACGGTTTCTCCAGATGCCACCAGCTCTTCACATTACACCACCATGCTTCTTGTAAACGTAACTTCATGCACAGTGTTTTTTTAAAGTGGTCATCCGTAAGCAAACTTGTAACTAGGAATGGAAAACTCATAGTGAACAGAGACACAAGCCCTGTTCACAAGTTACAGTGAACACATGTAGGTTCAATGTAGGTAAGTATAAGGTGATGCACATTGGAGTAAAAAAAAATCCCAATGCCAACTATATGCTAATAGGGTCTGAACTGGTTGAGACTGAAAGGGAAAGAGACCTTGGCCCCATCAGGACTGAAGTGAATAGTTCATTGAAAACATCAAGCCAGTGTGCCTCAGTAGTGAAAAGAGCAAATTCTGTGCTGAGTATTGTTAGAAAAGCGATTGAAAACAAAACAACTAATATTATAATGTCCCTGTACAGATCTAGGGCATGGCCTCATTTGGAATACTGTGTGCAGTTCTAGTCACTGTGTCTCAAAAAGGACATAGCAGAGCTGAAAAAGTACAGAAGGGGGCAACCAAGATGATTAAGGCTAAGGAAGGGCAGAAGAGTCTGGGACTTTTGAGTTTAGAAAAGGGATCCCTAAGGGGGGACATGATAGAAGTTTATAAAATTATGCATGGGGTAGACAGAGAAGACAGAGATAACTTTCTCTCCCTTTCCCCCAAAACTAGAATTCAATGAAGTTTATGGGCAGTAGATTCAGGACAGATTAAATGAAATACTTCTTTACTCAACAAGTGGTGAAAATGTAGAATTCACTGCCAGAGGCTGTAGTGATGGCCACAAGCATAGACAGCTTTAAAAATGGATTAGACAGCAGTTACTAGCCATGGTAAATAAAGGGAACTTGCGTATTCAGAGGCAGTAAAACTCTAAATACCAGCGCTGGAAGGCAACAACAGCAGAAGGCCTTCGCCTCTATTCCCGGTTGTTGGCCTTACAGAATAACTTGTTGGCCATTGTATTTGGATGGGAGGCCTCCAAGGAATACCAGGATCACTATGCAAAGGCAGGCAATTGCAAACTACCTCTGAATGTCTCTTGCCTTGAAAACTCTAAAAGGTTGCCAAAAGTCAGCTGTGATGGCAGCAAAAAAAAAAAGTAAATGGAGGGCAAGTCCATTACCAGCTACTATGAAACATCCACATTCAGAGGCAGTAAACCTCTGAATCCCAGTGGCAGGAGACAACATAGGGGAAGGCCTTGGCCTCTATACCCTGTTGTTGGTCTTCCAGGCTAACCGGTTGGACACTGTGTGAGACAGGATGTTGGACTAGATGGACCACTGGTCTGATTCAGTGGGGTTCTTATGTTCTTGAGAGTCTCTAAATATAATTCTGACTCTGGAATTACTCAAAGTAACATGTAAGAAACAAGGGGGTTTACAAAATTGGTCATCCAGCAGGTACAAGTTGAGGAGTGGGGAATCAAACCCAGTTCTACCAAATTAGAGTCCGCACACTTAACTACTACACCAAAGGCATCCCATTCAAGGAGATAACACCTATAGAAGATTTTTGCATTGCCTATCTATTCTGTATTAGTAACTGGTTGCTGATGGATTTTCCTGTCATTTCAGACAAACCCATTTTAGTAACCAGCTGCTAGCGGAATTTATTTACCTTTTCATACAAACCCGCTTGCCTCCTGGTGGCAAAGCGTGGCTGAGCCATTGTTGACATAAAGTGCTTTCTTTCATTTTCCACCCCTTTGTTGCACTTCTGAATTGCTGTGGTGTGCTGTTTAAAATGCTCACAGTGCTTCCTACAATGCCACTTCCCCCTGCCCTTTTTCACTGTGTGGGCAATCTTCCTTGGAGGGTTTTTTTTAAAAAAATGTTCTATGTCGAGTGCTTTAGTACTATAGTGCTATAATGCTACAGTAGTAGCATTGAGGTGCATTGGCTCCATTGAGATACATTGAGATTCAGTGAGAGTGATGCTGTTGTCACCTGGAAACAAGAGGAGGAAAGAAGCCCCTTGGGGAGTGGGTGCTCAGGGCATCAGTGATTGGTGTGACAGATGTTGCTAACCTAGGGCTGCATTCAGACGGCCAGTCAATTGCGCCATGAGCCCTCCTAAAATTTTATCCCAATTTTTTTAATCCAGCCTAGCACGACCAGACGCCCCCCCATGAAATAGCCTCACCGCGCGTTGTTCCCACCGTGATTTGTCTACACAGCATCCACCGAGGATTTTTTTAAAAAAAGTTTTGTACATTCGCATAGGCAAGGCTGCGCCTCCTTGGAGAACTGAGGCGATCGCGGAGGGTTTTCAGCAAAGTCCCGGTCCTCCCCTTGCCATCATGATCAATGGAGGGACTATTTTGCAAGTTAGAACAGTCCTTCCCCCTCCATCTCCCATTGCGGTAACATCTTGTCCCTAAAAGAAATAAGCATGAATATTACATTCCTCGTAGCGCTTATCGCTGAATGCGTTTCCTCGTTAAAGCGCACATGGGGTTTCAATTTTTTAAAATTGCGCTCCCGTCGGCTCGGTCTGACGTCAGACCGAGCCGATGGGAGCATCGCGTGCTAATGGAGTTACCAGACGGAAGAAAGTCTGCAGTTGTTGTGCGGGTAAGCGAAAACCCTACATTGAAACTGCTACTTTTTAAATCAGGATTGGAGGCGCAGCAGAACGGGATGCCTATGGGACCGGAATATTTCCCAGATGTTTCTGTCTGGTCGTGCATTTTTGATCCACAAGGGAGTCGTTCCTATGGCAGATCAAAAGATCCGTCTGAACACACCCTAAGAAGGTGTCTCCAGCAAACACCCTGATGTTTACCCATCCATGCCCATATGTGATTGGTTGGTAAGTGACTCATTGCAAAGTGGATTGCAGATATATATCTCAGGGAGGCAAACTTCTTCTCTTTGTGGGTTGAATTTGGTGAGCGGTTTCTTTGGATATCTGTGAGGCTATTGATCTTTCAATCATGGTCACCTTCTCTAGTGTGGTTCAACTTCTGCTGGAGGTTCTGGTGCTGCTGATCAACAGGACAGTTACCTTTTATGGAGTGTTTCTGCACATACTTTGTCGATCTGTGCAGAGACTGAGGGTGCGTTTGGTGAGTGCTGTGCCCTCCAAGTACTGCAAGAAGGCATCTTTGAAAGTATGGGCACCACTCATCGCAGCCCGTACAGTCCCTCATCGCTGGTGGGTCAAACTATGCAGCAAGGACTGGTGGAACAACACCATGATGGCCACATAGATTGATGGAGAGTAGTTGGACGATTTCTGGATGTCTCAGGCCACTTTCTTTGAAATTGCTGACACCCTGAGGCATCGCTTGCAGCGCCAAGACATCCACATGCTTCCTTCTATTCCTGTGGAGAAAAGATTGGGGATTGCTCTGTGGTACCTCACCAATCAGCAAGTTTTCACTGAATGCCAACAGTTTGACATAGGGCTGTCAACCAGTTTCTGGTAGTCAAAGAGGTGTGTCTGGCAATTGAAAGGGTGCCTTGGCAATGAAGTCGGAACGGTGAGTAATGCTTCTGTAATTTTCAGGTGGAGTTCAGTGTGTTTTTTTAACCATATTACACAGATCATTTTCTATAATGGCCTCTAGCCATGTGTTATTGGACAGAAATGCATGTCATAAGAGTAAAGGTTGCGAATTTGTTTTCTCTTTAAATTGTTTGTAATTGTATAATACAATAAATTTAAAAATAAGAGAAAAGGTTTGGATTTCCCCTCCCTACTCCTATTTCTACATTTTTTGTTTTTGTGTAGATTTAATAATAACCCAAGGGGGGGGTGGACTTGAAATAACTTTACTAAAGATGCTCTTGTGGCTCCAGAACAACCCTGAGATATGGGTTCCACAGACTGGGTAGCCTTAGGTCTCTCCTAGCTATTTGTTGTTGTTGTTGTTGTTGTTCAGTCGCACAGTCGACTCCGACTCTTCGCGACCCCATGGATCAGATGACGCCAGGCCCTCCTGTCTTCCGCTGTCCGCTGAAGTTTGCTCAATTTCATGTTCGTTGCATCGATGACACTGTCTAACCATCTCATCCTTTGCCGTCCCCTTCTTCTTTGACCTTCAATCTTTCCCAGCATCAGGGTCTTCTCCAGTGAATGCTCCCTTCTCATTTGGTGGCCAAAGTATTTGAGCTTCAGCTTCAGGATCTGGCCTTCCAGGGAACAGTCAGGGTTGATTTCTTTTAGGATTGACTGATTTGATCTCCTTACAGTCCAAGGGACTATCTTTATTATACTTATAGAAATGGGAACAGAGGAAGGAACAACAACCACCAGTTAAGTGCATCATTATTACATTGTACTCCTAGCTATAGTACAATGTAATAATGATGCACTTAACTGGTGGTTGTTGTTCCTTCCTCTGTTCCCATTTCTATAAGTATAATAAAGATAGTTTCACAAATTACTGTTAGCTACAATTCATGGTATGAAATGGAAAACCTACAGTAGATCCCATGGCTGTTATTACCCATACAGATAATGGATGGATTTGCAAAATGTGGGTTGTATTGGAGCGATTGATGGCTGCCGCATACCTGTGGCACCTCCTGTTGATTGGACTGAGGAATACAGGAACTGGAAAAACACCCATTCAATTCTACTTCTACAGGGTGCCATGGACCACACAGGGCAATTCAATGATGCTGAGGTGGAATGGAGTGGCCGAAGCCATGATGCCTTTGCCTTCAGAAAATCAAAGTTATGCAGGCAATGGATGGTGGGGTGTTTGTCCCAGGAAACTCCACCCTAACAGTGAATGAAATCACAATTCCCCCACTTTTGATTGCTGATCCAGCCTGGCGATGGTTTATGAGCCCCTACAGAACACCAGTTGGCAGGATGGAGAAAATGTTCAATAGGTCCCTCTCCAGAGCAAGGATTGTGGTTGAATGCGCCTTTGGGAGACTAAAGGCTCAGTGGAGAAGCCTGACCAGAAAAGTCTTTCTGAAAGAGGAGGACTTCACACCTGTTGTTACTGCCTGTGTAGTGCTGCATAACACGTACAAAGAGAAGGGACATTCAGTAGAGCCCCTGGGCTCATTGGAAATGCCAAGATAATGTGTGTGTGTGTGTCCCATGATTCACAGGGAGATTATTGGCATAAGGTCCAGGAGGAAGCTGTGCATGATAAAAACATAAGAGAAGCCAATGTTGGATCGGGCCAATGGCCCATCCAGTCCAACACTCTGTGTCACACAGTGGCCAAAAACACCAGGAGCCATCAGGAGTCCAGCAGTGGGACCAGGACACTAGAAGCCCTCTCACTGTTGCCCCCCACAAGCACCATGAATACAGAGCATCACTTGCCCCAGACTGAGAGTTCCTATCTATACCTTGTGGCTAATAGCCACCAATGGACCTCTGCTCCATATGTTTATCTAATTTCCTCTTGAAGCCGTCCATGCTTGTAGCCGTCACCACCACCTCCGGTGGCAGTGAATTCCATGTGTTAATCACTCTTTGGGTGAAGAAGTACTTCCTTTTATCCATTCTAACCTGACCGCTCAGCAATTGAATTGAGTGCCCACGAGTTCTTGTATTGTGAGAAAGGGAGAAAAGTTGATGCATTTTATGTAGGAATGTGCACAGCCCTTAGCCTTTTGTTTTTATTACTAACATCTAATTTATTTAACCTTTTAAATTAATAGCACCAGTTTCTCTAACTGTATATATCACTAACTCCTAATTTTTATAACCCCTTTGGTTACTGACACCTATTTTGATTAACCTGGTTTATTACTAACAACAAATGTCTTGTAACATTGTTTGTCTACAACACCTACTTTCTCTTACCTGATTTACTATTAACAACTAAGTGCTTTTGACCATTTCATAACTAGCTGTTAAGGGCTATATTTTTTCCCACTAACACAGTTTGCATGTGGGAAAGTTTCATTTGTAGGGGTGGAAGGGGATGTTGTCTTTTCCTTTTATGTACTTGAATAAACATTTATCTTGTATTTACAATTCAATATTTTCAGATTCTCATGTGTGCTTTCATTGCAACTCAGGTCTGATAACACTCTCGTGTGCCTGGGAGGGTTATCAGGTCCTTCTTGGTTAGGGTGGGGAGTAGGGTTGTCAGATCCCAGTGGGGAAAATCCTGGAGATTTGGGGATGGAGCCTAGGGAGGACAGGGATCTCAGGGGGTTACAATGCCATAGAGCCCAGCCTTCAAACCATCCATTTTCTCCAAGGGAACTGATCTCTGTAGTCTGGAGATGAGCTGCAATTGCAGGGGACCTCCAACTTCCACCTGAAGGCTGGCATCCCTAAATCAGGGAGAATTGGGTGAAGCTGGAAATTTCATGCCTGTTAGCAGGGCTGGAAGGAGTGCTCGTGGTTGGGGGAAAATAAATGGAGGGAGGGGACTGGACAATTTTAAAATCCAGGCAGCCTTTGGTCTTTTTAAACTTGGGCTGAAGATATGTCCCCAAAGTGTTTGCAAGGCTGGAAGGAGTGATCAGGGTTGGGGAAAATAGGTGGGGGGAGGAATCTGTCACACCAATCGCTGATGCCCTGAGCACCTGCTGCCCACCGAGCTTCTTCCCTCCTCTGGTTTCCAGGTGACAACAGCGGTGCTCTCACTGAATCTCAGTGGAGTCAATGCATCTCAATGGTACCACTGTAGAGTTATAGTGCTATAGCACTCAACTTCAAGAATTTTTTTTTTAAAAAATACCTTGCATTTATCCCTGGTTATAACAGCATCTGTTTATCCCGGGACAAGTGTGAGGCAAAACCAGGGTGACCTCAATGTAATGCGGAAACAAAAAAATACCCTGAGAAAATTACAGGGGTGTAGAATGTAAAGATACCCTGAAATAATTACAGGGGTGAACTCACGTGTAGTATAGAACGTAAGTTTGGGGACAGGGTTGAACCAGGATTTGAGGTCTAGTGTGGAAAGTACCACTATCTAATTTCCATGCTCATGTTTTTTTCACTTTAGACAGTCCGTTCCACATTGCTAAGGAACTTTTATTTTTGTCCTGTCCTGGTGACAATGTTTGCCAAAGGTTCCAGTCCTTGAAATCCATCTGGTTTTGCTTGACTGCCCATGTCCTAGGGGAGAAGACGCTTTAAGTCTTTCATCCCACAAATATGCTGTTGATGGTTCACAGAGGTGAAGACCAAACACTTTTCTCTGGAACAGGGTTAGTAAAACCAGCGATGTGGCAATCTCAGGGTTTGTGTTTCATTATACGTTTTTGAAAACAATGGGATTTAAGGATTTTCGCTTGCTTGGCTGGCACTCAGAGATGCTATCAGAGGAGATCACACCATAACCAAAAGCATATGACAGAGCAACGGAGAAGAGATTACTTTAAGACTATGCCATGAGGCGAGCTTTGCTTTCTGTCAAAGTTGTAAAAACTTGAATACTGTCATATTCCCATTGTGAGAGGCCAAGGGTCTCATAAAAGAAACTCTGCTCGCAGGACTTGTGCACCTTAGGTTGCACAACTGTCTATCTGCTGTATTTTAGTGCCACCACTGCAGATGGCTGAAAGGTGGGATTACTCTTAGCAATTCAGCAGGGATCAGCTGACCCACTGCCCAGTACTACTGAATCCAGTGGCGCTTACTCTTACATTGCAGCCACAAGAGGAAAATAGAGCTCCACCTGACTCTTGCATGCTTCTGGTTCAGGCCTGGCCCCTTATTCCACGATTGTTATTATTTCATTCTCCTTACAATATTTACATGCTGCTTTCCTCCACACTGGGCTCCCAAAGCAGCTTACAGCATCCTCCTCCCCCCTCCACTGTTTTATCCCCACCGTAACCATCCTGTGAAGTCGGTTAGGCTGAGAGAAAGAGTGACTGCCCCAAGGTTACCCAGCATGCTTCTGGGCCAGAATGAGGGCTCAAACCTGGCTCTCCTGGATTCTAATCTGACATTTTAACCACTTAGCCTGCGCAATGTTGTTCAGATAAACTAGACTTCCTGTATGCTCATCTGGGTAGGATTAGCCAGTTTGCTGTAGTGCGGTTAGGAGCGCAAACTCTTATCTGGAACAACTGGGTTTGATTCCCCACCCCCTACATGCAGCTGCTGGTGTGACCTTGGGTCAGTCACAAGTTCTCTCAGAGCTGTTCTCTCAAGAGCAGCCCTTGAAAGAGCTCTCTCAACTCCACCTATATGGCATATTAATTAAAATATATTTCCCCTAAATATGGGGAAAGCTCCCCCCCCCGGTGTTCTGCTCTGACACTTGTAAAAAGCTGGAGCCTTTCAGATTTGAAGCAGAAGAGGGGCAGGCACATTCATCCTTCATTATCAGATATACGTTTAGACTCCCTTTGAAATTATATTGTTGTTCCTCACCTGCGGGCTGACTTGAATGAATGTTTTCTCACATGCAAGTTCTGCTGCTGCTGGGGAGGCTGAATTCCACAAGTCAGAGAGCAGGACTGCTGATCTGGTTGTTTCAAGCTTACTAGCAGGATCAGCATGGGAGGGTCTGCCAACACTATAGAGTTTTGGGGAAATCCTAGAGCATACAGGTGGTAACATCACTTCTGGTTACTCAGTCAGAAATGACATTGTGGCACACTGTTTAAGTGAATCTTCACAGACACACCAGTGCCTTCATGGTGTGAATTACAGTGCATACAAGGGCTACCTTGGTTATTAGGGTCGCCAACCTCCAGGTGGTGGCTGGAGAACTTCTGGGATTACACAATTATCCCCAGGTGACAGAGATCAGTTCACCTAGAGAAAATGGCCACTTTGGAAGGTGGACTCTGTGGCATTATACCCCATTGAAGTCCTTCCCCTCTCCAAACTCTGCCCTGTTCAGGCTCCATCCCCAAAATCTTCAGGTATTTCCCAACCCACAGCTGGTGACCCTAATGGTTAAGCATCTAGTCTTTTGGGAGGAAGAAACAGGCACATGAGAGAGTCAGGTACACCTACACGCCTGACTCTGGCATAGCCTTCCTGTTCCTATTTGAATGGGTCACAGAGTTCTGCTGGCTGGGCCTCTTGAGGTGCCCAGCAAGATGAGAGGAGTTTATAGTGCACAGCCAAAGGTCATCAGAGGGGTGCCCAGCAAAAAAAGTCTGCCTATTATCTACAATTATAATGGTGATGCTCTGGAGAAACTATGGCGTACTCATTTGGGAAGAATGCAGGGTAGATTCTCTACCCAACCTGCTCGTTGGCGCAGCAACAACAAAGAGGGAGCTAATCCACTGCAGGGGCCTGTCTTGTTCCTGGTCATCACTGGCACAGGCAAGTTGGCAAAAGGCATCGCTTTTTAGACCAGCACTGCTGCCAGCCAGGTTCTGACCAAGGGTTTGGCTCAGACCCAACTTGCGGTAGCACAGGAGGCGAAAATAGATTGATGACATGATGAAGCTTATTTATATCAACCAGATCATTGATCTATCAAGGCCAGTATTGTCCACTCTGACTGGCAGCAACTCTCCGGGGTCTCAGGTCTTTCATATCATCGGTGACATGATCCTTTTTAAAAATGGACATGGCAGGGCCTGGGCTTGGCACCTTCTGGATGCAAAGCAGACACTCTAACCAGCAAGCCACGCCCCCATTCCAAATCCTTATCCCCCACCAATTGTTAGGAGGCAACTGATTTCCTCATTCAGTTCTTCATCTATTCAGATCTATTCAACGGAACCATTTTTTGCACTCCGGACATCTTGTTCTTGTATCAACAACCATTTGTCATGAACTGTGCCACACTATGTCAAGGTTAGGACAACAATGTTCACCCCTGGCAAATTAATCAGCAGGATGGCACTGTAAAATAAACAGAGGCTGTCATTTTAACAGGGCACAGACATAAACAAAGAGTCAAGCTGTCTGGTAACCTCATGCAGTCTCTTTACAGTAAGGAGACAGATCAAATATCACCAGACTGTCCAGTGGGGGGATGAGCAAGTACTTTCAGCGGGCTGGCCAGAAGCTAGTGGTCTAGCAACACAGAAGGCAAACCTGATGACCTTCCTGAACAGCAGACTGCACATCCTGAAGGAACACAGCAGATGTGGGACCTTTATGACAGACTGTAGCATGGTATTGGTTCATGGGTGTCACCTGATTCCTTAGGCCAAGAGAATTCTGGGCTGTTGTGCACCTGTCCAATTGGAAGGGCCTGCAGTGCCCTCTCTGACCCTCCCGGGGGAAGGGAGCCAATTCCTGTGAAGAAATAGGGCTGTTTTTTGCACGATAGCACTTTGCCAAATGGTATCTTATATCATCAAACTAAGAGGGGAGAACAAGTACCTTTTATTTTGTGTGTGACTGGGGGGACATATTGACAAGGCCGGGTGTACTTTGAATTTCATGGAAACTCAGAATTCTCCAGCAAGTGATCTAGCTTGAACTGCTTACCAAGAAATGCGAATTTTCAGGTTGTGTCATTTAAACGATGTTGCTTACGTTGCCTAGGAGACTTATGTTTGCTAAGGAGAGGGGCGAGCAAGGAGCTGCTAGGACGCCAATATCCTGCCCCACGACCCCCCTTGGGACTTGCACTTTTTTGCCACAGGTATCCTCTGTAGTAAATTTAGATCCTTGGAACAATGGGAGGAAAAAACCCCAACACTGTAAAGTACAATCTACGGGGCATCAAAGGAGGCTTTTGGAATTGTACAGGATTGTACGGGAATTTTCAGGTTTACCCTCTTCTGGAATCCCCCTAAGCTCAGCTTGTGTTGCATCCGCTGTATGATTAGCCAGCGTGAGGAATATTTCATTGCTTGCCATGCTATTGTTGGGCTGAAGTGTTTGTCTAACTTTGTTGTTCAGCCAATCGTTACGAAAGAGACGCTAGTGATTCATGGTGGCTGTGGATTCTTATAGACCCTCGGCTGCTCCATTGTATCTTCTTTCCCCTTCCTCCTAAATTGTGGCTGTGTTTTCACTCTTCAAATCTGCCACCACCATGGGTCTAGGATAGGGGTGCTCCCAAACATTTTGAACCTGCAGGCTCCTTTGCAATTCTAAACACAACGGGACCACGGAGATACTACACACAGTAGCAAGCAAAACTAAAATATCCCATGTAAGTAACAATTGTTCAAGGTTCATTTTTTGCCGTCAGGAGTGTATGAGCCCATTTGGGAGAAAGATAAGGCATGCAGAATATGTAAACTGTGTGGTTCCATAAGAATATTGGCTCTGAAGAAGAAAACAGAATCGAAACTCTCTCGGCTGACAGGAGAAGTCAGCCAGCCTGTTACAGCCTCCCTGCAGACCTGCCTGGAAGTTGGCAACTTAGAAACAGCCAAGAAGATGACAGTGTATTCAAGGACTGTGAACAGCCTATTTATTGGTCTAGCCTGGGAAGGTTCGTTTTGTATCATTTCAAGCCTTAGTGCTTTAATAAGTTATCAGCAGTCGTGGAGCTTATTAGAATATCTACAGCTCATTTCATGTATTGTTTTTGATTCATGAATTGTGTTTGAGACATGTGCCTTTAAGTAAAAACTTTGTGTGTCAGTAGACCTTGAAAAATTGTTATTTACATGGGATATTCTGGTTTTTGCAGGGGGGGTTTGTAGAAAAAGTCCAGCAGGAACTCATTAGCATAATAGGCCACACCCAACAGCAGTAAATCATTAGTATATTAGGCCATGACAGCACAGCTCATTAACATATTAGGCCACACACCCCATGTTACCAGAAGTGTGGTCATCCAGCCACACCTACCTTTTGCTTCTTATTCTGTTTACCTTGTTTGTTGTCAAAACCCAGGGCTTTTTTTTGTAGCAGGAACTCCTTTGCATGTTAGGCCACACACCCCTCATGTAGCCAGTCCTAATAAGATTCTGCTGTTGGGTGTGGCCTGTTATGCTAATGAGTTCCTGCTGGGTGTGGCCAACTTGGGAGCCAGCCGGAACCCTATGCGTTCCTGCCCAAAAATAGCCCTGGGTTTTTGTCATTCCTTTGCAATTCTGGCACAGAGTGGTGGGTGTGGCCACACAATGGCTGCCACAGGAGGCAGAGCCAGCCGCAAAAGGACTGCTGCAGCTTACCTGCAGTCACATGGTGAACATGCTTGTGCTGTGGTGGCAGCTGTTGCCAAAGCAGTGTTTTTAAAAATCTGCACAGCCAATCAAATCTCCAGTGGTCAGTCAGAGGCCTTGCTGGGCAACAGCCCCACCTGGCCCTGCCCACTTTCTAAAAACACTTGGCAGGCATCAGAAAAGATGCCAGTGGCTGCCATGGGCACCGTGTTGGGGACCCCTGGTCTAGGAGGAGGGTTAAAGAGTTGGGGGCTCCATTTCTTTGAGTGCTCCTCCTAGCAGGAGGCAGAGGGCTCCAGAGGGGGATCTCCCATTTGGGAGAGTTGCCTAGAGAAGTAAGTGGCACAAAATTCATGCACGCTCTGCTTCCTCCAGTACCACTAGATTGGTCTGCAGTCATTGGTGAGCTCTGTGCTGGGCCATGGTTGTTTGGCAGGTGCACTGAGCCACACTAACCCATGACTCCAGATAGTGCTCTTGCTGTTTGATATGTCACTCATGGCACATACGCACATGTGAAGTGTTCTTAACCTGAGTCAGTCCATTGGCCTATCAAGGTCACGATTGTCTGTTCCTGTCAGTAGCTCCCCAGTTTTTTCACATCACTTGCCATCTGATCCTTTTAACTGGTGATGCTGGGGATTGAAAGCAGGATTTTCTACATGGAAAGTAGGTGCTCTACCACTGAGCCATGGCGCCCCTCCCAAAATACACTCATGAAGCTGTCTTATTCTGAGTCTGCGAAGGTCAGTATTACCTACTTTGCCCAGCAGCAGTCCTCCAGGATCTCCCGTCTCCTGCAGCCTGCTCCAAGAACTGCACCTGCAACTTCCTGCATGCGGAACAGATGCTCTACAACTGAGCCACAGCCCCAACCTGACCAAGGAACATGAGGGTAAACGGGTTGCAGGCAGTCTGCAGTCACAGGGAGGTCTGCTTTTTAAGCTGTTGCATTGCTGTTTATGCAAAAGAATCTGCAGGCTCAAGTAACATGACTAGCTCTATGCCTTAATCCACACAAGCCCCTTCCGATTGGTCAGTGCCCCTGCCTGGTGCCATATAAGCTTCTCCATCCTACTGTCAGCCTCAGTCTGGGCAGCAAAGCACCTCCTGAGTGTAGTTTATAGATTTTCCTGTCTAGTTTTTTGGTGCTTTGGTCCCCAGCCCTGAAGTTCTTCATTCCTGCCAGTCCCCATGATGGGCTTCTCCCCCTACGCTGTCTCTTCTGCTTGAATGGTCAGGTGTGGTATAGGAGAGCCAGCTGTGGTGTAGTGGTGAAGAGCTGTGGACTCTATTCCGCACTCCTCCAGATGAAGCTTGCTGGGTGACTGTGGCCCAGTCACAGTTCTCTCAGAGCTCTCTCAGCCCCACCTACCTCACAGGGTGTCTGTTGTGGGGAGGGGAAGGGAAGGGAAGGCTCTGAGAGTCCTTCTTGTAGTGAAGGACAGGGTGTAAAACCAATTCTTCTTCTTCTTCATGTTGAATTAGCCTTGATGTTGCTATGTGAGCTATGATTTTGTCTGCCCTTGAAGCAGAGGCTTTGGCCTGTTACGAGCAGTGCTCTTTTTGTAGCAGGAACTCCTTTGCATATTAGGCGACACACCCCTAATGTAGCCAATCCTCCAAGAGTTTACAGAGCTCTTCTTACAGGGGCTACTGTAAGCTCTTGGAGGATTGGCTACATTAGGGGTGTGTCGCCTAATATGCAAAGGAGTTCCTGCTACAAAAAGAGCCCTGGTTATGAGGGTTGCCAGCTCTGGCTTGGGGAATACCTGGAGGTTTTGGGAGTGCAGCTTGGGGGAAGGCGGGGTTTAGGGAGGGGAGGGACCTCAACAGGTTGCAGTGTCATAGAGCCCACCCTCCAAAGCAGCCATTTCCTCCAGGGGAACGAATCAATTGCAATAGCAAGAGATCTCCAGGTGCTACTTGGAGGTGGGCAGTCCTCAGGCCCATAGCTACAGTGGGGGCATCTCAGGCCCCCCCCAACTTACTGCCAAGGCCCCCTGACTTCTCATCCAGCCCAGCCCCCCCCCCCAACTTCCACTTTTCTATCTTATTTGTGGCACTCACTTGGGTGTGTGTGCGGGGGTGCCCCCCAACTTATTTAAAGGCCCCCTGAATTAAAAAAATCCTGGTTACAGGCCTGGCAATCCTACCCACTACTCTGGGAAAGACCTGGACTTGAAATATAAATTGAAATAAAAAATAAAATAAGGGACGTCAGGGCTGTCTTCCCCCACCAAAGGCTCTGTCCTCAGAGAATAGGGTTGCCATCTCTGGCTTGGGAACTACCTGGAGATTTTGGGGGTGGAGCCTGAGGTGGGAGGGGTTTGGGGAGAGAAGGAATTTCAATGGGTTATAACGCCATAGAGTCCACCTTCCAAACTTGCCATTTTCTCCAGGGGAACTGATCTCTGTTGCCTGGAGATCAGTTGTAATTTCAGGAGACCTCCAGTCACCACCTGGAATCTGGCAACCCTATCACAGAGGGACACTGAACCCCCTCCGATTCAAGTTCAAGAATGCAATCAACAACATTCCTTTGGCCTCATTAACCCCTCTCTCTCTCTCATTTGCTATCCTGAAAACTGGGAGATTCTTGTTAACTGACAGGGGCAGCAATCATACTAATTTGCTTTTCCTCCCCCAAAGCGCCAGAGGTCACACAAGCAGCAACCTCCTGCGACAACAGCTAATAACTTGGCCTCTTCTGAAATGCAACATCTGGGAAGAACCAAACTGTTACTGGAAAATCTGCATGACCTTTCTCATTGGTCACGGCTTCAGTACGTGGTGTGCTAAGTGAGCTTTAAAAGAGAAAGAGAGATTCTCTGGAACAGAAAAGAAGCATATGGGGCCATGTCTCAAGATGTTACAACCACATGTAGGATCAGCGCTTCTTTCTAAAGAATGAATTCCTAGAAAAGCTTGTCATGCTGGGCGAGAGAGAACAAAACATTGAATAATCCTTCCATTTCATATTTAGGATCATTTCTCTGTTGCAAAGCTGCATCAAGAAGGAATGAGATGCAACTTGAGACGTGATAGGTAGAAGGAATGGCCCTGCTCCCCACTTTCCTACTGAAACCCAGCTCAGACTTCAGATGCATGTTTGTCTTGTTTACAAGTCGTTGGGACCCGGGCTGGGAAAATGCCTGCAGAGGAGACTCATAGAGGGCAAGTCTGTGAGTTCTGCCGTGCAAAACTATTGCTCCACAGGTTGCCCAGCCCCAGTGTCCTGCATCACAGAAATGGTAGTGAACACAAGTTGGCTGAGCAATGTGTGATTCCAGTCATGTGTGGGTGTGCTAAGTGCTGTCAAGTCGCTTTTGACTTATGCTGGCCCTATGAATTAATGTCCTTCAAAAGGTCCCATCGTTAACAGCCTTGCTTGGGTCTTGCAGACTGTGGGCCTTTGTGGCTTCCTTGATTGAGTCAATCCATCCCACATTGGTTCTTCCATGTTCCTATTATACGTGTCAAACAGCTTTGGGCTTTCCTTTTGCATTCCAGACTTACAGCATCATCTAATTATGGCACCTGATCCTGCAAGGGATACTCACCTCCAGAAGCAGGCAGGAATTACCTCACTGAATGACAATGCAGGTAAAATGCCCTGCAGCTGTGCATGCTCTGCCACTCCATGTGCATGTGTACAACCCCTTAGCTGAGGAGCCCCACATTTTTTTTGAACTCTTTCCATCATCACCATATCTAATTTTTTTTAAAAAACCCCATTTATATCCTGGCTTTCTTCCCCATGGAGACCCAAAACACCTTACATAATTCTCCTATGATCTATTTTATCCCTACAACAACCCTGTCCAACTCCAAAGGGATCTGTTGAGGATGGGTGAGTGGGCGTCAACGTGGCAAATGGGGTTCAATGTGGCCAAGTGCAAAGTGATGCACATTGGAGCCAAAAATCCTAAATATAAATACACGTTGATGGGGTCTGATCTGGCAGAGACTGACCAAGAGAGAGATCTTGGAGTCGTAGTGGATAACTCGCTGAAAATGTCTACACAATGTGTAGCTGCAATAAAGAAGGCCAACGCTATGCTGGGGATTATTAGGAAGGGAATTGATAACAAATCAGCCAGTATCATCATGCCCCTGTATAAATCATTGGTGCGACCTCATTTGGAATACTGTGTACAGTTCTGGTTACCACATCTCAAAAAGGATATTATAGCATTGGAAAAAGTGCAGAGAAGGGCAACTAGAATGATAAAAGGGTTGGAACACCTTCCCTATGAAGAAAGGTTAAAATGCTTGGGGCTCTTTAGCTTGGAGAAACGACGGCTGAGGGGTGACATGATCGAGGTTTATAAGATTATGAATGGGATTGAGCAGGTTGAGAAAGAAGTACTTTTCTCCCTTTCTCACAATACAAGAACTCGTGGGCACTCTATGAAATTGCTGAGCAGTCGGGTTAGAACAGATAAAAGGAAATACTTCTTCACCCAAAGAGTGATTAACATATGGAATTTACTGCCACAGGAGGTCGTGGCAGCTGCAAGCATGGACAGTTTCAAGAGGAAATTAGATAAACATATGGAGCAGAAGTCCACCAGTGGCTATTAGCCACAGGGAGCTGCGGTGGCTCAAGTGGTTAAGACGCTGAACTGCAGGCTGTGGAAGGTCAGTAGTTCAGCAGTTCGAGACCCGGGTGCCGCATGACAGGGTGAGCTCCTGTCTCTAGTTCCAGCTCCTGCCAACCTAGCAGTTCGAAAGCAAGAAATTGCAAGTAGATAAATAGGTACCACTTCGGTGGGAAGGTAACAGCGTTCCGTGCACCTTGGTGTTTAGTCATGCCGGCCACATGACCACGGAAACGTCTTCGGACAGCGCTGGCTCTTTGGCTTTGAAACGGAGATGAGCACCGCAACCCTAGAGTCGGATTCGACTGGCTTTCGAGCAAGGGAGCCTTTACTTTACTATAGAATGAGAACTCTCAGTCTGGGGCAGGTGATGCACTCTATTCTTGGTGCTGGAGGGGGCAGCAGTGGGAGGGCTTCTGGTGCCCTGGCCCCACTGCTGGACCTCCTGATGGCACCTGGTATATTTTGGCCGCTGTGTGACAGAGTGTTGGACTAGATGGGCCATTGGCCTGATTCAACATTGGCTTCTCTTATGTTCTTATGTTCTGTCAGGTAGCTTAGGCCGAGAGTCTCTGCCTGGCCCAAAGTCATCCAGCAGTCTTCCAGGGCAGAGTGGGAATTTGAACCCGGGCCTCCCAGATCCCAGCCCAACACTCTGTCCACTCTAATAACTTATACCCACTTACGGTGACCTATTTCCCTTTACCCCATGTATATTTCCCCTGCATGGTATACATAAGGAACCAACAACACTCAACAGCATATATACACATATAAATATATTTGTTAAATTCGATTCATACTCATGTAGAAGAGAAGAAGAGATTGGATTTACACCCAGTCCTTCACTCGGAGTCTCAGAGCAGTTTACAAACTCCTTTCCTTTCCTCTCCCCACAACAGAGACCCTGTGAGGTAGGTGGGGCTGAGAGAGCTCTTTTGAGAACTGCCTTTGAGGGAACAGCTCTGACAGAACTATGGCTTGCCCAAGGTCATCCAGCAGCTGCATGCGGAGGAGTGGGGAATCAAACATGGTTCTCCTGTATTAGAGTCTGCGTGCACTTAACCACTACACTGCAGCTCGGGAGCCGCATGTGGCTCTTTCACACAGCCTAATTTAATGTTAATAAAAAGCAAATTTGCATATTTTCCGATAAAAACATATGTGTCATATTTGTTCATGTTTTGTGGCTCTCAAACATCTGATGTTTATTCTACGTGGCTGTTATGTTAGACAAGTTTGGCCAACCCTGCACTACACCAAACAAGTACATTGAAGCACAAAACATTCTATAATGAAAAATAACATGGTAAACAACAGCTCTGGTTGTCTGACTAGGGTTGGAGAAATGGGACAGGTGGAAAGGTATAGCCACCGTCACATCCTCCTATCCAGCCCCAATCTGGATCAGGGCCATGGGAGTGATTGTCATTATACCCAGGTGGTCAGCCACGTTGGTCTGAAGCAGTAGAACAAATTTAGAGCCCCGTAGCACCCTTAAGACCAACAAAGTTTTATTCAAGATGTGAGCTTTCGGGTGAAAACTCACATCTTGAATAAAACTTTGTTGGTCTTAAAGGTGCCACAGGGCTCTAAATTTGTTCTGCTGTCATTACACCCGGGGAAAAAATAATAATTACCTGGGAGTTCTGTTCATGGACCTGCCGATGTCCTGACTGGGCTTTCACCTTGTAACCTGGTCAGAACCAACTCTGATTTCTTCACCAGCATTAACCTGTCCTTACCCAGTGGTCATTATTTTCACTCCCTGGAAGATCCCCTGCTCAATATCATCAGCCAAGCGACATCCCAAAAGCCCAGTCTCATTTCATTGCATGAAATTACCTCTGACATCTGGGAGCTTATTTATTTTTAATGGCTATAAATGGCTTTTGATCATCCCTCGGATGCGACGCAATAAAAGCCAAATGCCACCACACCTTTCTCCTCTCGCAGGCAAGTTCTATCTTCCAGAGTTGTTTTTTAAAATTTATTTCAAAGAATAATTTTCTTGCTCAGTAGCCCTTATGGTTTTTCTTAAAATCAGAAAAATGATTGAAAATGGGTTTTAAAATATTCCGGAACAAGGGGCCTTTTATGATAGGAAAGCATTAGAGCGTCTCCGCAGCCCTGCAAATAAAATAGCTTATGGTAAATGAAATTATTACTGCTGGGAAAAGACCTGCCTCATGCCCGTTTGTAGTGGGAAAATCCAAATCACGTAGGCTAGTAGGGGGAGTTGAGAAACTGCGTATGAAGAATACCAAGGCGATGAGTAGGAAATGTTTGCTGAAACGCCAGTGTTTTGCATTGAGACATCAATCTGTTTACTTGAGGATGGTAAAAGTGTCAGGAATGTGAAGATAACAAGGTCTTTTACATTCACCACTGGACCGTTTCACTTTTTTACAGTATGTTACTTAAAACTGCCCTAAACCCACTGAGTTGATAGGTCATGGATCGACTCATGCAGGGATCGCATAAATTAATCCCAGGCTCATTTGAAAGCAGCTCATTCAGTGGCATTGAGATGGACCTTTCCTCTCTTTGCAGGAAAGGTAGGGCTGATTTAGATAAGATAGAGAGAGATTAAAAGATGGGATTCACTGCCTGAGGATGTAGAGATGGCCATCGGTATAAACAGCTTTAAAGGGGGATTAGATAGATTCATGGAGGATTGATCTTTCAGTGGCTACTAGCCATGATGACAGAGGGGGAACCTCCACATTCAGAGGCACTAAGCCTGTGAATCCCAGAGCCAGGAGGCCACATCAGTGGAAGGCCTTGGCCTCCATGCCCTGCTGTTGGCTGTCCAGAGGAACTGGTTGGCTGCTGTGTGAGACAGGATGCTGGGCTAGATGGACCATAGGTCTGATCCAGCGGGGCTCTTATTATGTTCTTAAGATGCTGACAGGGGAGACAAATCTTTGTGTGGCCTTGCATGTTCCCAGAATCTTGTTCAAACTTTACTGGTATTATAAAGAAATATTAGCATGCCAGTGCAGTTCCCTCAGTTTTGGTGAGAAGCTAGATATGTGAAAGATGGCAGAGGCATGGTCTTCTTACCTGCCGTCATCAAGTTTAAATCAAACTTTAAAAACACTGACCTTCCTAAAAGCCGCATGCACCTTTTAAAGCCCCACTAAGGATCTCAGACAGATGGAAAAGGTTTTTCTTGGAATAAAAATGCTTTCAGCTGCCAGCAGAAAGGGACAAAGGAGATGTTGCAGCGTCTGAAATTCTACCTCCTGCTCCCTGCCAAGCTGCTTTGATTCCCAGCAGTGATACTGACATCCTCAAAATGGGTGTAAAACCTGTTTGCCTTGACTTACGCTGGGTGAGCTGCCTGCAATTTCAGAAAGAAAAAATAGACTATAAATTAAGTCAGTCAGACAGTAAGTAAGTAAAGGGATAGATAACATTTTGGCAGATGAACAAATTTAGAGTCCAGTGGCACCTTTAAGACCAACAAAGGTTTATTCAAGCAGGGTGCAAGGCACACTTTTTCAAGTACATTGGAATGGTAGATGAGGTTCTAAACTTATAGACAGGGATTTAACAGCAAATTAACATGTAACATGATAATGTTTAAGTTATGCAAAGTGAAAAACTAAATAACAAGTTAAGGTTATAAGGTCAACAGCTGTAAAGTAATAAATATGTCAAAATAGCAGATAAATGTCCTTCCCTTCCCCTCCCCACACCCTGTGAGATAGGTGTGGCTGAGAGAGCTCTTTCGAGAACTGCCCTTGAGAGAACAGCTCTGAAAGAACTCGTGACTGAAGAAGAAGAAGAAGAAGAAAGAGGTTGGATTTATACCCTGCCCTTCACTACCCGAAGGAGTCTCAAGGCGGCTTACAATCTCTTTTCCATTCCGCTCTCCAAAGTCACACCAGCAGCTGCATGTGGAGGAGTGGGGAACCAAATCCAGTTGTCCCAGATTAGAGTCCGCACTCTTAACCACTACACCAAACTGGCAGATGGTTTTGGAGGGAAAGGGGCTAGCAGTAGAAGGGTTCAGCGCTCATCCTCCATTCCCCCTTTACTCCACAGGATCATGTCCCTCCCTTGGACACTTTGAAAAGGAGAAAGGCCTGTTCTGACTTTTCCTGGTGGAGTTGCAACATGTAACAGCATGGTATAGTGGTTAGAGTATCGGACTAGGATTCGAGAGACACAGGTTCAGATCCCCACTCTGCCAAGGAAGCTTGCTGGGTGACATCGGGCCAGTCATCCATTCTCAGTCTACCCCGCCTCACAAGGTTGTGGTGAAGGAGAAGCGAATGATGTAAGCCACTTTGGGTCCCCATTGGGAAACAACAGTGGGAGAGAAATGAAGTTAAAAAATATTAAAGTATAGTTTGACCACAAATGCTCCATAATAATCATTGCCGGATTGTCACCAGCCATTCAGAAAATTGATTTAAGTTTAGGGATGCCAGCCTCCAGGTGGGACCTAAGGATCCCTTGGAATTACAGTTCACCTTCGGACTACGGAGGTCAGTTCCCGTGGAGAAAATGGATGTGTTGGAGGGTGGATTCTATGGCATTGTGCCCCACTGAAGTCCCTGTCTTCCCCCTATCTGCAGGAATTTCCCAACCTGAAGCTGGCAACCCTACCCCCCCATCCATTTGTTCCTCCTTGAGATGTGGATTTCAGCATGCCAAGGGGGTGTCCCTGGATGCTGTCTTGTAGGGGCAGGCGGTGCTGCCAGAAGCCACGTAGGCAAGCCACGTGTGCGGCTGCGCACCCTGCGGCCTCTCTCCTCCCATCCGCTTACTCCACGTCCCCGTCCTTAGCAGTGCGCATGCCTGGCACTGTGGCAATCTTCCTCCAATCCCTGAGTGCCACACCAGATCTTTATGTAACCAGTGTGTATAAATAAAGCAGCGCTCCGCATTCTGGAGGTCCGCTTTCACCATACCGCATCCTGTCGTGTTGCTGACTCCCACATCTGGTGACCCCGACGTGATCTGCCCTCGACTCGCCTGACCAAAAGGTCCTCTGGTGCACCACAGCTTCGGCTCCCACTTCAGGTGAGTATGGGGGAATCACTTTCGAAGGAACAGACGCAGCATGCTGAAGAACTATACCGACTCGTTCAGTCTATGCAGCCCAACAGTCCAGTGTCAGTGAAAGGGATCAAGGACCTCCTTAGAGAGGTCGATTGTCAGTGCCCGTGGTATCCCCTTACAGGGACCTTACGGACACTAGATTGGGAAAAGATAGGATGGGAACTCAAGGGCGAACCCCGGGCCCCCATGGATTTGCTACTCACGTGACAACACATATATTCGGCGGTGTGTAAATTCAACCCGACGGACAACCCCCTGGTTGCCGTCAAACTACCACCTCAAGACCCGGGCGGATCGCCGCCTCCCTATCTATACCCAGCCCTCACTTCTTTACAGTTGCCCTCAGCTTTGGCTCCGCAGGCTCCACCTCAACCTCAGCCACCCTGTAGAAGTCAGGTGGCACGGGCTATTGCCGCCGCTCGCAAAGACGGGGCTACGGATGCCATCACCTATGATCAGACCTATGGCGCAGGACAATTTGCCACCGTGGAAGCTCAAATCCACCTTCCCGATGGTCACATTGCGGCAGTTACTGCCTGCATCCTGCGCGCCCTTCGGCGGGTCCCAGTCACTGATCAGCCACAAAAATCCTTCAGTGCCATTCGACAAGGCAATTCTGAGCCATATGCCGCCTTTGTCGACTGCTTACAAGAAGCGATCTCTCGCCAAATTGATAACACTCAGGCACAGGCAGAACTCCTGGTAAAATTAGCATACGAAAATGCCAACACAGATTGCAAGCGTATTCTGACCCCGGTTGTCCATCAACAGGGATACTCTTTGGCTGACATGTTGACCGCGTGTGCGGAGGTCGGCTCCAAACATCATGAGATGGCCTTATTGGTGGCCGCCCTTCACAGGGGTCGCCGGCCCGGTGGAAAACCCACGGGAAACTGCTTTAACTGCAACAAACCCGGCCATTTCCGATCTCAGTGCCGCGCCCCTGGTGGAGAGGCTGCGTGTGGCTCCAGCACCCCTAATGGGAACCAAAAGGGCAAGCCATCTAAAAAATGCCCCAAGTGCCAGAAGGGCTACCACTGGGCAAACCAGTGCCGCTCTTCGGACACTGCATCGGAGACAAAAAACTCCTAACCGGGCGTGGCTCTGGCCCGAGGCCCAAGGAGCCCTCCACTGAGATCGCTATCAATCTTTTGGCTGTTACAGATGTCACTCAGCCCCTCCCTGGGGAAATCACACTGCTTTCCCTCAGGCCGGAAAGTCCCCTAACGGGGTGCAGTCACGTCCTCCTGTTGCCCAGAAGAGAGGCGGGGGAACAAGGCATTTTCGTCTTACTGGAAGTCGCCTCCGTGCCGCCAGAGGGTGTTGCCCTTATTGCCCAAATTTGGAGTCAACTGCCATTCTCTGTGGCCACGGGGGCGGCCCTTGTACAGGCCCTCCCCCTCAACAGCCCTGAGGGAGCGGCAACTTCTGCTTTTTTCCAGATAGCCTTGGTTCAGCAGGATATCAGTGCGCAGAAGCCCCTCCGTGAGTATGTCATCAATGGTCGCCAGTTAAAGGGCCTATTGGATACCAGGGCCGATGTTTCTGTCATAGACACCAAGCAGTGGCCCCCCACGTGGCCCTTAGAACACAGCCCCTCGGTTTGGGGGTGGGGGGAGAGCCTTGCACAGCAGAGCGCCTCTCATTTGCCCGTGACTTCTTCGACTACTGGTACCCTCTTGGGCTACATTAAACCCGTGGTCGTCCCCTTGGGTGTTAATTTGTGGGGTCGGGACCTCCTTTCTCAGCTCCACACCACGGTCCAGGTTGATGAGTAACGCCCGGCCAACGGCCGTTGCCCTCACCTGGCTCTCCCAAGACCCAGTGTGGATTGAACAATGGCCCCTTCCCCTGGATAAATTGACTGCCCTGCATCATTTGGTTCAAGAACAGTTGGCCATGGGTCACCTGGTCCCCTCCACCAGCCCGTTCAACTCTCCAGTTTTCGTAATAAAAAAGAAATCGGGGAAATGGCGCCTCCTTCATGACTTTCGCGCCATCAATAAACTGTTGCAACCCATGGGTCCACTCCAGTGTGGTCTCCCAAACCCCAATCTCATTCCCGGGGGATGGGAGATGGCTGTGGTGGACCTTAAAGATTGATTTTATACCATTCCTCTACAACAACAAGATCAAAAATATTTTTGCATTTACTGTGCCAGCCCTGAACGCGGCCCAACCCACCGCTCGTTTCCAGTGGGCCGTCTTACCACAGGGAATGCTCAACTCACCTACCATGTGTCAAATATATGTGGATCAGGCCCTCCGGCCGTTCCGACAGCAATTCCCCAATGTCCAGGTGCTGCATTACATGGATGACATTGCCCTCGCAGCTCCCCGATTGCCGCCGGCCTGGAAGCAGCATTTAGAAGCCGCCCTTGCTGCATTTGGCCTTGTCATTGCCCCAGAAAAGGTACAAATTACCGAGCCTTTCTTGTATTTAGGCCACAAAGTATTTTCTGCATATTCTCTCCCGGTTCTTCCGGTAATACAGCTACCCAACCCAGTGTCTTATGTGAAGTTACAACAATATTTGGGAGCTATTAATTGGATCCGGCCCTATGCTCGGTTGACCACGGACCAACTTGCTCCACTTTTTAATGCTCTTCGGCGAGGTCGGATACCCACCGACCAGATAAAGCTTACGCCGACGGAGCTAGGAGTTCTCTCACTAGTTAATTCCCAGTTGGCAACCCGGTGGGTGGATCGTTGTCTCCCCAACGTCCCCCTCCGCCTAGCAATAATCAGACCAGAAAAACAATGCTTGGGATTCCTCTTTCAGGATGACCCCCAAGGACCCACCCTGATTGTGGAGTGGTTGCACTTGCCCAACGTTGGAAAAAACACCCTGTCTACTCTCGAAGGCATGGTGGCCGCTTTAATCACCCGCGGTCGCCGGCGAGCGCTTGCTCTAGTAGGCCTTCCCCCCGCAGACATTATTGTGCCCTTCCCGAAAGATGCTTGGGACGCCGCCCTGCACAATAGCGATATACTCCAGCTCAGCCTTATTGGATTTTTCGGCTGTATTTTGCACCATTTGCCCAAGGACCCCAGGGTCCAGTTCTTCCCGCAGGTCCCCCAGCGCATGCGACCCCTGTTATCTCCGGTGCAGCTGGAGGGCCCTACTCTCTTCACAGATGGCAGCCCCTCTCGGGGGGTGGTCACTTGGAAGGAGGGGGACGACTGGCGCAGTCGCTACATCGGGCCCCAAGTATCGCCTCAAAGAGCGGAACTTGCCGCAGCTGTGCTGGCCTCCTCTCTCTCCCCCAATTCTCCTCTCAACATCATCACTGACAGCCTTTATGTAGCAGGCGTCCTTCGCCACATTGAAGGAAGCGTCGTCTCCCCAGGCTGTGATAAAAATTTGCTTTCTCTCTTTTTGGCGCTACAATGCCATCTGACTCGTCGCACGGCATCATACTATGTTGCCCACATCCGTAGTCATCAACCCTTCCCCGGGATGCTGACGGAGGGCAATGCCCGGGCAGACTCCCTTGTTAGTTGTTTTCCTTTGGATGCTGTGCAGGATCATGACGTACACCACCAAAATGCCCGAGCTCTTGCACGGCAGTTTCACCTTCCGCTTTCAGAAGCGAAGGCCATTGTGCAGCAGTGCCCCATGTGCTCTGGTAACTCCTCTGCCCCTAGCACAGGAGTCAACCCCCGCGGCACTGCCGCTAATGCACTCTGGCAAATGGATGTTACCCACTTCGGGCCCTTTGCCCCCTGGAAGTTCCTCCACGTTTGTGTTGATACTTATTCAGGGTACATTCATGCGACCCCCCAGAAGGGGGAAGCCTCCAAGCATGTAATTTGTCATCTCGTCCGCGCCATGGCTGTTATGGGGAAACCCTTGGCTCTTAAGACGGACAACGGTCCTGCCTATTGCTCGACCGCTTTTGCTGAGTTTTGCCGACGATGGACCATCCGCCACACTTTTGGCATCCCCTACAATTCCACTGGCCAAGCTATTGTGGAACGCGCTAACCGTACTCTTAAAACAGCGCTCTTGTCTCAAACAAACAAAGGGGGAATTCACCCCCCTTCCCTCCTTGCCTACGAGGAAATGTTGGCCTCCACACTTTTTACCTTAAATCATTTGAATTTGTGTCCATCTAACTCTTCCTTTTATACCCGCACTCAGCGACATTTTCAACAGGATCTCCCACTCCCTCGTGCGCAGGTCCGCTACCGTCAACCACCCAGCCCGGAGTGGCGTGGCCCGGCTCCCTTGATTACCTGGGGGAGAGGCTATGCGGCAATCGAAACACCTACCGGTCCAGTGTGGGTTCCTGCTAGACTAGTACGACCGTGGACGGACCCTGATGTCGTGGCACGAGGGCCTCAAGAATCCCATCCCCGAGTTCCGAGCTTGGACATCTCTGCCCGGAGGGATCGGCTGATGGGACCACGTCCTGAGGGAATTACTTGGGGGTCAATAAAGAAACTCAATCAGCAAGCTAAAACCCTCCTGGATAGTACAGGCAGGGAAAAGACCCCCGAAAACATGTTTTGTGCCTTATGTGTATGTATAGAGCGGAATTCAGGCCTCACTGTTATATTGTGTTTGTTTTTGGTTTGTTGTTTACCCTTCGCGCAGGCGGCCCCGCACACCCAGGCATCCACCCCGGCCAATTTGTGGGCCCACCATGCAGCATATATGTTTTATCAACATGGGAAAAATGTTACCCTGATTTATGAACCCCCAGTGTCGGTCGCTTCCATGGCCTTTTTGCCTACCCCTTTCAATAGGCCTGAATTCATCCTCAGCCAATTAAACAATTTAAATAAGTCATCCATATTCGCCCCCAGAGTGTCGGCACTCAATGAGACACGATTTCGGCAGTTCCATTATCAGAGGTCTCTTCCTGGCCTCTGTTTTTGTTGTCACACCAGTAATCCCCAATTCACACACTGGCGTGACAAATCTTGGGCTGACCAACACTGGGGAATAAGAGCAAAAAATCAAACCCATTGTTTAGACCATTTTTACCTGCATGGTAACCATAATTCTTCCTTTTCTCCCAATGAAACCTTGATGAATGCCACTATGCAAGAAATCTTTTATAATTTACCTATGTTTTCACCCAATGCTTCTGCCCTTTCTGGGGGCTCTATCTGTGGAAACTGGCTTATCAGCGACCCTAACCTGTGGTTCTTCTGGGGCGGTGGTATTGCCACGAATTATCACCCTGGGAAGTACCAATGTGCCTCCATTGGATTCTTGACCCTGCCTGTACAAGTTGTACATCTACGAGCGCACGGCCGCCGTAAGCGAGCTCCCCTTGGCCCTGAATGTTCCGACACCGTTGTGACAGACAATCAAGTCAGTGGTGGACCCAGCGGGTGGGGGGCGGGACATGCTGTGCTTTCTTCTCTCCTTGGTGTTCTATCCTTGGGTGCTTACCCAGGCGTGGTCGCCCAGGAGAACCGCGCCTCCATCATTGGGCTCACCTGTCGGTTGGAGAAAACTATCAACGCGACCACTCGGATTGTACAAGACCTACAGACGGAGATCGCCAGCCTTCACCAGGTCCAAATTCAGCATCGTTTTGCGCTT